>JAQPZY010001624.1:2007500-3232500 GCA_029931535.1 Margaritifera margaritifera | reverse complement strand
GTACAAAGCTCTAGCGGTAAATCACAATCATCTACGAGTGTCGATCAAACAATCATTTAACTTTGCATGATTTTTACAATGCGTGGAAAACATCTACACTTCCTAAAGTAAGCTTCGGAATGGAAATATAAAACACTTTTGTCAAGGATTTTCAACGTGAAATAAAAGAACTTCATTAAATTTATGAACACAAATGCTTTATGCAGCTGGTCTATATAAGAGAAAATATTCCCTTATCTGGAACGGGAAGCAGAGATAAATCAAATTAAAATAACTTTTTCTTTGAAGTTTAAAGAAAAACGTAGAATGATGCTATTCACGGATTGTGTCTAATGGAGGCGTGTGCAAAAAGTTATTTATGGATCCTAGTGAGAGAAAAAAAATCTCAAAAATAAATCAGGCATTTGGCATCAGGTCAATTGAAGGGCGAAATAAAAATTAAAAAAAATATTTAAAAAAAAAAAAAAAAACAAAAAAACAAACTAAGGGATTAATTGATAAAATAAAAATTCATTCGTTTTCAGAAACGAAAGAAAGAAAGAGAGATTGTAAACAAGGGAAACAAAAGCCACTAACAACAAAAAGCACTGACTAGGAACATTTCACTCGTAAGCTACTGACAAATGAACAATATTTATCATCTTTTCAGACTAATAAGCCCGAGCCAATTAGTTTGCTGTCACAATTGCTTTGGTGGACATTTAGTTGGCGGTCCACGGTGAAGATGTAAAGAGAAGAATAGTCGAACCATGCTTTATCCAATCTTCGGCTCGGTGATGAAAGTATAGCTAATTCTCATCCAACCCACCGCAGCGCAAATATAAGTCTTTAAATATCTTGGATATGCAGCAGAACGAACAGACAATCCCCAACCTGTGGGAGAAAAGAACACCGTTACATCTGATAAGTCACAGACTCAAACAAACAAACAAGCTCAACCGGAATGATTCTCATTGCCTCATTATAACTCTTTACGTCACAGAGAGAGAGAGAGAGAGAGAGAGAGAGAGAGAGAGAGAGAGAGAGAGAGAGAGAGGGGGGGGGGGCATTCTCATAGATTGACTTTAGGATCCTTACTTCTCGACATATTTCTAAAATGAGAAAATAAAAACAGTTCGTTCGATAGATCCTCTCTCGATGCACAATACTATTAGAAAATTAATTCGGCAACAGAAAAGAATTCACTGCTTGGCTAAAAGAAAGAATCTTTCTGTATATAGGGTCAAATTCAGATATATTAGAAACCGAGTTATAAGCGGCGTAAGAAGTGCCAAACTTGAGGTGTTTTACAAATTAACTAATAAACTACAAGATGCCAATATTAGCTCAAACGTTTTGCGGAACATAGCCAACACATTTCTGAAGCAAAATAAAAAATCAGTGTATCCACTTGAGATATATATTGCCCAATATTTTCTAGTCTAGATAAAGCAATATATTTAATAAATATATTTGTTTCCCTGAACAATCCTACCATGCATTCCATACCTCTTCCTGGCATTATCCATCATACTATTCACATTAGCCGAAATGATGTGGCAGATGCTCTTTGAAATCTTATCATCAGCAAAGCAGTGGGTCCTAATGAGATCTGTCCTAGGTTACTTAAAGAAGGCACTCACATATTATCGAAATGTTTATCAGAACTTTCCAAAATTTCCTCCAAGCTTCATATATTGTATTAGCTTGAAAAGAGGCAAATGTTACTCCTATTCTAAAAAAGGGAACACACTTGTAGTTTCAAATTACAGACCTATTTATCTACCAAGTTGTGTGGGTCAAATATTTGAAAAATGTCTCTTCAAACATTTGTATAACTATCGTACAGACAACAACCTAACTGGTCATTTTCTATCTGATTTCACTTCAAACGATTCGGCTCCTTTACAAGTATGTTACATGCACAATACATTTTGCAAGGCGGTCGATGAAAGAAAAAGAAATTAGGGAGGTATGTTGTGATATTTGCAAGGGTTTCGATAAAGTCTCTCACAACAGTTTAATTTATAAAATAAGAAATATTTGAATTGGTGATGGACTACTGGAATTGTTTAAAAACCGGACGCTAAAAGTGGTCATAAAAGGTTCTATTTAGACCAACAATATATCAGGGCTGGTGTGCCACAGGAATCTATACTTGGACCACTGTTTTTTGTAATTTACATGGATGATACTGTCACTGACACCATAAATAAGGGAGACACCTACAATTTATTTCATTCTAAAGTTCTCACAAAGACTTTCTATTTGACACCCATTTTAACTTACTTTGTTAATGTCCTATTACTTGATCACACTGATCTCTTTAACTCTTGGTCAAGGACCCCTGGAGTCAATCTTGAACAACAGCTTGCATGCATCAGACATTTTGATTTTGAGTAAGTAGTAGGAAAATAAGAATTTCTGGCTCAACTTGTTTTCTGTTTGCTTGTTTTGTAAAATTTTTTTATTAAGAATGAGTGTTTTTTTTACACAATGATGGACTAATATTTTCTAAAATATTTTTTCCATGTATGGCTACCTATCAGTTTTAGTTTTAGGAATATATATATATACATATATATATATATATATATATATATATATATATATATATATATATATATATATATATATATATATATATATATATATATATATATATATCAAGGATTTCATTAAGAGAAAAAAAGAAATTACCCGAGAGAAAAGAGTTTTATTCACACTAAGAAATGAAAAGATATCTGATAATGATTATGCACACAGTAAATTTTGGTTTCGAATAAATTTCCTGCAAAACGTTACGAGATTACGACAATTTATTTTTAGAAACTAATGCATCAATTTGATTCTTAATGCAATATAATACAGGATCAAATCTTGAACTTCTAACCGATATTGATATACATTAATTTTATTGAAAAAAGGTATGCTTTACATTACACAATATTAAATTTATATGTATAGCTAGGATTAAAAATCACTCAAGTTCACAGAATAATGAAATTCAAACAAACACCCCATTGATGAAATCATATATTAATCATAATATCAACCTAAGAAGTGAGGCAAAACAACAAGGTAGTAATTATGAATCTAATTTATAGCAAATAATGAATAAAACTGTAAGATATAGAGTAGATATACAGTTATGTGGAACAGAGGAAACAGATACAATTTAAAAAGAATAAAACGCACATATTTAAAAATATTCATCAAGGCATCATTTTCAACACGAAATATATTAGTGAAGACTTTGTTGGTATAAATATGATAAAAATAACAATAATTGTAGTGCTATACTTGATCTATCAAAATCATTATCAAATAACTTTTTTCAATCATTTTAAAGTAACATGTTGGCAAAATGAAATTGTTGTATACTGATAGAGACTTGTTAATAATGGAAATATTTACAGAGGAAATATTTATATCAAGATATGAAAAAAGATATATATCTTTATGATACAGCTAAATATCCAAGAGATCATTTTCTAAGGAGTAGAAGCAACTTGAATGTATATGCAAATTTAAAGATGAGGCAGATGGTAAAATTATTACTGAATTTATAGGATCAAAATTTAAGACAAATGTATAAATCTTATTTTAAATAATAATAATAATAATAATAATAATAATATGAAAGCAAAAGGTGTGATTTATAGTGCACCAGAACCAGACGTAACACATGAGCTGTATAAAAAAACAGAAACAAAAAACAACAATTAACAAGTAAAATGCATACAATAGGATCCGGAAAAAATAAGCTGGGTGTTTATGAAATGCATAAGACAAGTATAAGCGCATCAGATGATACAAAGTATAACATGGCATAAATAAATTTTCTTTTGGTCACTATAGAATTACTAAAAGTACAGTGTATTAAGAAAAATTCAAACCATTACAAATCAAAAAAACTTGTGAACATTTTGTCTGTAATTCAAATCATTTAAAAAAATTTAAACAAGTGTATATATATATATATATATATAGATATATATATATATATATATATATATATATATATATATATATATATATATATCTATATACGGAAAGGCAACCCTACCTAGAAACGAGTATATTATTTTTTTAAATTTGTTTTTTAAACCAACCATTTTACAAACCAAATACCAAAATAGTTTTAACAAAAGAAGAACACAAAGAACGAGTAACTTAAGAACACTACCAACATTAAAATGAAAAGCATGATGAATAGAGAAGAAAGAGCACTCCATGTATTTGTTACCTTCTATACTGATTCGAAGCCGACGGTACGGACTGACGTGCAGTCGAGACTAATTTACCCACTTTTTTTCTCAAAAGGTTGTGTTTCAAAAGATTTTGAGGTTGTTTGCCACTCTTCTGACTCTTCTGACGAGAACGTGAATTTAGGATCTCTGGTAGAGAGACATACATCTTGTACACGTAAAAAATGACCTTGTGTAGTGGCAGTTATAGAGGATACTCTAGACCGCATGATTTACACCTTCGGAAAGTATACGGCTGGGCAGCGACTCTAGTGTACGACTGGTGTTACTCCATGTAGCAATCTGGAGTCTACATGTATAATTGTCATACGCTTTTTAGATTTCGTATTACGGAGACAGATAAAAGGGGAAATTATATAAAGGGCCGTGATTCCTAAATAAATATACACCGTTTCAACTGGTTTGAAATGCCGTGATATTATATAACGATAACGATACAGATCACGTCATCTTTACCACGTTTGTAAATACTCCTGTGCACATATACGTGATGCACATTTTGTTTTTCCTTCTGTCCGTGTTGCATATTTGTATGAAAATAATTACTTGTAGACCAAAACATTTAAAGCCGCTAATCACGTGCAAAAATGCAAAAGAGTGGACAAAATTCACCTTGCTTATCATTAACTTGCCCTAGTTCTATGAGGGGAATCTAAGCGAGACAATACATTGAATATAAACTTTTGCAAATAATATTCGAAACGAAAATGTTGACTATATTTGACTAAGTTAAATAGTCCGAATTTCCTCTGTCCTTTCCCACCCCATTTTAGATATTTGGACTGTTTTTTTGCATGACCTTATTTTGTATCAATGCGACCGATATAAGTAGTCATTTTGTTTAGACGCCATCTATGCATACATACTCTGAATAGAAACTGAACTTGTTGAAATATGACGTCAGTTTGGATCAATTCACATCTGAAGCTATATATGTTGAACAAGACGACTATTGCCCTTCGACCAGAGAGTAACTACTCACTTTGAACTATTTTAAACATAATTAACATCATTACTAATCTGGTGACATTAATAATCTTAGTTTCATGCGACAAAATTGAGGAAAGGTTATACATTAATTGGATTGTAAGGTGGTTTTGCCCAGATCATTCGGTATAGGGGATTACGATGGAGGAGAGCTAATTTCTCATCAGGCGGGTGAACATACAGTCATTAAAAAAGAATTGTTTGGATAAGCAAGCATACTATTCACTTTCAACTGAAGTGCGTGAATTGTACTTTTGACTTACCGATTATCCTTCTTCCTGAACCTGCACATAAAGTAGTGATATAGAGGGATATTAGAGGGAGAAGAAAAAAGAAAGTTCATCAGACGAGAGAATTAGAAGAATATATTATTCAATGAATAAATGGATAAACGAATAGGAGCACAAATGGATAAATAAAAAGCAGTATCAATACAAACTGCTTTCTTCAATTAGCAGCAGACTTAGCATTTTGGATCGTCTATAAAGAGACACGAGAATGGTGAGAGCGGAGTAAAAAAGTTATAATTCCGTATAGTTATATATAACTAGGACTGATAACGATAGTAATGATTTCTTGCATTTGAGTGTGTGTGTATATATATATATATATATATATATATATATATATATATATATATATATATATATATATATATATATATATATATATTCTGATCAGCCATTGTACCTGGAGTTATCTGGTTCATTTACCACCTCTGGATCTTCCATTTAGTATACCTCGAAATATAAGTAGTGATGCATTCCACAGTTTTAGAGTTGTTGTAATACAGATCCGCAATTTTACCACATCGGTTTTATCTGTTGACCAAAAAATTTAGGATTTCATTTTACCCTTTTTTCGTCGAAACAATCGAGGGTTAGTAAAGTGCGTACTGTTGTAGTGAACAGGTGAAAGAATGATTTGAAATTATTGAAACGCAACTGGAAGAGTGTCTATTACGGCTCTTTATTGTCGATTGTATGAATGCATCTTCTATGCAGCGTCGGGTACACATCTAAATGCAGTTTGAAACCTACTGAAGTATATCTTTTTCATATATTGGTTAATGTTGAAGCTAATTAACAGAGAGTTTTGGATAGATCAGGCTAAAGTAAATGACTAAATAATAGATCTTCTCGATCACCAGGAACCTTCAAAGTTGGCAATGTTACATTCGTTTGTTTACGGTTTTTATTTGTCTAATGTCTGACTACTCGTTCTGAATTGGCTTCCAGGATGGCAAACCTGATCTCATAAAGTGTTATTCCCATTGTAAAAATTCCGATTTGTTCATACATTTTGAATTATGTGCTCGCATAAGGGGTTACATGAATCAAACATCTTACACGAATCCCTCAAAATTAGTATTTTCTACAATTTTATAGATATAATAATAATATACACCGATATCTGCCTCAACTCTTCGCTTTGAGATCTATAATTTGCGAAAGTAATATTTATTTTTTCTTTGAACATTAAAATATGATTGCCAATAACTAAAGATTAATCGTTACAAGTATCATATCATCCAATAAAATACTATCAACGCAACCCATTCCCGGTTGAGGTGTTAATATAATTAAACTTTCAAAGAAAGTTGGTAACAGAAGTCCTTAAGAACTGAAATTGCTACTGTTCGTTTACTTCAAGCGCTAACAGTCGTTCACCGCAGAATTGAAGTAGTCGCAAGAGAGTGTAAGACCCTTGCTACCAGTGAATTATATCGTACACTCATACGAGAGTCAATATTTCTCACTACAAGAGAAATTGACACACGACTTTATAAAATCTATATATAAATTGTTAGACTAATCTTGATTATTTTGAACAAATGTTCTCACTAACGATATCTTTAACTAAAATATTTTGCTGAAACTACGTGACTATTTTTAACATTTCACTGGCTGCTTTTTTTTGTCTACTTCACGCTTCTTTGATTCAACAACCTGTCACATATTTAGAAAATTTAATATTGAATAGAGTTGGTCTCATCTGTTTTGGATGTGTTTATTCTATGTACGAAATACCACAACTTAACGCAAAGCATGCCTTCTGTCCTTTTTTTATCTCTACCGTTGTATACTCCAGTCTATGCCAACACTATCAGTCGCACACCTTCCGTGGGTGTGTCATTAACATTCCATGTACTGATATGCATATCTGCATATGAAGGATTCCAAGGTCGTGTTGCAGTTAACATAGATAGATAGAACGCTCAAAAACCTACTTATCAACCGGATTATCATACTAAGTTATGTTTGTGCCCTTTGAAACGGTGTACATGGTCAATGGTGTGGGCTACATTTTGTGTAGCAGCAGTAAATATTGAAAAAGTGCATTCAACATTGTCAGCTGTGATTGTTCTCTTCAGTCTAAAATACAGATGCCTTTGCAGGGGAGTGACATTTCTCTCAGAGAACTTAAATATTGCTTACTATTCACATTTGTGAGTGTATGTATAAGGCTAGATGATGACTGTCTGACCGGCTGGATGGATAAATGGATAGATAGATAAATGATCAAATGAATGAATGAATGAGTCGATGCATGCATGCATGGATGCTTGCGTGCACGCTTGGATAATAATAATAATAATAATAACAATTTTTAACGAGGATAAGCCCTTTGGTCATGAAATACCCATCTGCCATTTGGTTTTTAACGTGTTAACAGGTTATGTTATAAAAAGTCACTTACACTACCTCAGGTATACTTGCACACCTACCCGCACAGATTTAATAATGTTTAGTGTATGTAACTATGGTACTCAACTGTTGCGTATATGAATAATATACTATACACAGGTATGCAGATTTCAGCATGTCAGAAGCCATTTATACATACATAAAATAAATCATACTCAGATTATATCTGGATACAATGTTAACATTCTGTATTGGGAAGCTTTAATATATCATTCCACCTGGTTATGAAAGAATTTCTTTCATGAGGTTTTAAATTAAACAAAGACATTTGAGTTACGTATCCACATGGGTAGGGAAGTCCAAAGGGTAGGTGCTGATATAGTACACGAGCTTTGAAATGGTTATTTCTCGACCTCGGAATCTGGAGTTCGTTTTTAGATGTCGATCTGAGATTACGCTCAGTATATGATGACCTTAGTTCGATTAGGTTAGAGATATAATCTGGAGGAAGATTGTTTAGAGACTTATATGTTATGATTCCTTTAAAATTAAGGATACGTTTTTGTAGTGGTAGCCATTGTCGACGTGAAAACAAAACACTCAAGGGAGTCGCATTAGGAAGTTTCAGACCTATTCGCGTGACCTTTCTCTGGAGCTTATCAATTCTGGATAGATTATAATTTGATGTATTTCTCCATATGGTACAGTTATAGTCTGTCAGTGGTAGTATATATCCAGAAAAATTAAGTGCAAGCGACTGTGGACGACCATTGTACATAGGTACTCGATATGGGAATTCAGCTGAAGTGTTGTTCAATGTAGATACCAAGAAGTTTTTGATTTTTAACACTAGACAAGTATGAACCATTTTGTGTGATAATTAAATCTATGTCAGTTGATAGGCGCGGCCTTTTTCCGATTGCCATACATTTCGTTTTAGATGCATTAATATACATTCTGTTTTGTTTACACCAGAGTGATTCTAATGGATGTTGGTATATATGGGCTAACGTGCGTATGCGTATGTATGTGTGTATTTATATTAGTATAGATGTGTAAGGAAGGCAAAAACAACGTACCCAAAAAGGTATGGAAGACAAAATATGTTAGAATAAATATTTTTGATTTTGCAGTGCATAAATCACATACCTTAGACATTTATGAATTAGCTTACGGTGCAGAGAGACCAATGACAAGTTACATACAGCCTACTGAAGAACAGATATAACCCCAAAGCGTGTTGTATATTTGTACTTCCTAGCTGGGTAACAGAGGAATCCGGGATGAGCCTATAGATTTGAATGTAACTGTCCCGACAAAGGAATTTAGGGTACGGCAAGGTTAGGGAAGGCAATCCTGAAAAGATCATAAGTGTGGAAAATGATGAGGACCCTGTTATTTCTCACCGTTGTATGCATCTTTCACATATACTTCGGGCAAGGTAGGTGCATGCCTGTACTTTAATTGTATTCAGTATACATAAATGATCTTGACGCAGCTTCCAAATCCGAACTAGACTAGGTAACCTCCACCCGTATAGGCTTTTGTACGATGACGTTGTTTCCTTAATTTGTATTTTCAAAATTATTCGACAGCCACAGTTGAAGAGTTTATTGATAGAAACAGTAATATGTGCCCTGTCAAATGAACGCTAAATCAAGATTACAATATATATATATATATATATATAACCCTAGCTGATATATATATATATATATATATATATATATATATATATATGTATATATATACAATGTCTAGTCTCCTATGAATTTTATTAATCTATTCTCTCTCTCTCTCTCTCTCTCTCTCTCTCTCTCTCTCTCTCTCTCTCTCTCTCTCTCTTTCTCTCTCCAGGGTTCGCGCGTGTCAGTGATTATGCAGATTCTTGTTTACAAACATCGCGATAGTTGTAACAGTAACTTCCGTTTGGCCAGACATTTTGTATTCTTCCCAACGATTAACACATAAGACATAAACATTGTTTAATTAAAAACTAGCTTTCCTCGGGGGGGGGGGGGGGCAGATGTGTATTGACATTTGTCATGTGGCTTACTTACACCACGCTAGAATAGTATTTTATCATAAATACTGCACATCGTTTGACGAAAAAAATAAAACGTAAGTTCTACAATTACGATCAAAACTTACGACTGACGTAAGTTTAAATTTAGGTTCGTTTCATAAAAGCATCGTAACTTTAACTTGCGACCGAACAAATCGAACGGACAACTACCACTGGAAAATGGTGTCAGGCGTCTTGAAGTTTTGCAACATCCCGTCTTCTTTTAATGAATATACATACGGTATTTTGTGGCTGTGGGTGAATGCCCCTGTCTGACCAAGAGTTGATTCTACAAGCTCTTTTGCTCTAAAGGTATAAAAATAAGCATCGCTCTAAGACGCGTCCGATTCAAAAGAGCACATGTTTACTCACGCGCTGACTGTCAAAGTTTGTGCCAAGATATAACCATAATCTTAACTTGACGATAAGCACCTAAAACGAAGGGATCCGCTGTAGATCAGTTGGGAGAACGTCGAACTCATCACCAAAGCGACCATGCCTGCCTAGTCAGCGCAGGTCGACCGCTTTCTTGTTGCCTTGGGAAAGGCATTTAGTTTTTATCTCCTTGGCATGATATAGCCAATAACGTGCCCATGATGCCTTTAAAAACCAACCAACAACAGCCATAAATTAAGGATTGATACCGAAATTAGAGCGATCATGTTGCTTAATGAAGTTTATCTTTGCACTGAATATGCTGAAATAAACTATAGAAATAGTTAAATTATTCAAATTGATTAGATCATCAAGAATGGTATGATAAATTGGTTAGATCATCAAATAGAACGTTATGATAAATCACTAACAACCATGTCTACCTTGGAAGTTTTCTCTCTCTTTCTCTCTCTCTCTCTCTCTCTCTCTCTCTCTCTCTCTCTCACACACACACGCATCCCCACATACATTTTATTAGATTTTGGCGTATCTATGAAACCTGTTATAAAAGTGTTGGCATTAGTATCAATATATTCTTTTGTTACTGCATTACTTCCCCTAAGAGGTTGTCTCCATTTTACAATGATATGAGAATTCATATTTAAATTTAAAATGTTTAATGATCTGGGTTGTAGACCTACCCCACGGTGCACGTATTCATCCAATTCCTTTTTTACAGTAATAATTTCAGTTCATGTTGCATATTTTGTAGTATCCAAAGTATTCAATTCTATATCACTCATATCAGTCAAAGTACACAACCTTGTTTAACTCGCACATAATATTATACACAATTAATGTTGTCAAACTTTACCATTTCTGGGTCACTGAGAACGAAAATGATGCTTAAAATTGTTGATTGGCTCTAGTTTTAAAGATATTATACTAGGTCAGTATATACGACCCTTGACTTGGGAATGGAGGAGGATAAGTGAGTTATAAAGGAAAGGGATCGCAATTTAAACCAGAAATTACTAAAATACATCTTTGACTGGATCTATGAATAAATCTATGACTGGGTTTGGACAGTACTTGCTTTTTGGCAAAACAATGAATGATGCCATCTGAAGCTGGTATTGCGTCATACATGATATGAATTGCATCATATTATTCCTATAAGTCATGGATGATGCAATCATAACCAAGCTTACATCACTTTGCTGAAGAAACTGCCCTATCAGCTCTACAAATCATACAGTGTCGTGCTCTCTTATTTGTCAGTGTTTGACGTTGCAAAGGGACACATTTCTGTTTAGCCAAATGGAGCAGAGATGCCTCGTACTTGTGTGAACAATGCAGATAACTTCTGCTATGTTTGTGGTGAAGTGACTTTTGCATCACAATAGCGCAGTATAATCACTATGGTTAAAAAAGCCTATCATCTTTATTTTGGCTGCAAAATTGGAGATCAGGACAAGATGTGGGCCCCACACATATGCTGCAACACTTGTGCAACAAATCTTCGCCAGTGGTTGAACAGGGAAAGGAAATCTATGCCTTTTGCAGTGTCAATGATGTGGAGAGAGCCAACAGATCATATCAGCAATTGTTACTTCTGCATGGTGCCTCCAGTTGGGAAAGGTGTTTCAAAGAAGAAAAAGTGGACTGTGCATTATCCAAACATTCCATCAGCTATACGCCCAGTACCCCACGCAGAAGGACTGCCGGTTCCTGATGCACCAGAATCATTCTCACTTGAGTCAGACGAGGAAGAAGAAGAGGATGAAACTTCTAGTCCTGAACCATCAATGTCACATGACCCATACTTTCTCCCATCCTCCTCCTCTTAACCACACCTCATAACACAAGGTGAACTGAATGACCTTGTCAGGGATTTAGAACTACCCAATAGTAAGGCAGAGCTGTTGGGCTCCAGACTACAGCAGTGGAATCTCCTGGCAGGTGATGTTAGGGTTTCCATGTTCCGTGACCATCAAAAGGATCTTGTCCCATTCGTCTTCATTGAAGGTGATCTTGTAGCCTGCAACAACATCGATGGTGTGATGGCAGCCGTCAACATCGTTCATGATCCAGATGAGTGGAGACTGTTCATTGATTCATCGAAGACGAGTCTTAAAGCTGTTTTGCTTCATAATGACAGTGTTTTGCCATCAATTCCAGTTGGTCATGCAGTCCATATGAAGGAAACCTATGAAAACATGAAACAACTTTTGAGGTGCATAAACTATGACCAACATCAGTGGCAGCTTTGTGGCGATTTCAAGGTTCTTGCTCTCTTGCTTGGTCTGCAGACTGGATGCACAAAGTACTGCTGTTTTCTCTGCGAATGGGATAGTCGTGCGAGAGATTCCCACTACATCAAGAGAAATTGTAGACCAGTGATAATTATCAGAGGTTCAAAAAGAAAGAAAAAAATATTAGTACAATCAAAGAATTATATGACAATCTCAACAACAAAAAATCCGACTGTGAAATTACGTGTCACAAAATGATAATATGCCAATATCGCTTTTAGAAATGACATAATTACAAAAAGATGGCGTAATCGATACTGAATATAAAAACGATAAATTACACATAAATTACACAAACATGCTATACCAAGAGAAACAGTATTTTAATGATAATGTTTAGGCTGTGTTTTACTCCAATGTAATGTCCAATGTAATGTCCAATGTAATGTCATATTATTTTTTTTTAAAAATAATTGCTGTTTGAATTGGAATTTGAAAGATATCAGATAATTTTTGGAATTAGTAAAAAGACTTAAGAGTCCCCTTTCATGGAAATTCATTTTGGATAAACTCAACCACTTTATAATACATATTGAATAACTCAGTTCTAGTTTTATGATCCATGTAATAATTATTATGTGGTTCGTAATTAAATATAATAATTCACTAATGTTATATGTGATGTTATAAACACTTACACACAAACTAATTGTATAATTATCATAATACAAATTGTCAGGTATAAGAATTTCTTCAATAAAATATATTTTACATCGTTTTGTTGTATAACTCTTTATATAATATACCTATATATTTATTTGGCCTTATATATTATCATATAATGTAATACTATACATGAACTTTAGAAGACTTGATACGATGAAGAAAATAAAACATTTCATTGACAAATGGTTGGCAGACTGCGTCATTTTAAATAAACAAATAGTATCAGAACAATTAGGAAAAGAAAAAAAATTAAAGAAGATGTTTCTAACCATTAGCAAAGCCCATTAAAACAAAGCAAAGAAGAGATAAACGAAAAACAGCATCAGTTAATTCAAATATTAGAAGAAGCAAACTAATTTAATAGCAGCATTACCGCAAACAGATTATGCTAGAATGCAAGAATTAATGCCACGATAAGAGGAATTGCAAGCGTTAATGCCACCACAAGAGATGAAGAAAAATTTCAATTTGGAAAACCAGATGATAAAGCATATTATAAAAAGTGAGTTTACCAAAAGTTAATAAACTCCTTACGGAAGATATAAATATAATAAGTTTATAAAGAAATGATGTAGTGAACAAACTTAAGGAGATAGCTTATACCAAAATCCAATTTAGCTGGAAAACAAAAACAATATAAATCATTCACAAAGGAAGAAATAAATGTTCAAACTGAATCATTACGATAATAGAATAAAATTATTTAAACATTAATACCAGCAATTAAACATATTACACCATATTAGAAAGCGACAGGACTAGTAGAAGGAGAAGCAGCGCAACCAGAAGAAAGGAAAGCAGCAGAACCATTAGATCAAGATCCAAAATCACTTCAAAACTTGCAGTCAGATATTGAACAAATGAGGTTACAAAGAAAAAAGCAGACGATATAAAGTCAATATTAAAGAAATGAACCAGAGACAAACGAGAAAATGAGTGAAATAAAAGAAACTAGATTAAAATTACAACCTACACAAAAAAAGAAAGAAAAATAAATATGATTCAGATATTGAGGAATTTATTAGTATCAATTGCAAACCGAAATTGAGTGACAACCGAAATTTGGGTGCAACGTCTGTTACCGAAATAGACTGCAAGCTTGCCAACACACAAAAATTCACCTCTGAATGCAGAAATAAACAAAAAATTGAAATTAAACTTAATATCATTAAATTATTTTTGTTTAATGATGCTACACTCTGAAGTCTGTTTGACCTTTCTGTCATGTTTTTTCAGCTACCCCCACTCCAACAATGTTGACTGTATCAATCTGCGTAAGAAAAGTGTTTAACGAAAATAAAAATCTCTTCGTTTTCGTATGACAAAAGTGGTTAATTTGAAAAAATACACAAACTGAAACATTATATGAACAATCTAAATTTTCAAAAAGTCGCTGTGCTGAAATTTTAGTTAAAGTTCGGAACTTCTTTTTATCGATGTAGTAATGCAGCCGTTAATCGCACTGACACAGAACAGAGAAACACATCCATGCAAATCGAAGGCTTTTGCCTTAAAAATGTATAATAAAAAGAAAATCTACGTTTTTTCATTTGATATAAGGAAATATTTCACTCGTGAAGTGGAAACTTTTTTTTATTGGCGAAGGCACTCGTGACAATACACTGTTACCACTTCATTCGTGAAATATTTCCTTATATCTATTCAAAAAACGTAGATATCCTCTTTATATTAACCTTTTTATTCGTATCTTTTGACGAAGTCGTATTGTTAGTAACAACATAAAAAGGGACTCTTTACCACGGAGACGACAGGAATCTGGTGAGAAAAAACTTATTTACTCAGTGAGAACAATTAGTTTCTTTGGGATCGAATGAGAAGGATATCATTATGCAGTATTCCATTATCTAAATGTAGATCTTTTAAATTAGGGCATATAATGGAAACGTGGCACTGTAAAAATCAACGAACCGGTCCTAAGGAAAGTATAAAAATTAACTTAAAGAAAATTTAAATATCTGAGGTAGTTATGTTCTGACATCATATGGTCAACTCTAGCTCACTGTATGATGTAAATATACAATAGATTGTACAGTATAATTGAACAACGCACATACATATACATTCGAGCTCATAGCTGGTGAAGTTGGAACATGCGTGTGAAATGCCTTGCACTGCTATCAGCCTAATCCTACTCTCAGATACACTCTTAAAGTGCACATATTGACCAAGCGGTAACTACATGGACAGGATGACAATATAGTTAATTCCAGAGACTATTTTATTTCACGATAGCAAAGGACAAATAATTGAGCCATATTTATGACACACATGTATTTCGAGCATCGCTGGATCTGCATTGTAGCAAAAGCGTTGTATAGTGCATTGTAGTTAAATCGCAGGCGTATACCAATACATACAAATCCTCTATCTTTGAAACTCCTAGGACTGTGTTTAATTGTGTGCTATGTCATGGCGCGTATGACAATTATCCACAGGTCTCAAAATAACTCCTGAAAAATGAAAATCTTTGTTAAGAAGGCCAATTTTACGGAACGGCTGTCAAATGGTAATCAGTTATACAACCAAACCCAAAGGTATTCATCATGACGGAAAATAAAGATAGAATGATGAACTTTTCCGTGTCACTAATAACATCAACAGCATAACTGTTTTTATATGCGTAAAACAAACAAATCGATCAAGAACGCTTTTCGAACCTTCTGCTTCGGCCAATTGTTTTTCTTTGCCAGTGGCTTTAATATTGTTGCCGGTGCTAAATTTTTTTGCCAGTGCGTTCAGATGGACCAGTGTGACAATAATTAGTATCATCTGATTTTTTTTAGAGTACAATTATAATAATATTACCTATCCTTCTTAAGGTTGTATCACATTATTTTGAATTTACAAAAAGATTTATATAAGCACATTGCATCATTGTCTCAGTCGCATATACCCATAAAATATGTCGTACACTCACAGTTTCTTTTTTTTTTCAAAAAGGATCGGTGAATTTTTGAAGATATTTAACACATGCTAAGGCGAAGTATCTTATTTGAGTCAGTGTCAACCATAAACGCCGTAAACTCGAGTTGCTACTAACACTTCAACACTTTACGGTCTACACCCATTCTTACAGGGTCTCATCTCAAGCCCTTTGATTATGTCGGCTGTCGGATAATGTCAGGCCCCCGCCCCCCTCCCCCGAACACTACTCCGATTCCCTTCCTTATACCATCCACCAGGTCCATAATGCCCTTGAGTTGAGCCTAGGGATTAGGTAAGCCACCTCACCAAGGTCGGGGAAGGATTCCGAGCCCCTGGGTTTGGGATGGGTGTGGGGTAATATGAGCTGATTTCCTGGGCGTCTGCATCATGGGGAGAAAAAATTCTTTCTTCCTGATAAGGAAGAGGAAATTAGGTTTTTAGTTTTCTTCACCTCTGGCAAGTTGAAATAAAGTTCAATGAAAAGAAATACAATAATGGACGAAGGGTTATAATTATTTGGAGGACAGCTTCTAAAACTAACTTGTTCAAAGCAAGTCGAAATAATTATTATTGAAAAGAAATAAAATAATGCACGAAAGGTCACAAGAGCGTGGGAAATGAAAACAAATTCAAATGGTCAAGGTTAAAGATTATCCTTGACATTTAATCAAAATGAATTATCTGAAGGACAGTTTCTACGATTTGCTTGATTGAAGTATATGTACTACTGGGCATAAAAAGAGCTCTATTTTAATTTATAAAAATTAGTATGACAGAAATATGGAGAGTATATATCAGTATATCCTATGGTTGCATATTTAGGCTTAAAAATACATAACAGGATAATACGTTTTTCCAGCTCGAACCTGTGAAAGAGGGCCGCATAATCAACCCCGTTTCGGTCCGTCGTGTGAATACATGTGTCACTGTGGGGGAAACCAGTGTCACAGTGATACGGGGCAGTGTCTTGACAACGTGGAATGTGACGTTGATTGGATGGGATCAGGCTGTCAGTATGGTAAGTGTGCGCATTTTATGTTTGTTTCACTTAGAAACCCTAGTCCAAAAGTTCTGTTTAACCTACCGTGCGTCAGTTTCTTTCCTGTTTGTTTCATTAGCTTCACTCTCCTGTAGTGACATCAATTTATTATTAGTAGTAGTAGTAGTATTTCGTCTTTCCACCATTATTCCCTTATAATGTATATACATCCATATCGATGTTTCTGGTAGTAAAGTTATATCCGGGAAAGTAAAGCTAGTGTGTGTGTGTTTTATCTTTATTGTTCTTTTAGGAAGGCATTGTGTTACGTCATAATGTTAGGAACTGTCTTTTTTCGCTCACATTTGTCCAACCTTAGTCTTATTACATACTATTCATGATGTTGGTTTGCATTCCCATTTCGTTTCTTTCGGGATTGTTGGTAATCCGGCATCTATCAAAGACTAGATGTCTGGTGGCTATATGGTGTCCTTGTAATAGAGTGGAGTTGATAATATGATTTTGGAAAATATCTTGTCGAATTCACTGTTAAAATGAACATGGGTTGAATCCTCTGTTTTTATCGTTTTAAAAAATGGTGTATGCTCACTGATTTATTGTATTTAGTAAATTGGAAGAAAAATACATGCCTCATGGAGTATGTTGGACATGCACACTAATCACGAATTTCATATAAAACTTGGTATTAATGTAGAGTTCTTCCATAATGTTGTTATGCATGTAACTTCTAATATACATTCTTTCATTGATTTCACGTCATTTTCATTCATAACATCCAGATTGGATTCATAGGTTGCACACATATGATACTGGATTTATTGGTCAGACATCAGTTCATTAAAAAGGCATCAAATCAAAAGTCTCTTTGAAAATTGTGAAACAAATGTTGAAGAATATATAACTTTTCCTTAGTTTACCATTGCTTAAACTATTGTCTCTATCATGTATTATAATAAAATAGAGTAGGATAATTGGTAGGAGCCACTTAATGTGCCTAAAGCTAGCGATTACACAACATCATATAACTTGTGTTAAACAAGGTTCACAGGATAAAAACGGCTATAGTTATTTACACATACATTATGTCCAGATCAACGTTTTTTTTTCTTTGTCGTGTACATCCTCAAATTAAATGATTTCTATTTCCAAAATCTCCATAAGTAACTGCCATAAATGACAACTATATTTATTTTTTCCAGTTAATATTGTCAAAGGAGGAACAGTCACTAGCAACCATTTGAAAAACACGCAATTCATTGTGGATGGAAGAAGATCTACGTGCCCCTTACGGTACGGATATACAATTTCTGCGTATGTGGCTGTGTCTTTTCCACGGAAAGTGAAAATCACCGAAGTTCACCTGTTATTTTCAGTTTCAGGTATCATACATTTCACTTTATTATTTTGATGCATTAAAAATAAACTACAACTCATGAAAACGCTGGATTTAGATACGCGACTATCAAAACTCATGAAAATATGTACTTAAGTTTACCTTGCATGAAATTATTTGTTACAGATGTTGATGACAAGGAGGAGTAGGAGAAACATTATGTTTCTGATGATGAGAAAATAATAATATTTGAAAGTTACATATTACATTTTTTCAGCAAGTGTGTCAACGAGCGTTTTAGCACGCGCGTAGCTCTAATATTGTACAGCTTTTCGTTTCAGCCATTGTCCAGCCTTTTAGTGTCAGCGTGATGGATTCTTCCATAACGAAGTCATGTATCTCTGTCAGAAACATCAATGGACAAAAAGAATTTGTCCTAAAGTGTGCCAACCCATTGTTCGGGCAGTCTATAACTATAACCTCTGAGGGACAAAACGTCGAACTGGAAATTTGCGAAGTGCAAGTTCCGGCAGGTGACAAAATTAAAGCTATGTAATACAATTCTCCAGAATTACATAGGAGAAATGTGATATGGCCTATCCTATCTAATTTCAGCATGTTCTGTTTTGAATAAATATGGGATCTGGAAAGATAGTTTGCTGGAAGACTTTTTTAAACTAACCTCGCATTCCATTATGTTGAAATAACTATGATGTCTTGCTTTCGAGAACATAGTACAATGATTGACGCCGTCTCATTTGCCCGTCACAAAATGGTTCTAAAACAACTGATCTACAACAAAATGAAAATACAAATTCATCTGGGGCCTTGGAATGAAATATATGTTTGATTCGGTTCAAATTATGTCAAAACGTGTTTAAAACCTGTCTACTGGACACAAATAATACATACGGGAATAGTTGCATAATTAGCTGGAAAGAATGACATACTAAACTTCATGCATTTGGTTTTTCTGTAACAACGAAGCGAATTTATCTTTGTCTGTGTTATATATATATATATATATATATATATATATATATATATATATATATATATATATATATATATATCTGTTTTCTACCAAATGCAAAAATGATAAACATATCTCGCGATAGACTGTTTTTGAATCTACCCAGTTATATCCTTTAAATTTCTGCGCCTAATATTATACACAGGAAAATCTATTTGAAGCATCATTACCTACATTTATTTATCGATGTTTATTACATTCCAAAACAGCAATGGAGTATGATTTCAAAACACTTCAAGAATACAACACAATAAGGACAATGCATATATATAATGTATATGCAACTAACTATTATCTTAAAATGTTCCTTGGGCTACTAGTTATTATTATTATTATTATTATTATTAGTATTATTATTATTTTATTATTATTATAGGAAGGAATCTGGCCTATGGAAAACCCGCATATCAGTCATCACTTTTTGAAAGTTACTTAGCTAGTCAGGCTGTGGATGGTGATGCAGACTTGAATACATTAAATACATGTACACATACACGAGAAACCACCGTTCCATGGTGGCTGCTTGATCTACAGGCATCATTCATGATACAATGGTTTCGAGTTTTCAACAGGAAAGATGGGAATCGATGTAATTATTTATAAATCAAGTAATTACATGAAATAACTCAAGTTACAAATATAATGTAGTCGCTATGAGGGTTGTCACCAAAGAGATAGTGCTTTTGCAGTGAACCGGACATTTTGTGTATATCATTCAACGTAAGGAGCAGCATCGCATCTTTCTGTTGATAAATTCTGTAACTGGTTTGTATCAAGAGCAAGTATTCCCTTCCTTCTAATGCTGATGTTGGTACGCATAATTTTTTTTTTTACGATTCCAAAATCTTTCATAGGCGTTACTGTCAAATGCGTTATTTCTCTTGACGTGCTGCTAACCTGCACTAGCCTGTAAGCATCTAAAAGTGAGCAGTCATGTGGACATTTACATGATTTTGTATTCAGCAGCACTTCTAAACTTACAATCCTTACTAATTATACAGTCCAAGTATGACTGATAAGTATGACTGATATCCCTCCATGGGTTTGGGACTTATGACCATACAGACAAACTGTAACCGAAAATGTATCCAAGATTTTCAAACGACTTTGACCGTGTATGAGGATCAGAGTTTTTCTGTATGGTCATAAGTCTCAAACCCAGAGAGGGATATCAGTCTGTCTTGGACTGTAAAATTAGTAAGTATTGTCCCGTTAGATTCATTCACCCAACCCTTCTTCTGACTCCTGGGCACGTTCAAGGACATTTGAAAATATTCGTTCCATTTTTAGTTACTGTAAATTCTGTATCTTCGTAACTCTCGAACCTAATGACGGATAGCTATCAAACTTAGGCTATGGAATGAAGACCTCCACCCTAAACTATTCTTGCACCTTTACTGTGGATAAAAGACATGCATAATTCTTAAAGCATGATTTTTAAAGGAATTACACTTGTAATTTGCTTTCCAGTTTACTTTAGATGTCCATATGTTATGGCCAGATAAAAGGAGGTCGATGACTATATGCGTGAGATTTTATAATATTCAATGTGGTTCGCATGGCGCGGAAGTGATGAAGCACATAATAATAATCCTTTGCAGCATAATGAAAAATCGTTCCCAGTAGAATGACGGGACAACTCGACGAAACGTTTCTAGTATCCTGCCTTATCTAATAGATGGCTTGTGAGCCGCATACGAATCTTGCTAGGAAAAAAATAGGTAATTGATAATATTTATATACTCTGTAAGAAGCTAATCAACTATCTAGTATTAACATTCATACCTTTATTTAACATACTGCATTTGTAATTAGTGAAAAAAAAGGATGTTCAAAGACCTGTTTTCTCTGCCGTTTCTTCTTTGGAAAATCACCCTCAAAAACATTATGAAATTTGCCTGTTTATCTTCACTTCTATTTATGCGGAGTAGATGGTAAAATAACGTTCAATGATAAGTCTGACAAATCCATTTGCTTTTATTTTCATAAGACATAAATTCAGTAGTAGTAATAACAGAAATGCGGAAGCTAATATATAGAGGATATTTATTCTTTTGAGTATTCAAGTGAAAACGTTGTATTATCACGAGTGGTGAAGCCGCGAGTGACAATACAAACTGTTTCCACTTCACGAGTAAAATATGTCCTTATATCTACTATAAAAACTGGATTTTCTTTTTGTTATTTATTTTTAAGGCAAACACCGTCTATTTGTATGGATTGTTTTCCCTCCATTTTGTACCAATGCGATTAACTGCCACATTACTACATCGATAAAAAGAGGTTTCGAAATTTTACAATAATTTCCGGACAGTAACGTTTTACAAATTAAGCATCTACATATAAAGCTTCAAATTGTGTAGTTTGTCAAATTACTGACTATTTTCATACGAAAATGATGAGAGTTTTCTTTTTGGTAGCACATTGCATGCTCGGATTGATACAGTGTACATTGTTGGGGTAGAGATAATGTAGAAACACCACAAAGGGATTGTATCCGAAATATTTCAGAGTGTAAAATCTTTAAACAAAAGATTTCAATGATTGTGAGTTTACCTATAAGGATTGTGTTATTTTGTTTGTTTATTGTGCCTTCAAACTTGAATTGTGTGACCTTGATAAGCTTGCAGGCTGGTTCGGAAACAGACGCTGCACCAAAGTGTCGATTGTCACTTAATTTCGGTTTGTAATCAAGACTAATATATCCCTAATTTTTCAATCTTTTTCGAACATGATTATGATGAGAGTTAAAATCGCTGCTTAAGCGATTTTATTACCATATTTAATCTAGAGTTTTTCCATAAAAGCTTGTACTGTTTGTCATAGTGTGACAGGTACTGTATGGGAGGCAATAGATATCGAAACGAAACAGTTCATGTAAAACGTCCAGTCAGTGGCAATTTGCACGATACATGTGGAAAACTATTTTTAAATGAGAAATATGGCTATGGTTGAAAAAATAAATAATGCGATTTTATCGTGAATTCATTCGGTTATGAAAGACGTGATAAAATTAAAATCCATATGCCTTTTCTATTAGTTCGATATATATTTATTTAATTTTATTTCTTGAATTTAGCTCTATTGTCTATATTATTGCTTGTAAATTTAGCATGTGTAATCCAATAGAAACCATATGCGAATACTTCATATGCATTTAAGTTTCGTATTTTCATGTTATATGAACTGATTGCTTGGATTGCTGCGGAACCAATATTTTCAATTCGTATTCATCTGCTAATGCAATAAATTCATGTTTCCAGTAAATGAGCGTTTGAAGAATTTCCGGATTTTACTCAGTCAAGACAATGTGACATTCAAACAGTACTACCAGGATCCAAGCGACTACACTCCATTTGTTATAAATGCAAATCTTATTTCTGATGTCACTGCTCGTTTTATCGAGATTGATCTGGAAGGAGAAAAACGTATACTGACTCTTTGTGAAGTACAAGTCTTTGGAGGTCAGTACAGTTTCCCATTTCTTTTTCCTTTCCATAGATGTCCAAGGAACCACATGTTCACGACTAATGATAAATTACCTGACATATCTGATTCAGGCGCTGTCTGGTAATTCAGTTCCTTAATTATAAAACTTTCGTGGAGGTAATTATACTAGATTGATCATCTTCATAATATAAACTATGTATGATTGATTGATTGATTGTTTTAATTTATGTATGTGTTTATTTGCCTAATTATTGTTTGGTGTATTCACTTGTTTGAAAACAGTCTTCACATGTTATGTTGGACATTTGTAAAATTAGGTTCGTAGTATTTAAGTAGTGTTCGTGATAAAATGAGCTCAATTTAGGTATTGATCTTTAATATTGATGATTACCTGCAAATACAAGCCATTCTGGGACACTTTATATTATGACTGCTATTTAATATGTATATATGCATGTATAAATGCATGTATGTCTAGGGTTTAACATCACATTAACAAAATCCTGGCTATACAGTACAGACTAAGTTTATGTCAAAAGATCAATATATACAAGAATGGCATGCAAGTGTTTCCTATTCCTCTAAAAGTAGAACTTATCGGATATGTAAAAATCGTTTAATGCGAATCTTTCTTAACACGTATGACAGAAAAGAATAGAATAATTATAACAAAGTTCCGTACATCGAATCATATGTTCCCTAATTAAACTGGGAGGTAGCAAACTTTGGATATCTCTGAAAGAAGGTATGAATTATGCACCTCACAAGATACATTTTGTTGAAATAAGAAAACAATATATAAGTAAGACGTATCTCAAAAATGTTAATATATACAAATTTAAATGTTAACGTACTTTTAGACTAAGCAAATTTATATAACTTATATTTAACTCATTATGTTCCCATTTAAACTCAAAATAGCTCTGTCTATTATTATTTTTATTCCCAATGTGTTATTTATATCCAAAATATTGGTCAGAATATACCACTTTATATCATTTTTTTCTACCTTTCTCTATCCATTATAACACCATCATTAATAATTCGCATTTATACTTAGACCTAAGTTGGAAATACAGTTCTGTTATATTCTATCTTGTATCCCCAGAAAGGCACAGGAAACAAAGATAAAGTAAATAAGGTTAAACTATTTTTAAAAAGGTCCAAAATCTTCTCAGCTGGACATAATCGGATCTAATCTACATCCCAGAGCCCGCATGGGGAGTCAACTATAGAGGCGCGCAATCGTTTACAGCTGTTTGTGTATTATACCTAAACAATTGTCTTCGTACATTTAAGGATTCTGTTAGTCAATATAAATAAATAATAATATCCTAATCACAAAACTGTTTCTCAATGTTATAATGATTTGTCCTGAAGATAATTTAAATACAAACTAGAATGATTCACTAATAATGTTATTGTGATTTATTTGTGACCGTATGTGCACAGTGATTTTTAAAAATTATTATTAGCTAATTAATTTGGAGCTTTTTGTACCTGAACGGCTGATGAAAGCTCAAATCCAACTACATGTATATAGCAATATGGAGTTAGTGATACTTGTTTAAGTGGTATATTTCACACATGTACACCGATTTCTAAACACAAATGTCGAAAATTTTAAGCGCTTAGTTTAAATAAAAATGATGCTTGAAGTGGGACGAAAAACCACAATTAATTTGGAAAAAAATACGTGGAAAACCAGCAGATATGATTAGTTAATAGATAATGTTGATTTATTTATTGTGTTTGTTTTTTATCTACTATGTCAAAATATTGGAGAGAATGACAGACACATAAAAATGTGAATAGACAACATAAGTATCATGTCAGAGTTTGAAACTAAATCAAAGTTACCATATACAACATAATATTTTAATTCATCACGCATTTTCTTCAATTAAAGTTTGTTATAAAAGTCTGAAAAATTTGTGCCGTTTTCGCTGCAAAATTCTCGCATGGGTAATTTCTTGCAGTTTGCTCTTTTAGCATGTCAGAGTAATTTTAAGCTGGAAATTCATAATAAATGATTGATATAAAGAAAGAAGTTCCTAACCGTATGTTTTATATTTTCATAATACAACATCGGATAGCATTTTATTTCCTCAGACTGCCTTGATGGACGATATGGAGACTGAAATAACACCTGCAATACGCATTGTTTTGGGCAGAAATGCGACAAAGTGACGGGGTACTGTTTAAGTAAGCATTGTCATCATTGATTCATATAACCTTATATAGCATGACGCATCGGGGCGTTTCTTCTGGAAATGAAGTTAACTGTGAAATAATGATAAAAAAACTACCATGAAAGTAATCAATGTAGTCCCTTCAGCTACCTATGGTAGGTACCTTTTCCTATTAACAAATGATGAAGTCTTTATATCGTTTGAAATAAAGAGACGATGTAAAATGAATGTTGTATACGTAGTTCAGTTCTAAACTTTAACATTAAGGCACAATGAAATATGTCATTCGATGAAAATGTAGGCACAAAAATTGAACTTAATTTATGTGTCATTGACCTTTTATGTAAACATATAAAATAATGCAGGATTTATGCTGAATTTTCATTGGTAAAGTAATAGTTGTTAAACATGACATGTAATAAACAGTGAACAGATCTGAGAAAATTTTCCATATCGATATCCAGAATTAAATTGGTTTAAAGTGTGTATTTGGAACATTGTGCTGTTTGATAACTAAGTATTAAATTCTAGCATTTTTTCTACCATGTTCATACTTTCTATCATCAATATCGTCATCATTATTATCATCATATTCTTCTTCTCATCCGTTTCAGGCCTCATATCTTTATGTAGACCTCAGTCATAATGGTTTAGTCAATATTATGTAACTGTTCAATAAAATGGTAAAAACACCACAAATCCTACAGCAGTTAAAAGTGCATATGCTGATTAATTCTGGTGATATGACCACATTATTGTATTTAACGACCAAATTTAAGACCGTTATCTGGATAGGATTGTTGAAAATGATTACATGTAGAAGATGTCAGATAATGCGCGAATGAGATCCACAAGCTGTAAAACGATTATTGGGAATCATTTCTCGGGATGGACAGCATACAGAAAAATTGAGTCTGTATCAGAAAGAACTGTCTATTAACGTTAATTGTGAACTAGGGATGTGGTTCTTACCTGTGTTTCAGTGATCCTACACCACAGGGAACTGGGCTTTAAGTAGCTAAAATCTTTAAACAAACGCAAAGGCCTGTACATATATCGCACTGGACCTACAGAGTGATTGAAACATGATCACTTATGACTTAGCTTCAGGCAGTTTACATCGATGCTTAGAACTTCTCGCCATTGCAGATTTCCAGTAGAGAAACATTGATAAGCTTCAATTAGATACCTTCAGAAAGCAGCTTTGTCCGGAGAAGATCTAAGCACCAGCACAATTATGTTTTCACAGATTGAGACCAAACCTTCTTCTTCTCTGGCAGAGGCAAGACTACTGCCTTTGAAAAATATAAATTTAATGACGAAGCCACAAGACCTTCGGAGAAATTAACTTTTATGGTACATATAATGAGCGGTGACAAGGTTTAAAATATCCTGCTAACATTTACTCCTAAAATTATCTCACTTCCATATATCACGCTATTCGAATTGGGTTTCGGCGTGACATATAGAAATGCAAATTATGTCGACCACGTTTAATAGTAATTTCCTGCTATTGTTTTATTTCCCTCTGCTAGAATGTATGCCAGGTTACTATGGAAATCAATGCAACAAGTCTTGCAACTACTGCAAAGATGGAGACTGTTACAAAGACAGCGGGATCTGTCGTTCTTGTCCTGCCGGAAAACTGGGAGATCGCTGTAAAAATGGTAAGAACAGAAATCGTTTTATTACAATGAAACTTCAACACTTAAGTTACATACATACATTCAAACGTACATACATATACACACCGATAGAAAGAGATGAATTGTGTGCGCCATACAAATATATTTTAATCGACGTCTGATATGTTTCCATCAATACTCGGCAAAACCTTATTTATCGAAAATCATAATGTTAACAATTCCACTCATTTTTAAGTTCTTCAATGACATTAACATGTTCAAAAGAATAGGTAATTGGATAAATTAGAATTTTCAGTTGAAGAAGAAAAAAAAGAAAGTACGACTAATTTTTATAAGTTTAATGTTGCGAGGGAACTTGATGGGAGATAGAGTTACCACTTTCAGAGAGAGTCAGTATTTCGAGCCTTTTCCAGCACCATTCCAACTATTAGATTAGTTTATTTTAGAATACATATGCAGTTTTGCAGATATTAACCCACTGAATTCAGAATGAAAATCATTTCTTGTAAGTCACTTATGTGCCTTTCCTCGGCATTATTTATTAGATGACTTCAACCGGATGTATTCTGCAAAAGATAGTAAACGGTTGCAAGGTTTAAAATATCCTGTTAAAAATCTGCTTATAAAAGTGTCTCCCTTCCATATATTACGCGACGTCAATGGTGTTTGAGCGTGACACATGTAAACATAAATTATGTGTGCCACTTTTAATGGAACTTTTCTACTATAGTTTTGTTCCTCTATACTAGAATGTATGACAGGTTACTATGGAAACCAATGCAGCATGTATTGCTACTATTGCAAGAATGGAGACTGTCACATAGACAGTGGGATCTGTCGTTCTTGTCCTATTGGAAAACGGGGAGATCGCTGTCAAAATGGTAAGTGCATAATAATATTTTAAAAAACGCACTATCTTTAGTTTCTTAGATCCTATTATCATACAGGGATTTCGACAATTATGTTTCATTCATTCATATATATAATACAAATCATATGGCGAATAACAATACTTTCAAGTGAACTGTATCCAGGAAATAATCGCGTGTGTCAGGGATTGATTACGATAAATGCAATAAACTGACAACGAACAGTGCAAACTAGTTTTTAACTCGCCTAAGCGATTTAACTGATGATGTTGTAAACTATTCGGTATTGACCTACACAGGGAGGAGCCATAGTGTCATCTTTTTTTTTGTTGTAATGTAAATTCGTGTAACCACAAATTATATCCCGGATATTTAATTGTTTCTGTAATGCGAGTAATGACCATAGCAATAATAACAAAAAGGAAGAACTACAAAAAAGACAGTAGTAATTATAGGTGTGTGAGTGAGTACTGTGCAAAATAAATGAATTATTTGATTGAAAAAGTGGTGACTGTAAACAGATGATGATTTTATTTGCGTGTGGTCTTCTTGGTTTAAGCTGGTTGGTTTCAGTGTTCTCAGGCGGTGTATCCAGTAAGATTCGTTTTCTTTACTTCTTTCGGAACTCAAGTGTTTCTGTTGGAAATCTACAGTATAAAAGTACTATTAAAGAAGATGGACACAAGTCCAGTTGCAGAATAGTTCTCTTGCCCTGGCCACACTTTCAGTGATGTAACACTGACTGCAATTGCTCACAATCCCAACAGGAGTTCCGAAAAACAGATGGCGATATGGCTCCTACCTTTGTAGGTCAATACCGAATAGTTTACAACATCATCGGTCAAGTTGAAGACTACTAGATGAAACATCAAACATTATCGTTATTTCCATTAAAAATAGTTATGTAAACTTTTGTAATTTCCAGGCTTTCTTGTGTTTATTGTTTGTCTTTTATCTGTTTTGTGTTTGCCTTTGATAAAGACTCAGTTAGAGTCTATTGTTCTTAGGCTAGTTAAAAACTAGTTTTGCACTGTTCGTTTTCAGGTGATTGCATATATATATATATATATATATATATATATATATATATATATATATATATATATATATATACATGAGGATAGAGAGAGATATGTTGTGTGGATGTTGTATGGACTATAGAAAATGTTGTTTAATCTGCAGTTTATATATTTCAATCACTTCTTCGCAGAAAGGATTTATTAGAAATCAGAATGTGCACAATTGCAACCATTCTTAAGTCCTTAAAAAAAAGAAACATGTACAAAAGAGTTTGATAAAATGGAATTTTTACCTGAAAGAGAGGAAAATTGGGTACGAGTACTTTCTAATAGTTTTAAAAAAGTGAGAGAAATTGATGGCAAATAGAGTGACCCATTACAGACTGAGCCGGTCCTTCTAATTTTTTTCCAGCACCCTTTCAACTGCTGATTGGTGTATTCCATAATACATCTCCAATTTCGCATTTTTATTTTAATCCCCTTGAATTAAGAATGACAATCCTGTCTTGTAAGTTACTCGACAATTCTGTGCCTTTCCTTGTCAGTATTTACTACATGAATTCAACCGGGTAGTTTCGTTTCCAAACTCCGGGCAGTGACAAGGTTTAAAATATGCTGCTAAAATTTACTCCTGAAGTTATCCCCCTTCCATATATCACGCTACATGATTGGCATTTCATCGTGACATATAGAAAAGCAAATTACGTCGATCACGTTTAACAGTAAGTTCCCGCTATAGTTTTATTTCCCTCTGCTAGAATGTACGCCAGGTTTTTATGGAAATCAATGCAACAAGTCTTGCAACTGCTGCAAGGATGGAGACTGTTACAAAGACAGTGGGATCTGCCGTTCTTGTCCTGCCGGAAAACTGGGAGATAGCTATCTAAATGGTAAGAACATAAATCGTTTTATTATACTTCGGCTTCGACACTTATGTTTCTTGTATACATACATACATACATACATACATACATACATACATACATACATACATACATACATACATGCACAGCTAGAGAGAAATGATTTTCATGCGTTATACAAAATATATCTTTATCAACGTCTGGTATGTTTCCGTCAATGCTTGACAAAAAATGATGTCTCAAATCGTAATGTACACAATTCCACTCATTCTTAAGTTCTGCAGTGAAATTAACATCTTCAAAATAATAGGTTACTGGATTGGTCTTTTTGTTTGAAGGAGAGAAAAGTAGAGTACGACTACTTTCTGTAATTTTAATGAAGCAAAAGAAATTGATGGCATATAGAGTTACCCCTTTCTCAGATAGAGCCAGTCCTTTGAGCCTTTTACAGCTCCCTTCCAACTGTAGATCAGTGTATTTAATAATACATATGCAGTTTTGCAGCTATTAACCCACTGAATTAAGAATGACAACCATTTCTTGTAAGTAACTCGAATATTCTGTCCCTTTCCTCGGCGTTATTTACTGGATGAATTCAACCGGATGTATTCTGCTAAAGACAGTTCACGGTTGCAAGGTTTAAAACATACTGTAAAAAGATCTACTTCTGAAATTGACTCCATTCCATATATTACACTGCGAAAGGCATTTCAGCGTGATACATTTAAATGCAAATTACGGCGGCCACTTTGAATTGTAATTTTTTACTATAGTTTTGTTCCTATGTGCTAGAATGTATGACAGGCCACTATGGAAACAATTGCAGCATGTATTGCGACTACTGCAAGAATGGAGACTGTTACATAGACAGTGGGATCTGTCGAACTTGTCCTGCTGGAAAACATGGATATCGCTGTCAAGATGGTAAGAACAGATAACATATGTTTTGTTTTTAAATACGCAAATCTTTATGTTCTTAGTTCTTATTATGACAACGATATTTCGATACCTATGCTTTCATTGATTCATATATGCAATGTGCATGCTTTATATATATGCATCTATATATATATATATATATATATATATATATATATAAATATATATATACATATATATATATATATATATATATATATATATATATATATATATATATATATATATATATATATATAATAATAGAAAATGGCGCAAAATACAAAACAGTTTCCCAACGTTTCGAGCTATACAAGCTCTTCGTCATGGGGAAGAAACAATTTATATCCACAAAATAAACACTAAACACAAAAGCCAAGAAGAATTCGTGACTCCTATATATATCAATGAATGGGAAATAAACAAAGAAAGGATAAACAATAGAAGAAAGAAAGAAGACAAAAATTTATAAAAAAACGGTCTAAAACGGGTAAACTGCATATCTATGTTATGCTTCCATCAACCAACAAAGTTGTCTAAAAAAAATTAAAAGAAGTGTTTATCGTGCTTATCACGCGGAGGGCCAAAGTGTTTTTGACCTAATTCCAGGCTGGGAGCAAAATACTGACACCATGCGCGGCGAACAATCAACACCATTATCAAAATGTGCAAAAGAAATTATATCAAGTATGTAGTATGTCAAGAGCATGGTATAGCGGGATAATGGACATAGTTCAAATACTACTACTACTACTAATAATAATAATAATAATAATAAGAAGAAGAAGAATGATAATAATAGAAATAATAATAATAATAATAATAAGAAGAAGAAGAAGAAGAAGAAGAAGAATACCAATAATACATGTCAAGAGTTACGGAATATTTTTTTGCGTAAATATTATCGCACAGATTGCCTACGTCTGATAAACTGATGCATGACAGTAGTTTTGATAAGATTGCATTGGGAAGGTAAGACTTTTTTTATTTAGTCCGAACTCACCATGAGTGTTTAATTGATGGATCCGGTATCGTTCCTTACGTGTGCATTCGATATCGGTCCACCCCAGGTTAGATTCAGTCAGTAGCATCTCGCGGTACTCGACTGAATGCCCAGTCGAGTTTTAGTTTCTGGCTAGTTTCGTGTTGATTGTGTTGCGAATGAGGCTCTTGTGGTTATTCATTCGTTTTCTGAAATCAACGGTTTCGCCAACATACTGAGTGCCACAGATCGTGCATGTTAGAAGATAGATTACATTTTTGGTTAGACATCCTGTCGTAGAACTTCTGAAAGATTTTGTCTCTGGCATATGTTTGCAAATTAGGCAACGCTTGTCTTTGCAGCAGTATGTGTCTGAATCTGTGGTCTTGTTTGAAGTTATCTTGGCACGTACCAGATGGTCCTTCAGATTTTTAGGTCTACGGTACGTAGCCATAGGAACTTCTTTAAATATGCCATTCAGATGTTCGGAGGATTCAATCTGGTTCTAATGCTTAGAATTAGATGTTGTAACTTTGGGGCCTCGGCGTGGAAAGTAACCACGAAGGGGACGCGTTTGCTGGTTTTCTTGGTTTTATATTTTAGGAGGGTTCCGGTATCGCGGAGTCTAGTTTTGTTAATAGCCTCTTCGATGTAGCAATTTCTGTATCCTCTCTTTCTAAGGTGCCCCTTGAGCTCTCTGGTGTATTCCATAATACATCTGGAATTTTCCAGATTTTTAATCACCTCGAATCACGAATGAGAATCCTTTCTTTTATATCACTCGACAATTCAGTGCCTTTCCTTGGCATTACTGATTAGATGAATTCAACCGGATAGTTTCTGCTACAACCACTGAGCGGTTACCGGGCTTACAATATGTTACTAAATTTACCTGAAATGATTTACCGTCCATATATCACCCTACGTGAAAGTCGTTTCAACGTGACACATATAAATGCAAATTTATCAACCACGATTAATAGTAATTTTCTGCCATCGTTTTATTCTTCTGTGCTAGAGTGTGTGAAAGGTCTTGACAGCTTGCAACTACTGCAAGGATTGAGGCTGTTACAAAGACAGCAGGATCTGTCGTTCCTGTCCGAAAAAAGAGGGTTATCAAGATGGCAAGAACAGTAAAAGCATTTTTAAAAATACGAAATATCTTTAGCTTCTTTGATCTTATTATGACACTGGAATTTCGGCATTTATGTTTCATACATACATGCATATGCATATATATATATATATATATATATATATATATATATATATATATATATATATATATATACATACATGAAGACACTGATAGAGAGATAACTTTTTTGCGCTATGCAAAGGGCATTTTCATTGTCGTTTAATATATTTCCATCGCTGCTGATCGAAAATGTGGACAATTCAAATCATTCGTAGTTATGCAATAAGAGATATGCATTGAAAAGAATATGTAAGTGAAGAGCTTGGAATTTTCACTTGAGGAAGAGAAACATATAGTACGACTTCTTTTAATTAGTTTAAGAGAGAGCGTGAAACTTATGGCAAATAGGGTGTTCTCATTCATATAGATATAAAAATGGGCTGACATTTAAAATCAATTGCTAAAAAATAATAAAATCAAATTTCCGAAAAAAAGAATTGAGTGAAATTAACGTTTAATAAGGATATCATTTTCTACTGTATGAACTGGAAGGGTTATTTGGACGTTTGAATTGTTAGCAGAAAAAATAAATACCTTTATATATATATATATATATATATATATATATATATATATATATATATATATATATATATATATATATATATATATATTACATTTTATAAATAATTAACCGAAACATTATTACATGATTCCTTGTAGGTGCGCTTAAACAGAATTAATCTTAATCGATTTTGTAGTCACCCTTTATGTATGATATATTGGATAGGATTGAATAAGTTGCGGATCTGTTTTAATTTCAGTGTAATTACCATGATTTGTAATGTAATGTGTGTCCCAACCATAAATCTCTAGTTTGTTCTTTCAGAAGTTTAATAAATGCCACTGTTGTATTTAAGAACATTTATTTATTGTACGGAACATAACTACTTGGGAAGGAAAGTAACATTACTGCAAAGACAAAAGTTAGATGAAATTCTTATTTTTATCTGTCAATTAGTAATTATGATAATAATGATGGACGACGATGCTGCTGACGATTGTGATAATGACAAAAAAGGCCTTACAAACTTTTTCTAGTGTTACAGTCTACTGGAATCGTTTACGCATGTAAACTATTTATCCACAAATACTAATCACTTATAATTTGCTATGCATTTGGTATACATTATCAATCGCGAAAGTTCACCAGTCTGGTTGATGTTGAAGAAAAGCATTGCCTTGACTTCATCTTGAACAAACGAAATCAAGACAATTTTTAGAAAGACAGTTTGAGGATGATAGCAAAAGAATACAAGACAGTGTGTAAAATTAGATTGAATATAAGTTATACTTATTTACATTTAGTGTGTGAGGACTATTTCTATGGGAAGTGTTCTACACCATGTGGACAATGTGCGGAAGGAAAACCGTGCGACAAGGTCACCGGTCACTGTGTCGAAGGTGGCTGTGCAGATGGATGGCAAACAGAGCAATGTGATAAACGTAAGAGTTCACGAAATCGAAAGAGTGCTGCTGTGTTGCCAACAACTTTATATAAAATAGACTATAAGTGCATACATTCCTGATCCAGATAGCTTATATTTTCTTCACTTTGTTATGTAATTTTTTTGGGGCCTATTATTAAAGGGCTTATATAGCTTCTTTTGTCTCGCTCAATATTTCATATAAACATTTACATGATTTGGAGAGTTTTATAAAATAATAGTCTTTCACTTTTATGATACTTTAGAGTACCAGAAATCCTTTTATTAGGTAAATAACGTTCCAACACTAAGATAACCATTCCCATGTCTATTCCAGTCTTGTTAAAAAATGCATGGAGCACTGTGTAATTGGCTTTGATTGGAATAAACATTTTTGTTTTAAAACGTGATTACATTTTCATTTTGTGGATATTGAATCATTTAAATTTGCCACAATTTAAGGTTATATCATAACAAGATTTGTTGATGGTAAACATCTGACTGTTGAACTTCGAGTTTCCGCTGTGAAAATGCCTTATAGTTTATATTTTCAATACCTTATAATTGTTTTGTTTTTTCTAAGCAAATGCTGAATAGTATCTGTTAGATCTGGCAGGTTATAGATCATTTGAAACCTTAGTTAAAGTTATTTTGAATACTCAGAAGTCCTCGTAAATTATAAACAAAACATCCTCAAACACTTTGTTAGTCTCTCTTTTTTCAAGCTTGTGATCATCAATATTACGGCAAAAAGTGCACGACAAAGTGTGGCCAGTGTAAGGACTCTGCTATTTGTGACAACGTCAACGGCTCCTGTCGATTGGGTCTGTGCGCAGACGGATGGGAGGGACAAAAGTGTGATGAAAGTAAGATCATCGATAATTATACATAATAATTAAAGACGTTAGTTTAACTATTATGTGCATAAGACTTAATTCTTCGAATTCGTACAATTTTCGCACCATGTTCACGCCGTTTTAATAGCATGAACGTGTGACCCAGACACGGCAAACTATCCTGAGTATGTGGGTTATTGACTGGGCTGGCAAATATTTAGAAGTGATATATTGATAAGTAAGTGTCTGATTCTTGCTGAGAAGATTACGAAGCGAACAAAAACACAAACACACATGCGGTTAGAGGTAATAAGACTAATTATTATGTATTATAGCAGTAAAAAATAAACTAGATAAACTGTCGATTCTTTGAACTTCAATTTGATTGATTTAAACCAGTTACCGCACCATAATAAATACAACACTAAATTTGTTTATGTTCGGGCTTGGTAATACTATCTGTATAATTAAGAAGTTGATTTTATTTATCGGTATATCTTTATAATATGACTAATGCATATTATGGGTCTGATAAATAATTTCTATAGAAGTGTCATTACTGTCAATTGCATCAAGTATTATAGACCTTTCCAGTGGACGAACTGTCCATATTTACCACCCCGGTCCACTACGTGTCACTACACGCGTCCGCCATTAAGGTACTGATCACAAATGCTGATTCTACATATGCCTGACACGAGAAAAACTGAATAAAACAGGATACGCCGCAAACACTTTCATATTTCTTTATTGCTATAAATCAACTTTATTTCCACATAAATCTTTGAATGTATGTTCTCAGATACTACAGAAAATAGTTACATTAGAATGTAAGTAAAATAAAAAAATACACATTAATTAGGATACTTGTGTTCACGAAATTAAAGCTCTTATTTCTGAAACAATATCGCGCAGGAAAATTGAGCAATTACTCTCCACTTCATGTTAATGGATCTAGAAATTTCATTTAAACGGAACTGTCCAATATTAACTTGCCGAGGAATTCTGAAACGTGACAAATTATCTGTAAAAGAAAAAGTGACCGAAATGCTGAAGAAATTGGAAAATCACCCATTTGATGCATTTGATGGTTTTATTGTTTACCTTTCTGATATGTAATATATATATATATATATATATATATATATATATATATATATATATATATATATATATATATATATAAAAAGTAAAAACGAAAGTTAAAAGAAAGAAAGCTGGAACGGAGGGGAGGGTTTTTGTATTGATTGCTTCAGACTTACAAATGTGTTTTCGCATACAAGTGTTGTATATAGATGTTACGTTCTTTATATCTCGCGTTATAAGCAATGACGTAAATGACATAACAGTGAAGTCAAATTGTTTGCCTATAAAATACTTCTAAACTACATTGTATCTACCTGAAGAGCATCCTTGCTGATGATGAGAAAGTACTTGAAAGAATAAAGAATGAACATAACTGATATCCTGTTGAATTTACAAATGTATATCTATAAATGAACAAATGTATATCTATAAATGAACTGGCACGTAGACATATTCACTTATATATATATATATATATATATATATATATATATATATATATATATATATATATATATATATATACTTATGAGCATTATAATAACGTTTCTCCTTTTTTTGAAAATTGAAAAAGCACTTACTATCATATAATATTTTCGAGCAAAAGAAATATTTGAAATGTCAGCTTAGTTTTATGATTTTGTTAATATAAGTAGTTTGAGGGAAGATGTAACATTTTTATTTTATACTGTTTTTTTATAAGTATATGAGTGAATATCCACCTTTATAAATACTAATTAAATATATGAATTCGATTAAAACATGAGAAAATGATCGTACCGAAGTCTTTGATAGGCAAATTCGTTTATAGCTTTTAAGTCTTGAGGATGAATTTAACATAGATTGACATAGTGAATAAAATTGAATTTATTGATCAATTAAAGATTATAATTTAGTTTAAAATTAATAATGTTTTTAATTCATTCATCTATGTGTTTATTTATCGGTATGTATAGAATTCAATTATATACCTACATATGTGATATTCTTACAAATGCCTATGAGAATAAGTGAACGAAAACATATATGAGCGGATGTGAAGGTATGAAACAAATTACCTATTTTAGTTGGCGTCATTGATAAGGACCCAAAAAGTCAATACAAAATTTCTTTTAAAAACAATTTGATAAAATAATTCAAAGTTAAGAACCATATAAATAACTCAGAAATATAAGAATTATACCATGAATTACAATCTTGGGATAAAAACGAACCAATTATACTAAATTACACAGGAAAAGGTCAAATTATAACAACAATAAAACGTTAGGGTAATCAATTCGCTAAATATTGTTTTCACAGCGGTGCACTGTTAACCTACATGCTTGTGTAACTAAATGATATTACCAGTTAATGTGTAAGAATATAGCTTCCATAGTACAGAGCGCTGGGCGATATCAGTACCGTAATGGCTGCGCCCATTAAAACAGTAATGGAAAGGTCTATTATATGACTCATTTCTCTGTGTTTTGATTCCTAACATCACCAGAATCTGTCTTTTCTTAAACATTTTAACATACTCACAGGCGATTGACGTCAAAACTTCGTACAATGACGGCTGAAGGAAGGGCTGTCTTGCCTGAGCATACATAATGCATCATTAATAGTGACGAAAAGTCAAAGTTTAAAATTAAAATTTCTATATAAAATAACTGACTCATGACTTCAGATTCTATCTATCTATCTATCTATCTATCTATCTATCTATATATATATATATATATATATATATATATATATATATATATATATATATATATATATATATGAGAGAGAGAGAGAGAATTACAAATATACACCAAACAGAACGGAAAGTAAGTGCTATCCCTGGATCCTACAGGAGGATGCTTGATAACATTAACAAAAGTTTTAAATGCACACTAGCATGTCGACCCAGTCATTAATTCTCATCTAAGTACGCAGTCATTACGGATTTCTAAGACAGAAATCAAGGTATATAGAGGTTATTATAGAAAATTACAAATATACACCAAAAGGAACGGAAATTGCTATCCGACAGGAGAATGCTTGATAACATGAACATAATTTTTAAATACGAATAAATAATATTATCATACGAATACATACTATTATCATACAGGTTAGAGAACTTTAATTCGTACTCTACGGAGATTCGAAACCAGGTGTAAGTGTGTCTGCTACATACGGATGCCCATACCACCGACTTTATAGCATAATTTTTAGATGATGTGTGCATGGTCGACATGGTATAGGGGTTGGTGCTTACAGGCAAAGCGATGGGTGTCGTAACCCGCAGACCTGGGTTCGAATCTCTGTAGAGTACAAAATTAAAATTGTCTAATCTGTATGGTAATATTATTTAGTCGTATATATATATATATATATATATATATATATATATATATATATATATATATATATATATATATATATATATATAAACATTTTCCATGGATGGATATATGAACCTCATCAAAAGTCAATAATTACATTGCATTTGAAACATATTTTGTGCACGAAATTTATCTTGTGTTACATGAAAACAAAACTGCCACCGCCGACTCCATAAAAATCTCAAATTGAAATAATGAAAGTAAACCTAATAGTATTTGACCTGTATTTTTTAAATATGATTTATGTTGTTGTAATAATATAAACTCCCTGGATATCAATTCTATAGTGTTCTTTATATGACAATTCCAAACCTTTCAAGAACTTTAAGCTGACTCACACAATCAGCTTGTAACATTTATATACAATAACGTTTGATGTGCATAAACTCCCTTCTATATTTCAGATCCTGACAAGATCCAGGAGAATGAACATACTGAAATCCGTGTTGGTATTGTAGGTGGATCGGTCGGAGCTGCTGTTGCAATAATTGCAATCATCGTCGCCGTTGTTATATTTATAGTTGCAAAAAGAAAAAGGCTAGTGACTTAATTATTTTTTTACAGCACATAACACGGGTGTGGTGTGTGCAGTATTTAATACAAAAATAGTTATGTATCATGATATTTGTTAGCGTTTATGAAATATCGTATTAGGAGCGGAATACCTTGAACATAAGTACATTCTAAAAGTGCTTAGCATTTACTTTTAAGGTGATATTTTGTAAACCTTTTATCAAAGACACGATCTAATATATACACATCGTACTTGTAATATGAGAAAAACTGACACAATATATGAATTGCAACTTTTATAAGACTTTGTTTCCTGTAGCCTTAACGTATTCCAGACGCAGATATTTACAACAAACTTGTACTCATTGAGCTATAATATAGTCCAGTACGCCTCACATTCATTTTGTAACTAAGTTCTTATTTTCGGATTGGCAGGTAATAAGATTTTGCCATACTCTGTGCGGTATTTCTACTAAAGCGTGAATTACCATTTCATTCTGACATGGAATTAAATAGGTACTCGTGATTCTGCCATCTTCACGAAACTCCTTATGGTCCCCAACGTTATTGACGCATTATCTCAATCTCAAATAAGAACTGCTTTTTATTTTCAAGAACTTAATTTTGGTCTATTTAACTTTTTTCTTACCTTATTTACAGGATGCAAGAACGTCAATCATCAAGAAAACCAGTCGCAAGGAACTTCTCGAAAGAAATGGAGGATAAAATTGTTTACGAGAATTCAACGTTCCTTGAATTAAGTTGGTGTTTCTGTTAATAAATATTGACACAGTTATCCCCTTTTAAATCAGCCTGTTGCAATAATCGAGATGAACCTAATTAAATGTCACTATAATTGAACTGGAACCAAGTACGTCAATACAATGATGTCATGGTGTGATTGGCCTTAAAATCAGGTTATATTGCATATATACTATTACATAAACAATACGTATATTGTTATAAATAAAGAAAATATCTTAGTCGAATAAAACAAAATAGCTCTAGTATGCTTGACATATATCTTTCCAGATTTTGGATTGAAAATTGAATTTTGAGAAAAGTGTACTTGATTCAATATCATTATATCTTTTTATTGCTTGTTATTTCTCTTTTTGTCCTCCGCCTGCTCCTCCTTCTTCATCTTCTTCTTCTTCTTTTTATTAAATGAATTTTTTATTTTCTTCATTTAACAAAATTCAAAAGGGATGCCGCAAAATATATTAAAAATATGGATGTTGTATCAGTCTTCGCATTTGGATTCTCCAAAGCTGAAAGGTTTAATGACTACGATAAAAAATTAGGGCGTTGAAGGGAGCGACATGCTTTCACATCTTGAATGTTTACCTTTAAGAGGAAGGTATACTACCGGTCCAGGAAGTAAGAACTGAAGAAAAGAAGGTAATCGCATGACAACACCGAAGCAAGCGAAAACAACTGTCGTTCAAAGAAAGGAAGATTTTGAACCGTACTACAACATTGGACGTACATTGCCAGAAGGAACAATATCACTGTCTGACTTCTGGGATTATGTACAGGAGAAATGTTTGGACGAAAAGTATTTTTCTGAAGAATTTGAGGTATACATTTTCTATCTTGTATCAATATTACTGTCAGGTCTTTACAAATCCCCAACTCTTAACACTTTGTATCAAGCACTAACGAATAAATGTGTCAATAATTAGAATTGCTTCTGAAATAGGAAACAATAGTGATACGAAATACATCTCTGAGCATAGGCTGCAACGAATCAACTCTACACATGACTGACAAAAATGATTCATTGAAGACTTCAGATTCGGACTCTATAATAGAAGCTAATCATGGTTTCTGCAGTATTCGGGATGTGTGTGGGGGGAGGGGAGGGGCGGAGTTTGGAGGAATATGTAACAAAGAGCGTGGGGAGTTGTCATGGATAGGCATGAAAACATATCTGGTTTGTTCAGTCGTAACGATAAATGCACAGGAGCTAATTGTGTTAAGTCTTTGATTTGACAAATTGCTTCTAATATTCGTTGTCGCATATGATCTTTTAGTAGTGAAATGTGCTATACGATAATTATATCAATGTCACTTTAGAGTGCTTAAATGAATAAAAAATATGCGCACATTATTCTAGATACGCCTCCGTTGAATTGATTCAGTACAACAGCAAATTACTTTGTACCTTTATCGGGCAATTATATTTTATTATTTATAGATCGATTTACATATTATCCAAATGAAAAGGACTATAATCTAAATTTTTTTATTCCATCTAGAAATTACCAACAGGTCCACAGCATCCAATAACTGTTGCACTACTTCCTGCAAATAGGAACAAAAATAGATACAAGCAGCTCTATGCATGTAAGTTGTTCCATTCGAATTTTATCGTGTAAGATTCTGTTATCTTAATTTTCTCAATAATGTTTGAATAGAACCATTTCGGCATACTGTTCGATCGTAATCAACATTTTTTTTTACCACATGCGATAAATGGGATATTTATTGTATTTACCACATTCTGTTTATAGGCACGTGTACATAAATATATATTATTTCTGAAAAACCTTGAATTTATTTCAATTGTATTCATAAGATCATTTTGGTATAATTAATACATTGCATTCTGTAATGTTCAGTATACACTCTTGATTTCGTGCAAGATTTGTGTTTTATTTTTACAATGGACAAAAGGCGATTCTATGATGGTACCGATGTACATCGATCCCCACTAATATTAATGTTGTGCTGATTTGACATTAGAGAATTTGATGATTGTATAAGCGAATAAATATGTTATAATCATTGTAATTGAATGTTTTCTTTCTTGTCCTGCTTAAATCTCCCTAACACTGTACTACAAAAAGATATATACGATATCGTTTAATTATTATTCCAATTCACACATTTTAAAGCTTGTTACATAAGTGGAAATAACTAAATCTGGGGTTGAAAAATAATGCAAATTTAAATTAGTTCATTTTCTTAATTTTCTTATAGCTTTAGATGACATAAACAGAGTTGTACTGAAGCCACTGAGTGATCATGAAAATGACTACATTAACGCATCTTTCGTCAACGTAAGTTTTTCCACGATCATTCTTCATACATTTAAATAAGTTTAAAGTTTATAAATTTGGGTCATGACTTTGAATGATTAATATATGAAATGTTGATAAGAGAAGAAACGTTTTCATGATCTGCAGCTGGTAATGTGAACAACTGGAAGAATAAAATGATGTGGTCTGATCTCACCATCACAATTGCCTCCACAATACTTGCTTCTGAGGAGTATATTATTATTATTTATGTCATCCTTAAATGAGTAATTATTGTAACAGCAAGTCAAAAACATCTATTAATGTCTATGCATGTATTATTATTATTATTATTATTATTAATCTAGTAGTAGTAGTAGTATTGTTATAATTCTTCTTCTTCTTCTTCTTATTATTATTATTAATATTATTATTATTATTATTATCAGACTTTTACTCGTGAAAAGATGTATATCGCTTCACAAGGTAAATATACTTTATTTCTTGCTAAGATTTTCTGCATCTTAGGTAAACCAGCATTCACTGTTGTTAAAAAGACATCTATTTTATTAGGCATACAAATTTATTTATTTCCGCTTGAATATGTTCTTTCTTAATCAAATACTTCTGAATTTCAGTTGAATGAATCTCATTTATTATTTAGTCATTTTGTTTCCAAAATATAGAGGTGAACATTAGGGATCAAAATATTAAGCAATATTTATGCTTCCATTTGTTTATGTTAAATCATCTCTAGAGAAAATTGGATTTCGTTTACCAATATGCTATCTTGTGTAATCTTCAGGCATGACGATGCATAATGTAAATCGAGGGACTTGGGTTCAATTACTGTAAATTGATTTACTTTCAAGGGTATCAGTTATTGTGATATTACTAAAGACAAGAGTTGAATCGGTACTTCAATTCGTTGATACGCCTCTTCCCTAAAAATCGCATTCATGATAATTACATTTTGTATAAGTTACCCATATGTGCTTTAATTTTGTCTTATACTCTTGCAACAGATAACAAGGTTTGTCACCGCAACAAAATTCAAGAGTTTTTTTGTAAAAAAAATGCATTTCAGCTGCATTGTGCGTGTTAAATATACTTGCCTAACGTGCTCAAAATATAGCAATCAGTTTTACAGCACGATAAATTTGCACCGAAACAATTGATCATCATCATTCCACATTATGTCTTGTTGTAGCATATTGTTTTCCGATATCCCCGTCAGAGTACATGATTATCATATTATGAATGGGGACTCCCTCAAGTATATTAATATTTTATTGTAGGTACAACCAAAGACAACGTTAATGATTTCTGGCGGATGTTGTGGCAGCATGACGTGGAAAAGATAGTAATGTTAACAGGACTGTTTGAGGGTGGAAAAGTATGTAAATAAGATTTTTTAATTATATACTTAACATCAATAGTCGGAAGTTTCGATGAACAAGAATTAAGGAACATCGTAAATATGGGACGTGCTGACGCTAATTTCAGAAATAGTAATGGACCATACTGCATTGTAGCTTTTATCTCTGAAATAATCGCAGTACTGCTTTTCTATTTAACAATTCATGTATTTTGTTTTAGAAAACTAGAGTCATCGTCATTTTTGCAAGAAAATATTGATATTTCTACTATTTCATTATAATGTTTTTTTATCCGAATCATATTTTGTTAGCAGATTTTAACCAATTGTTTTTGTTATCAGTCATAAATAGATATGGATAAAATTAATGAGGTCTTTGTAGAAAATTCCAGTGGTAAATCAAGTCATGTATACCACTTTAATAATATTTGCTACTATAATACTACTTACCTCGAATTGACATGATTATTACACTAATATGTCACTATTGTGAGTTCACGTGTTAGCCCTTTGAACTCTAGTAGATACTTGATAGTAGATAATGTGATTGTGACTTCCTCTTTGATTAACAAAAAGTAAAAAACTTTGTTTGCAATTTGAGTCACCGCAATCAGTATTGTATAAAAATGATATAGTCAACGAAAAGTATAGGACAGATTGTGAAATCATCGGCAATTTGCGACCTTACGTTAAACAGCATCATTTGCTGCTTGCTCTTTCAGAGTTCCGATGTGATCAAAATACACGTTCCATGGACAAAACAACTTCTTTGTAAATATTAAAAAATAAAACCTCTAATCAAAAAACGTTTGTTTGGATGTATTTAATAAGAATAATATGTGATCTTCAGCCGGTGCAGAGTTGAGGAATTTAACAATCATCTTTATGTTATTATATTACGGACGTTTTTTTTGACGGTGTGAATTTTTATATGCTTTCCTCTATAATTTGTCTTATTTTGGTAGATATATTTAACTAAGTCTAGGGCGGTATAGTGCAGGCCAAGATATTGCTTTTAGATTGCTTGGAATCTTACCTTTGTACGTGAAAGTTATATACCACTACATTACACCAGCAATCATCCTTAAACGGTATATGAAACTAATGTGGCCCCTTGTTTGCATACATTTTACAGCATAAGTGTGAATTGTATTGGCCAGAGGATGAAGGAAAAGCAATTACATTTGGCAGTGTTGCTGTAACATTGCTTGATACAGATGCGTTTGCTGATTACGATATTCGTACATTGGAAATATCTGTGGTAAGTAAAATATACCTAACCGGACAGTACCACGTGATTCAGATTATATAAATCTCTTGCAAGGATAATAAAGGCAATACAATGTTCTTTCCCACCATGATCATGACAGCGTCAAATAATTTGGATTTTTTTATTGTTCGATTGAATGATGTAAACTTATATTAACAATCCAGTTTTCATTTGAGGTAAAGGCCATAGCGTTAAATTTGAAACAAATATGAGTATAGTTGCATTTGTTTCCTTTTCTTCTCTCTAGTGACCCTGATCCGTAATAAAACGTTATTACTATTTGTGAAAAATGACAGTTTGTCACTAATTTATTTAATTTCAGGGAAAGAAACGAAAACACTTGACTCAGTTTCACTACACAGCGTGGCCAGACAAAGGTGTACCAAAAACTGCCTCTTCGATTGTTCAGTTCTGGAATTGGGTGAACAGAGTTCATACAGAGAACCCTATTGTTGTCCATTGCAGGTTTAAAACGCTTTTTAAGGACCGTTCATAATGTTCTCAAAGAATCAATTTATCTATGGGTGTCGAGAGCAATGCACTTATTTTAAGGAATCCATTTTAGTCCATTGCATGCAAATGGCACATAATACGGTCAAGGTTTAGAATGTATATAAACTTGTAACCTTTACTCGGGACCGTTTATGACAGAAAGGGTTGATTTATTTTGTATTCTCTCCATCAATACATGTTTTGCTTTGCACATGCAACAATCATCACTATTTACACTACACTTCAAAAATATGAATTGCTTGTCAGTAGCAATTTGTTATTCAGATTCAAACATCTTATTACTTCTTGAACAAAATAGTGAGGAGTCGTGCTGGCTTAGTGGCCAGCGCTCCGGAATAGCGACCGAAAAGTTACGGGTTCGAATCGTACCAACAGAGCAGCCAGAGTCAGCTACCGTGGTGTGTCCTTGGGCAAGGCACTTTACTCCAATAGCTCGACACTAAATAAAATACCTGTGTTGCAATGCCGTAAAACGCCAAAACGTACTATGACATACAAAATGACAATGCAATCGGGCCGTAAGTTATCACAACAATTTCTAGGGTTCTCTCCATAACAATTAAATAAGTATGCAAAGCACCAAGAGGCAACATTAACTTCTAAATATTACACTAACGGTATTAAGACGTGCAGGTCAGTGATGTAAACAAAAACCGATGAGAGAGAGAAAGAGAGCGCGAGAGTGGTGGGTGTTGGAGTGATATAATATGCATCACTAAGATGTAAAGCTACCTGTTTCATTAATGATTTGTGAGCTTGAATTAGGGTATATTCATTATCCTGTGGAGACAATTCAATTTTCCCGTTCAATAAGTAATCAACTTGCATAGGAAAAACAATCGAATAGATTGGAAAAGTCTTGCTCTGATTTACATCTCTGAATTTAATATTTCTCCTTTTGTATCTTTTTCTTTAAAAGGACTTTATCATTTGCTTACATACATCTGTCACAAATATTCAATCACACACCAGATTTAAACGAAAATATATATCAAATGTGTGTATATAAGAACGTATCTTTTACTTAAGCATATATTGTTTTATTGTTCGAAATAGTGCAGGAATCGGTCGGACTGGAACATACATAGCGCTAGACTACCTGGTATGCCAAGCGAAGGCTGTAGGACATGTGAATGTGTCTGCCTGTGTCTCAAACCTACGACATCAAAGAGTGAACTTGGTTCAAACAAAGGTCAACTCTACTACTATTTAGTTCTTTGTTGATTCACCATATGTTTGATTATCAAAATAAGACTGTTTGTTGGAACCGGACTGTTGCATCAAAAAGACTTTTTGATATCTGGTCAATACATTGCTTTATTACACACGTATGCAATCCTTTATGGCTGATCAGGTGCTTTGGTACATATTTTTAATCCGTATTTCCGTATCACACACAGGATGGATTTATATGGCTGTCTTCTTAGACCTATGCACGTCGACATTTGTTTAAACCCCAAATTGTTGTGAATTTCATTCATACTGTAGAGATAAATATTATTTAGAAAGCGCAAATGAAGTATGTAATAAATACAAACCTCATTCTTCGAGGGAAAGAACTCGTTTGATATGGGTCACGAATACATCTAGGCGTAACGTCCTCAACGTATCCTTACGCCATATCGAAAGTGTTCTTTCCGCCGAATCTGAACATACACATATGTAGCTTTGTGTGTAGAACGTCATGCAAAAACAAACAATACAAAAGAAAAAAAAACGCTTTTGTTCATAAAGGCAGTTGATTCCATGATAAGCACATGTACTTTGAACAGTAAATGCCGTACAATTCAAAGTAGTCTGCCATAGATACAGCGAGTACTTACCAATGAACAGTCATCATTCAGTAAACATTATAGATAGATACGAGGGTCATTTCTGCAAGATTGTTAAATTTCGAGTGTACTTGAGGTTGATGAAGTTAGGAATACATTTTTAGATTATTATAGTTAATTAACGGTTGAAAATGCGAATATTATTTCTTTACAAACATGTTTAGGTGCCTTTTAAAACCGCAGCACTTGTAAAAATTAATCTGATTCAAAATATTTAGTCGTTTTTATGTCAAACATATTAACTCGCTCAATTTTAGAAACTATCTGGATACATTTTACTGACAAGCAATATAGTATGGATTCTAGGAGCAGTACATTTTTCTTCATGAGACACTAGTTGAAGCTTTGATGCTGTCTGGAACAGCGACTGCTGCCGATAAATTTCTCGAAGTATGCCAGGAACTATTGGAGGTTGACTGTAAAAGTGGGAAACAGAAGTTGCAACTGGAATATGAGGTTGACTACTATATTGTGTTTTTATTTGTATTTTAAGAAATTATAACTGATCCTAAAAATCCGCTACCATACTATGTTTTAAACAATGAAAATAAACGCACAGTAACTTATGAACATTTGCCACATATGTATTAATGTTTCCAAATATATATTGCGTGTAACTTACAAGATATATCATCACAATATATACCCATCATTCTTTGTGAGGAAATGTTATGTCATTTAAAGAATAAATAGAGGAAACATGATTTGTTATTAGCACAAGCATCCTCTTTGTTCATAATTGTAAGAATTTTGACTGCAAGTAAGGAATGTGTATCCGAAAATCTATGTCAGCTCTGCAGCTTAATGTGTAGATAATTAAACATATTCACCAAAACGACTTCAAAAATTAGGAGATAATGGTCAATAGAACTCATACAAGTTCTGACATCATTGTATAAACAATATTAAGTACTTTATCTTATATCTTCCAAAACCAAAGTGAGAAAGGATGACAACAAGTGTTCATTTAGTTTAAACAATGACCTTAGTTCTCTCTGGTGTTTACTAGATAGCGATGACCTTAATTTCCGTAATTTCTAGAGGTTGCAAAATGAAGTTGAAAACCACGAGACGGTGTACGCTACAATCAAAATATCAGACGACGAAGGAATTGAAGTGAATTCGAATCAAAATGAGTACAGTGCTGCCAGGAAACCCCGAAAATAGAGTAAAAAATAGACAAGACAATATATTGCCAGGTAAAGCTTCAAATTCGCATAAGAACCACTATCCGATGCAAATAAAACTCTGTCCCATATTATTTGGAGAACGTAATATAATACTCATGTACTAGTAGCATCGGAATACCATAATCACTGGTATTTTATTTCCACGATCTTTCACTGCAAAAATTATGACCATTGAATTGATTATTTTACAGTATTTCTTAGATAAAATAGAAGAAAAAGAAAATAAATGAAACCTAAATAAATTGAAAATAATATTAGTGAAATTTTACAAATATTCATTGACATTTGTGTATTGAAAATTTCAGGTGAAGCGACAAAAAGGATCACACAAAGATAGAATTTATCGTAAAAATGAGAGAGAGAGAGAGAGAGAGAGAGAGAGAGAGAGAGAGAGAGAGAGAGAGAGAGAGAGAGAGAGAGAGAGAGCAAACTACAGATGGATGACTGGCTATTTGCGACTGTTTTATATAATACAGACATTTTGTCAACAGTCTAAACAGCCTCTGATACCTGTTGGAGAATAATAAAAGGAAATAATGTTTTACTTAACGTTGGAATATAAGCTGATGTAACTGTAAAATTAGCAACGCTTTGCTAGTTATCTTTTATATTTCTTCTCTTCCAATGTCTTCTGTGTCCACGTAGCAAAGCATTATTCACTTTTTAGGTAATTTTTTGTTCAATATATATATATATATATTCGATAGAGATATAGTTTATCTTAATAGTGTCCGCTTTGCTTCTATTTCCTGGTATAATCTTTCGTGTATAGTGTGAAAAGCCTTTGTGTACAATATATCCATTGGCAAAATGTATATTAATATAAACCATATGACCATTTTTGCCTTACTTGATCTGCACACTGTCCCTCTAATATGGCATATTAACTTTTTCAGATGACAAACACAGAGTTTTCCTAAATATGCCTGTCTTGGGCAGTAACGATCGTATCAATGCTGTTGTACTGCCGGTCAGTATTGCTTCCTTGTTTATTTTGCATACTAAGGGAAAAATTATTCAGAGAACATTCCTACATTAAAAGTCTAATTTGTTCCTGTTTTCCGGATTAAAGTAGCGTTCATATGTATCCAAATATAAAAATATATAATTTTTTATAGCACCGCTTCTTTTGTAATCCTTGTGTCCGTCCACCCGATTGTTCGTCAAGTCTCTTTTGCGTAACTATTCCCGCAGTTTATGATGGATTGTCATGAAACATGGTAAATATTTTGGTCATCAACTGTAGATGCGCATCGGCAAGTAACCTTGCTCCTGCAATATTTGTCAGAGTTTTTGCAATTTTAGTCTTGTAGAATAATGCAATATAATCCGTTAGCGCATCTAGTTTAGCAGGTTTAGATGGATTTCAATGAAACTTGATAAACAGCATGGTCATCAGCTGAGGATGCGCATATCGACAAATCACTGTGCTCCTGTAATGTTTACGCAAGCTATTACTCATTCTGATATGCAGCTAAGTGCTGTTTGTGGCATATTATCGTGAATGCAATCAGTCTTACAGATAACAATGAAATTTAAAGAATAGTATGGCATCATCTGAAGATGCGCATATCGACAAATCACTCTACTTCTGTGATTTTTGTAAGAGTTACAGCTAATTTTAACTTGAAGCCTGATGTAGTGTATGAAAGAATATTGTCAACATAACTTGTCTCACAGTTTTTAATGGATTCTCGTGAATCGTTCTATATGCTATGTTTATTATTTGGAGGTGCGCACATCGACACATTACTGGGCTCCCACAAGTTTGGTTAGTCTTATTGTCCCTTTTGTCTTGAAGAAAAAGTCAAATGCAGTGAGTGACAGAATCTTGTGAACTAAAATAGTTCCGCAGTTTCTGATGGATCACTGTGAAACTTGGTACATATTATACACGTCATCAGAAGATACGCATTTCGCCAAACCACAGTTCTCCTGGAATGTTGGTGTTCTTGTTAATGTTAGTTTGACTGGAGCTGGATTCAATGATATGTTTGTATATTGTGAGCGCAACTAGTCTATTAGGGTTCATTAGATCGCCATAAACATTTGTACGTGTTATGGCCATCTTCTGAAGATGCATATATCGACAACTCATCGTGCAATATTTGTTAGAGTTATTGCCCTTTTTGGCCTGCAGTTGAATGTAGTGTAAGATACAATCTTACAAAAGCAACTTGTCTTGCAGTTTTGTATGGATCGCTGTGAGACATAGTAATACTATGATCATCATCAAGATATGCATATATTGACAAATCTTTGAGTTGTGATTTTTGTAAGAGCTATTGCCCATTTTGACTTACAAATGAATGCACTGCATGAGCAAATTTTGTGAATGCACTAACTCTTACAGTTGTTAGTGGATTGCTGCTAAACTTAGTTGATAATATGGTCACAATCAAAAAGATATTCACACTGACCTATGATTGTACTCTCGCCATTTTCAGAAGAGATTTGCCCTTTTTTATATTATAGATTGATATTCAACATGTGACAGGGGCTGCGATGCGGGGATAGATTCGCCATTCATCAAGTGTTAGCTATAATTTAATACTGAAAGCAAACTCTGTACTTATAGAGGAAAAAATTATCTAGAGAATGCGAATGACGTCCACTGAAGCATATACATGTATTGATATATTTTCAATATTGCAGAGTCACAGACAAAGACAAGGATTCGTTTTGACACAGATGCCTCTCATGGTCACCGTTACTGACTTCTGGAGGTTGATAAACGATTTCGGAATTAAAACAATCGTCATACTCAACTCGCAGAGCTCCAAAACGCATGACGTACGAAGACATAATTGTATAGAACACTAGCAAGGCTGAAATATCAAACATATTTTACTATAGTCGAATACAGTTAATAACAATTACGAAACTAAGCTGTTGCGTGTTGGAGATTATATTTACAAATTCACTGTAAGTTTAGCGTCTTTTAAGGTGGACACACAAGTAATGACTTATCGTTGAGTACTTTTTATTGCAATTCACCAAAGACAAGGTTTATTATCAATGAGTGTCAATGTACATATAAAAAATTCAAATCTAAAATAATTGACTGTAACATATACATTTAAAAGGATTATTAAAGGCAGTGCAGTACCGTTTGCACATTTAATGTTGGAAATTTTTTTTTTTTCTTTTTGTTGTCTCACAAATGATTGTTTCCTTTTTAACTTTTCTTCCAACTTAATTTATGATCAAGCAAGACTTTGCCTTTTCAGATTGGAATCTACTGGCCAAAGGACGGTGAAGTGCAGTATGGACCATTCTGTTAGACTTACAAAACAAGAGACATGCACGAATTACATCCAGCGTACTCTATCATTCTCCCTTAATGGGGTAAGATTAAATATGCGATGACTCAGTCCAAATTCTTAGCCGATAGGTCGCGAGCTCAAGCCTTGTATCCGAATGGTTGTTTCGTGTATCCTCTAAGACAATACTTTGCCGCAGCTCCGCTTGTTTGATCTGTTGGTTGTGGAAAAAGGCTTTTACATTCTGAAACGAGAAAAGACGTACTAAATAGTATCAAACAAATTTTTTTATTACTATGATTATTATTATTATTATTATTATTATTATTAGTAGTAGTAGTAGTAGTAGTAAAATGATTTGCTTCAGCTATCCTGTGAAGAAACACAAGCTTAGCAAATAGTAAAGTGCCTCACATATATCATACCATTCTGGTTTTTGGGATAGTCCGATACTTAGACTCTGAGTACCTCTTTCCTGCCTGATTGTATTTGTATCATGAAAAGTAATTTGATAAAGTGGAGAGTTTGTTTCCAATCCATGTTCCTCTTAATAACGTTTTGGGTTTTTTTGTGATGAAATATATTCCAAATAAAGAAAACACGGTTTAATCTACAATAAATGTTTATATTCTTTTTAGAGAGAAAAATCAGATAGTTTATCCACTGCCAGAGGATTTTATCCATGCAAAGAAAACTTACTTTAGATATGTACATCAGGTTATTAAATTGTGCAAGTAACTACGTATTTTCAGGATGGCAATGACAGATACGTGAGACAATTTCAATTTACCAATTGGGCTGAAAATGCAGATATGCCCGGAAGCACTGAATCCATTCTGCATCTACTAGATGCCGTAGAAGCGTTTCAAAGAGAGACGGAAGCTAGACCTGTGGTTGTCCACTGCATGTAAATTCCATCATGTCACAAAATAAATATATCTTACTCCATGATTAAAAGCATAAACTGTCTGTGTGCCTGTCTATCTAGCTATCCATCTATCTATCTATCTATATACATTAACTATCTATGTAGAATATTTTATGAGAATACAATCTTTAAAAACGTGTTACAATGAGACCATTCTCAACTGATAATTTTTCGTAATATAGATTAGCGTAAGTTTATTTAAGCAAACCTATCTAGAAGTGCCTCTGTATAAAAATGATTCATATGCTCTTTTCGTAGCGAGAAACAATAATGTAACGATAACATATTTTAAAATGTATTTGTATATGTGGATATGTGTATAGTGTATTTAATTGTTTGCCACAATTGGGCAATTAAGAATATAAGTATCATCATAATGTATAACATTTTAATATAATATAATGTAAAGGTACTATGGAGGGTCATGTGGATATTCAGTTGTCCTTGTGTCCTTTTTTCGATTTGTGATGCTAAATGCATCTAATATTATCACTGTATAACTTAAATGATCAAAAATTCTTCACAAAAGGACAATTTTCCAAAAGATAGTGGTTTTAATTAACTATATTGTTTTCCGACCAGAAACGGTGCTCAGAGGAGCGGATTGTACTGTGTGTTGTCCACTGTAGTTGAGAGAATGAAGATAGAGAGAGACGTGGCGATAACCCAGACCATCAAAGGGATGCGGGCAATTCGTCATCAGATAATACCGAACTATGTTAGTGTTTGCCACTGTAGTCATCTCTTTTTTTCGAAAAACTTTGTTAGATATTACCTTATATTTGGATAGCTAAATTTGTTGGGTTGTTCAGCATAAGCAATATTATAGAAAGCAATTAATGTTTCATTGTTTGGGCCGGTTAGTATCCATCAGATATAAATCAAAACTTTGGAATGATATTTTTGAATAAACATTTGTGTTCTGGGGACTATGGCGAGAATCTATTGTGAAAACTAATACAACCCTCCCCACCAAACCCAATCCCCACCCCTGTGTCGTGTAATCAAAATTAAAAACTTATCGTCCGAAAAATCTTCAGTAAATGTTATGGTATGAAGTTTTGATACATTGTTTTTTATTTCGTTGTTTATATAAATAGATATTTTTATACTTTTTTTATTTTGTAGGAACAGTTCCGGTTTTGCCATGAGTGCATACTGCAGTACATGAAGACGTATGAAACATACTCTAACTTTTAGAATGACAAGAGTTGATTGTCCTGAAAAAAGCAAAAGAGAAAAAAAAGTTGCATACATGTTCTCATGACCTACAATCGGCGTGTAATTAAGTCACATGACGACTGGCAATACATAAGTGGGGAAAGAAAACTGCGGACATCATCCGCTTCAAAAGTTAAAATGCACATATATAATGTATGATCCGAAATATATACATTTATTTATATTATTATTATAATTATTATTATTATTATTATTATTATTATTATTATTATTATTATTATTATTACTGCGTGGTTTATGTTCAGTGGAAGTTATCCCTTCGAAGAAGATCAGATTTTAGTATTACAATCCTGATTTGTCAGTCGTTCAGCAGGATGTTTTTTCTTCATCCCCAGGTAGGTAATTGCTGCAACTAGTTCGATGTTAACAAGCGTCTGTACAGCCAACAATGGCAGATACGGCAGAGCCCAATCGAATTTCTGCATGAGGGAATGCACATTTTTAAAGATGGAAACTAGTTGAAGGATTTCTAAGTCTCTCAAAAGATACAAACGAGACAAATTGTTTCAAACATTTTATTTGAATTGGGCATTCATATAACATCATCCATATCTGAAACACGGGAACGATTATAAACACTTTCAGATTTGGTTTCTAAGAAAAGATGTCAAGTTTAGCATCATTACTGTTTTGGTGAGTTTTTCACCTCATTTGTCCATTCTTTTATACGACGAACCTTCAGTGTGTACGTGTATTTATATTTGATTTTATTTGTACTTGGTTCAAAATCTGTCAAATTTTAATTTTGACGCGTTCATGTATGCTTGATTTTATGTATTTAACCTTTCTATATGTTCCATCTGCTCATGGAAGTGCAATAAAATCCTTAATACGCATCGGTATACGATGAAATAATTGTACCCCAGGGTCAGAATTATGCATCAGAAATGAGACTATGCAGAGTGTCTGGAGCATAATTCTGATCTCCAGGGTGGAATTTTCCTACCCAAAATCGATGCTTAATGAAGAATTATTGTTATTCAAATTCCTTAAAAGAAAAATGGGGTTCGAAGTCAAAATGGTGTAGTGCGAATATTGATGCATCTTCGAAACAGCAATACACCCATCGCAAAATATACCCATATTTAAGACAGAGCGAAACTTTTAAGGTAATATTTCGTCATAAAGTAAATGTATTGAATAAGGTCGCAAATTGTCTACATTATTACTTATTCTATCTAACAACTTTATAATAAGTTTTACCAATATGCTTGTAAACAATCGTGTTGAAATACGATCCATTCGAGCAAGTTCTGCGAATCATTGTAGAAAATGAAAGATCAAATTAATTAGTTCTTTAGTACTTCTCACACATTTGCTGTATGTCATTCCTATGCGATTTAAAAGTAAAAGTAATCATTTTTAAACAGTTGTTATGGTTAGATACATTTTAGAGAAACATTCATACTAAAATCTTTACAATCAGCGAAACATTGAGCGAAATTAACTTCTGCTTATTTAAGAACATGCACTCCTGTGTTATATTTGTTTTGCATATTACCCAAAATTACCCAAAATAAACTTGTAATTTTAATATAGAGTTCAGATAAACGTTTTCAGTTCCTATCTAGATTCTTTATTCGTCACGGATATTAAAATGTCCTAAGACAAATACTTCTGAAGGCGTGCTCATGAAACTTTTCTCAATGTAACTGATTTGAAGGAGTTCTCAACAGACAGATTGAGGAGTAATAGTGAAACAAAAAATAAAAAGGGTCTAAATTAGACATAAACGTTCTTTTCTAAGCTCCACGATTGGCCCAGGTGATATAAAGATTGTTCGAATTGTACTTACAAATATTGCAACATGAAGGCAATAGTCAACTTTAAGTTTCTGTCTATTAGTGTAATCAAGACGTACATGCACACGGAAAACACTTGAACATCTACGAAAGTTCTTGAAGCATCAAACCCAGATATATCAAAAGGGGTAAACTTAACGTTCACAGAGCGATTAGAAATAGCGTTGAGATTATATACTTGCATCAACGTTGTCATATGTTATGCATCGCGACTGAGACCTTAATACGATAGAGTTACTTTAGCTATGAAGAAATAACATTCATATTATATATATATAAAAGAATAAAGATACTGAATGTGCGGTAAACTTTCAAACATATGAGAACTTTACAACCGAACAAAATCTGACACACTCACTTATCTTTCTTATTTTAATTGTACTAAGATTGTTTTCATGAAAACTATCCCTTAACAACAAATGGTGCCAAAATGAATGACAGTTAGTTGCACTGTGGGATGTATATATGTCAGTTATGGTATTCATGTTGCTTTGTCAATTTCGATTCTGAATTTCTACTTCTGAAAACTGAATAAAAAATACACGGCGATATGAGTTGGACTGTATAACTAAATACCGTATTAGATTAATCAAGCAGAAATTTCTAGCACGTTTGGTGGTATAATCTATTCAGAGAGAGAGAGAGAGAGAGAGAGAGAGAGAGAGAGAGAGAGAGAGAGAGATAACGGGGTGTGGGTGGGTGGGAGTGGGGAGTAGTTGTAGGTGTCCCTTGGGCCTCTAGTGGGAGCTAACATTAGCCCATAGGTAACATGGAAATGCCACTTGACGGGAAATCCTACGTTAAAAGTGTCCATAGGTTTAACATGATGATGGTAGTATGGGGTTTACAGCCTCAAAGGGTTGAAAATGTAAAGCCTCAAACGAGACATTAACATTATATCGTAGTTTTGAGTCCCAAGTGTCATTTACATGTAAACCCATGAGTCTAAGAATGTATAGCCTCAATGGTTTATGGCCTTACACGGGAATGCTAATGTTAAATTTTTAAAAAAATTTACAATCCAACACATACCTTTACAATCCAAAACACACCTCTACGAAAAGGGTAAGAGTGTTTATACACACACACCCTACACTTACATACACACAAACATACTATACTGTCACACAAGGGTAGCAAGTGTTTATAGACACACTACTATACCCTTCCACACGTACTACACACATAAGAGAGAAGTGATACAGGGGTTTTCAGTTTTAGTTTCCTTTCCCCAGTCTTCCTCTTTCTGGATCTAGTCACGTTCTCTCTTCTGGCGCTCCTTTTCTTTCCTATCCTCTGCCCACACCCTCTTGATCTTCTCCACCTCTTCATTGATGATCTCTCTCATAAGGGTGTTTGTTGTCTTCAAAGAGATAATCTCCCCTTCAGGTGACGCTTGTGACCTCTAACACTTCCACCTGATCCAGAAGGTGCTGCACTCTTTCTAACAGATCCAAGGCTATACTTAACTTTCCAACTTTACAGTGTTCTGTCATTCTTCGTTTACACACGGTCGACGATGAATGGCAAGACTGAAGAAGAACAATTTGAATTAGAGACGTTTATCGGCCGTTAGGCCATGCACACTCAGGGATTTAATTGTGTATAAAGCACCCTATTTAATTGTTCGTCAAATGGGTTGCCGGGCTGCAAACCCATTTGACACATTATTGCGTGCATCGCACGTTGAATAATTGTATGTCTGGAGAGAAAGGCTGCATGGACTCGGCAAGGGAGATGCGGAAGCGGAACAGGAGTAACCTGAAACGCTACGAACGTACAAAATCAAAATCAACTTCTGCCCAGTTAGCTACATCGGGCTGTGTTAGCCACTTATTGTAATTCATATCAATCTAAAACGTTTTAATACATTCCTGATTTATACCAATTTTAGAATTTGGTGTATATAATGTACATTGCATATTCCGAAAACCAGATCAATACCGGGTTAAAGTAACCCAATAATTTGTTTTTGTGAACTTAATTAGGTAATATAGAGTGATCATTTTGGAACGGTTTGCGAATGGATCGTATTTGTGTATTAAAAGAGTTATTATCGAATTAGGTTTCATTAGCTGAAAAGAAAACCCTTTGGCAAGATAGGCAATTCTTTTAGGCCTTGGCAAGACATGTAAACGCGTTGTTTTAAGCACGGACGTGAAGAAAAACATCCCTCACACAGAATGATTGATTTGTGAACTTTCGACGTATATCGGCCATTCACGTCACTACCCCGAATGCGTGCACATCACGCTTATTTAGCTATTACACCTGTACATAGGAATGGAGCCACTATTTACTCTGATGATGGTGTGAGCACGGCGCACTAATTAATTAATGCCTGGAGAGGAAACTCCTTCACGGACTCAGAAAGGGAGATGCGATGTAGAACAAAATTACTGAAACGCCATAGTCGTACATGATCAAATTCTGCCCAGTTAACTAACTCGGGCTGTTCCTAATAACCAATTGTGTGTTAGTCACATATTGTAACTGAGATCATGTATACCAGTTACAAAAAGTTACGTCAAAACCAGGTTATTGTAACCCATTATTATTATATATAGACATTATCAAGTGATTTTTGAAACGGTGGTCAAATTTGATCGTATGTGCGTATTAAAAGAGTCGTAAACAAAAAGGGTTTTCTAAGCCGAAATGAAAAACCCTTTGGCATTTGGCAATTTTGTATAGCCCTTAAAAGGTCTGTTTTCCGGAGATCCACTAAGTGAAGTAGCTCTCTAGGTAGACTGGGGGTTGAAAACGCCTTCTCTCACGTTGTGTGAGTGGCTCTGGTTTAATCAGGTCCGCAACGATGAGGTTATCTGTGTCGTCTGTATGGCCAATCTCCTCCTGCTCCAGCTGATAGCAGTCAATTAGGCAGTTGCAGAGTGAGGTGACAAGTTTTACTGGACACTCGGTGTATGTTCTTCCCCGGAACTTGAAACTTGATGTTATTGAGAGCCTTTCCCCATCGTATCTTCGACACCCTGCTCATTCCCTCCGGTTCACTTACAACCAGGTAGTTATCAGCATGCTGCCGAGCCACTTCCGGTTTACTTAGGTCGTGGAGTTCTCCCATTCCCATAGCGATAGCTTCGTCTCCATGGTGCTTGAGTGCTTGCAAGTACATCTGAAAATTCTTCTCATCTTCAGCGTCTTCAATCACCCAATATAAAAGTATCGGGATACGGGTCTGATACGGGAACCATGTGGCGGTGGGTATAGCGGGTGGTGGGGATTTCTTCTTCTCATCCAGTTGTCTCCGACTGCTTCTTCTCCGTTGTAACAGGTGGTAATGGTAGTGGAGGGGTTGTGAAAAATGCTCTTGCTCAACCACCTTTTCTTCCGGCTTTTGGTTCTAATTTTCCGCCGCTTGTTGTAGTTGTGATTGAGGTGGAGATTGCTGTCTCTCATTCCCCTTTTTCTACGTTTGTTTCTCCTCCCTCTTCTTCTCTGGCACCTTCCCCTCCTCCTTTATTGGCTCTGCTCCCTGTTTCCGAGCTACAGTTGTCTTAGCTGGAACTACTGTTGTTGTTGTATGTGTTGCAGGTCGTGGCGCTGTTACTTGGGGTATCAAGACAGGGCCGCTTGACATCATCTGGGTCTGCGGCCGTCTCTCACTCTGTTGTGTCTGCGGTTGTTCTCACCGTCTCGGTCTTCCCCAGGGGCTTCTTCGTCTTCTATATTCAAATGTCATTTGCTCTTCCCATTTCAATAATAGGGTTGTCCTCTTTTCTTGAGCTCTAATGCTTCACCCTGAGGCAACAGTTAGGCCTAAGCTTTTCAGAGCCCTCAAGGCTTGAGCAGGGATCATAACTTCCATTGCTAGCTCCATTTGCATTTACGTCTTTCTTCCACTATGTTTGCTGCGGATTCCACACAGAATACATGCCACACACCAAATACAATTGGAACCGAAATCGCGCGGACCTAAAAGAGACAATTTTTTGATTGTTTTTTACCTAGTTTTACACAAGGGAACTGGAGTGTTTATAAATACACTCTATACCCAACAAACACACATTTTATTAAAAAAATGGGTTTTAGGTTTTACTTTCTTTTCTTTTTGGGACATAAAAATATGTAAGTATACACAAAAAAACACAATTATGGGGGGAAAATGATTAGTATCTCTCTTTTCTTGAGTTCTGGGTGGCCTGACGAGGTTTTTTTTTTTTTTTGGGTGAGTGATCCTGGGTTTTACCGTCTAGCAGGATGCATGGGCTTCACCGCAGCACAGGGATGTTGCTTTGTGAAGGAGAAAGAGAACTCCTCTGTCTCCATTTTACACTCCACTTCTCCTCCCTCATATTGTTGCTGCAGCTGCTGTTGTTGCTGCTGCTTCCATTACATTTGGTACTTCTCATGTTCCTCCCTGTCTTTTTTCTTCTATCCCCATTTATCTTTTTTCCTGATGATTTCCTCTCTAATCACGTCTTCTAAGAGGTCTTGAGCCATCTTGAGAAAAACTAGTGCCTTCTTGTCTGTCTTCTTCTCGATGAGGCGGTGTCTGACCTGTGCATGTGCACCAAGGCTTCGCCCAGTTTTGCCATTCTACTCATTTTAGCTGTTGACAAGGCAACGATGGGTGGAATGACAAACTGTATTTGAATTGTACTCGTTTTTGGCCATTCGAGTGGTGAATGGGCCCAGGGCTCCCTACTTAAATAATACACACTGCTCCCTCGCTGCATGGTTACCCCACTTTGCGGGTTCATTCGAGAAGCGATATGGGAGGGTGTGTAATTTACTCGTCAGATGAGTTGCTGAACTGCAAATTCATCTGACGCATTACTGCGTGCAGGGCACGCTGATTAATTATATGTATTGAGATACAGGCTGCACGGACTCAGCAACAGAGGCGCGAAGCAGCATGGAAGTACTGAGACGCAACAAACGTACATGATCTAATTTTGTCTAGTTATCTAAGTCGGGCTCTCCCTAGCAAGCAATTATGTGTCAGCCTCATGACAATCATATAAATTTCAAATTTCTTTATTTATAAATGTATGCACTCAGATATAACTTTTCCGTACGTAATGTTCATAATTTTATCAAACTTTTTATTACCAGTCCGTGATTACAATTTTTACTCATTTTCATTTAGTATCATTTAGTATCACACACGTTTCTTCTTACTTCATAATTATATTTTTAGGCCGTTGTTCTAAAACAATCAAATTTGTGTTCTAATAAAGTATAATCAAAAGGGGTTTTCAAAACTTTCAAAAAGAAAACTCCATACAGTCAGACAATTTTCATCAGTGGGTTCCTGGAGACATCTCCTGGTAGTGGGTGCGGTGCGATGGGATGACAATGCACTATGGTTCTCGGCAATCTTCTCCGGTTTCCGCTGATCTGTATCCAGATTTCCTTCTATCGTTATCATTGTCTGGCCCCTGTGCTCCTGTCGGTAGCTCGCTCAATTAATTATGGCTGCTCCGTTTTTTTTTATTCAGGTAGTTCGATGGGGGGGGGGGGTCGGGGGGTCGGTCGTCGACAGTACGGCTGAATGCACAGCAAAATAGCTCGACTGATTTGCAGTTTCCTCTCCCTCTCTTCATCTACAGCAACTCTGTTGAACACCCAGTTGGTTTCCTTTCCGGGTTATACTGGGGGTTCCCTATCCCTGCTACAGTTGGATGGATGGCCTCTCTGTTATAACAAGATGGCGGGTCTCCCCACGTGCGAGATTGGTTGTCCCGTCCCAGCTTACGCTCAGGTTTTGCTTCGCTGGCTTCTCAGTGACGTTTCTGGCTTTGCCCACCCACTTCATTCCACGGCTGGCTCCTGACGGATGAAAAATATGAATATAACATTGCCACAACGGCAAGGCAGGTGAACGCACCGTTTTATATGGGAAAAGCACGGACACGAAAGAAAACATCCCACCGATTCGGTACGCGGACGTGAAAGCAAACATGACCAAAAGGGATATAAAGAAGGTAAAAGAGCATGTCAATACCATTTGTTTTCAACAAATAAACAAGACAACGGTATGTTTTCAAAAATCAACAAGTTTAATAATAATAAGAAGAAAAGAGATAGCCATAATGTTTACAAAACAATCTTTCTTTTTTATCATTGTTTCTAGATTACTCACAATCAAAACAAGTCATGACAAGTTCTAAGGGAAATCCAAGACTGCTTCGAGGAAGACAATACACACAATATTGTCCACACACCATGAAATCTCATTTTCGTAATGTCCAATTATTGAATCGAGTGGATACAGCATGTCTTCTCATAAAGTCAATGATGTCGTCTTCCGGAGGAAGTAATCCATCAAAATGTTCCACATTGTGATCGTTTGAACGAGAGCAGTGCATCCACCCAGAATAGAAAACAAACTAGGACAAAAAGTAATGGACATTATTTTGACATCAGTAAAATGCACGTTAAGACGATGAGTAATTTATTGTAATCGATCAGTACATTTTTGCGAACTTTCTAAAGGGCTTTGCCAAACTGATCGTTGAAAATTGCCGCAATCATTTCATCCAGATGTTGAGCATTAAAATAATAACCTACAGGAATTCTGGTGATATAGGTAGTTAATTGATTATTGGCTGTATATGCTTTTTTGGATTCGTAAATGAGAGGATCAAAATTTGTCCAATTGGTCCTGAACGATGAAAGTGTTTTCACCTTCGTTGATATTGAGGGCTTATGTAGGATGAATGATTTCTCCCAAAGCTTGTTCCCATTGAACTTCGTGATCCAAGTGAACGGCTTGAGGTAATTTGGCTGTGAAACAACATAAAGTATTATTGGGAAAAACATCCACAGAACTGTGACTCGGTATGGTTAAATAAAATTGGTTATTCATAGTTTGATGGTTCTGGTTTCCGAGGACTCACTCGATGTCAAAGGAGAATGAGTTTTACAAATATTCCACACGAGGGTTGCAGCTGTTGTGAGTGGAAGAGTTGTTGTTTTGGTGATGCTTTAGTCGCAAGACTACCATTGTTGTTGTTGTTGTTTTTACTGTCAGTAGTATATTTCAAAGAAGGACTGGGAAGTAGGTAACCAATACAACCGCTGAGTAAAATTGTCCACAATTGTTGCAAACTCAAATTTGCAATAGTTGCTCCGATGATACAATACACCACACATATATGGTAGAAAAAAGACGATTTTATTTTTATGGACTCGTTCTTCACAGCACACCAATAGATTTTGTTTATATAGTTCTTGAAGAGATGAACTCTGAGATGGAGAGGTAGCTGCTGTGTTTAACGTCATAATGGTCACTTCTACTTCTTTTTATCGTCGATGACTTGTGAAGCGGCAATCCAAGGATGGAAACCAGGTGGATGTTCTTTCCAACGCATTTTCACTTCTTGAAGTCGACGTTTGCCCAATTTGCGTGTTCTTCGAATGAGAACGCTTTTGATATCGTAAACGTCGTCTTCGTTTTTCGTCACTCGTTGTAACTCAGGTAAGTAAAAGGTTCCTTTTAACACTTTTCCGTTCATGTCTTCCAATCTATAGACAGGAGGATCACGTCCACGTACTGGTCCAGTGACACGAAACAATTCAGTAGTCCAGTTAGGTAAATGACGTTTTTCTTAAGTACGTTAGGTTTTACCAATACAAACCCAATTTTCGGAGTGTAACGTTTCCTTCTTTTTGTTGGTGGGCGACGTTCCAAACATTCGATCAAACACCATCACTTCGTCTTCAGGAGTAACTTCTTTGGGTGCATATCCGATGCTACAATGGTAGAACTGATTGTAAGCTTTGACATGACGTGGAAACACGTCAGTGTATTTGAGAGTGTGTTGATGTGTAAAATATTTCCACATGCGTTCTTTCAAAGTTCTTTGAAAATGTTCCACCACGACACTCGCTTTCGTTTCAGGATTTTCAGTGGTGAAAAAAATTAATGTAACTTGTTCAATTTAATTTGGTGCCTTTGTCTGTTTGCAGTTGTAGAGGGTGACGACCATTTTGCTTCAAAACCAGTTTTAAAGCTCGCACTAACTCTGAGCTTTTTTTAGAAGTCATAAAACCTACCCAAGCTGAAAACACGTCAGTGACACACAATTCTTTTCTTGGAGTAGTGACATACAATGTATTTAGTATAACTGGCCACCTCTTGTATCCAAGCATCGAAGCCAAAACTTTTCCAGTCACCTACATGTTTCCAGTCGTAAATTTGTTGGTGTAACCAACTAGCTATACACACTTCTTGGTAAGTATTAAACGTGGATAAAGTTCGACGAATGTCTTCTTCACACGGGGTTACACAGCTTGTCTTCGTCACTATTCTCAACACTTTGAACACATTTTGTCTTTCGTACACATATACAATTTTAGTGTCATGTCTTTGCTGCATGCACTGTTCATAAATGGTCCTCAATGAATTTGCTGCTAAACGAAATCCGAGAAAAGTAGTCACAAACACACACACCCACATCGTCCAAAATGCAATGAAATTGTATGTGGAAAGAAACTTGTAAAAGTGTTTGGTAGTTCTGTAAGTTCTGAAAACTGTCATTGATTCCTTGCACTGAATTTGTCACAACACCGAGGACAAACGTCGTGGCATAGTAAGCTTTTATATTAGTCATTCACAGCAATGTCTTTCATTTTGAGGAAATAGTCATACATTTTACAAGCGGTATCTACTAGTAAAGATTGGAAAAAAATGTTTCAGTCGCTAACACACACACCACATGTCGTGAAGAAGTCTCGTCTTGAGATGACACTTCTTTTACAATTTTTTTTTTTTTTTTTTTTTGTGTGTAATCCTGTAAGTCTTCATCTTCTGGAAGAATTCTTTGTAGTATTCCCCACCTTATAGGTAGTAGTCGTGGCATCGAACCTCTTCTAACTCGTCGGTAGCTGATCAACATATGATCATTTGAACACTTTCAAAGTAATCAATCCTCTTATATCATTCAGGTACCAATGATTTAAAAGTCTATGTCGTAAAGGATGCAACTGTTCTTTGCGTTTCATTTGAATCTGTACGAGCTCTTTGTAAATTCATTCTCGTAGCTCAAGAGGTAAACTACGAATTCTCTCTTCTAAAGTATCCATGTGGATAATAATCATGCCCCACCAAAGGATGGTAGTGACAGCACGGAGACAATCTGGCATGTTCCAGAAACGCTGAGTCTTATTACTCCTATTCGTGGATCTTCAAACCACAACTGAAACACTGCACTTGGTCTCTTCTTCCAGAGTAGACAAATCCAACTCAGGCTAAAGCTTTGGTACTGGGTAATCCATCCAGATCTTTGGGTCATTGTTTGAACGTCTTGAATCAACTTTCAAAGTCACAATAGCCAGTCAAAGCCACAGGAAACGTGTGTTCCTCTTTGATTTGTACATCTCAATGAGCTAGTGGTATCCAAAATGGCTTGCGAGTGCATAGATGAGATCCATAGATAGCTACACACACGGCATCACATTTGCCAGTAAAGCAGAAAGGTCGTGCTGCATCGCTTTCGCTAGTACAGCGGCAAGGCACACGAACGGCATCGCTTTCGATAGTAGAGGAGAGGCATGGTCGTACTGCATCGCTGATGTCGCAGAGTACGGCATCACTCGCAAAGCACAACATCGCATTCGAGTTCATTATTTGACTTGGAGTCTGTAGTGGGGCCCTCACTCAATTGCTCTGTTGAATTATTCCTCGTCTTTCTAGGTAGGCGTTAGTATTCGCAATGAATTGTTTGTCTTTGAAATATCTCTTTTTCATATTGGAACTCAGCGTGTCCGTACAGTAAAGTATTGTGGTCTGGAAGTCACACCCGTTTCTGATACACAATCTGACGATTTGGTGGTTTAGTAAATGTACAATTTTGTGTGGATCCAAGGTTTTCACGCGAAAGCCCGAAGTGTAAAGCTACTTTCAAGACGTCAAAGTTGACTGCTTGACTGAAAGGATAGTTTAGTGTCAGTTATTTGATTTGACTTTGCACTTGGTATGCATTTGTCCCTGTCGGTCTCTGTATGTTATCCGTATTGTTGGGGCCACCGCTAGCAAAACAATAGTGTCGTCTGGGTGTTTGTCAATCTATGCGGCTAAACGGTTCCCTTCAATAACTGAGTGATTGCTATATGGGCCATCGATATACATGCAACTGTCGGTCTCAAAGTAAAGGACTCCATCTTCTACAAATTGAAAGATAAAATACAATTTTAAACGGACATTAGTTGTCACGTACGCTGCAATGATGATAGTTCCATACTCGGCAGGGGTGCAAACTCTATGGCTTCTTCGTAATTTACCACAATCAAGCCTGCACGGAGGATTTCCACATGTTTTATTAGTTTTCCTTTGTCGTCCACAAACTGAAAGTAGCGACTTGGATCTGCCAAGTATTCCGAATTGGATAATATCGGACGTTGCGCCAATTTTCCCACAAACAAGTCAACTTGACTTTGGCAAACGATCGCCTTCCATCCTTCTTTTCCATGTGTTCCAAAGTAATGACTTCTTGAGCTCGGTACTGTTCTTTGAACGTCTATTTTTCTTCTGGAGACTGCCACCTAGAAGAATAACAGCTAGCTTCTTGTTTCAATTTTGTAAATTCGTTCGACGAAAGTGGAAAAATATCCCTGGACTGACTCAAGTCGTCGTCCTTTCAGTATTATTCTATGGTAGGAAAGTGCCAAATTTTGTATCCTTTTAGCAAGCAGTATCCACGCTCGAGAGCAAGAAACAATTCGACACTCACCCACGTTCCTGTCAAAGCGCGTTCTTCATTCTTGTGACAACAAAGTTGGTCCGGATTACATGTTTCAGGATGAGCACGGCATAAAGAAAGCATCAGCTTCCTTTGGCAATGATGTGGTAAAACAGGATGGTACAAATTGGTTGGGGGTAATACTTTGCATTTGATGGATCTTTCGTCTTGACGAATGTGTTCCACGTTGATGTGTTTTGTCAACATTTCAGAGCGACCGGTAGGCTATCGCTGATATTTGAACACCCTAAGATACAAAGAACTAACATCAATGTATTTGATTTGCTCCCCTTGAGATTCGTCCACATCGTACAACAAGCGTGTCGCATTGGTTCGTCCACAAAACATTATGTGGCGTGGATTCAAAGGTTCAATATCTACCACGTGGTATTGGTCGGCAATGCGTCTAAATTATGAATCGGTTTTGAAACGTCGATCGTAATTGTGCTCCCATATTTATATCACTTGGTATCCCTGACTTTATAACCTCAGGCGTCGTTGGAATGTTTGCTCGTACAACTTTTCGATGGTGAACTCTCAGAGAGGGGGGGGGGGGGCATACGTGAAATAAACATCCCTGGAATTCGAACACTGTCTGGGGAATTTATAAACCCCAGCCATCCACAGAATGACTTCCAATTTTATTTTCTCCACCGTTTCTAGCATGTTGTATCCATTTGTCTTTAACTTTCACACAAGTAATCCAGCGCAAAGCATTGGCGTAGTATTGACGGCTGAGATTGAGATAAGATTGAGGGGATATGATAGCTAGTTTGTTCTCGGGGATGAATTGCTTTCGATGGCTAATTCCACAAGCGTTATCGATAGTAAAAGCTTCCTTCAAAGGATCCGGAAATAATTGTCGAAATTTTCCACAACACCGTCGTAAAATGTCCACATCATATCGGCAATATTTCAACATTTCTTCTTGAGAGTCAAACCGGTTTGAAGAGTGAGTCTGGTACCAAGCGTATAATGCTTCTCGTTGTTATGTGTACATATCGTCAGGGCCATAGTAGCGAACTTCAGGCAAATGTGGGAGCACAACGTGTTGATTAGCTTTGGTATTAAAAAAGTGTGGAAAATAACCTTTGGCCATTTCTGTCATTCCAAACGTTTCAGGCATTCTACTCAAAGGCACGGTTAAATAATTCTTGGAATCTTAAAACTGTACTTGTCCCACTTTCATATAGATGAGTTAACTCCATTCGTGGTGACTGTGGGACACTCATTGCCTTGTTCTGAATAATATTTCAAAAGAAATTGTCAGTTGTATTCTGAGAAATTCTGTGCCATGAATGTAGCATATCGATGACAGTCCCCGTAACGCTGAATGTGCTCTTTGCTCCAAATATCGTCGATAGGGTCTAAAATTCATTCAGCAAAATCGGTAAGAGTGTGGGGTCCCCGAAATATTTTTTCTCGTCCTCGTGGAATCTTACTACAATTGGGACAGTGAAAACAGATAGGTTCTTGTATCTACTTGTGACAAACCCGATGAGCTACGCAGAAATTAAGGACGTGAATGTCAGTCTCTTGTGTACATTCAAAGTAAAAAAAGATAAAATCGACTTCTTTCTTTTGTTCTTGTGCTGATCTTCCTTTAAGTCTTCCTTCAGTACATTATCGTATTTTTGAATATAACAGTGATACTCAAAGTCCACGATTTTGTCACTAAAACGGCATATTTTCTTTCCTGGACGAACGTGTGACTTTGGGTTATCGGTTCAGATAAGATTTCCAAAAGTGGAGCACAATCTCAATAATTCGCACGCACTTTTATGTTGTTGAACTTGTTTCATGCGATGTTGTTCGTATCAAGTGGGGCTGATAAATGTTCGCTTGCAAGAAGAGCAATTAATTCGTTCTTTTTCTTCAAGAATGCAAGGTTTGGACGCTAAACATTCACGACCGACATGATTGTGTTGCTCCCGATTGACAAATCCTTGGTCACGTTTCTCGCAATAGTATTATTATCCAAGAAATCCTGTGATATTTGGTAATAGCATCAACATCATCTCGGTGATGATACAAGTGAACTTTTTTACCGTTTGGGAAATCTGGTCCTCGAAACATGAGAGCTTAACGAACAACTTAAGGGTACACTTTACAAGCATAACGAGGAGCCAAGACGTATTGAAGTTTCTGCATTTCAGGAATGCCACACACCTTCTCTTTAGATATGCCTGCTTGCTGCAAAAGAAGTTCTGCTTCTCTTCTTTGTTTGGCTCTCTCCTATTGTCGAAGGCTCTTTCATGATCTTTTCCATTCTGCGGTATAATTCTTCTCGGCATACTTGTGACCTACGACGATTGCGCGGGGTAAGCAAATTTGATCTTGTGAGTTGTCAATTTGAACGATCCTGCGTTGGGTACTGCGAATTGCATCCACCATTATACTTTTCTGCGTCGCTAAATCTAGGAGGTGAAACGTGGGTCATATGAAGAGTCGCTTTTTCATCGGTCATGTGAAATTCGTCATTCGAGTGTTAAACATGTTGAATTTTGTCAATAAATTTTGAAGGTGTTAATTCTGCCGGTGTAATAAACTAAATCAAACAGGAGACTTTGAACTGTCGTGAGTAATAGAGAGTCTCAAACGATTATCATCTTTAGCTTGGCATTGTTGTTTCAATGTTTCTAACAATGAATCCCACATGCTATTCGTACATCGACAATTTTATTCAACACTAATAATTCGGGTGTCCGGTCTCCTTAAATACCTGTGGAAACTGAAAGTAGGAAACGTTGCTAAAAGAGACGGAACAATGTTCCCTAGTTAAGGAGTAAATACCTGCCAAAACAAAATACTAGGTATCCAATGACAGCTGCATTAATAATGGTCTGCCGAACATAGTGATACTAATATGTTGAAGTGAAATACGTCCCTTACGCAGAAAGAACAATTACAATGTGTGAAATTAAAACAGAATAAGTACACGGAGGATGCAATTATTGTTAGTCATGCATTGCTTTTAACAAAATAAATTTGTACAATAATCTCCTAGGTATAAATGCAATTTCCGTTAACATTACTGTGATTTCCGTGTGACGCTTATCACACTTGAGTTTTCAAGGTCATTACTTCTTTTTCTTCCGAATTTTAGCTTGAAATATGCAGAATTTTGTTACAGTAATTAAAGATACATTTTATTAGCTGAAATAAAATTATCCCTGGAAAATGAATATTATTTGTTGTGAAAATTGGTTACAATCACGTATTTATTACACTTTTAAGCTTTTGACTTCATTTCGATCATTTATATCACATTTTATCATAAAATAAACACTGAGACATATCAGCTGAGTAACCCTTTTCAACTGCAACGACATTGTTTCAAATAAGAGGATAAATGCTTTGCATTACTATGAGTAAGAGTTTCTTCGTGCATTTTCAGTTATGTCAAAGATTTCAAATATGTAATAAGGATGATTTTCTCTAGGCTTAAATATGGGCTGAATCTTAATATTAGGATAGGAGGATTTGGTATTTGTTTTTTAAACATTTGCTTGAAAAAGGAATATTGCATCTGAACGAATCTGTAAATGAGGATAGTTCCATTTGAAAACGTGATAACAAGTTCAAAGTTTCAAAATATTTTAGACAATAATATGCATCAACCTTTCACACACCCAGCAGTTCTTTGTCAATGAAAGGCAATAGGGTTAGTGGAAGAATTTATCAAATACTGGTTTGTAATGAAAAGCAACCAATGTGTAAGGTCAAATAGAGCAATGAATTTGATGGCATACAACAGAATGAATGCCATAAATAGTTAACTTTACCATTTAGTGCAATACAATATCTAAATTTAGGATGGTTATTGTTTAAGATTTTACATGGTATTTTCGTCGAAAGTAAAAAATTTCTAAATAAAATTGGAAAAGTTATAAGTAATGTATATAATCTTTGTTGAAATGCAGTAGAAAATGTGACTCATAGTTCCTGGGATTGTTCTAAAGCAAGAATTGTATTCATTTTATTTGGATTAGATGAGTGTCATCATTTATGAAATTGTAGTCTTGCAACGAAATATATGTTACTGGGAATAATAAACACACAATTAGTTGATGATGTTATTAATATATTCATTTTACAAATTAAGCAATATATTTATACAAAAGGATTTTTAATAAAGTATTAAATATGTTACATTTAGGAAAGGAATTAAGCAAGCTTCAGTATTTATCAGAAACGTCTTCTACTTTTGTAGATGGAACTTTAGGAAGCTTTTGAAAAACGATGGCTCCCTTATAAAGGACGCATTGATTAGGTAAAAATATTTGATATTATCTGATTCAATTATTTAGGAGCAATAGAGAGATATAAGTAAGTAAGACCCAATAAATAAACAAATGTATGTATATATGGACACATGCATGCATATATGTATGTATGCAAACTATGGTGAATATTTATTCGCACATAGACAATCATACATAAATGATGTATTTGTAATTTGTATCATATAGGTTAGTTCCGATTCCTTTGGGTGATGGCGATGTCGTGGGAGGGGGGGGGGGCAGAGTGGGGTGTGTGTTGGTGGTGGTTAATTAGAGGGAGATGCTACTTATGCCTTATACAGAAAGGGAATTGCATTATGCATGTATCTGCAGTAGAAATACTATAGTACCTTGCTCTATGATCAATGAAAATAGTTTATAAAATAAGAAGAATTGATGCCTGTAATCCATATCTCTTTCAAATATTTACGCTAATGCATTTGTAATTGATGTAACTGATAAGTATGTATTCTTAGAATTTTCTCTTTTTTCTTTAACTTTTGTTTCTTATTTCGACCCATTCTTTAATTTGTAAAAATAAATGTCTCAGCTCATTTACTGCATGATTTTGTACATTGCTATTTTTTATAATAGTAATGCTCGATACTGCTCAACTTATATTTGTTAGTTTGTCTTTCTTAGTAAACTTTGTGTTCGGGATTCCCCAACCTTGGCACCGTTTAATGTTTGATTCAGTGTATGCAAAAATGAATACTATAAAATTAAAGGATGCGTACGATTTCTTGGAGTACTATTGATCCACTTTATACTGGTTCTTCGATTTCAAATTGCCGATTTAAATATTGCACTGTGATTTTCTGTTGATGTTCACAAACATGAATGATAGATTCCTATTTCATATTTATTTCAGGTGCAAAATCTATTAATGTTAACGATCAGCTGAAATAGAGGGTGCAGAAATATTCTTAGTTTTTCAGGTGATCCATGTACGACAAAGTTTGCTATTGTATTTACAACAGAAAACGTTTAAGCGACATATAGGCCATTCATGCAAAAGGTGATCAGGTTGTCAGTTATGATTCACTGATGATGAGTCTTATGTTATGAAAGCACCATTATGTGATTTTCTAGCGTTTACCAGCCAATCGCACAAAATGACCGAGACAAATCAGCACTCTATCTTCGAAGTTTCAGAGAAATCTATTCGTTTTTTTATGCCGATGAAGAATTTGCAAATCATTCTATCAAATGCTGTGTTTACTTTGAAGCATGCCGATCAATAAGTGAGCATATGCAAGTGAACGTATCACACATATATTGGCGCAGATGAATATAGAAGTTTTGAAATTTCAGGAAGCAGAGCAAGCGAGCTGCAGAAGAATAAGGTGAAAAAGAATAACTTCGTGGATCGTGGAAGTTTAAGGAGATTGGTGGTTTAGATCAGTGTATTCCACAATATATGTATATATTAAGTGCAAAACAGAGCCATTTATATAAAAATGAAAAAAAGAGCACAATACATTATTTCTGTAATTAAACGAGACTGAGCTATTGTGGTGCGTTTTACAAAGCGGAGATATGCGGTTTGTCAAGAGTATGACCACACCTCTAAAAAATCAAATTTAAGTATGCACGTATGTACACAAATGATTTATTTATGATAAAGTTTCATTTTGAATGAGAGGGTATTTCGCATTATAACATTTCCGACAGGAGCTGAAAATTACTACATCCAAAACCGTGCCTATTTTAACTCCAAATTGGTGTTAAGTGAATACAAACGTACCATAAACGCGCACATGTCAAGCGTGTCACAAGGAAATTACAGTACATAAAGAAGACCATTTTACAGAGGACACCGTGTAGCAGTGTGAAGAGTGTCTTCTCACTTGCTGCTTTCACAGTTTCTATTGGGAAGAAAGTTTATGTGAGGTTTAGATGGCTGATTTCAGCGGTATGAATCTGACTGCAGTGACGATCTATATCGATGGAGCTAAAAATGGACAATAAAGAATTTTTTTCCAATCTTCGGATGGACAAACAAGAACAGCTATTTCTTCGTCGATCTTTGTTATACAAAGAACGAACCTTGTAAGTTTAGCTGAACCATCTGAGAGCGAAATCAAAAAAAGATCCAATCATTCATTCTTGGTGTTGCGTTATTGTCATTTTCTATTTATTTATTTAAGCCTTCTATGCTTAGTTTTTCTTCTAAAATAACGGTAGTGTCACGTTTATCATCATTTTTTTTCAATGTTTATTATGATATAGAGAACATTTTGTTTTGAAAAGGGTGTCGATGGTAATCGACATTAGTATGATAAAGATGTTTTTAATATTGACGCTGACGCTGTCTTAGTTTTTCAACAAGCGATGTTTTACAAAAGAGATCAAATGCACTGAAAGAGCATTGTTTGAAATGGAAACTAATAACAAATGCTTTATAGACTAATGTTATAATTTTTTTGGAAAGATGATAGAGATGCGAATAACGAAATATTGTCTTTATGATGGAACTAAAATTGAAATTCATAGAGTTTTTTTTAAATTTAGGAATTGTTTTTTCTACAGGTGTCTCGTTTGCAGAAGCTAAAACAAATCTTGAGGACATGCAATGAAATCTTTGTTTACCTTATACAAGGAACATTTGGTTTCGGACACATATGGTTGCTACAAGTAATAAAGCAAGGCTTGAAAGAAAGATAATTTTGTTCAAAAATTGGAATCTTAGGCTAGAATATTTTATTAGAGGAAAGCTGTATATTTATCTTGGAAATAATTTTTCATATACAAAAAATGTCTTTTGCTACAATTAAGTCTGTTAGAATCACACAAATTAAATTACGAACATCATCTCATAGACTCCATGTTGAAACAGATAGATCGGCTATGTCACAAGCAGTATCATATGAAATTGGAACATGTCGCTTTTGCAATTTGATAGAAGACGAATTTAATCTTTCATGAGAATGTCAGTGTTACATGCAATATAGATGCAAGTATATTCCTAAATATTATCGAAGGCATCCACATATGACTAATTGTATTAATCTACTCAAAAGCAATAATCAGAAGATTATAAACAATTTAAGCAATTTTATATTTAGATCTTGAAACTTCACAATGAATTATTGAAGTCTGCACCATAATCGTTCAATAAATGTATTAAACATTTAATAAGTAGGATCATTTTTCAACCAGCCCGAAACAACAAATATTAAAGACAACAAGTAATTTTTAGTTGTTGATAATGAACATACTTTTTCTTTTCTTTGTAATGTGGTTGTTTGCATTTATTATTTCATTTCCTTTCTACTTGTGATTGCTTATTGTTAGTTTTTTTGTGGCAATTTCCATTGCTTCTAGTATAATAATAATTCAGAGTTTGACGCATATGTCTAAAGTTCTGAAGATAATTAATACTATTGCAGGTTTAGTTGCACTTTGCGATTTGAAGATATTTATTTGTATTGAATATTGTTTAATATGTGTCTGTCATTGCATCATATTGGTAATAAATATTTTTTATATATTTATAAGTGTCCAAACGCCGATTGGCTAATATGAAATAAAATATTCTTCTGTAATGAATTTTATTTACACTGTTTTAGATGAGGCTAACAAGCAGGTTACATATTTCGTTTCTGGCTCGTGCGAATAGTACTACAAAAGAAAAGTCTTCAAAAAATTTGCAAAGTGAAAAACCAACAAAATGAAACAAAGCAGAATGACTTTAATTGCTACAATCATGATGACAATGGATTTTAACATTGCTCATTGTGCAAAGGTACTGGCAATATCAACACCTATGCAAATGGACATTAAGTTAAACTAACCCGATTATAATATCCAATTAGATAATACCAATAGATTAACGTTATATTGCTTTTTTTCATGCAATGTTTACGCTATACTATTTACTTTTCTCTGCATTGCCTTTCTTTCTTTTTTTCTCAAACATAATTCTTGCATAATTATGTGCATATTTATTGAAAATTTGCTGAATATTATGAAAGACAAATAGAACACATTTACACAATATACAATTAAAAAATCAAGTATAACGCATTACACATTCATTTTTTTAATTTATCTAACCAGATATAAACAACCATACATATATATGTTGTTACATACATATATAGATACATACATACATACAGAGTTAAAATATAAGTACACATATAAACTATTTTGCCAATCCAAACGGCTCCCTCCCTAAACATCTGGCCAAGCTTGAACCCTGAGTAATTGTGTTTTTGTTTTTTTTTGGTGTGCCGTAAGCGAAACTTATGAACGATTGTCAGATTTAGAAGAAGGTGTCATGGAAGGTTTTGATGTTTTAATAATTTCTTTATTAAGGTATGCGTAGATTTAAAACCATGTTTATGCTTCGACTTAATTGATTAGGATATTTGACTTTAACCGTCTAAACGATATTCCGTGTTAATCTTTGGTTGACCTAGACATTATTTGAGTTTCAACGATTCCATGATTACTTAGTGTTGTATTCATAGTTATAGGTATGGTTACAGCTTTGTATTTGCATATATTTCATAAATCCTTAGATAGATTCTCATCATACTTGGCGTGAATCAATATGAATCTAAGAGAATTGATTCTATGACATGCTTGCTCGTCCGTATCGCTTGGGGTCAAGGTCAAGTTATATAATATTTGCGATAATGTTTTGGTTAAAGTTTTTGTTTTCATTTGCTTAAATTTCCTAAACTCCTTAATATGGATTTCCTTCATACTTGTGATGAAGCCAAAGCAATTCATTCGATGACATGCACGCTTGTCCCGTTGACCTTGGGATCAAAATCACAGTAATAGAAATATGCGGTAGGATATAAGAGGTTTTATAATTTGCTTATATTTCATCAACCCATTTTTGGAGTTTGGAAATACTTTGGATACACCAGTATGAAGCTAAGATAATTCATTCGGTACCATGCACGCTCTACACTTTGACCTGCGGTCAAGGTCACAGTTATAACAAATCTGCATTAAGTTTATGATTAACTTGTTTTGGAATGCATATACTTTCTAAACCCCTTGATGGATTAATGATTAGGATGCTAACTCAGTTCTCTGTCCCCTTTGATTTTGTGATAAAGCTCTCTGTCATATAAAAGGGTTTGGGTTAAAATTTTTAATTTCTTTTTATTTTATAAACCACGGTGTTACTGACCAGCACTCACACCTACTGACCAGCACCCACGCTTACTAACCAATACACGGCATTACTGACCAGCAACAACCTCTACTGATCAACACATACACCCATTGACCAATACGCCGTCTTCCTGACGAACATTCACGTCTACTGCCAACACCTACACCTACTGACCAGCATCCAACTCTATTGACCAACACACCGTCTTACTGACCAGCAGCGACCTGTACTCACCAACACCCCTATAGAAATTAAACATCGAGTGGCACTATAGTCTTCCATAGGCATTACAATATTGAGAGAAGAACAAGCACATATTTAATGACAGACATTGCCTTTATTTTTACAATCCAAGACGTATTTTGCAAAATATCCAATGTCAGTTTGGTCCTTCACTTTGTAATACTGCTGTCGTCTTTGTCGCCCTAGATTTGCGACGTTCACTGAACTACTACCTATTGTAATGCGCTGCTGGTGAAAGATTGCTAGAGTTTGCTACAGTATCAAACAGGGTCAGACTTTGGCGTAAGATAAGGTTTTCGTGTACTTTAAGATTGTTACAACATTCATTGTTCGGTTACTGGACTGCTCTATTAAATGACCAATACATTTGGGTTCTTCAATTTGCTACAAAATGTACTGGACTGATTTAATGAGAGAGCAAGCGTTTTAAATAGACAACGAAACATTGTTACACATTCAGACAAGGTCAGACTTTCGTGTAAGATAAGGTTTTGCGCACATTAAGGTTGGTACATATTCTGTTTGAGTTTTAAGTCAGCAAACGACATCTCCTACTGGATTCATTTATAGAGAGAGTAAAGGGTGAAAAAGACAGCGAGATATTGTTACACTCTCTAACAATGTCAGAATCTGGAATTATATATTGTTTCTGGTATTTTAAGAGTTACTTTTATGAGTTTGAAAACAGCAAACAACATACATTGTTCTGCTACTGGACTGATTTATCGAGGGAACAAAACATTTGCGTTCTTCACTTTGTTACAAATGCACTGGATTTAAAGAGATAGCAAATCTATGAAAACGACAACGAAACATTGTTACACTGTCAAACAAGGTGAAACGTTGTTGGCGTAAGATAAGGTTGTGTGCACATTAAGGTTGCTACACTTTCTGTTTGAGTTTTAAATCAGCAAATGATATCTACTACTGGACTGATTTTTTACAGAGAGAGTAAATGGTGAACAAAGACAGCGATATATCGTTACACTCTCTAACAAGGTCAGAATTTGGAATAAGATAAGGTTTTCTTGTACTTTAAGAGCATTATATTTTCTGAGTTTGAAAACAGCAAATAACATACATTGTTTTGCTACGGGACTGATTGTTCGAGAGCATAACATGTGGGTTCTTCACTTTGCTAAAAATGTACTGTAGTGTTTGCACTTGTCAAGAATAGAATTTGCAAACAAAAATATAATCGTATTTTTGAAACTAATCAAAGTAGTACGAGAGAGACAGACAGAGTCATTAATGAAAGTCGCACTGTAACATCCTAGGATTTTGTTCATATCTAACCTGCAAGCAATCTCACTCCTATAATATATCGAACGACAACACACACTTGTCCTGACGCTGTCAGATTCAAACGTACATCCTTCTAATCAAAAGGTTTTAAAAGTATTTATAATATTAGTTTCTTAATATAATGAACTCAAGGCATAATATTTTTAATCAGCGAAACATGCCAAAGTGCGCGCTTACTTGTACCTTTTCTTCCTCCGTTACAAACAAAATCAAAGAAAGATTGAAAGAGAAAATAAAAGAGCGCGAAAAGATACTTTCTTTTCAGAAGACGATCAAAAGAAAGAAAGGGTATAGTATGCTAAATGACTTACGCTCTTGCTGTCACGGACTGGAGTTTACTTGATGTCAATGTCTAGTATATATGAACGGAAATGTACTCGGGTTTCGTTGCCGCGTACAGCGTTATTTTTCGTTATTTCAAAATACTGAGTTGGCTTCATCCAGTGCTGCACGAGCAAAATGCATGCAGGGAGAAACATCATTACATCGAGTTCCCTGGTTATGGATTGGATTTAGCGAAGACACCGAAAGCAATTTCGTTAATGAGATATTTATTTTCAATGTAATTGAACGATGAATGAATCTGACACCATACTCGTGCGCATAAAGTCCATCAATGGATTTACCGGAATGATGCGCGCCGAATCAACAAGTGATATAAGGAAATTATATAGTTTCTAGCATGGAACTAATGAGAACATGTAACTTAAACGAGAAAATCAAACAAGAATCAAAGTATGAAACTTATAAACAAATATGACTGATATATGGATATATAACCATGGACGATCAATGTATAGAATTTGTACTCAAATATGGATACTGTCCGTTTCTATCACCAAGTGTGACGAAAGTATAGGATTTAGAGTCGAATACAAACAATGTATGATTCAACACCAAGGGTGACCAAAGTAAATGATTTATGCACAATAATGTATATTTTATCCACAAGTAGGATGCGTGTATTATGGATTGTCACTCCTTTAGCGATATTGAATTATTAGTTTATGCTCATATAGCAATAGTGAAATATATTAATTCAAAATGGAATACACACATATATATATATATATATATATATATATATATATGTATATGTATATATATATATATATATATATACATATATATATATATATAATATATATATCGTGGCGTCCACTTGACGGTTCCACAGCTCTAGTCAATGGTCAAGGAACCACCATGCATGGTTCGCGCCTCCCAGTCTGTTGAAGGATGTCTCGAGAACCTCATTTAATACAGACCTGCTGGTCGCGAAGCTTTGGTCTCTCACTACGAGAACACCAGTTCTCTCTTCCGAGCCAACGTCACCAGACAGCAGCATACAGGTTACAAGGAACCCCATAGAGTTTTGCGACTCACCATCACCACACCAAAACAGCTAAAAATATACTTTATCATTAAGTACACACAATTCCGTGACATTAAGTTAGCCTTTTATTATAACTGAACAAACAAATTGAATTCAATTATATGTTGCATGCACTAAATGTTGAATAATATTCGAGTTCTTATAAGTTGGTAAGATTATTCTTGTCGGACACCGATTCATCTACAAACGTGATTATTATAGTAATAACCTCGTACTGTAGTTCTGTTGAAGTGATTTATTGTGTAATGAAGCCAATTCATGTGCGTGCATGCGTAATGTACGCTAATGAGTTAATATAAATTTAGCTGTTTTTGATGGGGGGGGGTTGTAGCACTCTGTGGAGTTTCGTGTAACCTAGATGTTGGGGTCGATGGTAAAGTTGACTCAGAGGACGGTATTGGTTTCCTCGGCAGACTGGAAGGGGCGGACCATGCATGGTGGCTCCTTGTCCATTCGACGAGAACTGTGGAACCGGAAATACATCGTGATCATCAACTGGACGCCACGAGATATATATGTTCCATTATTGAATCAATATTATTCAATATCACTATATGAGTGAAATCAATAATTCAGTATCGTTACATGAGTGAAAATCAATAATAAATAGATCCTAATTGTTGGTGAAACATACATTATTCATATGTTTGTTCAAATTCTATATTTTTGATCACCCTTGGTGATAGAATCATAAATTATTCGTATTTGTGTCTAAATCGTATAATTTGATACCCTTGGTGATATAATCATATATTGTTCATTTTCGTGTATATATTATATGCATTGATCGTCCATGGTGATATATCCATATGTCAATCATATTTGTTTATAAGTTCCATATGTAGATTCTTGTTTGATTACTCACCGAAGTTACATGTTTTGATTAGTATCATTTAGAAACGATATCATTTACTTATATCAGTTGTTGAACTCGGTGCGCATCATTATGTTAAATCCATTGTTGGACATTATGCGCACGAGTATGGTGTCAGATTAATTCATCGTTCAGTTACATTATAAATAAACATCTCATTCACGAAATTGCTTTCGTTGTCTTCGCTAAATCCAGTCCCAATCCGGCTTCATCCTGTTACACTTGCAAACAAACACCCACACGTACAAACAAAAACAGATGAGAACGAATGGGGGATATGTTATGGTAGGATAAATAACACACGTTTGCAAGCAAATACCCACACTTACTAACTAAACTACCTAGGGGGAAAAGGGGTATGTTGGGATAGAGGGAAAAACGTTTTGGCTTAGAAACCGTTATCCACATTTACAATTCAACATTCTTCCTTACATACTAATGTATATATGCCTTCTCAGCACTTGTCATTGGATGATAAGATAACCGCGCTGCCATATTCAAGCTACTTATCTGTTTTACAGCAAAACACTCGAATTAAATAGTTTTCTACTTAGAAATCCAGCAGCAGCATTTTCTAACTCTGTCAAAATAGCAATGAACTCGAGGCTATATAAGTCCGTATTTATAGTTGATAATGTTACTTAGTGTGAGAGAGATAGACACACTTTTTCAAAGCAAGGTCAGACATTATAAATTCGGCGTAATGTTTTGTGTATTTTTATATTGTAGGGGATCAACCATGTCCTTTTTTTAAAAATAAACAGCAAGCAAAAATGTTTGTTTTTTGTTTTGATACAATAGAACAGATTAAGTGAAATTGCTGGGTTTGCAACATTGCTTAAAACGAGTAAAGGAACAAGATATAAATGTACATGAGTGAATGAAAATCTAAAAGAATTAGAGAACATCGGAAAAGTATTGTGTTGTTACAACTAATGAAAGGGACACAAGCTGTATGATATGATATCTAACACACACTTTTACAAGTAAGCACCCATACTTATAAAAAAACTGATGAGAGTAGATAGCGATATATTATGGTAAGATAAAAACACACATTCATACAAGCAAACACTTATTCTTACAAACTATTTTTGGTGGTAATGGTTATGTTATGACAAACATTCTGTCTGACAATCCAAGAATCAGATACACACTCCAACACTCATTCGTACAAAATAATGGCTAGGTGGCTTCCCGACATTTGTAATTTGATTATACGGCACCCCAGATGCGATAGGAAAGACCCTTGTCTGTTTTAATACAAACAAACTTGAATGTTCTTCTTCGTGATTTGAAAACGTCGTCAAAACAAATTCAGAAGTTATAAATTGTACATAATGTTTGGCGTACTTTTATGTTGCAGATGAGTTATATTCCCTCCTTTTCAAACAGCATGCAAAAGTACATTAATTTAAATTCCCCTTGATGGTTACAATGACAAATCTCCTTGTTAAATTTCCATTACTGATTATAGTGACCCATCCTCATGTTAAATTTCTCCAGTATATCATACGGAATATTTTGTTTGTGGCTTAAATTTGTTTCAAAGTACAAAGTGGTATGCCGTACATATACGAGACGTGTATTTAAAGGTTTTGAAACTATTTCAAGTATATATATCTCTATATGGAGCACAACCCACTCTTTATGTTTCTTTAATTTCATCGAAAAGTATACTAAATTTGGTTATTCTGCGCTGCAACTAGGTAGTCACTTGCTAATAATGCGTATGTGGCCCGGTCAACAATTGTATTATGAATATTAGCACTTATTTAACGAGAATTAGATCACAAGATGGGTTTTACATTTCGCCTTTTTCTCAACTGACATTTAATCGCCTTTTTATTTATGTGTATGTTTTGTTCCCTTAATTAGTGCTTCAACTGAAATATATCTATATTTATCTCTCTCTCCGGTATATATATATATATATACATATTGTGTGTGTGTATTCTGATAAATTCATTACGGTCAGAGTCTTACGATCATGTTTTAATTTAAATGATGATTGTTGATAGTACATCTGTAAGAGATGTTGATTAATACACGTTTACTAAAGAGATAAATCTATATTAACAGTTAATTAGACATCTGTGTCTGAATCGTGATATAAATGTGCGTGAATATAGGTATTAGCATTGATCTAGATATTTTTTTTTATATCTTGATTAAATGTGCGCCTGTCTATTTGCCTGTCAGTCTTCGGCTTTTAAATAAAGACGTAAAAATAAAAGATGACCTACTTTCAAAAGGAATAGGTCGAAAATTCATTTTTGCTGTTTTAAACGTCCTTCAATTTTCATTAAATTGTAACTTGAATTGAGCAGAGAAAATTATGTTAGACTTAGTACTTTGTTTGTAATTTGAATTCAAGCACACCCTTCAATATCATATCAGTCTTGAGACCGGAGGTGGGGTGGGGGTGAGATGTGATAATACTATGTATGTCCACATGAAAACGTTTATATAAATGTTATAGCCTTAAAAAGTCTCAGAATACATGTACTGTTCCTAGAGCACTTGATATCTCAGTTTCATCCATCAATATGTGTTATGCTATTTACAGTTTATAGGGTATTTTGATTCAGTTGGGAATGATTAAGAGTGTTTTGTTACCACACGTACAGTGATGAAATATAAATCCCCTTGACGCCCTCTTATATCAAACTACTCAATGAGGTGTTCACTTAAGGTTCATGTTAGGATTCATGTTTGCAAGAAAAATGAATGATAACAATTTAACTTTTGTAATTTGGATTTCGACTCTCATCTTCGACCATCTTTAAGTACAATCTTCAGACGATTGCAGTCCTGATGTGCACCTGCGTAAATATGTTGTTTCTCCGATAATCCTGAAAATTTCTTCATTAAGCTTTTATTTTATATTTAGTCATTGTCATTATATAAGCAAATATTAAATATCGTTGTTTAAGCATCTCTAAAAAATATTTTGTTTCCTTGCTTGTTTTCACTGATTTAGATATATCTGCAATGCAAGAACATGAATGTTGGTATCAGTGCCGGAACTATGAGTGCTGTTGTTGGAGCGATCATTGTTATCTTGATATATATCGTTATGGTGAAAACTTAAAGGTTAGGAATAAAAATGAAATGCTGACTCAAATATGTAATAATAATACTGTCATCGAAAAGCGCAATTGTCCATTTTAGAGATGCTGCATTTTTATAAAATGGCTTTATTGGTTGATATTACTTCATTCGTTATATACTTATTTTTATCTTGTACCAAGCCTGCAATTTAAGCATATAAATATATTTCCATGTTTTAAACTTTTTCAATAAGTTGTGAAAAAATTACGCAGAAAGAAAATTCTTATCGGTTTGGAAGAGCGCAATATTTGACACTATGATTATCATATGACAGAATTATTGTTTAATTTTTCAGCTTTGTCACTGCATTCTATCTGAATGCAGTAATCCTTATAATTACGCACTGCAAACTAAACTTGATAGAATATTAGTACTTTCAGATAATGCATTATTTTCGTCCTACGTTGTCTTATCAAACTACCTATGTAAATCCTGTTACCAGCGAACATGTTTTGTTTGTTGATTGTTTTTTTTTGTGTGGTGTTTTTTTCTTTCTTTCTGTAGCGTTGATCCTCCACATATTTCTTTGTATGTTTCATGACATCTGTGCTTTTCCTCAAAAGGTTGAGCTAGGAAGTGGAACTATATTAAATTCAGGCACATCAAAACCATATTGACACAGACTGATTAATAAACGATAATTGCAAGGGTTTGTAATCACCAAGTATTGATATTTATATTTAACCTTTATCTGTTTTCATCCCTCTTGCATATGATTTGGGAATACCTTGTAAAACTAACCTCGAAGGCAAAGATGTTTCCTTAGGGTTGTCTTCGAAACGGAAAAGCCCTATTGCCAATATTAAACAAAAACTCTACAAGACGTGGATTAGTACCCACTAACTTCTAACCCAGCAGGTACGTTTACGTTGCATAATCCCCGAAACACTTCAGGTAGAATAAAATACTTTCTAACGGATACGAAAATGCCACACTATTGCTACATTATCATTGTAACTTTGAAGGTATTGAAGAAGCCATGATCAGTTCATGGCTATGGTTAAAACCGTTAGTGCAGCAGTTTAAATTGCTACACATTCTTTGACATCTCCTATCTGATTTGGATTGGAATTTGATTGTTAGGTTAGAAGTTATCTTTAGTGGAAATTAACAATTACATATCATTTGAACAATAAGTGATGTTCACATGTCATATTCTTAAAACATGCCTGTATCCATTTTTCTTGACATAGGAAAAGAGATAAAACTGAGAAAGAAAAAGGCATGAACCCAGTGGAAAACACTGTTCGCTGCATGAATTCAGCTAATGCTGCTAATACATTTTACTTCATCTCTTACTCAATTCAGTTTCAACAAGCATACTTTTAGTCTAATTTTAAAGTGTTATTGTAGTCATGTATTCTTCGTTTGATTCACTTCACGTCTTTAACCACCATTTTAAATTTGACATAAGCAACTACAGAACAATACCTCCATAAGACAGATGTTATGCACTTACTGTGCTTATTTTCTTTTGATTGCTGAAGGTCCAACATTTATTTTATCTATACATTTTAGTACATAATGGTTGACATGATCTGGAGATGTAGCGAACAACGACGCCGTGTGCTCTAATAGTACTTATGTGTATTTTATGTTCTATACTCAACGGCAACATGCACACATCTGATATGCATAAATTCAGCGACGCTTTCACAAATATAGACACATTTCTCCTTTTTGTTATAAAGATAGTTATTTAATGTTTTTCAGACACACTGCCCCAGAAAGCTGACAATATCGAACAAGAGAAATCAAGATGATATTAGTATGGCAGAGTCGAGAACACAAAGAAACAAACCAATTCAATAACGATATATTCCAAAATATTTACATTTCTCAAATTTATTAAATAATCAATGAACAGAAAACAAATGAAATTTCCGATACATTGCTCGTATCATCATTTAACCATTACGTATGATCTCTCATAACATCAGATTACAGTACATGTATAGCACTAGCATGCATCACGAGCAGATGTATTACAAAATGTTTCAATTTAAGAAAAGACTGAGAATGTGAAAGTTTATTCACATTTTCAGTTTGTTTATACATTTGATCAGCTTACTAAATACACTTAGTATTATGAGGCGGGAGTGAGGTGGGTGGGGTATTCGGTTAACAGGTTACTAACCGGTTGCTGCTATATTCATACGGTCAACGTTTATCCGGGTAGTCGTTAAAGCCCTAGACTTTCACTAAATTTTCAGTACTATTTTTGCACACTTTCTGTCGACTTACTTTAGACTACATTTGTCCCTTCAAAATATTTATTTGTAATATTTTTTGTCTTTACTTTTCAAGAGATAATGAACCTAATTTATGCTAACAAGTCTGACGTGACCAAAGAATACCTAATTAATATTGGTTTATTGCCTGCGAGTTTGCTTCTATAGTGAACATAACAATAGACAACATAGTATTTATATTCATTACAGTGATGTGTGCATTCATAGTTATTGTCTGTAAAATACGTGCAGCGGTTTCCTGAGTTACTCGGTCACTATTTTTTAGTCAGTTTTCTTTCTTCTTTTTTCTCATTGAATCATTTCATTTCGTTTTTTTCGTTTTTTATTGTAGCAGCAAATCTGTTTTTGGATAAATTTCTAAATTCAAACGTGCAGTCGAAAATAGTGCTCAAGTGATTGAGAGTGCACAATGTCCGTACTACTCATATTATCAAAATCTCAACGAAGGATAACAAACCAGAGGAAAATTGTATAAAAACATATTTTATTTTCAGTATAATATAAAACTACAGTTTTAAAATATTTTAAACTAAATGCGTGTGGTCGATAAATTAACTGACATCCTGATTTTATCTGTATTTATTTATTTGTTTATTTATTTACTTCTCTCGTGTCATGCAACCGACGTAGGAGTTTATTAATTTACATGCAGCTTACATTGTTTACGTCTGATCCATCCTTTGATATATTCTTTCGTACCTAATCACATGTTTATGAATTACAAAATAACAAATCATACTTGTGTTTCAAATAGGTCGTTCTGTTTATTCGTAGCTAATTAGGTTTAAATAAAACTTCACCAGGAGTAAACGAACTTTTTTTAAAAAAACATTTTTTGTAGTTTTACCCTGATGCTTAATTTTATGCAATCAGAGCGAACAAGCGAAGGTCGTGTCTGATTGGTTGCTTGATCTACAAAGTAAAACCCTTCTATAAGTTCCCTACCATCCCTTTCTTAAACAAAACTACTTTTCCTTACCACCCTCACGCCTCCTACAATCCTAGTAATAACAGCACACAGAGAGTGAAAGAAAAGAAAAAGAGTAGCTTTCTATAGACATTGAACAGAATGGAGAGAATAATAAAGACACGCACTTAAGAACAGGGAGCTGACTTGCTACAATACCAAATAGGATTAACATTACACCGTCTGAAAAGGACTGTTGACTGTTGGAGAAGAGAGAAAGATAGAGAGAGAGAGAGAGAATATACATATATATATATATATATATATATATATATATATATATATATATATATATATGTGTGTGTGTGTGTGTGTTTGTGTATGAATATCTTAGCCATACTTAAATAAAATCAATACATAAAGACAATTACGTTTACTTTTTGTTGGTATATTCTCGTGAATAATGAAGTTTCATAAAACACATCACAAAGGTCCATTGTTCCTTCATTGTTACTGTCTTTAATTTCTTTACTGACATCATAAATACATTTATAGCGTCAGTACACGTTCAAATATGAATCCAAGATTGCATTGATGAAGAAAATACAGATAATATTATCCATACACTATTGGAATCCTATTCTCATTTTAATCTCACATCATTGAATTGCATGGATACAGCTATAATACTGTATTTCTTCTGTTTTCCAGTCTTAGATGTAATTCTCGAGCTAAACCGGCTATTCGCTGTCAGCTTGTATTATTTCAAACATTTTTAGCGTTAAGTCAGGCAAATTTTCATCCATCAGTTTGTGACAAATGTTACAAATTTCCCAACGGTTCACTAACCGACCGTACTCTAGGTCTGTTCACGTGTTGCAAATTGTGTTTATCGTTCGATGGAGAAGGTAATCCATAGGAATGAAAATAGTCATATGGTAAGTTATTATGACATACACGAGAGAAAGAGATAGACTAAAGGGTATTTTCGAATGATTGTTTACTGATTGAACATTTCATTCAAATATGTCACTGTTTTTGCATCGCACTAATGTCAACCATTGCTTTACATCTTTAGAGTAATTTATCAATACGTTGCAAGCACGGGTAATAATTTACACTAGATTGTAAAAAGGATCTATTATCAAGTTTCATGACTCTAACATGAACAGTAACCAAGAAATGAACTTCAAAAATGAATATCAACAAAATCAATGGATCGTGATGTATGGGTCATAGATTCCTAGTTTCTAATACGAGTATAGTGCTTATCAAGATGCAACATGTCTGCAAATTGCATGTTTCTAGGTATACAGCAACAAAGGAAAAACAAATTAAAATAAAAAAGGTAAAAACATCAAGCCAGTAAAGGTAGATATATATGGAGCATTCTGACCCACTTGCTATTTTTTGGCTGCTTTTTGAATTTACAATTTACACCCCACCCCCCAAAATTCATAACATAATTTTTTTAAAGCGTTTGCAGCACCTTCACCGCTACAAAAAAGACTAGTAACAAAATGTAAATGACTTAAATAGAACTGAAAATGACAGAACAAAAGAAGACAATTCTTTGCTAAAGTCATGCCGAATTCCTTGTGGAGAAATCTATCTCAGCGTCCTATATTGCCAAATACCGAATACGTGGTAGATACACTAGTCCTTAGGTTTAACATTATGGGACTGTCTAAGGACAATTGGGTTTTAACATAGGCCTGCTGGGACCTTCTGGGAACAATGGGATTTAATATTAGGCCGCCATGTTTAGGACTTATAGGGACAAGGGGAAATGTAATGTTACAGTTGTCCATGGTTTTGACATTGTGGGCCTGTATGGCCTCTAACTGGTATTTAATTTAATTTTGAGGGATTGTTTGTGACTATGCGGTCTCAAACGGGATGTGTAATGTTATATATATATATATATATATATATATATATATATATATATATATATATATATATATATATATATAGGCTTAGCGAATGTGGGCCTCTATCTTGAATTTAATATCATGTCTCCATGTTGAAAAATGTATACGTCAAACTGGAAATGTAATGTTAAAAATGTCCAAAAAAAGTGGTGTTGGATATTAGATTACTGGGCGATGGATAGTATATACGTGAGTGATGATCGCGCCAAACGGCGTGTTGGGTTATATATAACTGGGTGCTGGATAGTAACTGTAGTTTTAACATTATATTTCCTGTTTGACTCTATACAAGCCCACACATGTTAGGCGTATGGACATTTTTAACATTATATTTCCAGTTTGACCTATACTTGAAGACGTGATACTAAATTCCTATTTGACCGTATAGACGCCCACATATGTACAGTTTGACCTATACATTTTTTAACATGAAGACGTGATGCTAAATTCCTATTTGACCATATAGACGCCCACATATGGTAAACCTTTCGATATTTTTAACATTACATTTCCCATTAGAGAATCCATAGTCCCAAAACAAACCTCTTGAAGTGCAGCCACAATGTTGAATTCCCTTTAGAGATCATACAGGCCCACAATGTTAAAACTATGGACATTTTTAACATTACATTTCCTCATTGCCCCTATGAATCCAAAATTTAATTCCTATTGTCTCCAGGCGCTCTCAACAGGCGTATGTTAAATTCCCATTGTACCCAGATATTCCCATATTGTTAAAGCTATTTACTAATGAATCTACGAAGTATTCGGTCGTTACGAGTATAGGACGTTGAACCAGTTTTCCCCACAACCAATTCTGCATGAATTTAGCAAACAATTGTATTTCTTTGTTTTGTCATTCTAAGGTCTAATTAAGTCTCTTGCACTTTGTCATTACGTTCTGTTTTGTTTGAGTTTTTTGAAGTTTTTGTTGTTTTTATTATTTTTTTTTTATTTTGTATATATTTTTTTTTCTTGTAGCGGAGAAGCTGCTTCAACCGCATTAAAATGTTTGTCTTTTAGGCATTTGGGTGTGTGTGTGTAAAATTATAAATTCAAAAAGCAGTCTCAAAGAAACAATATCAACTGGGTCAGAATTCTCCGTATAGATGTACTGTTACTGGCTTGATCTAATTGTGTTATATATATATATATATATATATATATATATATATATATATATATATATATATATATATATATATACATATATAATTCCTATATACCTACTGTCTTTGCTAGAACCATGAAACTTGCAGGCTGGGTGCATCTTGATAAGCACTATACCCTTATTACAAACTGGTCCCTGTGACCCATATATCACGATCCGTTGATTTTGTTCGGTACTGTTCATGTTAGTCATAAAACTTGATAATAAACCCTTTTCACAATCTAATATAAATTGGTCCCCTTGCTTGGAGAGTATCGAGAAATGAGTCTAAAGGTATAAGCCATTGCTTGGCATCAGTGCAGCTCAAAAGAGACGTACAGGAACACATTATAGGTTGTTCTAATATGTTTGAATAAAATGTTCAATCTGTAAAAACGAAAGAGTCGTAACAGATGACACTTCTTGTCAGAGATTGACAAACAGTCATTAACAAAATACCATTTAGTCTTGCTCTCTCTCTCTCTCTCTCTCTCTCTATCCATCTCTCTCTCTCTCTCTCTCTCTCTATCTCTCTCTCTATCCATCTCTCTCTCTCTCTCTCTGAACCCGTTGGGTAGCTGTTTACGTTCCCAACCACCACAATGTGGACTATCTTCTTTCCTATGGACTACCTACTCCATTGAAACGATAAACAACATTTTAACAGGTGAACATACTTTCAGTAAAGACGGAGAGAGTAGGGTTGGCAAATTTGTAACATTTGTCAGAAACTACTGAATACAAATGTGCCTGACTTAACACTAAAATTGTTTGAAATAATACTTGCTGACAGTAAATAGCCGTTTTAGTTCGAGACTTACATCTAAGACTGGAAAACTGAAGAGATACAGTATTATACCTGTATCCATGCGAGTCAATAATGTGCGATTACAAGGAATATAGGATCCCAATAGTGTATGGATAATATTGTCTGTGCTTTCTTCATCATTGTAATCTTTGATTCCTGCTAGAACATGTACTGATACTATAGATGTATCCATGCTGTCAGTAAAGAAATTAAAGACAGTAAAAATAACGTGAAATGTACTTTTGTGTTGTGTTTTTGAAACTTCACTGTGTGTGTACATATTCGCGAGAATATAACAAAACGAAAATCTAATTGTCTGTATGTCTTGAATCTCTCTCTCTCTCTCTCTCTCTCTCTCTCTCTCTCTCTACAGAAGTCCTTTTCAGACGGCGTAATGTTAATCCTGTTTGGGATTGTATCAGGTCAGTCAGCTCCTTATTCTTAAGTGCGCGTCTTTATTTTTCTCTTCATTCTCTTCAATATCTATAGAAAGCTACTATGTTGTCCTTTTCGTTCATTCCCTGTGTGTTATTATTGCTAGGATTGTAGGAATTATGAGGGTGGTAAGGGGATAGTAGTTTTGTTTAAAGAGGAGGTGGTAGGGAACTTATTGAGGGGTTTTACTTTGTATATAATAGGGAGGTAATAGGGAGGTAAAAGATGGGTGGGTAATTTTGAATATAAGGAATTTCAATTCTATTTTATACCCCTTTCTTTTAAATTCTACCGCTGCCTTGTGTTGATGAGGAACTATGAGTGCTGGTCAGTCAAACAGGGGTGTGTGTTAGTAGTTGTAGGGATATTAGGCAGTAATGGGTGGGTGTCAATGATAGTAGGTCACTCTGCATTGGTCAGTCACGGTGTATGTTTAACCTATGAACGTTTTTAAGATTACGTTTTACATTAGAGGCTTGAAAGCCCCACGAATGTTAAATCTGCTGCGTAATGTTAATTCCCGTTAGACCCAACACAGGCCCACACATGGTAGGTGTGGGATTTGTTGGATAGTAGATCACTGGATGATGGTCAGTCATATTGTATGTTAAGCCTATGGACGTTTTTAACATAGGATTTCCCCTTGTCCCCAGAATCCCACACAATTGGTGACCTAATGTTAATTTCTTCTTGTCCCTATAATCGCTCATAATATTAAAACCTTTGGACATTTTTAACATAGAATTTTCTTTTGTGTTCAAACTCCCACAAAAATGGAGGCCTAACGTTAGTTTCCCCTCCAAACAGACGCAACATGTTAACCTATATCTTATGACCGGTGGAAAAGATGTCCGTTTATTTAGCAAGTTAACAAATATTTAGGTCACCGGCTAGGCGCAGCGTTTCCAATTACAGTATAACACATTGCAACCGGCGAACCTGCTAATGGAAGCACTGACATATTCAAAGACTATGCATCAATTTCACTAAACATCTCACTTTTTCTTCTTCAAATTGAGCTTTTTAATTATCTTTCACATTGTTCTGCTGTCAAGAATGAATTTTCACTGAAATTTTAGCACTTACCAAGGATTGAATAAAGTCATACTCTTTGGATTTCTCCCCAAAAGAGCTATGTTTTAGTTCTGGGGAAAACTTGCGGATTTGCACAAAGAAGAACCTTAGATATACTTGTTTTAATTGATTGTATATATCAAAATGCTTTGTTTTCTTACATATTATCCAACATTTAGAAAGGAGTGTGCCAGTTTGTATGAAACGGTTTCCATACATGTACAAGGAATTAACAGAATTTATGATATGTCACTAGATCAAACTATATCAGATATAAGAAAAGTATATATGTTGAAAGCTCTCAAGAGTAAAACCTGAGCAAACTGAAATAAGATTGAAACAGAATCTTGTGTTTGGTCCGGAATATTTCCCTCTTTAATTTCATAAAAGTTCCATCAATAAATCTAAACCACTCTAATCTAAAAACTAAAGTAACGTTTGGCCCCAAATGTCAATTTTACACTAAAATGAGTCCCATAAACCAACACTTAAGTTTATGGTGCGCACATGGTCTTTGTATGACCTAGAACCAATCGGAGTTATATAAAACCAAATGCAGAAGTTTCTTTAACAAGAAATCGCTAAAAACCGAAATATTAATTTGTTGCCGAGGAATTTCGTTGTTGAAATTTCAGGGTCTATATTTTGTCTGCTTCTTTTTCTTCCTTTTCTTCGCTTATTCCACACACTGAAATATAGTTCATTATCCCTTTGCTTTATGGCCGCTCGTGCATGTGTTCATTCGATTACACTTTCGTGTGTTCGATCTTTTGCTGCGAGTTCAATATGTTGGACACTATTTAACCTAGGCTACGCTCCTGGGAAATGGTATAAGGATGCATCTCAAGTAACTCAGCCATACAAAATTTAGGGCACTGTAATGTAAATTTGCACGCTTGATTGAGTTGTTTAATTTCAGCTATCCGTTTGTTACACTCTCAATATATTGGACCTTTTTCACATACACTCAAGAAATGTGGTACGCGGATGCATCTCAAGAAGTGTCATTCAATTATACCAAAGCGAAGTCATAGCTACCTAACTGTCCCACTTGACCAACGTTAAATTTGCAACTGTCCATTACACCCTAAATACACTGGATCCTACTTAACCTACACTCATCAAATTGGTATTTGGTACCATATCAGCATTGTTCACTGTAACACAATGTATACGTGTCAGTGACGTTTGTGTTTTCAGCTATCCGTCTGTTACACCCTATATATCTTGGACCCTATATAAAAGAGTAACTTACACTTATGAAAATTGGCACGCGGACCCATGTCAAGACTACTAATTCAGGCAGGCAGTAAAAATCGGATAAACAGTTGCCAGGGTAAATCTATCTGTCTGCGAGCTCACAACACTGCAGCCCAGATTGAACTGCCCGAAAACCATGACACGGTTGAGAAGCAAAGCTTTTACGCAGGCTACAATCTCGGATGCACGCGTGCGCAAAATATCCCTATCAGGGAAAAGTTAAGGGGAATCTCGGAGGGATTTCGGGTTGGGAAAACCGGTCAGCCAATCTCAAAGTCTCATCATCCCACTCTCAAAATAACTTTTTTGCAACCAGGCTATTGCCTCTTTTCATCATTAAGCGTGCGTCTGGCACCTGTTGTTATATCACTCGTTGTTCTTGCTTTCTGCGCATTTCGCTCGTAAAGTCTGCAATACGCTTTGTTTGGCTAAAAGGGTGAGTGTTGGAGTGCAGGTAGGACTGTGTGATTACATTGTTTCCACTTAAAATCAGTGATTTTAATCTGGGGCTGCAGGGGGTTGCTGGGTTGTTGTTGTTGTTATTATTATTATTATTATTATTATTATTATTATTTTGTAAGGAGTTGGTATAGAAAAAAATCCACCTAAAGTGCACTGGAAACTGATTGGAAACCGACTATAGTCCCTAAAATTGACCGATGTGTAAAACATTCCAGACCCGTATCACGTGACGGTTTATATCCAATCGTATTGCAGAAAACTCCGTAAATTCGGAACAATTGGAATTATGTCAATATAACAGTAACATACCAACATATATGCATTGGATTTTAATGCCTGTCAGTCATGCAACCTGTCCACAAGCCTACCGATCATCTTCTAATAAATACCTAAAAATGTCCTGCCTCATCTACATAACAATCAATAAATTACATAGTCTATTTCTGTCATAGTAAATTTACTTATCTTTTGAAAAAATTGTTTTATTTTAAATTGATCATGAGTTGTAAAGACAACAACTGTCATGAAACAAAATTAATTTATTTATATTTAATAATGTTAAATATGGCAAAGTCTGGTCATTTTTTTTTCTGAAAACCACATAATCTTAATCGCAAAAAAATCAGTCAAATTGTCAAAAAGTATAGTTATTACTCTATTATGGATATGAACCTAGATTTAAAAAAAATAATAACAATGTGATTATGTTTTACTTTGACAATTTAAAAGTAGCCACCAGTATTTAAGTAGATACAAGTATCTTGTGCAAACCCGCTTCCATAGATAATGATGCTGCTAAATTATGTTATAATTTATATATATGTATATATATATATATATATATATATATATATATATATATATATATATATATATATAGAGAGAGAGAGAGAGAGAGAGAGAGAGAGAGAGAGAGAGAGAATCACAAATATACACCAACAGAACGTAAAGGGCTATTACTGGATTTTACAGGAGAATGCTTGATAACATTAACATAATTTTTTTAATACGAATAAATCATATTATCATACAGATTAGATAATTATAATTCATACTCTACTGAGATTCGAACCTAGATCCACTAGTTACGGCACTCATCGCCTTGCCTGTAAGCACCTTCCCCTATACCATCTCGACCATGCACATATATTCGAATTATTTTCCTACTGATGCAATGATGCAAAAGAGGTGACACAATGTATGCAAATTATAGAAAATGCAGTCAAGCTTATAGGCATCAAAGTATTTCACTTGAGGAAAAAGGTCACACCAGAATAAGGATTGTCATATAATTCAACTTTTTTCTTCTTGAGCACGAAAGGGTACATTTTACATTTTAAAGATGTGGTAAGATAAATATATTAATCATTTTAAAAAATATATTTTCTAGTATAATTGAAGAGAATTGAATTTTTGAATCATAATTTATTCTTTCTATGTTTAAACCCCTTTCTTAGCACAGAGTTACACAAATCCCTTTCAGGGGGATGATGCGGCATAGAGAGGAGCGTAGGGCAACCAATACACTAAACTTTAAAATATGTAAATGTAGATCTACTACTATGTTCCATTTACTGCAGATGTAAGCTATATTTCATTAAAGTAGTTGGATTAGTGTTATGATAATGTTAATAACTGTAGAAGTTCTGTTTTATCGTTCACTGTAGTGCATCACTAGCCCAGAAGAACTTAGCTTTTATATAAGGTATGATCCCTAGAAATGTGAATAGCGGAATATCAAGGGACCATAAGACCTATGATCATCTGCTCCATAACTTTGTATATGCAAGTCGCTGCGATGTGATTATACCTGGATTCGGTACACAATTATGTCACTTACATAGTCTCTACATTATTTTCAGTACTGAATTTTCCATTCCTTCCAAATCTTAATAAACTATATATTGATCAAAAGTATCGTCCAAGACAAACTTTCAGTATAATTCTTGATATAGGTTATCCGGCATTCTTTTTTTTAAAAAGAGGTTCTTCCTCACTGTGCCTGATTACTCACACTGCCAAAATACAAAGAGATGGTCAAGACATAATGTTCACAATCTAATAGACAATTTCCTTTAAAAACAGTAACATGAATGTCTCTATCTAGCCCTATGATCACCATAAAAAATAGAGAAAAATATGCTATAAATAGAGACGGACTACATTCTAACCCTCGGAAATATTAATTAACAGTCCACCTGTTCTCGTGTTTCCTATCGGAAGTCAAAATAATTTACAATGTCATCAATGGTTAGATTGCTATGAATGTAAGAAGAGCATAAAACAACGAAAACATATACAAACCATTGCGTGTAAAATGATCCGGGAAAAACGAAGTCATTTAAACATGATCGAAATATAAATATATGATTTCAAAACATTGATTCGAAGCAAAATGATTGAGCGAATGGAGGTTCTGCTGTTATTTTCCTCAAAACGTTACTGACATAAATAAACATTTCCGAAATATCGATCAGTTCAATTCTCAGAAATAAATATTTGTATACCCTATTATGAAAACCTGTTTGGTCATGAGAAGCAAGTAACTTATAGAAAGAAAAAACAAATATTTTCACCTGCTCGAATCAAGCGTTCATTTGTACACGCACGTGCCGTATTGCAACAATTCCCTTGACGTTGCGCGGTGTATACACTGTATGCACATTACGTCACACAATGTATGTAGTTTGAGCTCTGTAGGCTTTGTCTCTGTTAATGGTTTTCCATCTATTTAATGGGCCAAATTTGAGCCCGACATGTGTGTGGAAGTTTTATTTGACAGTTGTAAACAAATCAGTACTTGATTCCCGGTGGATCCAGCTAATTCTTAGCTACTTTTGCAAATGTAACCTTCAGTTTTATTGATATTGTATAGAAGGTTTGCACCAGTTTCTTGACCGAAAAGTTGTCGCACGATGGATACATGTTCCTGATTCTGCGCAGTATTTTCTATATTTCCAGAAAATCATATTCCTTGTATGCGACAACTGGTACAGACCCTCAATGAAAAAGTACAAACTTTTCACGCAGAATTCTTGCAGTTTCTTTGCTAGGATTCTCATGCTGTTATAGCATATGTGTGTGTGCTGCGGTTAGATCGTGGAATTTGAAAAGTGTTTGAAGACACGCTGAAAAACATTCCCACTTGTATTAACCTGTCAACAAAAAGCTTTCAAGGTGAGGTAGCACATTAGATATGTTTTCAAAGCATGTAATTGCACAGAAATTCAGCTTGACAAATATGGACTTAACCATAATTGCAAATTACCCTTAATCCTTCTTATTCCAAAATGCACTTCGTTTACTACCTGAAGTTGCTGTGAAAATTATCAATGTAGTGCTAGGGATTTCTGGACATTTCTTAGATGCTTATTTCTTACATTGATATCTTATAAATTTTTAAGCATACAAATTTTAACCACACTACTTTCATGAAACTAAAGTCACAAATATTGGTATTTATAAGTGATTTCTCAAAGGACTATTTTGAATTAGGACCACGATCTGCCCCTCTCGAATTTTCTTCATATGATGTATATTACATGTGTGAAGCATTATGAGTGCATTTAAGATAAAATAGTGGTTATGACGTACAAGTTGCCATGGAAATGATAATATAAATATATTATTATCAGATTTATGCCGTGATCCTGCATATTAATATTTAATTTACTAGAGGATACAAACTGACCCTTAGGAGTCAGCAACGAATATCCCAACATTTTATGTCAAATTAAAAATGGTTCCAGTTTCATAACGAAATTAAAGCTGCATTCGTTTTACGTTGAAAATAAACAGATTACAATTTTTATTTAAAAAAGTTCCCGTCATGGGAACCAAAATACATTCGTTAGCGTGAGTGGCAAATATTTTACCATTGAACTACTAACACTATTGACATTAGCATGTTATTCAAAGCTAGATCGGTTGATGGCTTTTCTTGGTTATAACGACACTTTTACACATTATTGGATATATCATGCTGAGGAATGGAAGCTAAGTGCTTTGCCCAGGGACATATCCAGGCAGCCTATCCGGGTTTATCTGGACGAATATCGATCCCGTGACACTGGATTAAGAATCTGACGCTCAACCAACTTACCAATCGCGGCTCTCTAAAGATATATATATATATATATATATATATATATATATATATATATATATATATATATATATATATATATATATATACAATGAACTTCAGTTCAATTTCTTGACACGCAGAGGTTTCCCGATTTTGAGTTGTAACAGCAACAAAATGACGATGTTACGTAGTAAGTAGTAAAATGTTCAAATAGTTGATTTTTCAGACATCAGCGCAACATTGCCATATATATATATACGTAATGTTGATGGTCTACAAAGACGTATGTACAACTATTTTAAGATTATTTCCATATATACCGTACGTCCATGTTGTTGAACTTACATACTTACATGAATGTATGTACGTATGTATGCATGGAGCTTAACGGCACAACAGGACAATCTTGATGTTGACGAGTATAATATTAATACAATAAATCATAAGATGCCTAGAGAATGTTATTGAATTTTTCTTTTTTTTTTTTCTTCTAAAAAGATAATATAAAAATATTTCATGTTTGATTAGATTTTTACATGAAGATAGAGAGCATGTCTACTTATTCACGTCTGTCATTTGCAGTTTGAATGTTTATTACTACTTATTTGAACATTATGTTTTTTTGTAATAAATATTGTTAGAAACTTAGATCAGTAAATTGAGGATAACTTGGCTCAGATGTGATGTGTACCATGTTTATTGTACTTTTAAAATAAGTGACCTGACATATACCATTTACAAAACATTGAAAACATCTCTCTTATGTTTAGCTTGCGGTGAGATTTATTATAGTAACTGTACAACACGCTGCGGTAACTGCAGAGTCTCCGCCGTTTGTAATAAAGTTGACGGGTCTTGTCCATCAAGTTTGTGCTCTGAAGGAAGGAATGGAGAGAAGTGTGATATCAGTAAGACGATAGTCTGCCCTAGTTGCGCTAATGTCGTTTATTGTATGTCGCTAGAATCTGACTGTATGGATCTTGGACTGGACTACAAACCAGATTAGATATCGTCTCAGATCTATTTCCGTAGTCGATATGCCTAAATTTGCATTCTGCATAACACTATGATTTTAAATATTGGTAAAGTTTTGTCAGCAAGTTGTAAAACACATGTACAGATAATTTCAAAATTGTTCAAGTATCAATGATTGCATGACAGACAGAAACAATACCATTCTAATTTCATGGTTGAAGAGATGACAATGTTGATCAGTAAGTATATTATTTTATATTCCTCAGATATTTAAGTAATATTTTTCAAATATTTTGCAGCCTTATCTTCAGTTTTTTGTTCTTTTTTTCAACCAGATATATATCCAGTGAGTATAATCTTTAAATCTGGATTATGAAGTATCTCTATGTGATTATCTCTCATCATTTAAAACATTCCTGTTCCAGTATGTAATTAATCTAATCAGTGAGTTTAATTTTGTGTCGTCATAATCTTGCACCAGTATACTTTTAAATATTTGATGCTGGTTTTTAGTGTGCGATTCAACACATTACGGTCAGAACTGTGCACATGAGTGTGGAAGATGTATAAATGGAACTTGTGATCGAATTACGGGTAACTGTTCTGAGGCCTCTGGTTGTCAGTCCGGCTGGCATGGATCTAGGTGTAATTTAGTTATGCAGTAAAACTCGATCATAGCTAATCTCTCGAGCCCAACCACCCACCTCTTCCTTCGTAATCGCTTTTCTGTATTCATAATCCGTTATCACTTGCCTCTAAAGTGTACACGGCAATTAACGTTAGATAAAGTGTACGGCTGAGATACAAGATAATATGGTCTTGAAAGCTCTCATGTTCTGCCAAATTCGTATTTTTCTATGTTTGCACAAAGTATAAGTGAAGATGATATTAATATCATTCTGTATCATATCTTGGAATAGCATATCACGGTACATGTATAGCCTTTGGCTGCAACCGGGGCAGAAGTAATACAATGTTTCAATTCATGTTTAAAGCTTGTTTTTGAAGAAAAGCTGGGAGTGAGATATTTTCGTAACATTTTCATTTGCACACACATTTGATTACCCTACTGAATACGTTTGGTGTTAAGAGGCAAGTGGGGGCTGGGGGATGGGTGGGTAGGTGGAGTGATAGGAAGGGGGAGGTCTGTTAACCGGTTACCAATTTTTTTTAAATGTGACTGCTTATGCTCGAAGCGTCTTTGGTTTAGCGGGTAATCGTTATATCCCTTGTACTAACTGTGTTTTGTCGCATTGCTCGCTTATTCTAATGGGATGGTTAATCGGGTAATCGTTACATTCCTAGTACTAACTGTGTTTTGTTGCATTGCTAGCTTATTCTAATGGGATATTCATGATATCACCGTCAAAATAAAATTTATTTTTCCTGAAATGGTCCTCATTTCGACCGACAAAATAATCTATTATCCTTCATAATCATACTTTTTAACAAAGTCTATCATAATGATCATATATTTAAACAAATATATACTTTATTTTCCTGTATATCGTGTGACGTACTTCACTAGGGTTTTAAATTTTATTCCAATCACATTTTTATGCTAAAATGATCTTTCAACCGAATATCGGGTCATTGGAAATACGTCTTAAACATCAGCTTTTTCAAAGGTGAGTTGCTATTTTACGAAGATCTGATGTGTAAAGTAAATGTCAAGATATATTGTCTGGAAATAAAGGGATACGAACAAAGATAAACATTCAGGGCACACTCATTTACATCTCCAAGATATTTTATAACACTTTCTCTTTATTTCTATTTTCTATTTTGGTCAATTGATCAGAATATCGATAAAACATAAGTTGTATATTTAATAGCCGGGATGATTTTGAAGTATGTAGGCACTTATATATGTTTCGGGTGTTTTATTTCTAGCTCTAGGTTCTGCCGAAAACAAGAGAATCAATAATCCAATAGAACCAATTATTCTAGGCGGATCTATTGGTGCAGCTGCTGCAATCATTGGGATCATCGTCGCCATAGTCATTACAATAATCTTGAAAAGAAGGTTAGTGGCTTTAGGAAAACATATTGTCAGCAAAAAAGCATAATTTAAATAGAGTCTACTAATACGTGACAGTCTAATACAAAGTAAAAATTGCAGTCAGCAAGTACTTCAATGCCTAAAGATTACACCATTATAAGAGCAAAACAGCAAACTGGACAATAGTGTGTTCCTTTTTATCCTTCCTTGTGGTACAGTCTTCAAACTCTCAAAGCAAACCCAAAACCTGAAATCAGTACGTGTTTGTATGGTCCCTTAAACTTCTTAATTATTCATCACTGTTTTCACTGAGTATTACATATTAATTTTATCTTACGTTCAATGCGAATGTATAACCTGTATATCCGTATTGCACATCTGGAGATGAACTGTCTATATATTTTCACTGCCGTCCGTACGTTCACGTTCTTAGATGTACCAAATTTACTTTACCAATCCTAATTTCATTCATATTATAAATCTAAGCAAAGACTGAAAGCTTCAAAGAGGGGGTATGTAATAAATACAAAACCGCATTCCTGTTTTGTTTCTGAGAGGCCGGAAATGGGTCGTTTGATATGACGTATGAAAGCGCCTCGACCTGACAATTCCGACGTAACTCTACGTCATCTCGCTCATTCTTTCCGTCGACGCATAACAAAACACGTATATAGTTCTGTGTATATACGTAATGAGGTATATAAACATTTCATCATTCCATCAGCATTTATTTTATAGTATAAAACTACACGAATGTGTTAAAGTTCATTCTGCTAACGCACTATTGAGTGATAAGTAAAGGTGAGCGGACAAGTACAGATTAGTGGTATAGTTTTCGAGTTTATTCAACCCACGAGCCACACATCTTCAGCACAGGTCTTTTACTTTGATATTATGCCTGTTGAACAGTCACGCGATCGGCAAGCTGTTATGGAACTAAGTGAGACACCTATTATCTCTATATTATCTTCCTTTTTAATGACAATTTTAACATAGTGTTTGCTTAACAGCTATTTTAAATGTACATGAAATCATACGATTACAAAATCATTCATTTTAAATATTGAGGTTACTACATTAATAAATTCTATCTTGTGGAGGTCCAGGGTGGTCACGTTTCCATGGAGACTCGGCCTAGTGGAATGTCCCCCATACACTTTACTCTATTTGCCTCGGCGTGATATAATATTCACAGTCGTGTTAACACCAGACAATACAAAACTAATCCAAACATACGTCAATACGCAACATCCAGTTGTCAAAGGACTGCAAAACATCTTTCTAACTTGAATATACAACATGCATGTATCTTACTATTTTAAACAATGAGCATAGCCAAAACTCTGTACCTGCTTCATATGCTAGTGTAAGACCACGTACCACTTGAAAGAATCCCTTGCCTGTTAACATCTGATCAAAGGTGGAGACTGCATAGACCGCTGAATCTACTAGGAGATCTATCTCAAAGACCACCGTCATCCTAAAGTGTGACAATTATGACTTTTAAAAGCCAACGATGTGATTTCTGAATACTTATGGGCTGTACCATTCCCCTTCTTTGCAATGTTCATAGCTTCAATTCCATGTCAAGGACCTAGTTTAATGGCCATGTCTTGCTAATTTTCCATGCCGGTATATACTCACCATATCACTTGATTTAGAATCAAGCACTATAACATACACAACAGCTGTACATGCATTCATCAAAGCTGAGAGCATACTATTAAAATTAGTCCAAACAAGAATGAGTTAGGCGTTTGTCAATATCTATTAATCTGGCAGAGGCAAAGACTTTATGAAAAGATGTAAGCTAGAGGTATTGTCTCAGGTGACATACGTATACCACATTTCCACACTTCTTAATAAGGCCACCCAAGTGTTAGTTGTTCACGAGTTTATGCCGACATCACATACCTTTCATCAACTGCATGTAGCTCAATCGCATTTTATTAAGTCATTAACATTATTTGCTACTATTCACTATTGATTGATGGAGAAAAACCAGGTCATCCTGCAACTAACCACACATTAATGGCAAGAAGCGATGAATTATCGGAGACAATGTAAAGTGCTTTATATTTTTACTATCGGTGTAGTGGCAACAATGTCTTCTTTTTTTGTCGTTATTTGTTCTGTAAAAAACATATATTTGGTTGATGAGTGAAAGAACAAAGGGCCTCACTTTGCAGAAATTAAGTTCCATCATGTGTTGACTATAGGTGTCCCGCTTGCTGAAAAGTAGTCATGCTATTGAAAAGTTTGCACGCTTGGCCGAAATGTTGGCCCATTTAATCGTCTTGCAGCGAGTTTTGTCACTGAAAAATATCTGCGCAGTTTAATGCAACGCAGCATATATAACGTTGGCGACCACCTTATTTCTGAAACCTAGCCTAAAATGGCGAGCAGCTTTAACCAGTTTCACGTTTACTACCTGGTGAAATAAATTCTAATTCAGATGGAGTGGTCCTTTCCGATCCAAATAAGGTGGCACGCATTAGGCTCTCAATATTTGGCTTTGTGATAAGTAGCAAACTGGCTCAAAGTTCCCCTTTAGGAACGCTTATCGCAATGTTCGCAACAACGGAGTTTACGTTGCAAATATGCGTAAATATGCTGCTTCTCTGAAACGCCTGAAAAGTGTTACATTAATCCCTTATTTGTAAGCCTATATTTTACTTTACGTCATCGTCAATGCGTAGGCAAAGATGTCATTTTAATGTTTAATCATATCCAAACAGCTATTTTGCGGGTGTTGGGGTGGTTGGGGGAGGAGGGAGTTTATATGTGGGATGCAAGAACATGTTAATGCTGGTGTCATTGCAGCAGCTGTGAGTCTTGTTGTTGGAGTAATCATTATTTTCGTCATCCTTGTTGCAGTAGCAAAATCTACAAGGTTAGGAATATCTGTTAAATGCTGACTAGAATATAAGATTATAACGTCATTGTATGTTATATAGACGAATCTAGTAAATATCTGTGTAATATACTGTTAAAGGAAGAAATTACTCAATAATTTTCCTTCATATCCACATATGTTCAATTGTCGATACTGTAATTGTAGGTTGATATTACCTTATATCATTAAATAATCATGTATATGTAATCAGCCTCACAAATTAAAGCATAAAACTTTATCCCCATGTTTTCTAATTCATCACAACATTCTCACCTAATCAAAACATTTTTATTTTGACAAACTGAGTATTATATGATAGCAGTACATTGTAATCCTTCAGCTTTCCTAATCCTTTCTAGCCTAGTGTAGTCATCCTCAGAGGTATGCTTTGTAAAACTCATATTTATGAAATTTGAGAGCTCATTATTTTGTCTAATATTATTGGTGTCAAGCTACCGTTGCAAAAAAATGTTATCAGTGAACACGTGCTGTTTTGGTTTTTATAGTGCTCTAGCTCCTTTGCGTGTTTTATGGCTTCTGTGCTGTGTCAATTCAGTCACAACTAAGCCATGATGGAAGCAGTGAGACTAATAAAAGATAATTGCGAAGGTCTTTTCACACCAAATATTAATATTTACATACAACAAAACTGTCACATTTTTATTACGTTGTTTATGGCGTGGGAATATTTTGTAAAAAAACAGCTTCATAAGCAAACATATTAATTTAGGGTGTTCTTTAAAGCGTATAAAAGCCGTATTACCCATATGAATAACCTCTTCTCCTGCCCTCCACCCCACCCCCGCTCCCCACCGCCACCTCTTCCAACCTAAGAAACACAAAAACTGGATTGTTAAGTACGTCTAAACCAGCAAATATGGTACCGTGTTATGATCTGCTAAACACTTCAAACAGACAAATATTTGGTTTTCTATATAAAACATGTCAATATCACGCTGAAAAACGAGCCGTTAGTACTGCATATTAAATATTAATTAACATATTTTCACATCTTTATCTGGTTTGGATCGAAATATACTCGTTTAAAGTTAACTTGAATGAAAACAGTCATTAAAATGCATTGGACTAGTTTGTTAGATTTGCAAGTACTATTCTTTAAATATGTCTGTCTCTATTTTCATATCATAGAAAAAAGGATAAAACTGAGAAAAGAAATGACACGAACGAAATGGAAAGTACTTCTCATTACATGAATACCGCAAATGATAATGCAGGTAATAGCCTTTGTTTGATCATGTAGTCAATTTCATTTTTGTACTGTTTTTATTCTTTATTTAAAGAGCAATTTATAGTTTCAGTATAGTCATGCATTTTTATCAGCTCGTTTCACGTTTGTGACAAATAACAATCCTTACAGTATAACCATTTTTACTTTCGACTCAAGTCGCTAATGTAATCATATTGTGCTCGTTTTCCTTTCTTTGTTGAATGTCCAACACGTATTTACTCCATAAATGATGCTAGGTAGTGGCTGACATCCGTTGAGGTGTAGTTAAATATTACACCATGTATTGTGCAAATATCAATGAGTTTGTTCTTATGTTCATTTTCTTACACTCAAAGGCGATTCTTTTAACAACATGCGAACACGTGAAATGAACGAATTTGGTGGGTCTTTTCACGAATATAAACACTTTGTTTGACTCCTTTCTACAAAATACGTATTTTTTTGTCATTCAGATACATCTACCCAGAAAACTGTTAAAACCAATCTAGAGAAATCAAAGACATATTATAATATCGAGGAATCAAGTGCAGAACGTAGCGAATCAATTCACAAGACCAACTGGAATAGCTTGAATATAGAATCTGATGTCAGTTTAAATAACTTTTATGAGGTATTGTATCCAACATTTTATTTAGATATTTGATTTTAACAGTATCCTCCCAGAGTTATCATAAATATGAAAGTAAACAATGTGTGTTTGGAAAATATTTTGTATTGTCTTAAATTTTTTTCAGATGGATATTTTTCACTCTGAGGCGTAATTTTACATAAAGATCCGAATGTTTGAAAGCATGGCGTACTTTTTACCGAGTTTGTTGAATCAGCAACTGTCATTTGTTCTTGACAGTTTTCTCTCATTCTAAAGTGACTCTCAGATTGTCCAAATGTACGTGTCAGATCATCGTCACCGATGATGTAAGAGTTATATGACATCAGCTGGTTCCTAATTTAAATATTATATATTATAGAAAATTAATTAGGTTTTTCAATTATGCAAAATTGTACTTTTCCCGACTCTGCACCTTGCATTCAGACTTCAAGAATATAGAGATCCTTAGAATGAAAGCTGTCTATTGGAACGTAACTTTAAGTTGAATTCGTGTTCAAAGAGATTTTAACTACGAAGAAAGATCATCCAATAAAAATATACTATTCACTCTTTTGAATCGAAACTTAAATCTATGTTTTATTTGTGACTAAGGTATGATTCAATATCCAAGCGTGGACTTCAGGAGAAAAAAGTAAGTCCTTAATACTGACGCTGATAAAATAGTGACTTGTTCCAGTTTCACCAATAGGCCTTAAAATTTAAATCCAGATTGAAGAAATTTGATTGGGCGAACATAAATCAGATGTAAATGAAATATCATTCATTGATATCGCTATATTGTAGACTTAAGATTAAATGCAAACTTAGGTTAAGTTATTGAAATTCAGGTCATGCACATCAAAATATATAAACAACAATTTTTATATTGACACATTATTAATACTTCTTATGGTAATTTTCTCCAGAAACTCCGAGATAGGACGGCAGCAGAACAATCTACTTACTCAACGATTGAGCAAAGTCATATGGGTAAGAAATCATATAGAATTAGTATGATTATATTTAAAGATAGCATAAGCGCGTAATGAGTTTCTAGATACTTTGTGTACGTTTGCTTAGTACATAACATGTACTTATACTTCCGCTTTGCATATGAATAGTTCAAAGGTGAGCCACATTTACTGTGATTGTTTAAATGAAATATCTGGCATTCAAACTTTGTTTCGCTATATTAATCCTAATTTAATTCTACGCCTTTGTACCAATCGCACTGGCCTTTTTAATCAGATAATCAGCATATAGGTTGAAACTGAATTATCGCAGGATCGCGCTATGTTGGCTCCATTAAGCTGATCCGAGAAAAACTGAATTAATTGCGTTTTTCTTCTAGTGATGTTACACTTGCACATCTCGCTGATGAAGGCTGCGATATGCATGTTTTCCTACGGATCTACATTCCACAAATTGCTTCTTTATTCTTGTATCTACAAAATGTTGCATACAATATTTATTAAGATATACATCATAATTAAAGCAAATATTCGTAAGGGATACTATTTTTATAAATGATATATCAGTTTGTCTTCAAACATCATACCAAATTGGGTAAAAACGATCCTTTTGTTCCTAAATCAGATTCTGTAAATGTGAGCGACATATTTAAATTTATAATAGAAACTGAAAGACATATTGGTTCATTTCTGGATTTTAAAAATAATAATAATCATAGTTTATGGTTTGTTTCTGTGTGAATTGTGTCTTTTTGTTGGTGTGCGAAGTCCTGCTACATACGATGTTGAATCGCATTTCAACTGGTTGATTGAAGCAAGAACATCACGCGCGTGAAATATATTAATTTTGGAATGTATTTCAGCCATTTTTACGTAAATATACCCGAAAGCCACATCAGGAAGCATATCTGATTTACCGAAGTGACATACTAACATACCAGTGTAATACTAAATTTTGTCTTATGTTCTTATAGGAGGGGGCTTGCTCGCTTTTACTGTTTCAGCAGTTTCAATTTGCTATGACCGATGCAGAATTAAATTCGCAAGTGCAAATTTGTACAGAACAATACGGTTTATTTGCTAAACACGCATATTTCCGAGTATATATCAATTAATGGTGCATTAAGATATTTCAAACTGCTTAATTTTAGTCAATAACTTTAATTACTGGGAATTAGGCAAGTACAGAACACTTCTCAGTCGGTTATATGCAACTGAGTATGAAATATGTAGATATGACCACTAGACCTTGAAAAAGTATGTCACTGTCTCCTTCTCTATACAGCAATAAGTAATCTTCTTAAGCAAAATCCCACACCTGCTCAGTAATTACAAGAAATCCTAGCTTTAAATAGATTACGAGATTTACTTCTCCTGTCAACTGCCAGTTATTGCTTTTCAAAGTTTCCTTATTTTAAAACTAAGAATTAACCATAACTGAACATAATTAATTTTCCTCATCATTCGTCCTTCACGGCACGTGAGAGACTTAATTCAGTAATGATTGTTTGTCATTAAGAATTATATCTGATATTATATGTGGATTAAAGTTTGTCACTCATACCTATATTTGTTACAATAAAAGACCACATATCAGATACATTAAGACTAAAAATGTTGCAACTGAGTGTATAATACATCTCATTCCATAATTTTCCTTATAAAGAGATTTTATATGAAATAAATCCATCTACTTTCTTGGGTATCAGCTTTAATAGTATTGGAAAGATGACATTTTATTTCGTGTACCTAAATTCGTAGATTTTCCTGAGGGTCCTGTTGTCTTTGCAGATAAATTATGCTATGTTATGTTATGTCTGTGAATTCATGGTTTATATAAAAAAAAATTATTCCACGAAAACTGGTGAATCATAAATAAAAGTGAATTAAAGCATTACCAATTATAATTATGTTTCATTCTCTGTTGCAGGTAACAACGGAATGAACGCTTTTGAGGATACAGGTGATTATGATGAACAGCTGAAGTCACTTGAAATAGAGTTGAGAAACATGAAGGAAAAGAAAGGGGTTTTACTCGAAAGAAAGGAGAAACTTCTTCGCAAAAAAATGGAAAAATGTTGTGGAAATGAGAAATGAACATCTTTTCATGGCCTAATCTCGTGCTTGTACTAAAAATGATTTGAATCCATATTAAATTCTGATATCACTGCATCAACCTGCAAGCCCTCCCACGAGGAAAGAAGAACGTAAAATCACAACCACCACCACCACCACAACAACAACAACATAGTAATAATAATAATAATACTAATAGTAATAATAATAATACCGAGCAATGTTTCGCTATATGATACTTGGTTATTACTTGTGCTAGGTCAGCTAAGTATCTCCAAAAGTAGGTTAGCTACGTTTCTTCGAAAGTATGTCTACTTATCGAACCTATTACTTGCTCAGAATCTTGGATTACACAAGAATTGACGCAAACGGAGGCTACATGACTACTTCTAGCTGTCAGAAAAGTCCTTACCAGCTTTGCAGGTTGGTCCTCTGGAGCAGTACAAGTTAAGAGCTTTGCGTAAGAGTAAAGAACATTAACAACATCGGGACCCAAGCCTGTATATAAGTTATATACTTTAAAGTAGCAACGTGCATGATCAGCATATATACATACAAGTGGTAATCCCCTTTCTTCGTGTCAACATTCGTGGAGAAGTTTGGCCGCTCATTCATTGTGGGAAAATTTGAAAAGGAGTATTTTGGTTGTCGAAAATTCCGAATCAAAGTTTTATATCAAGTCCTTATATTTGCTACCCTTACTTCAGACAAAACTGGTATTGCTGTTTTACGTTTGTTTCAACCTTGTGTGTTACGGAAATAATTCATCGATCTAATTCTATGTATCTGCAAATATATTTATTTAGACGTTGTGTAATCTATAAAAGGTTATGTGACAATAACATCACATAACATTTACAAATTAAGATAAGTATGAAGGTATCGAAGAATATGTAACACTGAGACGCAGAAAAGTAAGTGAATGTATTGAAAATTTCAATTTTTGCACTAAAAATAACAATACACATCATGACTAATTGAAAATATGGGATAACAAAGTGAATTGGACAATCTATATGTATATGGTTACATAAGGACATATCACACATACACTACGACTTTGTTAGCAATTATTTTCGTTGAGAAGACACGTATATGGTATAATAGTTTATTGTGGGATTTATTCATCCCATAACCCTAGTTCCGGCAAAGTCAAAACAGGACCTTTCATCGCTTAAGATGAATAAATGACCCCATGGTTTAATAACGCTCTGACCTTTGTCTATTAAGTTTAGTGATCGACATAGCAAGTGACTTACCCCTCAAAAAATAGCAATGTGTCCTCCAAATAGGAAGTAATGGGAGTGATTTGACTATGGGAATCATGCTCTAATGCACCTTTAGAAAGTGACCATAGTAAAATAAAGACCGATGTTCGTTTGACTATGCCGTCATTTTCTTATGCATATCGTGGACCACGGCATAAGAAACAGTGAGCCAATTCAAGAAGCCCGTGGCTCTTTATGATGCAACTCTTCAAAATTGATCGTTATTTTTGACATGCCCCACCATACACGTGGATATAGCATGTTACCTTTGTCCTTCTAGGAGAGGATAATACTAAATACTTCTAGGAGGAAGTACCACGGGTAGTTTAATTATATGGGTGATGTTGCTTATGAACTAATTGAGCGGCATAGATAAAAGACCAGGGTTGTCCAGGGATGCTCTGACTATAGGAAGTTTTTTCTTATGTCCTGTTGCAAAGTGCCCAAATCCCGATAAACACTATACCCTCCTATTGTATTAAGGGCGGGGGGGGGGGGGGAGCAGCGGTCATCTCACTTCAGTAAGACTTATTGTACAACGACCAGTGTTCAGTGTCTATTTTTGGCACAAAGTTAAAATGTTTAGACCCACACTACTACTGATGGAGCCACATATTCTATAGGAGACTTTTATTGATTTTACACCGCCAATGAAAGTTAAGTAAAGTTAGGACAAGAAGCATACCAACTCATGTCGCGAATATTCAAAGTAAAGTAAAAGAAGTTCATTAAATGTATGAGAACAAATGCACACAATAATTACAGATGAAACTAAAATAAATAAATAAATAATTATGAGGACAACCTTTTAATGTAAAATATTAGCACACCTAAACGTGCAAATGAAGATAAATGGAATGAAAATAATTATGAATTTTAACTTTAAAGAAAAAGAAATAGAATGATGTTATTCACGAATTGGATCTAGTTGAGATGTGTTTAAGAATTTATCCATAAATCATTGCTTAAACCGTTATCCCGAAAAAAAAAAACATGTATAGAATGAAATAAAAAATCGAAGGGTCGGATGAATTAAAATTCATTTTTTTAAAAAACTAAATGCATTGAAACGAAACAAAACAACAACGGGAGATTTAATCTGTATTTGACTGATGAAATTACAAAATTGATCTTTTCCCGTGAAATTACGGACTGGATTATATGAGTATATGATGTCCATAGAGAAACTCAAATAGAAATTTACCTGACCAACCGCAATGAAGATCTAAAAGCAGAAATAGGTTCAGCCACGGTTTATTGAATCTTATATGTGGTGATGAATGAATTGCTATCAATCGCTCTAGCACAATGTGTAACCTTTAGTTATATTTTCGACCGACTTTGGGGTACAGAAGAAAAAGAAAAATGAAGAACGTATATGTTATTGGACCTGCTGAAGGACGAACATGCAGACCTCATCTCCTAATCATCTCCATGATGGAGAACAGAGTACCGTTATATCTTACGTGTGACCAGTTTTTTTAATTAAATGTTTGTTTTTTTGTTTGTTCTTTTGGTTAGGAAAAGTCCACGCAGCTTTATATTCCATACTGGCCTTTACTTAATGCAAAACCAGTAGTAGCTACAGTTCTGACTCGACAGCAATGCGCCGCGTAGAAGCTGTATAAACTTTGTTAGCCTGATATGTCAATGGTGCTACATCTAATTTTTCAAATATCCGTAAGATTTGCCGTCATATGGCAACCGTAATTGTATTCTAGAACATTGTTTTATCTCGAACATTACCTATCGACTTCAATAAAATTTCCCATTGAAATTATTACTTTTTACCATTACTTTATTAATTTTATGATCTAAGGTGTTTCTAAAAAAACTTAAAAACACATTCGCAGCAAATTATAGACTACCGAAAAAATTTTGAAAAAGGCTTCGGCATGGATGTTAGATGCAACAGCTCACTGATGCTACCCGAAAAATATTTACGATGGACATGAGTGTGAATTTACTTAGTTCACACGAATTAATATTTAACAAAATTATTTCTGGAACGTGAAGTCATACTAAAGCCAAATCATGTTTGCGTGTTCATTTGTGGTGATTTGATGAAAAATATATGCAATTCTTTATAGTTAACACGATAGTGTACTTGCTTCTTAAGAGTTAAGGATGCAAGAATTGGCATAATTTACACGCAGATAGATATTTCATATTGCAGTTCTTGACTTATTTAGTATTTAGTATTTGTTTGTGCCCTGCATTTATCTTGTTCGAGTGAGTGTTATTTCTTGTAGTGTTCACTGCAACAATAGAAACAACAACTTATTTTTACATTGACAGCGACACGATCTCACTTGTCCTTCGAATGCTAGCATGAACATTTGTATATTGCGCTTGTTCCTAAGAACATCTATCACATATTTAACCCATGGACTAAGATTTTCTTTAATAATGTACAATTTTTCAGAACATTTTTGGTCTTAAAATATGAAACATAGTGCAAAGAATATAGTATTTAGAAGAGTAGCAAACCCTATCATAAACCGACGTAGACTGTTTTTCTAGTAAACCTGTCATGGGACCTTTTTACAGCTGTAGTAAATCTTATCCTTGCAAGCCATTAAAATGTTAAGTTTCTCAATAACTACATCTTATATTGAGTGTACAGTACAGCAATAATATAAATAATAGTGTGTCTTTGAATCACAGGTACGGGGTCGAACGAGCAGATAGTTCTGTTTTGCTCAATGGATTCATAGAGTTTCTGCTATTTATTTTTGCTCTCCTATTGCAAGAAAGACATTTTTGAAAATCTTTCTTTCCACTTCTTTCTGTTAGAAAACGCATATAAGATATTTGTATGAGGTCGGTTAACCTTCATCCATCTTCATCGTAACCGTAGCTATCCCTATCAAACCAGAGTTAATCCGGTATCGCGTATTAAATTTACACTTGGCTCTGGAAAAGAGCTTAGTTTAGTTAGGTCATGGACTGAGAATTGTTTTTAAAATCTGTTGATATTCTAACCTCCATTTACTTGACCATGTCGCGATGCAATATAAATACAGTTTGTAATGTGTTATCACTGCTGTTGGAAGATGGTATATAGTAAGAAGCTTTATAAATTTCATCCACCATCCAACGTTTATAGCACATGCAATACACATTACGCAATATACGCAATACGCAATATAATCGATGCATAGTAATAGTAAGTATAGACTGAACATATATTGAATACATGCGAAGCAAACAAAATATTACAGTAGGGAGCGGATTTATCGACCACTTTTTCATACCAGATATACGGAACATTTATATGCCAATCTTTTCTTTTGTAGAGATTTGCTAGAAACAAAAGGTCAGCATACGTTTTAAAACTCTCTAGATGATCCTTTTTTCTGAGAAAGGTTTATCTCGTCCGTTTCCTCATAGCATGGTTTTAGACACTTTAACTTTGATTTTGATTTTTATATCAAGCTTTTGCAAACTAAAACTTCAACTCAAATTGGGGCAGTGTGTAGTAGTATATATGAAGCCCCATTGTTCAGTTTCGCGGAGGAGGAGCTTCCACTCCTTTGGTGAATTAAAAAAAAGTACACGTCGCAATCCAATTTGCGTATGCCCAAGATACAAATTCGTTTTGACTTTTGTTTTGCAATCTATCAAATCAATTTGGAAAAATAGGAAAAGAAGTTTAACCCAAAGACTTGTACATTTTGGTTCCGTTGCTGTTACTGACTGAATTATACATATCCTTATGTGACAAAACCGTCTCCAATTTAAATAAAACAATACAAAAACAAAGGCAAAATAAACCGACCTATATGGTTTTGGACATGTATTGAAGACTGATGTAGAATTTAATTATGCTTTATATTTAAAACTTAAGCAATTCCAATGATAAATGTCAGCGAAATGTTTAGTAAAAAATATAATGTTCTATTAGAGAAAGAACATATTGAGTCTCAGTGAAACATTGCACCAAGATCTTTAGTTTTGAGAGGAATTGAATGATACAAATGCATTGGTCCATATTTTCGAGCACCTCGGCAAAAATTAGCTTTCAATATCAAATAAAATTAATTTGCTTAACATTCTTTCATTTTCTTAGAAAATATGAATATATATGGATACATTTCATCTATCAATGTCATATGATAAGCATCTTAGAAAATTTATATGGAGCAAATGGGAAGTTTAGGAAATTGGACATCTTTGAAAATCATTAAAAATTACTACACCAGTCAGACTATGATGTCCAATAGGAAACAACGAGCAATACTTTAATTTTTACACAACATAACTAATGGCACAAATTTATACTTTATTGAATTCAATTATGAATTGAAAGAGTCTTCTAGCTACTTTAATGTATTCAGATTCAATCAACTTTTTGCGTTACTCACCTATGTATGTAGAACTGTAGTCACAACTTTATCTATATTCTTCACCCGTACAAAACGGCATTATTTGATGCTGAATAATAATTTTTTTATAGTTTTTTCAGGTAATAAATATATTATTTTACATCATCCAAGGTTTTGTTATAAAAAAAGATTAGGTTTGTTTGTGAGGCGTTTAAATTGTATATCTTTTAACAATCACATTGCTTTTACTCAGATTTAGTGGTTTCTGTTGCTAATAGCTCTTGTTAGATTTTGCTTTGTTGGATCTAATGCATAGAATCATTTACTGTCAGTTTCTTCCATAATTGTGTTGGTTGTTTTAATTATTTGTATTTGAAATATATATCCTTTCTTTTCATTTGTTTTAAGCGTACTATTGCTTATGAATACATTGTATATATAACTTTGTATTAGTACCTTTTCATATATAATATATTTTGTAAATAATGTTTTGTGGTATACATTTAACAAAATGTTTTACAACTGCGCAACGGCTTATGTGAGGAAAGTGATTAAAAAAAATCAAAACCATGCGTTAAACGAATCTGCCTTAAGTTTTACTCGACGATTTGTTCTTGTGTATCCAGCGTTATAAAGTTAGACTATGATTGAATTGCACCATGTGCAAGCATAGACATATTTGTACAAATCAGAGATATTTTTCAAGCATTTATTGTAGAAAGATTTGCAAATTTAAATAGAATTTAGTTCATGTTGATCTAGCTATGCAACTAAATGGTTTTACATAAAGAGTAATAAAAATTAATCTAATTATGCATTTTAAAGGAAGAATGACATGGAATATCTGGACCTAGGTCTGTTGTGATAAACTACGCGTCTTGTGCAGAAATATTCATCAAAAACCGCAATATTTATTTCTCTCACTCATGAGTATTGAATAAACTTGCTCATCGAAATATTGACGTCTTCTCCAAAAGAGAAATTCTGAAGTCGCTTTACCATGGGAACAATTGGAAACTGACAAAGATATATTTATTTGATTGGGAACGAATATTGAGGTCAGGGGATTGAGCTCATATAGGAGGGAAACCTCATTACAGACTGCAACATGTAATTGTACATTTTTTCATTTTTAATTCAGTCTCAGAATTAGAAAATACTGTTTTACCTCAAAGAGAGATAGATTTTCACCCAGGCTTTTATGGTTGTTGTTGCTATAGACGACGCTTTGGACATACAATTTATATACGCCTGTTTTCCGGATAGGTACCTGGTAGCACATGCCTAGAACCTATGCTCACTTTAGAAAAATGGCACTTCTAAATAAACATCGTTATAACTTGAGCCTTTTTCCGACATGATGGACCCAGCTAGTGCAACACTTCCAACAACCAGAGCAAGTCAATCAGTACATATTCACATATTACATATATAATTTTCAGTAAAAACATTTCTACCAAGTTTAATTCAAACTCACGCAACCGTATAAAACGTTAGAAGAAGCTTTCACATATGAAAGTGACATCAGAAAATTTTTAATAATGCAGTAGTGTGATACAATTCCTTAATGCAAACTGTGTGTTAAAGTCTGCAGACACATACTTTTACCATCTGTCCAGTTTGGTAACAATTAAGTTTATTTGTCGCATGAGAAGGTTGCTGGTGCTGCTTTCTCTTTTATACTTAAATAGAAAATAACATTATTTAGACCACAGATGGCTGGAATCCATATAAGTATACAGATGGGAATATTTTGTTATTTAATTGATCCATATACTAGGTAATATAGCTTGCACAATCAACTTGTTGAGCAAATTGCGACGTGTGCCATCACCACCACTCCTTTTTAAATACGTTTGTCGTCAAACTTCTTTTTCAAGTTATTTCTTGTTTACATATCAGGGCACAATATTGCAATTCTTACTTTGGCAACAAAGAACAACTAATGTGATTCTGCTGCTAATGATGAACAGGTCGAGGAGGATGAGAAAAAGGATGAAATGACGATGACGATGATGATGATGAAATATATAAGAACTTTCTTATTTATTTTCAAAAACGGGCAAATGTGGGTCTAACGAAGTTCAAATCCTAATGCTAGAGTTGTAAAGTCTATGTGTAGATGTCTGAAGCAGAATCGAAACAAACCCTCTCTGTATTTTTGTATCTAAATTAACTGCCTTTCATAAATTTACATATACGCATTCATACATACTATTCAAATGTTTGATGGTGTAAAATGTAAACGGTTTTGTATTGGCAGATATTTTTCAGGGAAATATTCAATGTTCGCACCAAAGCAAACATAACAAATTACGATACAATGAACGAAATAAGTTCATTTCTTTTGTTTATGTAGACTAATGTTTATATTTGATTTGAATATTGCTCAAAATCAACTTGTGAATCCAATGCAAACTGATTTCTTTTTATGTTTATATTTGATATTCTTTACAAATATCAAACCGTGTATAATACAAATATTACTTAAGGCGCGTTCAGTGTGTACTCCCGTATTCAACCGACTGCATCGGCTTTACACGAACATATACGATTAGCGGATTCATGTGCATCGCGCGATGGATCGATTGAGCGTTAAGGGACAACTTTTGGCTGCAAGGAGTGTTGATTAAGACATAAGGTCTGTCCATTCTTTATCTAAGCACGTCTAATTTGGCATAATGGAAACAAACCATAAAGAGCAAAAATATATAAACACGTTCTTGTTTTCAATGTACGATAGGTCCCGAGAAGATGAGGCTAGTACCAATTGTACTTAAAAAATACTTGAAGGCTTTAGTTTTTTTTTCGTCCCCGTCTACGACTCGAATCCAACTGTGCGTATACATGGCAAACACTGGAACGTTAGCAAGAGTTCGTGAAGCATCCAACCTAGGGTTTTCCGATCGTGTAATATTTACTTGCACAGCTAGATTCTAAATTGCGTTATGATTACATTATTGCGTACACGTTGTATAGTTTCTACATGTATCAAGGTAGCACAGCGCTATGAAAACAGATTGTTATTCGTAAATAAATATGATATATTTCTGTCATTTATTAATGAAAGGGGTATTTTGAGACGCAAAAATACTTTAAAAAAAACCTTTCCTTTTCTGAATAAGAAACAGTGTCTGCTAGAAGTATGTGAAACGTTAAAAATATGAGAACTTGACGACCAAACAAAAATCGACAACACCTAGTGCCAAAGTGAAGGATAAGTGGTTTATTATGTGGGAGTATGCATTATGGCAGAGTTTTCAGTTTCAATTTTGTATCACTACTATTCTAAAAACTTGAGAAATACTTTCTGGTAGAAGATGGAATCTAAAATTGATACCTCATTAACTTCATGAAAAAGAAAGTTCCTGCATACTAAGTGAGTATCACCGATTTAGGGAGAGAACCTTTTGATAATGTCAAGCAAATGTTTGAAACTATTGTCTCTATTTTCGATGCTTTGGAATTAAATTGTTTGCTCTGCTTACATCGAAGACTTTGTACGATAGCAATAATTCAAGTATATGCTCTTATTAGATGATTGTGTCAACTGAAAGTAAACAAATACCTCTTAAGTGAGCCGAAACATCTTTCCCAAGTTGAAGATAATTTATTAGTAAGAAAGCATAACATCAATAGACCTGATAGAGCTTCAAAGATAATTTCGTCTGCTTCTAAACCACAAGCAGTTTACAATAGCTAAGAATATGGTGAAACTGATATGTTGATGTAGAATATGTCCCTTGCACAAAGAGGACCACACAAATAAGACAACTTAAAAAGTAACGATGATATAGCATATGCAATTTTGTGATTTTTAAGATAGTTTTAAAGAAGGTCACATTGGTAAAATTATACAATGTAATTTATAATTTCCGTTCACAGAGTACTATGAGTTCCCTATGACTCGCTGGACGTGTGGCTTTTGCTTTAAGTTTTTAATCTTTTTCCTCCATATTTGAGATTTAAATATGCAGACTATTGCTACAGTAATAGTAAGTGATTGTCCGTATCTCCTGTAAAACTATACCTGGAAAAATAAACTCTGCTTTTAAATTTTTTGTGAGCATTAATATCTAACCCGGAAATAAAGAAAATAAAGACTGCATCAAATGTAATTAATCTAAATGGAAATTTCCAAGAGGACGTGTCAGTAGAATTGTCGCAGACGATGATTAATGTTTTAAAATTTGTGTTTCTCGGAATAACCGACATGACGGAGATAAATGTGGAAAAGACTACTTTTAGAGACGATACAGAAGACTGATGGCACCTTCCATGATACCTTGATGTTACAAGTCCAATGTAAATCATTTTATAAACACTGATTGTCAAGGGTAAAACAAAACGTATACAAAGTCAACAAAAATATACATGTCTATATTTGAGTGAATTCGTATTCAAGATTGAAATGTGTTTACCATGAATGGGATGTATTGTCTGACCATAGGTATATATGTGGGACAATGAGAATAACTGACAAATAGTGCAGCAATGAATGTGTCTACTTCAACAGCAAATTCAGAGGAAAGGGAATGGAAACACGCCTTGAAAGCTCACGCAACTGAGAAATTCCAGGACACTGTCAACGGAAATTGCATTTTACGTCGAGGACACAGCTTAACATGTTTGAATAGTGCCATCATACTTAGTCATGATCTGACTGTTTCCAAATCGTACCCCACCTTCAATCTCGGAAAGCAATTACCTGACACAATTACAGTATAGCTCAGACGTATTGAAGCCCTTCATGCCTTACACATTTCCAACCACACCTTTGCTAATTCCACGCAAACGTTTGTAATTTGGAAATAATGTACTCGTCAACGGCGAGTGCAATGTTAAATCGGTGCCAATTTTAGGAGAAAGAGCTGCCTAATGTACATAATGATTTGCTGGTGTATGGCGCGAACTTTCGCTGAGGTTAAGAAAAACCAAAGATATTAATATAGATTATATACAAAATGCAAGATGCCTACCGCTATAATGGCCGCTCGGCTACATTTAAAATAAAATGGAGACAAAAAGCACAGTAGAAAAAGTATCTGATCACAAAAATATCCCATAAGTAGAGCCTATACTTTTTCTTATCCATTTTATACATGCCAAACATTACACAATAAAACAGTCTGAATAGAATTGCCTTTACCCTAGAAACTTGTTTTTATTCATATTTTGATGGTATCTCAGGTGGCAGCAGTTTGACTAATATTTAAAAATAATACGCAAAATAGACATTATTATTATTATTATTATTATTATTATTATTAGTGCTCTGCAACAAAAATAATTCCTAAAATGTATATTAAAGTGTAAGATAAATTATATTAATTATTATAATTAAAATTATTTGTTGATTTCAAAATCTGAGTAAAATTCCATTTTTGAAAATTATGATCAAAATATTAGCCATTATTCTAAAATATTGTTTATAGCTTTAATTTTATACATATTTATTTAATTTTTACTGAGTCATCTGAATATTTTAATTATTACTTATATTCCACGTGCATATGGTAATAGTACTTTATGTCTTCAATAATAATAATAATAATAATAATAATAATAATAATAATAATAATAATAATATTAATAATGTATACATACTTACTTTTTGAATGGAGTCAAAGCACCGACATGTTTTGATACTTGTCTTTTTCAGAATAACCGACATGAAGGAGATAAATGTGGAAACGACAACTTTAGACGGTAAAGAAGAGTGATGGTGTAGATCGGCGCCTTCCGTGATACCTTAACGTTACAAGTCCAATATAAGTCATTTTAGTAATACTGATCACCAATGGTAAAACAAAACGTCTAGAAAGTAAGCAAAACTGCACATGTCTATATATGAGTGAATTCGTAACCATGATTATTTTGACCATGCATAAAATGGGTTTTCAAACCATACGTATATATGATGGATAATGAGATTAACTGACCAATAGTGCAGCAATGAATCTACCCAACACCAGATTCAGAGGAAAGGAGAATAGAAACGTGCAATTAAAGCTCAAGCCACTGAAAATCCCAGGACACCGTCAACGGAAGTTGGATTTTACACCGAGGACACAGCTTAACAAGTTTGAATAGTACAATGGTACTATAGTCAGAATCTGACCCATTCTACATCGTATCCCACCTTCAATCTCAGAAAATACTTACCAGGCACAATTACACTCTAGCTCAGAAGTACTTAATCCCTTAATGCCTTGCACATTTCAAATCACACCGTGCTCCGTCTGAGCAAACTTGTGTAATTTATAAATAATGTCGTCATAGGCGAGTGCAATGTTAAATCCATGCTAATTTTAGGAGACAGAGCTTCCTAATGTACATGACGAGGTGCATGTGTATGGCGCTAACTCTCGCGTAAGTACAAAAATGTCACTACATATATATTATATACAAAATGCAAGATGCCTACCGCTAAAACTAGTTTTCATTTACTCTCGTTCGAATCATGATGATGACCTTATTTCTCAAATTTTATACGGGTTGAAAATGAAGCAGTAAATCACGAGACTGTGTACGCCACTATCAAAATGAAGGATGGCGAGGGAGTGAAAGAAGATTTGTATCAAGATCAGTTCAGTGCTGCCACGAAACTCACAAATAATGGCAAATATAGATATGACAATATGTTGCCAGGTAAAGTAAAACTTTCTATTGGAACCACCATCATATTCAAATAACATTCTATCCCGCTACCATATAATTTTGAAAATTCATAGAATAAACATATATATTTCATCGGAACAAGATCACAAATGCAGTTAGTTACTCGTCATGAACTTTCGCTGCATACATATGGACTATGCAGAATAAATCAAGACAGGGGAAAAAGGGAAGGGGTATATCGTAAAATACATAGAAAAGGCAGCCTCAACGTTTCATGTCAATGTCCTATCTTTCTCTTCCGGTGTTGTAAACATCCTATCCATTTGGAAATTGGCATTTAAGTAGGATCATAATGTTTTCCTTTACTTGAAACTTGCACTTGTACGGATTTCACAACATTTCTTTCTATAATGAGTATATATGCACGCACCGGAATTAAATTAGGACAGTAGCATTTATAAAGTGTATAAATATATTTCATATTAACTTTTCAGGTGCCATACACAGAGAATGTCCCAAGACACCAGCCTCGGGCAGATATGATTACATCAATGCTGCGGTACTGTTGGTTAGTATGTTTGCATTCTTTATAACCATTACGAATAAAATCAACTGTGAAGATTTTTATATTTAGAATTATACAAACACTCATTGTTTTTAATGAAACAAATGTGTTATTGTTTAAGTAATTATTGATTATGAAAACGTTGCTTTGTTCAAAACAGTTATTTTTATTTTGCACGTACTTTATACAAATCACCACAGAATAGAACTCAAAATGCTAAATCATACACCCGTATTGCGCAGTATGATGCTAACTTTTACTGTACTATGAGTTAATATATTTGTAATATTTCAGAGTCAATTGCACAAATATGGCATTCATTATAACCCAGTTGGCTCTCACTGACACCGTAAAATTATCATGTCAGCTTAGAGAACTACAAGACACGTGACGTACAGTGACATAATCCTTATAGTAGACATGCAAGGTTGATAACATAAATGTCTTTCATAGCTGGTGGGTAGCGAGTTCGAGTCTTCTATCTGCCCAGTTGTTTCGAGAACCCTTAAAATATCCACGTTGCCCTAGCTCAGCTATCTTGAAGTGTTGCTTTTGGAAAAAATATCTTGAAACAGCTAAATATTAAGTGTTGGAAAATGGAAAGCCACGTTAGATACATGTTATTATTCTCTCACTCTCTCTCTCTCTCTCTCTCTCTCTCTCTCTCTCTCTCTCTCTAATAAAGATACATATATTTTGACTATAGGTACCTAATTTGTTTCCAACCGTTGTGCCGCTTTACCGCAGTACTGTTTTACAAATATAAAATATATTAAAAATAACGAAAAAAAAAGGACGTTAAGTGTTTCAAGTATTTATGGAGGTAAAGGTCATGCAGTGAAGTCCCCGGCCATTGGAGATGAACTGTATAAAGAAGACATGTTTTAGATATGTGCATCAGGTTATTGTATTTTGTGACAGATATTTAAGACAATTTCACTTTATAAAAAGGGTTTAGAATTCAGATGTACCCGGAAGCAGTGAATCACTTTTACATCTGCCAGATGTCGTGGAATCATGGCAGAAGGTGACGGGGTTAAACCTTTGGTTGTTCACTGCCTTTACGTTCCATCGTGCAATTGAAATTATTGTTATTAAGCGGCCAATTGACATATTGAAATTATGTATATTACTAAAAATATTACTATAATATAATCTAAAATGCGACATCTATACTCTTGTGCATGTTGATTGGTTCTTTTGTAATGTTTTGTATTTTTTGTTTGTGATGTTAAATAATCTTAACAGTATAATTATATAAGTTGAATTATCAAACACTCTCCTCAATAAAGCAGCTATCTAGAAACTCGTGGTGTAATTAATTGCACTTTGGCCTCTGAAAATGGCCCGTAAAGGAGCGATTGTACTGTGTGATATCACACGGTTGTAGAGAGATTGAAGGTGGAGAGAGACGTGACAATGGCTCAGACCATCAAAGGATGTGGGCAATTTGGCAGTAGATCAAACTGAGCTGTACAAGATTCTGTCCGTAAATCTCTCAATATTCATCTCTTCCCTTACAGATACCTTATTGGATATTGAGTAATAATCGAAATCTGGAGAGTTGATTTTATTGGATTATTTCAACCCGTGCAATGTCACACAGCCTAGCACAGCACAATATTCAGAATATTGTTACTGAAATAAATTAATGTATCTTCTTTTTTTCCAATGGGGGAGGGGGCGATTACGGTGGAGAGGGGTAGAGGGGGGTAGAGGGAGAATGTGTCGGGGTCATCAAGTAGAATTCGAATCCCAATGGAATTCCAAATGCTATCGAATGATATCTGACACAAATGTATTTACCTATGCGGTAATAAAAACGAAAACATTCATCTTCATGAAGTAGTAATGAAGTATAATGCTTCGCTGCATTATTTGTTTATCTCTATGTTTCTGTACATACATATATTTTCTGTACATACATATATTTTCCTTTTGCGTCTTTTTTGTTGGAATAATTACGATTTTGCATGAAAGCATACTGAAGTACATGAAGATATTTAAAGCGTACTCCAACTTTTAGAATGACTAATAGTTATCGTCTTGCATAATCATGAAATACTTATTCTAGATCAAACTTCAATCAACATTTGATTAGGTTCAGAGTGGATATACCAACATTGTATTTTTCTCCAATATAACTCTGTACAAATAATTATTGGACGCACAAGAGCAGGTTTGTCTCGGTACAATCAGTCAATTTATCAATCAATCAATCGACCAATAAACCAACATAGGAAGCAAACTTAAATATCAATGAATCTATTTAAAGCGTTTGATTCGTTACATTTTCATGTTCTATTTCGCGTTCGAATGTATCCTACTTAATGTGTGTGAGTATATATCATATTTCATTCTATATGGCTTCAGAAAATTCACTTCACTTTCATAGGCTGATCACATAAATATCAGTGCTTTAAGAGAGGGCTAGGATTGGGATGACCTAATATGCTGCAGTAAATGATATTTTTGACATTTTGTAAACTATTTGACCATATCTGACCTCAAAGCAAGTCCAGTTCAGCAATGCAACACAGGGAGTTATCACTGTTGTCAAGGTAGTAAGGCGAAATAGCTTCATAGAGACGCGAAAAAAAAATAATGTACATGCCCGAAATGTAATGCAGTTTCTATTAATTTGCTCTAGCCCATAAAGTACTCGTTTTTCTTGCTACAGGTGTAACTTGTAGGCACACACAATCAAGCATCGTATATCATAATATGAAATCGTATTTCACATGTGAAATATAAACTACTTCGCCAATTATTTTCTATATTTCACACTTGCTTGTATAACACAAAAATGTATTTAAAAAGAAAAATTGCTGTAATGGCCTCAGCAACTATTCAGGTCGTATAAATGCCAATATATAAATATGCCTACAAAATTTTATTTGATTTATCTACCTCAGATGACTTTTGCCTAACTGTACTAACAATGTTTTGTCCATAAAGTTAAAAAAAAAACAATGTGCAAAAGAATGAAGATTTGGTGTACTGACATGAAATTCATATGTGCTTATCTTTTTATGACCCTGATCAAGTCAGTAAATTTCATGTATCTAAGTGATAAAATGAATTAGGGTCAGCTATGCAGGGTATGAATAGATAACATCCGTCTGGTATTAAGTATGATATAGAAATTTCAGACACACTCGAATATTTTTCCGGTGTTTGAATTCATTGTAAGACTTTGACTAAAGAAAATCTAACTTGCCACAGTAAAAGATTTACAAAAAATAGTCACATGGTCTAATTTTGTAATTCCATCTTTTGTGTTACTTTTACAGTGTGAGGAAACATCTTGCTCAAAAGCTTACAGATGAGGGCCTTCCCCCGAACCAGAGTGTGCAAATTTGTGCACACAAGGATGTAAATAACATTAATAACCAAATACGCTCAATGCACTGCAGAGGTGAAACATTTCCCACATCCTATCCAACGCACAAAGCACTGTCTCTGTTACCAATGTCCCGAAGCGCACAGCTACTGACATTTAGGCCTCACGCATCATGACTCCTCACCCACATCTGGAGAAGGCCGAAATATTCCCGGTCAAGTCACATGTTCAGTAATAACACAATAAATGGATGAGTCCACTTACATTTGCGTAATCAAGAAAACAGCATGCAGTCTAAAACCTTTGTGCAAATGTCCCAGCAGACAGAAAATTCATCGCCCACACGACTGGTTGGCAGCCATGCAGCATCATCACTTGCATGTATACAGCCTACCTCACCGGCATGTATCCCAACTGAACCACACCGATTCAAACGGATCAGAGTTATATATGATAGCAGTGACAGTAAATAAAAGTGACAATTACCAATAACTGATACAGTAGAAAAAAATAAAGTGTTGACATGTAGCTGCACTAACAATTATCTCCAATTTGCATTGGTGAATTTCGTCCTCAGATCCTCTCGAACGTTTACGTAAAATTCGCGCGCTGTATTCATACGCGGATTTTGATGTCATGCCTATTCTGTTATACGTTTCCAATATGTATTGGATTAAATTTGTGGAGTTACAAATATAAATTTTATTTTCTTCATGCATGTACAATAGTTTCATTCAATTTGATTATATTTGTACTGACTTGTTCTATATAGAACTATTTTTTATGTTAAGATTTGTCTTGAGATAGTCAGTTAGTTGGTCGATTGATGCTCTGTAGAAGCTTGCTTTTTTACATTTCTTTCCTTCTCCTGTTCGTCACCACATTTATAATAAAAGAACAAATCAACGTTTTCTTATATGGGTATAACAAAATAGTGTAGTGGAAACATGGTATTTTTAGGAGTGGCCGCATTAAAAATACATATTAAATAGAGGAAAAATCGAACTATTTTTATGCTATATTTAGTTTTGCGGCTGTCAATCAGCTGATCCATGCTCTGATGACGCTTATTCTTTCTGTCTTCCGGCTTTTCTTTCTCCTATTCATCACCAAATATATAATAAAAGATCTACCTTTTTGTGGATATAAGAACATATTTCACGAGTGACGTGGAAACATTAGGTATTCTCACTCGTGGCTGACGCCTCTTGGAAAATACCATGTTTCCACTTCACTCCTGAAATATTTTATTATATCCACAAACAAACGTAGATATCCTCTATCTATCATTTGTAAATATGCAATAAATACAATGATTCTCTCTTCTTTTTTTTGGCAAATCAAGAAGACCAAGTTCAGAGTTTTAAATAATTTAGACATTATTAAAACGGATTTATCTTTGATAATCAGATATGATAGATATAAACAATGAGGTGATGTAAAGCATCAAGTCTTGTATCTTTGACGCATGGGGTTACTTGTGATCATTGTCAGATTTACATTGAACTACTATTCCAATATTTTTCAAACAAATTGCTCTGCTCTCAAAGATTAAGATGGACAAGTATGCACCTCCAGTATTTCGATATAATTCAACAATCGGTAATGCTTTCATCGAGTCCTATAGTATGTTGTTGTAAAAGATTCTAAAATTCAGGATTTCACTAACAAAAAAGTGTTTGACGAGTTGTTAAACTTGTTTATTCCGGTGTTTGGGGTGGGGGTGTCTGAATTGAACAAGGGCTATGCAAATAGTTCTTGTGTATTGTCTGATAGGTTTGTGATTGTATTTGTTCGTCTGTGCTTTTATAATAATTTCAACATCGAATTTCTGAAGCAGTTGTTAGCTATGACAACAATGCTATGTTTTCTGCATACTCAATTGCTAGCTAAGACAACAATGCTATGCTTTTGGCATACTCTTTATTTTTAAATATAAATTTGCAATGCAAACATGGTAGTATTGAGTTCAAAGTATTGTTTAGAGTCATTTTCATTTTTCATTTTGATTAGTAATTTAGTCATTAATACATTAATTTCATGTTTGTGTCGCAGCGGAGTTATTATGGAATTTCTACAACATGTTTCAAAGTTCTTTTAAAGTTTGTATTTATCTTGCTTTCCCTTGCACCTTCCAAATTTTAAAAATCACTCAAACAAGAATAGTGAGTGCTAAAGTATTCTCCACTTCTATAGTACTACCGCAAAAATTCAGATATCGCTTATAAAACTGGGCATGTCGCTAGAGGCTAATGCGTTTCAGAGAGCTGCAGTCCAAGAGATTGCCGGATATAATGATAAATCCTCGGGTCTATATCAGTGGAAGGTGATCGTATCTCAAGAAAAAGTGACAATTGGCCACATTCCACAGAAGGCTGTGAAAAAACTATAACAACGACAACAACAACAATAGCAGCAATAATAATAATAATTATTATATTAATACTAATAATAATAATAATACATACATACATACATACATACATACATACATACATACATACATACATACATACATACATACATACATACATACATATAGATAGAGATAAATCTTGCACAAAGTGAAATTGAGCGAAATAAAGAAATATATAGATAGACACTTTGGAGTATTCCACTGTGCTACGTATATTTAGAAATAGAGAGAACGATAGTTGTTTTCCCATTACAGGTATTGCTACACTATTATGTTTAGACAAGACTCACAACAGCAGATAGATAAGCCGGCCAAAAACCGCGAAAGAAGTTAAAAGAGGATAAAAATCAACGGAGGTGGAACATTTGAACTGTATTAACAGGTTTCATTTATAACGCAAACTTGTGCACATATTATCTAGCTAAAGTATCGTGGAGGTTTGATGTATGTGTTTAATTTTGTCAGCATTTAACTAATTAAATTTCTAGAGCAAGACCTATTATTATAAAGGATATTGACATTTTGTTATTAATTATACAAATATATACACACACACACACATATATATATATATATATATATATATATATATATATATATATATATGTATGTATGTATGTATATATATAAATATAGTCAGTCCCTACCCACCACAGAAAAAGAGTATAAGAGCATAAGTACATGATAACTTGATTTATTGATTTATTATTTATCATAATGTTAGAAAGTTAAAAATAAATTTCTAAAGACAAATCCTGTCTTTTTTGTAAGCATAGACACGTGCAAAATGAAATATTATCTACCATCAAAGTTGTGTCGAAGCCTTCTGTTTATGTGGCAGATATATGAGGATTTGAATGAGAAGATAAGAACGTTGCAAAACAAAATAACCAAGTGTTCATTACATAGTATTTTTCTCTCATACATGTGTATACATTCATACTTGGTTAACAGTTGCAGAGCCGCTGTAGTTAGGGCTTAAATTGTGCATTTCCCGTGGATTCAAAGCTATCTTATCTGCGATTTGTAATTTTTGCATATGTATGCATGTATATATTTATTTAAATAGTTATGCGGTTTGATACTGAGTCTATGCAAGATTTATTGGCTTACTTCAGAGTTGATATCAGTCAAGGGCTAAGTCTTGACTATTATGGATCCTACTGGAAACATAAAATATTAATGTTGGGTCAGTAGCAAACCGAATAGCAAACATCCTATTAAAGACGATAATTTTTGACCTCATTTGGCAGAATCAATCCTGTTTAACAAATCAGTTAGTGTGTCTTCATTTTCAATCCTTGATAAATGGATAGTATACATTTGGGTCATCACTGTATATTTGTTTTAGGAAAAGACAACGTATCTATAATATTATTCTTGTTTACATATTTAATTATTTGCTAAATATAATATTTAAAGACAAATGCAGTTGTGATACTTCAAAAATTGCAACAGAAAATATCTATAATTTACTGTCAGAAAGGTTGACACCCGTGTGATCTCATAACGCTTTTGGTGACCTCATCCTCCACAGAATTATTGTATTTAATAGTTTGGGCACAACATGTTTATATGTGTAACGATAATTGGCAGTTTTAGGTTGGTCAATATTCGTTTTAGGGCTCCGGTGAAGCATGGCTGATAACATCCAATTTGCGACAGTAAAACGAATTCTGAAGTTTGCATGTCTCACACATTTATTTCTCATTTTTCATATCTATGCATTTTTAATTTTTAATTTTTAATTTATATTTCGCTACTCCATTTTTATGAAAGACAACAGGGAACTCGTTTGCCCAAGGCGTGTGTCCGTATCAGATAGATATTTGATTGCTACATGATTACATTATATCGGGTTGTTGTATGAAACAAAAATGTGTTTGATTTAGATGTATATGTGGAAAGAGAATATATATGAGAATATATATATATATATATATATATATATATATATATATATATATATATATATATATATATACATATAACTAATAAAAGTAGTGAAGATATTGTGATCAATTACAAACACTCAACAGCATTGCATACTATTTCACTTTCTAGATTTGTAAAAGCAGATATCCGTGGTTTAGTAAAATGTTTGCTTTATCTGTCGATGCAAGTTAGATTGAAATAGAGATGGAGGAATGATGTAAACCTCAATGAAAATGTAGCAGAGTGAACGGCTGCGATGAAGACACTTTTATTTTTCACTTCTGTAACTTTTTTCCCAATGGACTTTGGACACTGTAAGTGTGTTAGGCATTAATATTCGCGTCAAAAATGTCTGAATTGTATGAATATATATATATATATATATATATATATATATATATATATATATATATATATATATATATATATATATAACGCCATATCACAAATATTCGACAGGAAACCAAGATACATGACATGCTACTAGGATACTAAAAGCCGTATCAAGTTTTATAAATAAAATATAGCGTTAATAAATTAAGTTCTTGCCTCAATATTTCAGTAGGTATCCAGCCATTTGAATGAATATATGTCAAAATCCGATTTCCAGTGCGTAATTTTAGACATTATGGTAAGAATTATGCATGTATGTGTATTTGTTTCTGAATGAGACCTGTGAATGAATTTATTGTTAATTGTCCTGTATTCAATCTTATGATATTGATGAAAACCTTATTAGTTAATGGAAAACGTTCCTTGGATGGCCTTTGTCAGGACGGCTTGAAGGAATAAAGATGTGATAGTATAGGTCCAATTCGTAAAACGAACAAAATGTGTGATCTAATTATACACCTAGAACCATAGCAATATGCATTCTATAGTTAGGAAATAGTTAGGTAAGTACATGCATGTGTCACTGCATCTTTCGATCCATCCTTCTGTCTATTAATCCTAATATAATCATTGTAGGTTTATCTGCTTATTAATCTGTTTGCCTGATATTCCCTTATGTCTGTCTGCCTGCCACCGATGTTCATATGACATAGACACTAATCATTATCGTCAAATACCATCACAGATAGTCAAACGTAAATTTATCAGAATTATAAAGTCCTTTAATTTTTATTCAGTAAATGGGACCCAAACAAGCAGAAGAGTTTCAGTTTACTATTAATAATTGTATGAAGTCTTCCCTTAAAGAAAATGCTAAAATAGTTTGTGTAAATATCACTTTGTATTGTAGCTAACCGTTCTACACCCTGTGCTCTATTTAAGATTAAAATATTAACATAACTTTCTCACCAAGTCTCGAAATTATAATTTTGTTCATAAGGCAATAATTATGCCGTGATTTAGATAAGATTTCGTCCTAAAAAGGTATGAGATGTGTTTTTCAATCTGTTGCAGTGTATGTATATTAGCGTGATATGTTTAAGAGTGCTGTGCGATTCTCAAATTACAAAATATGAAGAAGAGTTTGCCCTTTGATATTAGAATTTCCTGTTAATTAGCTGATTTAGTGGTGGACTTCATTGGTAGGACACACGTAAATATCATCGTCTTGACTTAAGGACTCTAGTATTCGATTCTTTGACTATCTTGAAATATCTGCTTTAGATTGTAGAAGTCGCAATGCGCACACGAGTAAATGTGTTGCTTTGTTGATATGCATGGAAAAGATTCTTTCATTAAATTTATGTTAATAACTTAATCATTCTTGCATATGCAAAAATTTCATATTAGTCTTCAAGCATGTCTAAAATGCCTTATAAATACGGAATCAGAGAAATAAACACTGACATTTATGAAGGCTTGTAAATACCGAATAGTACAAAGGGAAATTACAATCTTATATGCAATCAAAATTTATCACTTTTACTTTCATCGTGTTATAGATAGTAATAATTTGTTTAATAGAACATCAAAGGCGTGGGGTTTTGCTTAAGGTGGTCTCTAATGTGAATGTTTTCTTAAGGCGGTCTCTAATGTGCAAAATCCGCTGTAACCACAGAAACGTGTTAATTTCTGACCTCAACATTTCTTTACCTGCAGATACTGCTACGATCGATAAGTTACGACGTATTACAGACTGAGTAATTTCTTAGTTTAGGTAGGGCAGAATGCTGTTAGACTAGTGAGACAAATCTTATTGTACATTTGAAAATTTCAGAAAAACCGTTAAATACCATATGATTTTGATATAGGTCTTTAGCTCGGCATATTAAATTGATGAATATATACTATCAGAATCTAAACTGGAATATCATTATTTATATCAGGCTTGAGCGAAACAATTGACAATTCACTATTTTATAATTATTGAGTAACGTTTGCTCATGTTATCTTTATAACATGCATCTATTTGCCATGTATTAGGACAAGAAGTAACACTGAGAAAGACGCGAACTCAATTGAAAACTCTACCTATTACATTTATTTAGCTGTTGGTAAGATGGTTAATTGTAATGACCTCGTACTAAAAGCAGTTTTTCTACTTAATTATTGTTTCGTATTTTAAAATGTATGGAGTAATTGATCGTGTAACTATAGTCATGTGTGATCGATTTCTAAGTTGGTTTTTTTTTTTTTTTTTTTTTTTTTTTTTTGCTCTCTGAGCAGGAATATATGGTCCCCTAACCATTTGGTGAACAGTTAGCGACCGAACGTTAATTAATTAATTTATTTTTGCTCTCAGAGCAGGAGTAACTGGCCCCCTGGTGAAACGTTTGTGTCCTGTCGTTAAAACGCTGGATGCCTGCCCGCCCGGTACCTCACGAGGTTGTCTATGGGCCTGTCCTCCCCCTCGCCCCCTAGGGGGCTGGCCCAAAATCAGCCCAGTATTAACTAGCACCAACGGCATTTGATACTATAGTTTATAATGGTAACTTACAACGCACGCATACAACTCACTAACTGTGATTTGCTTCATAGTGGTAAGCTTCTCCACGCTTGCGCCACGGTTAGAAAAAGTGGTCACACTTGTCGGTCTTTCTTACTGAAACACGCTAGAAACATTGTGCGGTTAGTTCATGCACTGTAATATATACACAGAATATTCTGGTTTTTTGACCAGCCAGCCGGATTTTTTTTCTGCTCATTCAGGCATGATGTTTACTAACCTACGCACGCAGTACTAGCTGGAACGAAGTAGTAGTAATGTGGTTGTAGCAGCCTTGGTTGTGCTTTGGTTGGGTATATACCCATCCCGTCGGAGCGAATTTTTTAACAACAATGTTGATAGTTCATGGCTTTACACTTCAAACATGCAGACATAAAGACGATAGCGCATGAATCAACCACGCTTATTTTAAAGGCGTTGAAAAAGCAGGCGCAAAATTAGTCTGCTTTGTGTCCCATTTTTTCTGTTTCTGTTATTAAAAAAACGGCATTGTATGGCACGCTGGGAATATGTTTCATTCTTTGCTCTTGAGCATGGCAAATAGAACAAAAAAGCTGACGTTTTAATGTTTCCTTGGTTTTTGTCTTTACTACAGATCAAGCACAGCTTAGTGAGAATGTCCAGCTAGACTGTCATTTTCTCCTCGCGGGCTTCGGCTTTATTTTGGGGTTTTGTTTCGGTAGTAAAAGATCAATTACCCCAGCTGGCCACTTGTTTTCTTAGGGTGCTCTGGCTATGGTTGCTTTTAAGCAAGTTACACGAGTTATGCTTGCTACCCAATGGCAAGCCAACGATGGTTAAAATGGTTAAGAGTCACTTCGGCTGCGCGTCGACGTTGAGACCCTTACACCTTATGGTGTCTCTGGCTTCAAGCGTAGACGCAAACCTAATTATAAGACGTTAGTGCAAGTTGTTATCCGGAGCGGCAGTACTGCCATTATGTACCTTTAAAGCCCTGTTTACACGGATTGGAAGCGATGCACACGTTCCGTCACCGCAACTATTGTGGAGGTCAATACAGTAAAAATCTGCGCCCGGGACGGTGGTATTGTCGTTGTCGTTTCTGAGTCTAAATCACCAACGTTTTGAAAGTATTGCGTTGAATCCCAATGATAGTAACTAGACGCATGTATTGGTGTACTACCACCAACGGACGTGATTTTTGTCAGCTGTTAAGTACACAGACTTTAAGTCGGCACTGTTGCCTGCTCTGACTGTTCTTACAACGACAATCTCTCGGCCCAAAATTTCGGCTAGTGTGGCAACCGGTTGCGATGGCCCGGAGGAGACCGTATGGACGACACCAAATTACCCAAGTCCGCGTAAACTCATAACGTGCTTGTCGTCGTCATGCTAACACTAGTGCTTATTTCATATTTCAAGGGTGATAGCGCACTCTAGAATATTAACTGACTGTCGTTTTACATCTTCACGTAATCTATGCCAATGTGGTATTCCATAGGAGATAGTACGCGTGTCCCCTTAGGACACACCACCCACAGGAATAACTTGCAGCAGAGTACTGTTTTTCCCATCAGCAATGTTCCCAGTTGTGTGCACTGCTCATGGTGAACATTGAGCCGCGTGATGTTGACAACCGCTGGCGGATTAAGTGCTATGGACGTGCCTACATGCAAGATTTTACCTCGGTAAACCAAAAGATGGCAGTGAGCTTTCAGGGAAGGATCAGTGTCACAACTGGGGAAAGTACTGATCATTAGGTCGGCCCAAGCGGTTGCCACATTGTAGTTCACAATTATTTTATGAATGGCAAGCCATAGTTCTCTTTTGAGTGTATCTATGCTGAAACACCAATCAGGAATGGTGTAGATTGCCGATCTAAGACGGTGAATCGCTTCAAATTTATTGTTACCAGGCTCAGCCAAAATGTTTAACAAAATCCTCCAAATTACGCATGTATTTGAGTAGGTGCATATCAATTGTGCTATGGCGACTGACCCAACTAGATGATTGATCAATACAACATTCGTAGACAGTGTCATAACTAGCACATGTGTAAGAGCAATGGTATTGACATAAATACTTCCCTTAAACAGCAACGCAAAATATAACATTAGCTGCGTCTTTAACTTGAGCGACGCAAATTAGACAACTATTGCCCAACCCTGACGTGCAAGGGCGGGATGACCCCTCATTAAAATATGCCAAATTTGCAGACTTGTTTGAAAAGTACGCGCTGCCACACGTCGAAACCGAAAAGGTTTATAACAACTAGATCTGAGGAAAAGTAGACTATGAAACGAAGTTATTGTGCGCGACCACTAGTTGCGGCGTCAGCTTTAAAGACCTCTGATGCCTGGCGTTCCCGTTGAAAGGACATAAACATCAGGGTTACCAGCATTTGCGAGAAGCTTTTACCGATTTCGTGCTTTCTACGAGGTGAGAATTATTATGTCAGATGAAGTGCCCCCTTTCAGATGAAACAAGGTGGGACGCATTTGAAAATGGAATTGACATGAAAGAATATCAGGTTTTTTGCAATAATTTTCTCGCGAAAGGTTTTCGGCTAGCCAGCCGATTGCATTGGCATCGGTAATCAGCAAGAACGACACGACTAACCCCATAATCCTGGGTAGAGCTCGTCCATTTCAAAGTCAAAGCCACCTTCAGCTATTTCGTGGCTTGTATGAGGTATTATTGCACGCTTATTAAAGAAAGGACACGTGAACTACAATAGCATTAAACCTGTGCAAGCACAACATGTCTCAATAAAGAAACAAACTCGACCGATACCGCTCCGTTTGCAGTGCGCTTTATGTAAAGGGAGCCCTGAGCACCATTGTTGTGAGTAATAACCCAAGTACCATAGACCAAGCCCAGCAAATTATTGTCAGTTTTTCAAAGCTTGGTAGGAACGACGTCATAGTGCCTGGCAGTGCTAGATTGGCATTCGCAATTTCTCTGGGTGGCGGCACAACAGCGCCGGTTGACGCCAACCGTACGATCGTAAAACAAACCTTTGAACCGTGAAAAGAATCGTTATAAAAATGTCCGGGAACACTTTGTTCAAAGTCGAGTATGCCCATGTATGGGGTGTCTACAAGGATGGGGGATGGGGGTGGAGAGGAAAAGACGTATGCGGTTTATCGGGGTATCCAAAATGACAACACTGCAGCTATACGTGTCAACACTGGCAATGCCGTCCCTAATACCCGGCCACACACGTCTGTCGCCGCCGCCTAACGACACAGCTTCTTTGTGCCACTCCACTTTGACCTGCTAAATGCTCATATGTCATACTAGAAGTCAAGTCTTTCACACCGACCTGTCTTTCAGCTGACGTTTAACGAGTACGGCATGGTGATCTGGATCATTAATAGAGAGGCGCGCTGCACCATCAGTGATATCTCTCTACTCGGAGATCACACGCATAATAAGACAGAACGACATAGGAAAATTGTCAATCTTGAACACGTGAGTGATTCGCCAAAGCAGGATTCTGTTATAACCTGTCAGCAAAGATCATGAAGGTGATTACCTGTTCTTCTAGGACACAGACACAAAATGCTAATTTCTAACAAGATAACATATTATTTCTACAACCCATTTATTTAAAAGGTATTGGTGGATATGGATGTTGTCCCAAACCAGATCTATGCCCGTGGGCAGAAGCGATACCAACACTGGGAAGACGCCCAAATAATTATTTAGAGGGAGTGTATCAAGAACGCGGAGCTGACGTCAACTGATGTTGGTGCCTTCTGCCAAAACCGGTTACCCCTTGTCATTGATATTAGGGCAACTGAAGACCCCACTCTCCTCGGGTCAGCAAGGCGCATCGAAAACGCGAAAGAAAGATTAACGCTTTCAATCGATAAGCAGCCCAGGCTGCAGGTGTGTTAACATGTACTTATACGTGTGGGCCATTCTTGACCTCGGGGCAAGCCCAGCTGTCCTCCGAAGCGAGGGGAGTCTGCACAAGGAGTTGTTTGATAACTTACAGCCACACTTCCCATGGTCGTCGGCCGCCGCGATTGCGGCAAGATCAGGTTTGCATGCGAACTGCGTGAAACAGTATTTAAGGGCCACTTCTATTTCGTCGTCATTATCTGCTCTATTATACGTTAAACAAAGCATACGATATGCCGTAGGCCCGCGGAAAAAAAGACGCGGAAGTATTCTGGTCATCCTTGAGGACTATGACCTGGATGCCCTGCTTTATTCGCGAAAACCCCCACGCTTTTTCTATTCTACGATTGTGCCTTTTTTCTAGCGTCTGGCATAAGAAAATGGTCCTTACTAAGCTCGCTTATGTCTGCCGCCACACTGGCATCAGCGTGTGGGTTATAACACAAAAGTACAATACTGTTGCCCGTGATTTCCGCGAGCCGACCTCGTGAATAGCCATCTCCTACAGCAAAGACGAAGACTCATTTAATGAAACGCTGAGAGAACACGATATCATTGAGACCTTACGTCGAGCGGATGCCTATGGTTTTTTGGTGTTTTTTTGGTTTTTGTTTTTAAACAGGAAGGTTTCGGTAAGCTCCTTCTGCGCACAGAACCATCAGTGTCCTACCAGTCTGTCTGCTCTTGAGCTACCTGCTCAAAACCATTCTATGGTGATTGATGTGTTGGTTTTTATAGTGTGTGTACGGTAAGTCACGCTATAACACCTGTAGCCTTAGGCTATGTGCTACACATAGTCAGGACATCAATGAACCATACCCAAAACTTCATAAAAGCCATGTCAGAAGCTGTGAATGACGTATATATTGAGCATCTACTAAACGGGTCGACAGCCAAGCCGGAAGGCACAACGATGGTCTGCACAACTGTGTCACACTTCCTGTGCTCTTGAGACCACAGAGAGCTCCGTCTTAGTGAAAGTACTGTATCTCCAATATGACCACCTCGGCTATTTCTGCGAGACAAAAATATGCATTTGATGTATATGGACGCAGTAATTTACAGAAAAATCATACATTTTGTTTACAGACAATTTTATTCGGATAAAAGAAACCGGAGTCCATTCGGACCACCTCGGCTATTTCTATCATTGGATTGACCGTATAATTGACCGAAAAGTTGCAAATGAATAAATAGTTCGATGCATTCGCAACTTCTCGGTCAATCCTTCTTTAGTAACTAGGCATACATTCGAGGTATGATCCGTATGAATGACCTCGAAGTTACGAATGCTGAATATCTGTATTTATTTTCCAACAATGCAGCGCGTCCAGCAGTCTAATTCCCTGCTTCGTGGTCTCTGCCATGTACTCCATTATACAACTAACTAATTGGGAGACACAGATTTACTATTTACAGGTCGATGATATCACTTTGCCACTTTAGGCCGAGCACCAGAAAACTGTGGGAAGTTAATGTTTTCCGGTGGCTAGGCAGGGACAAAACGCTATGGTCAGTCTGAACTGGTCGTACATTTATTTTCGATTGATAAAAAGTCACTTCTAACTCCATCTGCACTTCTTTAACTCTGCTTTTCGATTTTTTTCCCCTCTGTGGACTTTAGTCTTTTTGTTGTGAACGTATATGTACGTATGTACATGCTGATGTTTTGTCATTCGAATGCATATTGCTTTTAATAGTATATCAGTGCGCTATCATTTAAATGTCTAATATCTTGTAAAATTTCACTACTTATGATATGCTGTTGATAGTGTAGATTGAGCATCTGATATGGTACGTAAATTATGTGTTCTTCGTGTACACGTGGTGCCCTTAAATTGAAATAGATGCAAATGACTATTATAAATTAAGCAAACGTTGATCTCCTGACACAATTTTAAATGCCACATTTATCTATAATTATCTAGATATTTATATAAAAATAAGTCTGCATGAAGTGTATGGTATGACATGTTGGCCCTCAGATCATTTTATTAGAATTGTCCTCTGCCTTTCCATCATTTGCTAAAACTTAATATACAAATCAGTTCGCAAAAAAGTATGATATGATATGTGGGTCTTCCAATCACTACATGAAAGTTGTAATCTCTTTCTCGTGTATGTAACCGTGTGACAAAATTACCGCGTTTAAATATCATCACTCCCTAGGAATATATACAAGAATCAAATACTATTGCATGTAGGTAATTGCTTGAGTGTACGTCGTGCTTGGTGGGTCGTAACTTAAAACAATAAATATAACCCCACAAAGTGGTGACTATCCTTAAAAGATATGTGGTACCACAGAAAGTGGTGACTATCCTTAAAAGATATGTGGTACCCCAGAAAGTGGTGACTATCCTTAAAATTTATACGGTACATGAAAGTGCTGACGATCTTACAAATGTATATGGTTACTTAAGTAGAACATTTATAAATAATATAAAGATATCAGTAGTGTTCACATCCAAATATGAATAGAGGTCAACCCTAATGAGCCAGCGGTTTGCCTTTGCAATGGAATATTCATAAAGGCCTTGTTCATTCTAAAATCAGGTACTGCAGTACATGCAAAATGCGTGCATAGTATGTCAATACTATTTCGCTCGCATAAACCATGTACAGTGCATTCAAACCGCTATCTTGGACTGACCAGGCCGTCATAGTTATTCCAACGAATGGTTAAAACGGTCAGGCTCTGTAGGTACTAGGTAGATCTATAATACCTCTTTGAGAGAACTACATGTACGTCATCTGTCGTCTGGAGAAGATGAACAAAATCGTCGATACATATCCTGATTACAGAGGAAATATCCATTCAACCCAATTAATAAGAGAAGTTTTAACATTGCTTTGTTCTTCATTGTTATTATTATATTAGGCATTGAAACTAATTTGTAAAAGAGCACGTGGTCATGGCAACACTTTTTCCACTTTACTGTTAAATATATTTTCGCCGTAATTACAACATTTGTTTCTCAGTCATGTATGTCTGATTTGCCCCACTCAGTGACCAACATAGTAACAACAAAGAAACGCTTTACATTCTGATTTAAATAAGCTTTAAAGTTTCTTTAAAGATGAGATATTTTTGTAATTTTTAGTGGAACAGTGTTCCATATTTAAGTTGTAGAAGGACAAATGAAATTTAATACAAAGTTGTTCTGAATAAATGGTCCTAATACCATTTAATGCTATAGCTATGTAGAATCTATTTTCTTAAATAAATGCTCCAACTAGATCTTGTAAGTATATTGGAGCGAAACCATGACACATTTAATATATAATATGAATTCGGGCTTTCGACACCCATAGCCCTTTTCACAGCAGTGTCTGGGAAGCACTCTTGGTGCTACCTGTTACTATAGACATACCTTCCGTATTTTGTTTTTTTGTGGATGAGTCTCTTTCTTGCATGGTTCAATGGTCACATATATGATCAGCAGAATCAAAGAATTAAAGAACTTAAGATTTATATGTTCGATCCAAGGACAAACGATCCAATATGTATTTCAAGCAATTTAAGGTAACAACTTTTACTCAAGTTTTATCAGAATAATACTTTATAGGTATATGGCAATCCAGATACAGTACAAATACCTTCATATTTGTGTTGTGATACTTCTTGAATACCCCTAAATGCCATGTACAGTATAGGGTGATCATTTATATAACACTTTCGTGATATAAACATTGAGTCTGTTTTGTCTTGGTTAAAGGTACTAGCCACTGTTTGGATTAATCGTGTATCTTTTGTATATCCGAATTGAGAGATTCACCAGCTTCGACAATTACGTACAATTTTATCGTCAACAAAAGCCTACTTCATGACAATCTTTACTGTATATATCCATAAATACGCTTTTCACATACTTTAGATAAAGCACAAAGTAGTGACACCTGAAGATAATTGGAAGCAATTGACCTGCAACACTTCTGATACACTGGTATTACGTTTGCAAATTTCCAATTCACGAAATATTAAAAATTAAAGAGAAAGGTATGCGCTATAATTGGTACTTTATTCAACGTGCAATTTTTAATAATATTAATTTAGGATGCTGTAAATCGGCTTTGCGGGCCGTAGGCGAAGTTAGACCTATTGAGACGCAGTAAATTTAGCCCTCTTTTATATCTTATGAAGTGAAAGAGAGGTTGTGTAACTGCTGTACGACTGCTGTAATCTGGTCTTGTGATACAACTTGAAGAATAATCAAAACTTAATTCTTCTATGAAGAAACAGTGAAACTAAAGTACAAGTGTACGATTTATTGATGGGTGGAATCTGTAGCACACTTTCTAGCGGCTATGTATGATTCATAGTGATTCAGCCTTGAATTGGTTTCGTGTGTATACATTTTATACTCTCCAACATCTGGAGGCGTTCACCTTACAAGGAGTGTTAACGCATAAGCTTGTTTTTTTTTTTTTTTACATGGGAAGGGTTTTCATAGTATAACCATATCGATATTAGATTCATCTTACTTTGTTCGCCCCCTCCCCCCCCCCGCCCATAAAAAAACCAGAAAAAAAAACAGAAAACCAACAAAACACAACTAGACATTAAATACTAGGTTCTTAAATATCCCGTACAATCTGCACACAATCTAGTTTATATGTCCTAATTATAATATTGTATGTCAGATTCAAGCTAGATAATCATGACAGTCAAAACAGGTAAAGGTATATAAATGCATATTCAGAAGGCAATCCTGAGAAAGAGAAAAAAGGCTGATTCGACAGCTGATGAAGTCAAAAATTAGGTTTTCAGTTGTCCTACTATTCTTGAAGGAAATGATGCTGATGCAGTTTGCCGTATATTGGAACGGGTCATGAAACAGTGATACACTGACCACTGCCGAAACACCTACCGTGGTCCACTCCCCGTCCCCACGTACACACATAAAAGTTAATGCAACGGTAATTTGAACATTAATAATGTATTTATTGTCTACATACATACATACATACATACATACATACATACATACATACATACATACATACATACATACATACATACATACATACATACATACATACATACATACATACATACATACATACATACAGATATATATACAGAGTGACTGATGAAATATACAGGTTTCTGTATATGAAAATAACGAAAGGATATATTCGTTTAACTGTATCCAGAATAACAACATTTCTTATACGTCTATGTTGTCTTTCAGTGTGTATGCCATTTACATCTATCCGCACGCCCATCGAAACTGTTTAACTAAACGATTGTGTTAAGTAAACGCTAGTATTGCATTGCTTGTTGTTCACTGAAAAACAAAATGTAACAAAACTGTAACTTTAGAAACTTGCCTATGCCATCGCTTGCTGGGATAACTCAATCAAGTTAAATAAACTGATGTATATGTTGCGAATTTTGACACGCAAGAACATAAGAGCCAAGTAGACAATAGGGGAGGTATGGCAATATTTAAGGTAAGAATGACAAAGAGACAAGCTGCAAATCAAATTATTTTAGTGTTCTTGCTTTCTACTTCACTGTTAAGGCAGCATACGAGGAATCATCGTTGAAATCATTTTAATATACATTATAATTTGCATCCAAATACGTCATAATTGTCGAATTAGGGGACAAGTCAATTTAAATGATATTATAGTGTCTGATGCCCAAGTATGTATGTTAAAGAGTACACGATTAGGTCTATGGCAACGGGTAAAGAGGTATTCTTATCCTCGTTTAGGATCCAAGGATAGCACTTTGCGCTCTGTTTGGTGTATATTTGTAACTCTATAATAATCTCCATATGCCCTGATTTATGTCATAGGAATCCGGAGCGACTGTGCACTTAGAATTAATTACTAGGGCGATATGCGGGCGGGGGGGGGGGGGGGGTGTCTGCTACGCACGAATGCCTATAGCAGCGATATTTGTTGGGGGATGTGTCTTTAGTAGAGGGGGTATAGGGGCTGGTGCGTGCAGGCAAGGCGATGGTTGCCGTAACCCGCCGAACCGAGTACGAATCTCAGTAGAGTACGAATTAAAAATTATCTAGCCTGTATAATAATATTATTTTACCATGTATATATATATATACATGTGTGTGTGTGTGTGTGTGTGTGTGTGTGTGTGTGTGTTTGCAAAAGAGTCGAGATAGAACATTTCGGTCCGGAAGTTACAGCTGAATGAAATGTCGATGCACGTAGTGTGTAGTCTTAACTTCATCAGCCCAGCAATTTACAAAGGCGACATACCTTTGTCGCATGCAAACAGTTCATTAAACCATATAATACACTTAACGTGTGCACATTGCTCTCTAGTGGGACACGACAGAGAACCGGTGCACAAAGATATGCTGTTATCATTCGTCATGTAGCCAAGGAAAGAAGTTCATCCTGAGAACATAGCAGATACTGACAACATAATGAGACAACTTTCTTTATTTTCGATCATATATGCCTACTCTGTTTATTTTGGGAAAGGTAAGTGTGCACCTCAACGTATTTGCTACATATGACTGGCGTTAAAGCTGTTTTGAAACTCGCTTTACAAAATCTCTGTACTGGATTCATGCCGGACATTGCCTTTCATCTTCTAAATTTGATACCATTTCCTTATCTTGTAAAACAGAACTTACAAAGCCCCGTATGTATGTATCTATCTATGTATGTATGTATGTATGTATGTATGTATGTATGTATGTATGTATGTATGTATGTATGTATGTATGTATGTATGTATGTATGTATGTATATATGTATGCATGTATGTATGTATGTATCTACACTCTTAGATTCGTCTCATTAAGAAAACCTAAATTCTGATGGTCCTGTGTATAAGCTTTTGCACAGTGACTTTTGGAGTTTTTTCGCATGATGTTACACATATTCTATCGACGGCAGTTATCGGCGTATCTCTCACAATTCACCTTAACCATGGAAAAAACGTTATTTAAAATTGATTAAGAAATAAGGGCAACCGTTCATCTTTCTTGGCAGTAAAGCACTGTAGCATATTAACGGAGGGGGGGTGCGGACGGGGTGGTTGATACAAATTCGGGCCTCGTACCTCGTACTCCTGCCCTTTGGGCCATCATCGTCGTACCAGGCGCAATTTACCCTTAGTACGCCACTGGTAAAGCAAATTAATGAGTTAGTAGAGTGTTTTTTATATCAACTATTTATAGTGATGTTAATCATCATATACTTGGGTGCAACAGAAGTAAATATTACATCCACAAGCAAAGTCAAACACAGTCTCTTTTAAACCAAAACGATAAATATGGTGGTTGTGGTGGTGTGTGTGTATGTGGGCGTCAACTACATACCAAGGACCTCTGAATGTTCGCTTTATTGTCTAGATAATGCTAGATTCAAACCGTACTTTTGACGATATATTCCTTACTTAGACGGAATGCATCACAGTGACATGGTTCTTAAAATTAGGAATGATTTTCACGAAATTTGTAATCAGACTCAAAACTTAAAAATGAATAATCATACTTATACATTCTCCATATCATTAAAATTTGGCACAAATGTACAGGTTCAAAGTTCTCCTGGAGAGAACTTTAGGTAACTACATGGCCAAGTCGAAAGCAAATATTCTTGTTAACAGTCTCTTCGTTTGAATATTTTCCTTATTTAAATTTATAGGAGAATTGTTAATGCTGAAGATGGTATAAACATGTAATAGGCCATACCCCTAACTATTCAGAAACCTGTAGACTGGTTGATTAATTCATTAGTTTTCCTACAGTATGTCAGCACAACAAAGGTGCCGAGGCAATTGAAGTAAAATATCTTACCCGAAGACACAGCAAGCAGCCGATCAAGTCTGGTCTGGAAAGAATTCAAAATATCAACCCTTCTGGACTCGAGTCGGGCATGTTCACTACTGACCTAAAGCGGCTCACTAGAAATTTTTAGTCATACTTTGAAATCTCAACAACGCATGATAAACTAGCGTCAAAAAATATAAAAGCACTATTTGTTTTTAATATAATATCTAACAATAATACTAAGATGTTTCAAACAACATGAATTTAGCAAAGAAATTTCCTTACAGTCTGATTTTATCTGTAACATTTTTTAAATTATATATTTACTAACATACGTTTTAGTTATTTTTAAACTACTCGTATCGTTCAACCGAAGAAGGAGATTACGTGTACACGTGTGGCGACATATGTGCATCTCTGATCCTTACTTGAATATATCATTTTTATATGCACACATGTTGATGAATTACACTATAAAATTCTTACCTATGTTGTTTCTTATATACGGCTTTCGTTCCAATTTTACTTAATTAATCAGATTATAATAAAACTGCACCGTGTAGGAGACTATTTTTGTGTAGTTGTTACCCATGTGAAATTCAGTGTACAATCCTTATAAATTTTCAATTTAGCTGCGTGTAGCACACATGGGTTTTAAAAGTACATTATTGGACGTGCATATACGTTTCAGCTCTGATCTGTGAAAGAGAGCCCTATAATAACAACCATTTTGGCCCATCGTGTAAATACCTGTGTCACTGTGGAGGAAACCAATGTGACAGTGAGACAGGAGAGTGTCCAAGTAACGTGCAATGTGATCCTGGATCCGGCTGCACATATGGTAATTATGAATCTATTATGTCAGCCTAATTGCGTCTTAAAGTGCAACAAATATGTAAGCAGTATCCTAGCATGACATGTTCTTACCGATGCAAGATACACGTAGATTCAAACAAACATGCTGGTGATAAATCGGGTTGTACGTGCTTTCTGTCGCACCTATGAAATAGTTATGCTTCTGAGCATTTCACTTCTGGACCAGTCGCTTTTATGCACTTAACTTGAACTAAAAAGTCAATGATGTAAACGAAAAAGGGGAAAACCATACGAACAAAATATATGAATATATTTTCATTCAAATCAGTATCAGATCGGGGAAAGAGGTTATACTCACATCGTCAAACCTTTTGTTGTATCTGGTATATTGGCGAAAGAAACTGAACACTCGTACAAAATGTCAAGAATATAAAAAACTAAAATATGGATGTCTGACATTGATTTTCAACTTGTACGGGATTGTAATGCTTCTAAACAGCGACGGGTGCAGAATAATATATTTTACAATTGACAAGTCGCTTAGATTTTTAGTATTTTACCAAAGTGTAATCTTAAGATCTTTCTAAACATAAAGATGGATACAATTTATAAAATAATTTCTTTGCACTTCATTTCATGTCATGGAAGCTGTTGTTTTAAATATTTTTTACATTTATTTCGAAATAACACATTTCATTAGATAGATATCATCTCTCAGCTACTTTTCAAAGCAGATGATTTTTCCCAAGTGCCTTACATACGACGATCATTCGAGTAAGTTATCATCAGTCTGACGCATACATTTTAATGATTAATTCAGGGCAATCGGAATTAACTCCGTATACTTATCTCTGAAAAAGGACCTCTAATTATTCATGCCAAGTTTTTTTTCCTCCATTTTTTTAAAACGTTACTATGGCATTATACCTTTTTATACGAATCATTCCTGTTTTCTACAATTTACATTAGTTTCATTGAGGAATAATTTCACATCGTACTCCTGGAGAACATGAATGCAAGTTTAGAAATGTAAGGGACACCTGTGATACACGTCACTATAATTTTAGCCAAGTAAATCTTTTACTATTGTACTTTTTCAGTCAATATAACGTACAATGTACCAGTTAATAGCCCTAACTGGGATCTTGGACGGAACATTGTAGACGGCAGACAATTTGCTTGTGCTACTTCGACCAATCATAACGGAGAGATTGCATATTTAATACTTGATTTTGGACGGGAAGTGAATATCACTAATGTGGATCTTGCACTTCGTCCAACAGGTAAGTTAATAATAAGACCCCCATTCCGCACATTTCTTAAATGTTAGGTGTTGTTTAGTGTATTGTTCTACTATATTCCTAATAATATAAATTTTTGATATGAGAGGTTTTTGAAATACTTTATTTTTGCTTTAACTTCACCTTTTCCTGCGAATACGCAACTTTATTCTGGTTGAAATCCTTTCAACTTCAGCATCTTAGAGCAAATAGGCACACAATTCATTTATTAACGTCTGATAGAGATCGTAATAAATTTTTGGATTTGCATCACAACTGATACCGACGAGTTATAGAACAAATTTCGCATTGATTGTTGATGGTTATACATTGCCCAAAACATCAAATGAGTTGTTTGCTTGAGGTCTTTTCATGCTTTTTATTTATGAGCCGTGATGTTATTTGACAATAGTCTGCGTTTATATTGATATTAAAACTGAATGTTTTAAAGTAACTGAATAATAACGATTATCAGCTCGTCAGAATTTAAAGAGTTCCTTTAAGTAAAATGGTGCAAAACAGTTGAGTAGTCTCTCTCTCTCTCTCTCTCTCTCTCTCTCTCTCTCTCTCTCTCTCTCTCTCTCTCTCATATTTCCTAAACTCCTACTTTTGCTTTAGAACTCAACTAACAGTGTTTTTTGTTTTACTACACTACCACAAACTTCTGCGGATTTTTATCTTAATGGTCATGATGATCGTAGTGGTGGTGATATTGTCTGCGTTTTGTTTGGTTAAAGTGCTATAAAAGTGTATTATAACAATAATCATAATCATCATCACCATTGCTTTTCTGCCTTAAGGCAGGTTCGAGGCATCCATCTTCTCCAATCTTCCCTTAGCATCACTTTACGTTTCATGTTCTGATATGAATTATTCTTCTTGAGATCGTCCAGTAGCGTGCTTCTAGGCTTTCCCCTTGCTCGCTTTCATTCCGTTCTGCCTTCTATGACGTCTCTTTACAGGTTTTCACCTCTCAAAATGTGTCCGATCAACTTCTTCTTCCTCTCGAGTATAATATTCATAAAGTTCTCTTATCATCGACCAATCTTAGGACCTCTTCATTTGTCTTTTGGTCATTCCAACTAACTTTCTCCATGCGCCTCCATATCCACATTTCAAATGCCTCTAGCCTTTTTTATCTTCTTCCTTTCTCAGCGTCCACGTCTCTCAACCATAAAGAGCTACACTCCATACAAATGATTTTGACAATCTTTTTCTTGAGGTCTTTGCTCATTTGTGTGTTAGCAATTCTTTCTTTTGTTGAATGCACCTTTGGCCATTCCAATTCTTGTTTTTACTTCATCTTGGCACCTTCCATCATCTGAGATTAAAGATCCTAAGTATCTAAACTTTCTCACTTGTTGTACTCTTTCTCCGTCGATTGTAATATTTAGATCTTTACCTCCTTCTAGCCAAACTCTCACGACCTTGGTCTTCTTCACATTGATATTCAATTCCTACATGTTTCCACATTTGTTCAAGGAGTCCATCAACTTTTGTAAACCACTTTCTGATCCTAAAATCATTACTTGATCATCGGCGAACATATCCTTCAGTAGTTGTCTTCACACTCTAATTCCTTCTTCCACTTCTTCCAATATTTCAATCATCATCATCTCTGCGTAAATGGAAAAGAGTAAATGTGAAAGCAAACAACCTTGCCTTACACCACGTCCAATTTGCCCTGGTTCAATACTACCATCTGCCACTCTTAATACTGCTTCCTGATGCATATATAGTTTGGTAATGAGTCTCCTGTCTCTCCAATCCAATCCTCGCCAATCTTCTTCAGAATTTCCATCAGCTTTTTACACTTAACTGGATCAAATACTTTCTCAAAATCGACACAGCAGACGAAAAGTTCCTCTTCATTTTCTAGACTTCGTTCAGACAGGATTTTTATCACCGCTATTACTTCTCTCGTTCAGCATCCTTTCCTAAATCTAAATTGAGTCTTGCCGATGAAATAATTTGCTTTCGCCTCTAACCGCTTTATCAACACTTTTAACATGATTTTGGATGCATGCGAAATCAGAATGATAGTTCTGTGGTCAGCACATTCTACAGCGTTTGTCTTTTCTTGTAGCGTCACTATTATCGATTTTGTAAAATCCTCAGGCCACTCACCTTTTGCATACATATCTTTGCACAGAACACTCAACTATTTTTCAGCTTTCTCTCCGAGACTTTTGATAAACTCCGCTGGTATGCCGTCAACTGCATCTACTTTTCCGACTTTGGGCTCCTTGATTGCTTTCCTCACTTTCGCTTCTGTTAGTTTAGGTCCTTTCTCGTCAGCTCCAACACTTTCTTCATTTTCGAGATGCATGTCCTCCATTCTGGGTTTGTCTTCTTTATCATACAATTCTTCAAGATACTCCTTCTATCTGTTACGGATCTTTTCAACTTCTTGAAGCAAGACACCATCTTTGTCCTTCATCGCTATGCTTTTGTTCACAACCTTTACCTTGATTTTCACTTACATTATATCCACTTTACCAATTTTTATGCAGAGCATTTATTTATTTAAAGATAAAATTAGTTTGAAAATGTAGCTGAAAAGCGTAAATTGGCTGTTTATTAAAACCCCGAACGGGTTTGATTGCCCATGCATGAATTCATACTGTATTCTTCGTGACTTCTGTCCTGCCTCGAGTATATTAGATGGCATTACACGATCACATCATGCAATATTTAATCGTTTTCATAGTAAAAAGACAAATGAACGATAGTAAAAATTAGCAATCCAATATTTTAATGATTGTTTTTACTGTGAACTTACTCTATGAGTCTATTTTCATTGACTTAACATTATTTCTTCATTTAGTGGACCACATCTGAATTGTCATTTAATGTTAAATAGTGTTTCTAAACAGAGATGAGGGAATAAAATACCTGTGTATTGATGCGCGAAGAGAAAATCACACCCTCGAACCCATATTTTGTTGGCAGGAATTCTGAAAACACTGTTCCAGCCGACATATTATGACGCCTTAGAAGGTGCACGTAATACCCTATCCAAAATTAATGAGTCTTATAGACGCTATTATTCAGAACGAAAGACGTATCCATCATGCACGGTTTTTTTATGAACCTTTTACATGTATGGCTACTATAGTTAGCTTTAAATGGGTTTTCGGTGCTATTATTCAGTACGAAAGACGTATCCATCATGCACGGTTTTTTTTATGAACCTTTTACATGTATGGCTACTATAGTTAGCTTTAAATGGGTTTTCGGTGTTACTTAAGGGATAGTCACTGTATAATCATGCTGACACCAGGATTTATTTTAATGGACTGGAAGAAACTTACAAGAGAATTGCTGTTTTGATTATATAATGAATTCTCCACTAAAACAATCAGCGAATAAGCTTTCAATAATTATATTCATTGTTTTGGAAATAATAATATTGTATAGCAAACATAAATCTGGTAAAATAGCTTTCAGATCTTTATGCGGAGAAGTTGGGCATTTTCCATGGAACATAGTTATTAGGAAATAATTTCTGGTACGACTCTAGGTCTTAAAATAATGTAAAGGAAAGAAAGTGAAACTAACAATGTAAGTAAAATCAACAAGCAAATTATTTATAGGCAATTAAAGTGAAAATTCCCAAAGACACTTACAGTAACGTGAATTAAGGTCCAAATAATCCAATAATCATAGGTGTAGTAATCACAAGTCCTAAATATAGAATGTTCCGGATAAATTCCAGTAGCCTTGAATGTCCTGATGTGCTAGTAGTCTTGAATGTTCTGATGTCAGTAGTTTTGAATGTCCGGATATGACTGAATGATGTAATCCAGAATATCTTTGAATGCATTCACATAAATCTCAAAGTCATGTATTAATCTAAAATGAGAATGAGCACTCTTAGTAATTCCAGTGAATATTTCAAATAAATAATTCCTCTCTCTGAATTTGTTCTGGTTTTCACAACTGTAACGTCTGATTACTAAAACACATTCCTTAGTTGACTGATCTTAATAATAGGAAGTTTTGTATAGGAATTAAATTTTGTTTACCAATCCTGTATAAATATACAGATAAGTCACCTGACAGAATATTCCAGAATATGAGTAACTCTAACGGAAATTTCCTGTACGTGTCTGACTTTTCTCACATTAATACATGGAAAATTCCAATCTAATTGTTAAATCTTATGTGAACAAGACTGACCTTGAACTCGAATGCAGTAAATATGTTGTTTACAAAATGACAAGCATCAATTTGAAAGATTTTAAGTCGTTGACAGAAATCAAACAAGTGTTTATCTTCGTGCATATAAGCCAACAATTATTAATAAAACAACCACATACTTGTTCGTCCGACAATTAGCCATTGCCGAAATTCCTTATCAAGATTTTGTCATATAAATCCTTCTAGACAAACATTGAAAGTTTATTACAAATATATCGCGAATTAGTAAGTTAACTTTTGATAATTATTATGAAACAAGAAAAGCGATTCTCAATATTGTAAAATGTTTTAGGTTTTTAAAGAACATATAAAGCTGCGGAGAAATGTTCGGAATTATGTGATCTCAGAATGATATCTTGAAAATAAAATCGAAATTTATCATCCGCTGAAATATATGTATATTTATTTATTTTATTTATTTATTTATTTTGTTCAAGCAAAATTGCGATGAAATAATCCTCCATTTTTAATGAGAATGATATGGTAATCTTCATTCATGGCATAATTAGTAAAAATGACTAAACTAAACCAAACAGCATTCTAAGCAAATGTTTCATCCTTCTTTGGGGCACCCTGTATTTGTTACGGATAAATTGACGAAATAGCCTTATGGACTTTAAGTAGAATTCATTAACCAGTGTACATTAATACCATATGGTTGCCCTCGAAATGAAAGATGGTACATGAGGTGCAAAAGATTTTGGTCTATAGTAAAAACAAATGCAGGATGCAGGAATTATTTTCCGTTTATCTTGTTGCAGTAAAGATTACGAACTTTTCAACCAAATTTTGAGCTAAAATGACACTTTTTTTGCTGGATGTAGGAAGTAATGTCAATTGACACTGCAGTAATAACACTTTTACAGTATCTGTAATAGCTAAACAAATAACTATCTATAATTCATAAAATCCTTTTGTTCTGGACAAAAATACACCCCGACTCTCCCGCATCCCCCGCCCATGCACATGATGGATATACGTTTATAGTGCTTTCGATATTAAAAACAAAAGTTAGAGGAGTTGTCTCCAGCCTCTGATTATAAAGGGCAATAACTCTTACAACAATCATGGAAGAACAATGATTGGCAATATTTACATCTTCATTTGACGATCATGATATATACCAGTCAAAAGAGTGTATTATATATGTTGCACTCCCCACTCCTTGAAGTCATAAAAGGCAATACCACTTTCGGAAAAAACCGGACCACATTGACTGAACAATATGCACGTGTGTAGGACTATGTTCAAAAAGATGACTTTAGGCACTGTTAGTGCAGAAGGCTATACAATCACTACTGAATGGCCAGTCCTTTCGCGAAAAATTTTAACATGGTGGAAAAATGCTTGTAACTAGTTGGCATAGAATTGAATTCCAATTTTTAAACTGTGGCCTTCAAAGATTAAAAATAAACATTGCATGCCTTAAAAATTGCTTATTTAACCCATATCGTTTAGTAAATAGGACTAAATATACGTCAGTCGAACAGCACTTAAGTTAAATGAACTGAGCATCTACGTTTTCCAAACATCTGTTTACATATCACAATTAGGAAGCTCTTTTAAGTGACACAGGATTTTCTACCTCTCTCGACTATTAGCTTTTGCCACCTAATGACATTCGCTGGCAGCCCGTACTATAGATTGTTTGTCTAGCGCTGTCCTGACGCCACTTAAAACTAGCCCTACTGAACGAAGTCCACATACTACCTATATATGTACCAATTATGACACAAAACCAAATAATAACTGCACTAATAGTTGTGTGTTGTGTTGAAAAGAATATATTATTGCATCTTGCTATAAATCACATAGACAATGACTCTTATGAAAAACATAATTTCTAATTATGCACATTTACAAAATAATAACCGCAGACTGCTCCACATTCCACATCAGTCAATCAAACACTGACAGACAAAGTGAGCTCATGAAGCAATGGCATGCATTACATCCGGCTACAAGATAAAAAGTGCTCAAACTCTCATAAACATCATTAGTTATCTTCCGATTAATACCATAATATGTATTAAATTTTACAGCAATCCGTCAAGGTACACAAAGAGTATGCGAAGTTTTAAGCGCAAGCCATGAAGCATATACATCAACGTAAGTTAGTACTAAAACCTTCTAAGCTTTTGACACAATGTATTGCTATAGGTACCGTAGTCCGGGTCAAGCTGAACAGAAAAAAACACCACAAAGTACCGTATTATGTACAGTCATATGCACGTCACTTTTTCTGTCTAAATCGACTGTGACTGCATAATTTAATACAGTGTAAGACAATTATTGCTGCTCATTTCAAGGTATACTACTGAATAATATTTCTTCAACTTCCTTAAAGTCAGTGCACATATGTCCTCAAGATTTTGTGTTACGCACTTTTTGTATGCTATTTGCATAATGGCAACTATAATGTTCGGGTTATATGATAGACAAAACGACGGTTATGCCAATAAGTGATTACATTTATAGATAAATTGGAAGAAACGGATTGGTATATTTAATGTTTACGCTTTTAACAGCTATATGCAATTAAGCTAAATGCACTATATATATATATATATATATATATATATATATATATATATATATATATATATATATATATATGTAAGGTTGATAATTGACTTTATTGCAAGCCGGGAAAAAAATAATCATCATTGCTCCGTAATCGGTTAAACTGTCAAAGTCTTGTGGAAGCGTGAATCAATCTACTAATTTACTTACATGTAGCTGGAGCACAATCAATTTGACTTTGTATCACTGGTTGCAACTTTTTTTAACTTATCACAGTATGTAATGATGGCTTACAAGAAATAAGAAAGCATCCTGTGCTAGATTGCATTCAAACTTATACAGTAATTTCAGGTGCAGCAGGTACTTAAATAAAGTAAATGTGCTGATAGTGAGAAAAGTCATGAAAAAATAACGCAAATTGAATCTGTGAGATGGTCCAGACCACACTCTATTACACTATGAGCAAACATCTTGTACTAGTTTTCATGCTTCTGAAGATAAGCACCACATTGTCTTTAAATATGAATGTCATTCGTCATTCAAAAATAAAGATATTGATTCTTATTATTGAAAAAGGTCACATATGCATGCTCTGTATGTATTTAAGTTTGTAAGTAAGGATGTATGTATGTACCTATGCCATAAACAAGGTCAAATTAATCATTATTCTAACAGTGTTCTGTTTGCTTCCATGTATCTCTATGTGTATTGCAATATTTTTGTACAATGTCTCTTGTTAGTGGACTCCGTTGGCTTCATTGCTGTACATAACGATTAGTTTGATTTTTCTACAATGCTTTGGTTGATAGATTTGATTCTATTGACTTGTGTCTTAGGCAATTAAAATTCATCTGCAAGAATTTTAACGTCCTCAGCTACGTTTAATAAGACTTCATCACAGACAACACATCCAAGTTTGCAGAACAGATATTGGTATGCTATTACGGTATATGCTTTCAGCTGATCTCTGGATGTAGCAATTATGTATTGGGCAGAGTCAAATCTAGCAAGTTTTTTAAAATTTGCAACAATTCACTAGCGGGTAAATATTTAACTATTTTACTCATTTTCTATTTGTCTATTGATAGTTCGAAACGGTTTGTTTTTGACAAAAATGTACTCAGCCTCAAACGTTTAACTGATATTCATTACATTGCTCTCTATTTCATCGAGTTTTCGTTTCCAAATCTTGTTTTAAGAACATTACTTACTGTTTAAATGCTTTTCCATGAAACTTCACCTTCGTCGTCTGTTGTTTAATCACTATTTAGTTTGCTTACATTTGTTTTAATATCGACTACTTGTTTCATGGGCCATTATTACTTGCTTTTTAAGTAGCCGTAAGACAATGTATTTACGCTGTCAATCGAAATACGTTCATCGTCATGATATGACACACCCACCTTGTTTATTGTAATAAGGTACATTGCATGATTATATGATCAAAACAAGTTCATATTTGGTATTTTTGTTGTTGTCCTTGTTATTAAACCAAAGGTTACAGTACACCTCAGATATTAAATTATGTTTGCTCACACACCTTTTAAATTCTTTGCAAACTTTATTTCCTTGTCATCAGCCTCAGATGAATAGAGTTTTGAACTTAACTCACAAAATACTTTGATAGATGTTCAGCTTATCTTCGAATATTCCTACCACTATCTTTTTTACGTGTTGAATAGCAATTACATTGTCCTTCTTGAAGTTGCTGGTATCATAGAAAATAATGTTCTGCCACATGTCGTCAAACAAAAATAGTTTCAACGTTGACACACCACAGTGAATCTGTATCTGTAATAAGTAGTTTCATCCGATCATTGTATTTGTTTCTTTCTTGTTTACTTGTTGTGGAAAAATTCACCCACTTCTAGAATTTGAACACATATATTTGTTCTCGAACATTTGTCCTAAGGCCGCATGTAACTTTCTACTTATTGTTTCAACGTTTTTTCTAAGAAACGTCACCTTTGTCATCTGTTGTTTAATCACTGTTTAGTTTGCTTACCTTTGTTTTATGTTAGGCTATAAATTATAAATTGTTTGCTTAAACTTGCTTTATGTGTGGCTATAAATTATAAATTGTAAATATGATTGACTAATTCTAATTTAATTCTTGTTTTTAAGGCTGACTAGCATAAATCATTATCAATTATTGTTCTCATTGCGAATGATAGGTTGTTTCAAATTTGTCATATTCCCTTTCATATTTCAACAGTTGTTCTTTTTCGCAAAATATCCATTTGTTTGACAAAGTTATTCGTAAATTTAGGGAAGTCTTTTTTTGAAATGATTAGAAGCCTTTTGTATCAAACTTACATTAAGCTCATTGCATTTTTTCAACAACGCTTGCTGATCAAACAAACCATATTTACTTTTGTTTCAGTTCTAAACCTAAATGAATATACAACGTTAGTTTCTTGGAGCTAATGACGTATTTGTCTTTGTTTTTATGTCCATAATGTCGGTTTGTTTTCCTCGTTTATTGATTCCTTAAAAGTTCTGACAAAATAGTTTACAACAGGCAAAAGTTTCTCAGGTGCTAGAGGATAGTCCTTAATGTAGTCATGCGAATTTTCAGGTAGTCTTCAATTCTACCTCTAAATTATTGCACTTGTTATTATTGCCAGGGATGTTGATGTTTATCAAATTCATTTTTACCCATGCACTTTCTTCATCCTTTGCCCATCTGAAGTTTTTCACTGGTGTGTATTGACACATCGCCCAATCACGCATATTGTTAATATTTAGGTGTATGATGAATGATTTAGGTTTTAACTAGTCATGCTTTCCGTTCTATTTAATTTTCCTAACTTCATGATTTGATTTAGCATCCGTGTGCCATGGTACCGCTCTCAATCATCAACAGCCTGTCCTAGTCTATCAAATCTTCAAGTTATACACCTGATATCGTTACATTTGTATAATGAGTTAAGTCAGAAGCACTGTGAAATATGCTGAGTCAAGTTTGTAATGTTTTACACAGACATTACGAAAGCCCTCCAAGATGTCAGACATCATCAATGTATCTTTCTTAACGTAATAGTCATGGAGATAACCGAAAGTCAAAATATTCCATAACAGCCTTTACGTATCGGTAATAATTAATGGGTACATTAGAATTGAATAACGATGAGTAAAACATTTCTACTGACGTGATAGATGTTTCCTCGAACTCATAAAAGTATTCAAGTGAAAATATGTATTTCCTAAAATATGTCGGTTAGATTTGTAGAAATTTTGTAATTGTCTCCATCATCTCGCCAGCGTTTAGGATTTTCCAGCCGCTTCAATTATTGACCAAGAACATATAGTTGTCTGCAAACCTGATTGTCCTTCAGTAATAATTTCCTCTTCTGTTTTTTGAAAATGGCAACTTTAAACGTCTTTTTTTTCTTCTGCAAGTTACACAAATACACAAGCAGCCGAAAGACAGAAAGAGAACACACAACAACTGGAGCTGAAAGATTGTTGAGGATGTTTAGCCAAAGCATATAAACGAGGAAGCGTTCAATCTTTTATCCAATGAATTACAACTTCAAAGATACAAATTAGATATAATATTTATTAAGCTAGAATCTTTAACTTTTTAGTGGAAAGTTTAAACGAACTAACCATGCTTCAAGAAACAACTGATGATGGAATTATGTAGGATATAGGCGAGAATGATGAAAATCTACAGCAAATAAAATAACTCAACCATAAATTTAAAATTAGAAAGAATTTAATTTGGATCAGTGACAATATGAAAGAGTCTATTGACTCCTTGCATCGGTTACATCGTATATAGACTTGTAACAACCAACTGTTTAAAACGTTGTACCCATCGACACATCGCAAAGTTTAAAAGAAGAAATTGCGACACATCGTAAAGTTTAAAACAAGAACTTAAACCAGCTGCTCAGCATAGCAACTAAAATATTCCCGAAATGCTGCAACAGCTATTGTCGTGCACATTTATATTGCTCTTTTGTTTCTGAAATATTTTCCACAGTAAGTTCAACGTTTGATATCCAGCAGAATGTCAGTAATGTATTATATGTATGTTCAACTTTACTAAAATAGGAACTAAACTCTGTAATATACAAATGTAGAAATAAATAAAATAAAGAACGAAAATCCTCACAAGAAAACTTCGATCATTAAATCTTTTGTTTAAAGATGTTACGCTCTGAGGTCTATCAAATACAACAGCTCTGTGATGTTTCTACATTACACCACCTCAACATGAAATGTGTTAAAACAAAGTCTCTTCATTGTTGTACGAATACAGTCATTAATGTGACAAAATACACAATATGACACATGATATGTACAAATTACATTTGTTAAACGTAGCTGTCCTAATTTTTTTGTAAAATTTAAGAACTTCTTTTTATCGATGAAGTAATGCAGCTTTTAATCTCATTGGCACAGAATGGATAAAATCCATGCAAATCGACTCTTTTTGCGTCAAAAAAATTATATAAGAAACGTACGTTTTTTGAGTAGATATACAGGAATTTTCAAATGGCATTATAAGCCAATAAAGAAACACTTTTTCCCCAGCTAATGTAAACTCCAGCTTAGAAGAATGCAAATGATACCAGGCAATGCTACTGCTACATTTTTAGCTAACTCAAACAAACAGTTGGCAATATTTTCAATGCCTCTTTATCTATGTGAAAAAATGAATATATCCTATCAGTACCACTACCTCTAGCCACTCTTGACAAAATAATGTTTCTACTTCACTCGCAAAATATTTCTTTACATCTACTCAAACAAAACTAAATATCCTCTATTTCTTTGCATTCGGATCATTGGCAATCAGCAAGAATATACATATACCGTTAATATTGTAACATAAATTAAACGTTGCACATTTGATACATACAGTAAAATGAAATATATCACATGTACAAACAATTACTTGATAGAAGAGATTTATACTTAAGTACATATACACATATCCAGATATACATACATACATACACACATTGACACTCACACATACACAAACACATACACACACACACACACACACACACACACACACACACACTGTAAGGTTTAAACCACATACTGACTCTAGACACGTACTGTGTTTTAAATCGTCTGCAAGCTGTTTATCCTGTGAATGTAGAGTTTTAAATTTTAACCAAAAATGATATTTTTGTTAGATTGACACATCATTATCATTACATTTCATTATATTTTTTGTCGCAAAAACGGCACAGATTTCGAAAATGAAGACACCATGAGCACTTATTTTAATTATGAGATTATTTTGTATTTGTGCTGAAAAACAAACACAAAAAACTGCTGATCTAATAACTAACCACACCCTTTCAGATAATCCATTAACAATATTTTAAATATTAGGAATAATATATTAGCCATAAATTGAACTAGAAAACAGAAACATGTATCAAAGTTATCTTCCATTTCTTTTTAAATGAGCTTAATGTCTGTTCAAAAAGTGTATTAGTTATAGGTCGGGCGACGCACTAAGCAGGTGCAACAAGCACACACTGCGTGCCATTTTTCATTTGACACTAATGCAAATTTTTGTTTCTGCAACAAATGGAGCAAATTAAATATCACGTTTCATCACATTACGTTCAAATCTTTTTCAGTACACGATTTCCGGATTTTTTTGAGTCAAGACAATGTGACTTTCACTGAAATGTACCGGTATCAAAGCGCCGACCTCCCACTGGTCAAGGAACCAAAGCTAATGTCCGACCTCATCGCTCGTTTTTTCAAGATTGATGTGGCTGGGGCAGAATACAGACTGACTCTTTGTGAAGTACAAGTAATTGGTGGTTAGTGGTAATTCGCCGACCATTTTATGGGTATTGTCTTTAATTCTTTGTCTTTTAGATCAAACCGTCATGGTCTGAACGCAATTGTAAAGATTTTCAGGTATCTATATTATTCACCTTTATTCCTGGGCGTTGGAAAAGAACATTCATTTCGTTCATGCACATAGCTTCTAACGTTCTTAAGTTGATGACTTACATTGTATAATTATATGCATTAATCAAACAAAACTTTGTCAACATTTCGCATTTATTGTTGATATTTCTACTGCGATTGAGATATAGACACAAACTTATTCATAACAAGGTCAGATGTTATAAATTCGGCGTAATATTTCGTGCCTTTTATGCTGTCGAGGTGCAACATTTTTATTATTTAATTTTAAAAAAACACCAAGCAAATCGCTGTTTTTGCAATATTAAAACGTTTAGAGGAACAAAATATAAATATATATATATATATATATATATATATATATATCAGTAAAACATAGAAAATAGTACTGTCTCCTAGCAAGTATTCAAAATAGACAGACGGGGTATGACATGATAAGTAACACAGTTTTACAGATAAATGTCCATATTTAGAAACAAAACTGATAACGGCAAATTGTGATATGTTATGATCGGATAAATAACACACACTCTAACAAGCAAACGCTCGTTCTTACAAACTATTATTTAGGGGGTAGGGGGAAGCATTATATTGTGATAGAAGAACAAACACTCGTTCTTATAAACCAAGAATCACGGATTTCCACTCCAATACTCAGTCAAACTAATGACTATGTGCCTTCCCGGTAGTTTTAATTTGATGATACAACACTTCTGACACTTCCGACAAGTTATGCAAGATCCTTGTCTGTTTTAACGCAAACACGCTCGAATGTTCTGCTTCTCGATTTACAAACTCAACTAAAACATATTGGTACTATTTGTCAAAACAAGAAGGAAACTCAATGCTCTATATTTCCGCATACATTTTGTTATTTTAACGGAAAGAAAGAGAGAAAGGCCTTTGTCATAACAAGATCAGAAATTATAAATTCTGCGTAATGTTTCGTGTATGTTTATGTTTAAAGGGAGTTACATTTCAAACAACAAGCAAATGTATATAAATTCTTCACATTATATCAGTGTAGGCGAAATCGCCGTCTCAACAATATTGTTGAAGGCTTTTAGAGAACAGCAACAACAACAACATCAACAAAAACATATAGGAGTCAATGCATGAATGCATGAAAGAAAGAATAAATTTGCAACCAAAGGAAGAAAATATTGTCATTTAAACTAACAATGGGATAAAAGTGTTATGGTATCTTAAATGACACCAACCCTTACAAGCAAATACCCACACTTACAAAGATGAAGAGGGCAAATGGTCATTTGTTATGGTAAGAAAAATAACACACACGTTTTCAAACAAAGATCCACATTTACAAGCGAACACACTTACAAACAATGATAATGAGAGCTAATGGGAATATGATACGGCAAAATAAATAACATGCACTTTTACAGACCAATACCCATATTTAGAAACTAATAGTTCAATGGGTATAAGGGGTAATCTATGATAGAATGACACACACTCTTTAATTTCTGTGTGCCTTCTAGGCAGTTGTCTTTTGATAATACAATAATACAATAACGTCGCTGCCATAGGCAAGTTCATTGTCTGTTCTAATGCAAAACGTTTGACCGTTTTCCTTCTCGATGCAGAAACGTAACGTGCCGCGTATGCCAATGAGATAAATCTATAATAATAGCTAATTAGACATCAATGTCTGAATTAGGATAGGAATGTGTATGAATAGAGGTACTTCCATCAATCTAGTTATCTATTTAGTTATATACTGATTGAATATCCACCTGCCTGTTTGTATGTTAGTTTGAGGCTTTTAAATAAAGACGGAACGATAACAGATGTTCTACAGTTGGTCAAAACATTAATATTCAATGCCTGTTTTTAATTTATTTATTTTTATTTTTTTTTTATTTGTTTTTGTTGTTGATGAAATTAAAACTTGAGTTGAGTAGAGAATTTGCTTTAGGGTTAGTACTTTATTAGAAATTAATTATTAAAACCCTTCTGTAAATTTTATATCAGCCTCTTCACCTCAGGGCTGTAATATATACTATGTATGTTCACATGAAAACGTTAATATGAATGTTGTAGCCTTAGAAAGCCTTAGAATACAACTGCTGCTCCTAGAGCACTGAATGAAAGTAGTTTTATTTGCATAAGTTAGGAATGATTAAGAAGGCTTTGTTACCACAACCACAATAGTGAAATATAAATCGCTTGCCATTCTCTAATATCAAACTGCTCAGTAAGGTGTTGACTTAAGATTCGCGTTAGAATTCATGTTTACAACAATAATGAATGGTGTCAACTTGACTTTCGTATTTTGGATTTCTAGTCTTATCTTTGACCAACTTTAAGAACAATTTTCGAACGACGAAGGTCGTGAAGCGTACGTACGTAAATATGTTGCTTCTTTTAGAGAGCTTGCTTTTTTGCATTCAGCCTTTTTCATTTTACGTCTTCGTCATTGTTTATGCAAGGAATATAAATTAATCTTGAAGCATCTCTAAAATATTTTATTTTCCGTTCTTTGTTTTACTGATTTAGGTATATCTAGAATGCAAGAACCTGTGAATGCTGGTGTCATTGCCGGAACTGTGAGTGCTGTTGTTGGAGTGATAATTATTATCGTGATATCTATTGTCCTGGTGAAAAGGAGAAGGTTAGGAATATAAATTTAATGCTTAATGAAATATATAATCATACCTTCATCGGAAAGCGCAATTGTCTACTATAGAGATCAAGCTACCTATGTAAATCCTGTTATCGCTGTTTTGTTGGGGGGTAGCGTTTTAGCGCCATATGCTTCTTTGAGTTTTTCATGACATCTGTGTTTTTCCTCGAAAGATGGAGCGAGGAAGAGGAACTATGTCAAATTCAGACACATTGAAACCATACGGAAACAGAAGGATTAATAAACGATAGTTACAAGGGTTTGCACGCACCAGATATTAATACTTATATTTAATCTAACTTCATCCTTTTTCGTTAACATTAAATAAGATTGCTAAATACCTTGTAAAAAAATTAACCTCGAAGGCAACGATGTTTTCTAAGAGTGGTCTTCGAAGCATTAAAGATCATATTGCCCAGATTAAACAAATACTATATAAACGTGGATTATTAACCAGTAATTTCTAACTCAGCAGATACGTTTACGCTGTATAATATCCTTAACACTTCTGGAAGAACAAATTACCTTCTAAAATACATCAAAAGGCTATAAGATTGATACATTATCATTGTAACCTTTAAAGAATTGAAGAAGTCTTGACTACTACATGATTATGATAAACACCTTCAGTACATTACATTAAATTAATACACATCTGTTGACATCTTCTATCTGATTTGGATTGGATTTTGATTGTATAGGTATAAGTTAACTTTAATGGAAATAAACAATTACAGATCAGTTGAACAATAAGTGATGTCTGCATGTCATATTCTTAAAACATGCTTGTCTCCATTTTTGTCATAGAAAAAGAAATAACACTGAGAAAGAGAATAACATGAATCCAATGGAAAGCACAACTCACCACATAAATTCAGCTAATGCCGGTAATACACTTTGCTTCATATCATACTCAATTTCATTTTTCACAAACGCGATCTTATTATAAGTTTAGAGAGTATATTATAGTATTATTATAGTCATGAATTATTTGCTTGATTCATTTTCCGTTTATAACCAATATGATATGTCAATTTAAATTTTGACTTAATTGACTGAAGAACAATAACTCCACAAGGGATATATACTTCATATATATTATGCAAGTTTTCTTTTCTTTGTTAAAGGTCCAACATTTATTGTATCTATAAATTATAGTATATAATGGTTGACATGATTTAGGGACATAGTAAACAATAACGCCATGTATTCTAATAATACTTAGCGTGTTTTATGTTTTATACTCAACGGCAATGTTTTAAAAACATGCGACATCTGATATGGGCAATTTTGTGACGCTTTTTACAAATATAAACACACTTTCTCCATTTTGTGTTAAATAATTATTTAATGTCTTTCAGACACACCTTCTCAGAAAGCTATCAGTACCGAACCAGATAAATCAAAAACATATTATAATATCGAGGACTCGATAACACAAAGAAGCGAACCAATTCACAAGACAAACAGAAATAGTTTGAAAGCAGGATCAAATGTCAGTTTACATAATGGTTATGAGGTACTGTATATATTATTTAAATTCTATGTTTCGATTTACCAGTTTTGATTATTTCATTTATTTATCTCAATTATTGTAGGTATGAATGCAAGTTATATTTACTGTGCAAAATATAGTATCATCCTCAATGTTTTTACATGGATATTAAACAGTTTACAAATATAATTTGTCGAGTATGTTGACTAAGCAGCTGTAATGTACCCTCGACAGGTTCGTTTCAATCAGAAGAACTTCTCAGAGCATCTAACAATGAAAAGATACGCACAAGTCTGAGCATAATGGGGACGTGAGAGTTGGGTCCTTCAGTTCTCGAAATACTCTAGGCACGAAACACAAAGTCCGATTTAAGGCGATTGAATGTTATACATTCTCTAAGATTATTCCAGATAACGCTTTTCATATATGAAAATATTAATATTGTCCTAACTCTGACTCTGTTCTTACATTCAATGCTTAACACTGGATACCTTAAGCATCAAAGCTTACCGTGGAATTAAAGCCTTAGGTTCAGTTAATGTTCAAGAGTTTCTAGAATAAGGAGAAAGGTTGCTAGATAAAAATGTCCGTCGCACGATTTGAATCAGAGATTAAATACATTTCGTATTTCTCTCTGATGTACAATTCAATGACCAGGTCTGAATTTCACCAATACAAGCCCTAAGTTAAGTCCATACTTAAGGCATTGGATTTGACAATTGTACATCGGCCTTAACTTTTAAGTCTAGACTTAAGTTCTATTGGTTAAATTGAGGCCTGGTCTAGATTTCAAGAATACAACTTAAGTCTAGGATCAAACTTAGGTCTAGAATCCAGCTTTCAGATCGGCTGAAATCTAAATCTGAGCTAAAATCAACTAATCAAATACCTTCAGTAGTAACTTAACTTTAAAACTTATTGAAGACTCGTCCAAGTTTCACCAGCAGCCCATACAATTTAAGTCTAGTCTTAAGAAATTTCGTTGGTTAAATTGAAGTAAGATATAAATATCATTTAATAGAACAGTTGCATTGTAGATCTACGCTTAATGCAGACTTAGGTCAGGTTGATGAAATCCATGCCTGGCACACCAGCTGTTCTTTTACATTGACATATGATGAACGGCTCTTATGATCATTTGCTTCCAGAGCCTCCGAGATAGGACAGGAGCAGAAGACTCAACATATTGTGTGATAGACCACGGTCGCATGGGTAAGAATTCAACTTGAAATAGTGTGAATATAAAACAATTAGTATAACCTATACGTTTATTAAATGAGTTTCTAAATAATTCGTGTACAATTTCCTAACTACATAACACGAAGGTTCTTTTTCCGTTTTACGTATGATAATTATGTTCTTCAGACGTGAGATAGATTTAATGTGATTGTTTGAAGAGATTTGATATGCAATAAATTTATGTGTTTTGTGGATTTAAACATTTTATGTAATGAGAAATGACACTTTAGTTTGCATTCCTAGATTCGTGAATTTGCCTAATGGCCATAGTCTCTTCAAAGATAAATACGTTTACATATTTTCTTTGAATTCGTGGTTTATAACAAACCGCACATCCACTAATATTGGCAACCCATAAATACAGGTGTATTAACAACATTAGAAATTTAAATATTTTTTGTTCATTGTGCAGATAACCATGGAAGTAGTACTTTGGAAAATACCAGTTATTACAATGAAGAGTTCAATTTGCCTGAAATAGCAGTAGAATCGTAAAGGACTAGAAAGGGATCTTGGTCGAAAGGAAGCAGGACATTCTTCGTAAAAAGTTAGAAAAATCTTGTAAAACTGAGAAATGAACGCCTTTCCATGGCCCTATCTCATGCTCGTACAACAGCACAAGAGTGAGTTAATCTACGTAAGCTTCTCATATCATTGCACACATGTGCAAGTGTTTCCCGTGGATAACGAAGAAATGAAAATCTCAGCACACTAATAATAATAATAATAATAATAATAATAATAATACATATCATTGGTTCGCTGTATGTCACTCATTCCTTTCTTGTGCTATATGTAATAATGTACTTCTAGATAATGTCTTCTTATTTAGCTTACTACTTGCTCACAAGACAGGTTTGCAGCTCGGTTGGCTGAAGTAACATAATGTGTGTACCTTGCTTGAAAGCATTAAATAATAGACTTAATCGACAGCTTATATAACTTGCCAGTACCAACTGTGAAGCCATTATTCGTTTCAAACAAATGTAATTGTATTAACTTTATGTACAACTTTAACTCATCCGTTTGTTTTTACCGTATCCGCAGTATATCCGCTATTTTTGGTACATACAGATTAATGCAGATACGCTTTCTCGATTTAACTCTAGTACGAATTTATGCGTTGGACATATATAGGTAAAAAAAAAGATAGCATGAAAAGCGATATAATAAAACAAACGACAAATCAAGGTTTACATAATTATGTCATATGGAAATCCGTTTTGTTATTCAACTTAACTCTATCTGAAATTTACTCAAGTATGAGTTGTCCTGGAACTGATATTTTTGAAGTAAGATGATTTTTTTACACTCATTAATTTAAACATTATTGAAGTTTTTTAAAAAATCAGATTGCAAATAAATGTCTGTATCTGGTGTGATGATATTTACTCGGATGAAATATTCTGTACGATCGAAAGAGTGTGAACAATATTTTACTCTGTTCAGGTGGCACTGTTGAGTTTCAAGCTTCTTTGGTTTCAACTTTATCATAGCTATAGTAAAAAATAACGCATCAATGATTCTTGTTGCAGTTCTCATTTGTGATGATTTTACAAACTGACATGCATTCAAAGTTCACAAATGACTGAAAGAAAAGAACTGTTATTTACTTTTCAAATATTTGCATCGTGCATATAGTTTGAAGAAGCGATATGTATAAAATTAGAAATACCACGAATAATCTTAATTTATTTATATGATTCTATTGATTTTCATAAAATTGGCATCCAAGTTTTATACTTAGTACTTATATTGCAGTAATGACATCAGACAAGACGACAATTATTCTATGCCTTTGTCTGAATCTTGTTTGTTCTGAGATAACTCATGGATCTTGTTATTAGAGTCTTGGAATTTAATTAACAAGGTACATGATGACGATAATGTTGATGATGCTATGGAAAAAATATGTTACTTGGAGAGAAAGGGTTTGTCTTCAAGTTTCACATAACAAAGAACGGGAACGGATCCAAGATAAATGAAAGAATAGGGTTACACATTGCATATAGCTATACCAGCATACGTTTTATATATTGGTATATACATACATGCATGCATACAACATACATATACACTACGAATAGACGAGTTTCACATATATACATACATACATATATACATACATGTTGTTGTTCGTCCTTCGAGTTCGAAGATGACCATGGCATCACTAAGCGGTTTGGTTTCTGTAAGCATGCAAGTGGCTGATTAGGCGAATGTATGCTCTGAACTGTCTGTGGCACACTGGAATGAGATGTCGCTTGTGGTCTCTTGATCAACAGAAGATGTGCTGCATTTCATAGTTACGCTGCTCGTGTTTCTCCATTGCCTCTGCAATTCTCCTCGGCTCATAGTCTATAGCTCCAACGCGAATGAGACTGCGTCAGGTGCAACGATCCGGCGCAAGATCTTCCTTAGACTCATGGTCAATGTTGAAGTGTCTCAAGGATGGATCGCTTCTTCTGACCTCCGTGAGATCGTTTTCCCTCTTTCAGCTTGCCGTAGATCTTCTTTGGTAGTCTCTCGTCTGACATACTGATGATCTGGCCTGCCCATCTCATCTGTGATTTCATTAGCAGAGAGTGAATGCTTAGAATGTCTGCCCGTGTGCGAACCTTATTATCTGGGACTGTGTCCTATTTTCTTATCCTGATCCGTTTCCTCGGGCAATCCATTCATGTGAAAATGGTTTATCCTTTTGTCATGACGTCTGTATACCGTCCGTATTTGGAATGCATACAGCAGGGTCGGCAACACAATAGATATGCAGACCTTCAGTTTGATTTGTAGACTGATGAGTCTGCGCTTCCATACATTTGAACATTGTCTGCCAAAGGCCACACATGGTTTGGAAATTCTGCCGTTGGTTTCGTCATCGATGTTGACTTCACGTGACAGTGTACTGCCGTTGTAGGTGAATGTATCCGCATCCTGGAGAATGTGTCCATTCATTATGATGGTAGGCTCTAAGCTGTGCAGGTTGATGCATCACATCTTTCTTCTTGATGCTGATTGTGAGACCAAAATTGTCAGAAGCTAAAGAGAAATGGTCCAAACTCTATTGCATGTCAGACTTGGATTTGGCATTCAGGGAACAGTCGTTAGCAAATAAGAGATCACTAACAGTCACTTTCTGTAACCTCTTCTTCGCCAGTAGTCTCCTCAGATTTATGAGCTTGCTATCAGTCCGGTATCTGATGTCCATCTCACCGCCAGTGACATAGTCAAGGCAGGCATCTGTAAGCATGGCAGAGAACATCATATTGAAGAGAGCTTGGGCCAACACACAGCCTTGTTTGACTCCATTAGTGACTGGGAATGGTACAGATGATTCAACATCGTCCATGAAGCGAACAAGCACGCCATTCTGGGCCACTCAATTGTGCCGTGATCTTCCAGAGGACGCCACGACTGACAGTGTCAGAGGCTTATGTCAGACCAAGGAAGGTTGTGTACAGGTTTAAGTTCTGTACTTTGTATTTCTACTGGAGTTGACAAGCTGCAAACATAATGTATATTAACCGTTGTCCTTTCCTAAGCCACACCGACTCCTTGATCAATGTGATGCATAAGTCGATTTAGCAGACGTCTGGCGAGGATTTAACCGGCTATTGACAGCAGGAGATGCCCTGATGATTGTCGCAGGATTTGTTGCCTTTCCGCTTGCACAAGTGGATGATGGGATGTATCCTTCTATTCATGGGGTATAGATCCTTGAGTTCACACTGACTTGAAACGTTTAGTCTGTTTCTAAGTCAGCATTCAGTATTGAAGATGTTGCTGATGAATGTGGCCCATAGACTATCTTCAAAGCATCGTAGAAGTTCTTCATTTAATTCATGTTTGCGTAGAACTGAAACTCATCTGCCTTGCTGCGTAGCGATAAGCCTTGCCACTCACTGAGTTTTCATTGGACAGTCTTCTTGATGTTATTGAAGGCTGCTTTTTTAGATGATGCAGTGCTGTCTTCATGACAAGCCTTCTGTAACCGATGTTTCTCGTTTAGTAATCTCCGGATGTCAGCATCATTCTCATCAAACCAATCTTGATGTTTACGTGTGGTGGGATCAATGGTTTTGGATGCAGCCTAGTACAGAGTCTCTGAATGATGCCCAGTTTTCCTCAACGTTCCTGGAGATTGTATCAAGTGTTACTTGTTTGCTGCACATTTCTTCAACAAACGTCCGTTGCACATTTTCTTTTTTTTTCAATTTGGGCGCTTTTTGTCTTGTGGTCGTCTGCTATGCTGAATCTGGGCACTGAATTGGGTGGCTTTGAACTTTGTTTTAGTCCAGCATTCTGCACTTCTCATGGCCTTCGTCACTCGGACATAGTGCCTGTATATTCTCCTGACGATAACGTGGTCAATGAGATGCCAGTGCTTGGAGCACGGATGCATCCAGGACATCTTGTTGCAGTTTGACAGTCGGAAGATTGTGTTGGTGATTAGGAGATAATTATGAGGTCGTGTTAAGCACATTTCCATAGTAGGAGAAGTCCATTCTCGTTGCATTTGCCAAAGCTATTTTTGCCAATGACTAATGATCTGCGCCAACTCTAGCATTGAAGTCACCAAAGATATTGAGCTTGTCTGCCCTCAGTGATTCCAGGTCTACGATAAGTGATTCCAGGTCTATAAAATTTGTCCTTGATCCCATCTAGGTTGGTCATGATGGGTGCATAGGTGATGATTGTTGCATGTCTTTTTCCAGACAGTAGGAGTCTCGTTTGCATGAATCTTTTTGTTCATGTCCTTTTGATAGATTTGTGAGCTTTGATGGCAAAAATCAGGTTCACGTCGCTCTTCTTTACTGCAGCCACACAAGAAGAAGGTGTAGCCGACTCCTACTTCAGTGCGTCGTCCTTTCCAGATATGCGGGTTTCCTTCATGGCCGCTATATGGATGTTGAATATGAGCAGTTTTCTACCAGCCATAGCTGTTCTTTTTGTTTCTACCTTCTCTGCTCATGTGCTATCCATTGATGTGCGCACATTCCAGGCAGCAATGATAAGTGACATCACCTTTTTCTTTTTGTGTGATTTCCGACTGCTACAGTACAATGCCATCAGCCGCAGTATGCTGATCAGGATTAAGCCGAAGCAAGCAATTTTTAGGGCACCTTTCCTAGCCTTTTCCTCGTGCTACGAAGGTGAGCAGCGTGATCCTAAATTATACTTGCTTAGTCACCCAGGGAGCTGCCGAGTTCCACTGCTGCTTCGGTCTAGTGAATAGGATTTGAAGGTAGCTGTTGTGTGGAGGGAGACGACGTGCGTGAGTTGAATTTAAGTGAAAGAATGTTGCCCAGTGTCACCCTCACTCCCTCGTCCAGGCCTGTTTGAATCCAGTGGCATGGCAATGTCAAGACGTGCGGAGAGGTGTCTGGGTGCAATGGATGGCCATCAGGTTCTACTGCACATGAGTTAATGTCCTGTGTTGTCCACACAGCTCTTGCCATCTGACTTTACAGCCGGGAGGATGAGCATATTGCTCAACCGTCTGATCAACCAGAGAGGAACTTCCAGAGGGAGCCAGGTGCAGCTGTCCAATTTGGATCACCAGTTGCAGGTAGTACCGTCTACTGCTACTTACTATAGCAGACAGAGCCAGAACTACATACATACATACATACATACATACATACATACATACATACATACATACATACATACATACATACATACATACATACATACATACATACATACATACATACATACATACATACGTACATAAAATCGACGTTCAATAAAGGCAAAGCAGGTTATCTCTGAATGAAAGCGAATCTTGTTATGCGTGCTTCATAAGTAGTATAGGATGCCACTGGATTGACAAGATGGAAACTCCTATGTTAAAGCAGGTTTTTTGTTGCCATTTTTGTGGAATTCTGGGGATAAGTGGAAATCCTATGTCAAAACGATCTGTAGATTATTGGGTCAAACTTGAAATTAACTTGAGTCAGCCATCTAGTGGGTTTATAGCGATAAAGGGAAATGTAATGTTAAACATGTCCACATGTTAAACATGAGTCAGCACTTGGGTGTTAATATGGGAAATCCTACGTTAAAAATCTGTATAGGTTTAACATTATGAGTATCGAGTTGACATTTATGCCGTCGAGAGCACATCTTTGTTAGGAGTTGACCTCAAAATGGAATCCTATGACCTTTAAGTCATTATGACATGCACAAACATAAAGCTGCAGATTGGCAATTATTGATTAGTATCTCTGTTTCAAATAGAAAGATTGACAGAGAGAGAATGAGCAAACAAAAATAAATTAAAAAAATAGTTAACATAATTTTTTCACAAAAAAACATTTTTTTTAAAAATAAATCCCGCGAACTTAAACATCAATAAACAAATGAGGAGAGATGATTAAGGCTAGTACCTGCCTCTTTATGTACAACTGATACATATTAAACATGAAAGTACAACATTGTAGTGCAAGACTAGATTTCCAATGATCTAGTACAATGCCATTTCTTTCATCACACATACAAACATGCACACATACACACACAAACACACTTCTTGGTAAGTATGAAGCATCCATAAAATTCGACGAAAATCTTTACACATTAGCGCTTTTAACACTAGGAGTTTTGTCCTGCACATATACAGTTTTGGTGGCCATGTCTTTGCATATACTGTTCATAAATTTGCCACAAAGAATCTGATGGCAAACAAAATAAACGAAATGTAGTCAGTAACACACACACACACACTACACGGCGTTCGAAATTCAAAGGAATCATCTCGTCTTGTGCAATCAGCCCTTTTACCAGTAGTTAACTATTTTTTTTATGATTCAGAAAAAAACGGTACTAAGTAGTATTTCCTTTACTCTCTCTCTCTCTTTCTCTCTCTCTCTCTCTCTCTCTCTCTCTCTCTCTCTCTCTCTCTCTCTCTCAATCTTTGTTTCAGAAGCAGAGATACTACTAAATCATTGCCAGTCTGTGCGTTTTATGTTTATGTATGTCACAATGACTCCACTTAGTAGTCAAAATTTGCCGTAGTCAAAACGTCTACGTGAAAAAATGTAGAACCGTATACAAATATTGAAAAAATAGTATTTTCATATTTCTACATCATGTTGGTTTTTTTTTATTTATATTTATTTTACTATAATTTGTAGTCTAAAATCAAAATATTTTTGTACCAATAATAAACATTTGATGGCAAGTCATTCTAGAAAAATTTGCCGTAGTCAAAATCTCCCCACTCTACCTACGTTTGTGTATGTAATGATGAATTGGTGTACATAAAACTTGCCGACATTCTTCTTCCTTCATACTTCATAGCGTACATTTCACTCATCATATTATATGTGGATAATAGTTTCGCCCTTTTCAAAAACTGGAATATAAAATGTTGCAACTTACCAAATAAAAATCATTAACTTCATACACGCCAAGTTCGTTAGTTTTGAAAAGTGTAGCAAAATAACTCTGATCTTAAAAACAGTTCATAGGTAATAATTTACTCCTCGTCTCAAATCTAGGACAGCAAAGTTTAATATCAGATAAACCAAGGTCAATTCAGTGTAGGCTAGCAGATACGGTACAATTTGTAACAAAAATAAAAATTACGAACCAAAGCTGGTTCGCACTAAATTCTGCCTTCATTCGACAATGTAGCGGAATAACGCTGGTCTAACAGCAAAATTTTCACTCTCTGCATTGGGTAAGCCAAGGCGAATTCAGTGTAGGACTGGTAAATTTGTAACAAATGTCAACAAAACTGATGAATGAGAACTTGCCTTGACTTGATACTAAATATATTTGAATAACGACTTGTTGCCAGTACCGTACAAAGCAATGTTTGGCAAGAATCTTAGGACCAGCAAATAGAGGAAATACAGTGTTATAATTGTTTCCACGCAATTCAACAATGTGCGATTACAAGGATAGGATTCCACTGGAGTGTATGGATACTACTGTGTGCATTTTCTTCATCAACGTAGCCTTGTATTCATGTTAATGCATGTAATGACGCTGAAGAAGAACCCGTTGCGCATGAAGATATTCAAAAAGGAAAGACAACACAAAATTAAGAAAAAATGGAGTTTTGTGATGTGTTCTTGAAATTTCATTGTGAATTTTATTCACGAAAATATACCAAAATAACGTAAGCGTCTCTTTTTCTTAATTTGTGTGTTGTTTTTGTTTTTTTCTAAAGTATGGATTAGATTTTCAAAGACACACACAGATACACGCACGTGCATACGCACATTTTGTAATAAAGGGATTTGGTTTTTGTTTCATTTGGCAATCCTTTTGAGAAGTATATATTTTCCAAGAAATCTAGTCGGTCTGTGAAAAGGGCTATTTGGGTTGTAAAACAATATTTACATCATCTCTCTCTCTCTCTCTCCTATTTTATACTCTTCTTTTACATCCCACCCTGTGTAGTCTCAGTAGATGAGTGGGTGATGGTCATTCATAATGGCGAGTTGAATAATAAGTGTAGTTTTAACATTACATTTCCCTTTAGAAGTTATAGAGAGTACCACACATGGTAAACCTACGACGTAATGTTAATTCCGTTGAAGGTCATAGGCTTCCAATTGAAGTCAACCACTTCTAACAATTATGTTAACTAGAGACCGATAATTTTAAACTATGAATATATTTTAACATAGGTTTCACATCTTTATATGCAAGTAATGCACCATGTTTAACCTATAGACATTTATAACATTACATTTCCCCTTGTCGCTATAAACTAATACGATGGCAGCATAATGTTAATTTATCGTTTGATCTTATAATCCACAGACCCTTTCCCGTTTTGTCTTTCAAGAGCCACTAATATAGAGGAAAAAGCTGAGCTAACATAGGATTTCCCATCTTGTCTCTTAAGTGCCACAAAGATGGCGGCAAAACCTGATTTAACACAGAATTGCCCACCTTGTCGCTCAGAGGCATCCTATACTACTTTCATGTATGTGTACTACAGACAATGGTATACTAATGTACTCGATCAACATACCTTTTTTATTGAACACTAATGGTCTTATTTTGAGAGAAATCCATTAAAATCAAATGAAGAACAAAATTAATATAAGAAGTTTCTAAAGATACTACATTCTAATAGCTAGATATTGAGATTTTGGTCCCATCCTCAAGGCCAACAACTCCATCGAGTGTGACAGTCACCATCAAAACAAATGTGCAAGCCAGTTATATTTTACAAAAATAAACAAACAAAAAAAAAAAAAACAACAAACAAACAAAAAATAAGACAACATATAATGATGTATATAGTGATGTTTCAAGGTTGATAATAACCTGATCACGATGAAGCTGCAGAGCATATTAGATGGAACCGTACTTTGTTCGATCTTTAGCGCGGTCATGAAAGTATACCTATCTCTTATCCAATCCACGACAGCACAAATATAAACCTTTAAGTATGTCTCTTTATTGAACCCGCGGCAGAACGAACAGAACGCCCCCAGCTCCGAATTGAACCCATGCGAGAGAATACGGGGCATCTAAAAAACAAACAAAAAAGTTCAGCCGGGATGATTATCATTTTCTCACATTCCTATATGTGTTTTCCAGTGTAGAACACAGGTTAAAAATAGTTCTATCCTACCTCACAAATGACCTTTATCCTGATTCGTGGATTAGTTTGACATTCTACTGCGAGCATAGTTCAAACAAATTAGCAAAACCTTCCCAATTTCCATCATCACACGAAAATTCTTTCACAATAAAAAAGATAAACATTATTTGCAACACATTTATGTACTAAAACGAGCAGTGGTGAAGTTAAGTGTCGCACAAATAGACCGTTTCGCAGTGATCAATCTAGCTACATGTACGGCTTCTTTTGTCCAGTATAAATCGAAAAAGCCGTTGTTATAATTGTTTTTTTTTTTCTTCTTAAATTCATATTCTCAGTACTATTTCTGAATGGTAGATCAATTTTAGATCAAAGTTGAATCGAGGACTATTCCATTAGTTTTCGTCAATCTTGACTAATCTTGGATTAAGAGTGGACTTTTGTTGTTTTACCTGTTCACATTTGTATCATTGAGCAAGCTATCTAAAGTACACAATTTAGACGCTGTGTATTGCCATTACCATAGCCATTTCAACCACTGTTCTTCGATAGCTAAAATGTGTTTGAAGGTCATTTAATGTTGGCACTGAATCTGCGATGCAAATCTAACGTTTTACGCTCAATCTTAAGGTAATGATATTTTCAGTGGGTGTTTTGCAGTCTGAAAGTTATATCAGTATTCACATTATGCCATTTTGACCTCGACCCTCAAACGTTTGCATCCGACACTCTGTAAACCATCGTGCTAGACTCAAAATTCTGACCCTCGGGTGAAATTTTCTTATCCTACAACGATGCATGTGAAAAAATTTATCAGTCTCATTCAATCTAATCTCACTATAGCTCTTTTTATTCACACACACAAACATGCACACAGACACACGTACAACTCATAACTGAGGATGATACATTTATGTCTTAATTGGGATAATAAAATAGAAGTTATATATATATATATATATATATATATATATATATATATATATATATATATATATATATATATATATATATTGTTCTTTTGAAAGACTGATGTATAGGCAATTTCGTGTGGGTAGAGGCAGCTAATTCCATATTTAAATCACAGATGGTAAGATAAAATAGAAATTTTAGAGATTGCAGCTGAAGTTGAAATTAGATTTTGCTGGCATTACCGTTGTGTTTAACCTTACTTGCAATAATTCACCCGAATAAATATGATGTATAATACATACATTTTCAAGAGTAATCAATAATACCCTTCGTCAAATTTTCAATTATAATTTGTCTCACAAAAGGTGAATATATACACAATTAAGCTATTATTTAATGAGCATTGTGACTGATTATGATATTTTGATCTCCTGTGTGTTTGGGCAATGCCAACAGGCGAATATCCCTATTGATGCTGAACTGTCAGTCATTGTTTAGGTAAATTATAGAATGGTAACATTTCGTGTTGGATATTTTGTGAAGCCTTTGTATGTAACAATCTGCATATTGTAGCGCTTTAAGAAATGGGCAATGCTTTTCTGGATCAATTTATTTAAAATTCCCAGTTTTATGTATCAATGCTTACCTTTCGGAAATTATTTTCAACAAAAGTGTCAATTTGACTCAAAACTATTCAATAATATTTGATTTAATTAATTTCTGATTCAATATGGAATATGTTTCAGCATGTTTCATCATGTGGTACAAAATGTGAAATTTTCACCAACGGCGAAATGCGTGAAGTAATTTCGTGCCTCAAACTCATTAGATATCATATACAGGTCTCATTTGAATCAGCGATAAGTGCAAAAATTATGTGTCAGTAAACATTCTCTTAACACCAATTGCTCGTGAAATCCTGATAATATGTGTTTCGGAGAAGAAGCTGATTGCCGGTCTACAGGACAATAAAAATTTTTGTATATAAAAACCTGTGTACCGTTTTGCATATAAAGCCTGTAGTAATCTACCATAACTTAGACTCTTGCAAGGAACACATTTTAATATTTACTGAAAAGATTCATTTATTTTTTATAACTGAGTTGACGGCGGGCCCATTGAAATCTCCAGGACCCTGGGCATTCCCCCCTCCCCCTTCGGCGGGCCTGTGATTGACCCGCTGTTTGATAATGAATATTACCAGAATTCGGTTTCTCGAGCGAACAGGCATCTGTATAAACTTGTACACTGCTATTTTAATGTTCAGTTTAAATTACTTCAGTAGAATTTTGGTACTATGCAATGTGCGCCCTATGGTTAAATTTTACCAGATGTGTACAGAGGCAGCTATACTTTACGATACTAATTGTTTGCTCTGGTTTACATAGATGCGGCAATGTTACTAAACAAGTTTTTTAGTCACAATATTTGTAGCTTTGATGAATTATTGTGCAAATATGCGCTTTCAATGGAAATAGGTGGGAATAGTTTATTAGTCTCTATATAGACTCATAATACACTTGTGGGAATAGTATATTAGTCTTAATATCGAATCATTGGGTCAAAACGAGATTTTGTGCAATATCCAATTCGATCTAAATCTATTACAGATGTTGTGGATAATACCAGCCAAGTTGTTTTGTTTTTTTTCTTTGTTTTTTTTTTTTTTTTGTTTGTTTGTTTGTTTGTTTGCTTTTTTAAATTTTGCATTTTAAAAAGTTCTTCAATAACACAGATATTCCGTTTAAGAGACAGACCTTTTAACTTCCACGGGAGTTGGGTTGGGGTAGGGATGGAATTTGTTTTAAAATTCTGGCGCTTAAATTTATTGAAAAAATATTCTTGTTCTGATTTCTAGCAAAAGAAACCGCTGCTACATCCAATATATTAGTTGAAAAAAGTATCTTACGGAAAAACATACAAAAAAATATCACAGCTCAAAAATATAATCCTAGCCCTCCCCCCCCCCCCCTCCCCGTGCGAAAAGTAAATAGTCCTTCCCTTATATTATTTTTTTGTTTTGGCTAACAAGTGTTTTGTTTTTAATCTAAAGACCACAGTATCTGCACGAAAGAATTCTTATTATTAAAACATTTATTCATTCCAGTTTCTTGAGGATACGACTATCTAATGATGATACTAACTATGATGATGATCATCATCATCGTTTACAGCAAGAACTGTTTTGACTCTTTTTTCGTTTGATTTATTAACGACAGCTTCCACTACCATAAGGAGTGGAAATGCTGACAGCGTGACATGTAAACACGCAGAAAATATGTTTTATGTAATGAATAGTAGCTATGGAATAAAACTTACAGTCTACTGGATTCTATTTTTCTGCAGCTTAATTTCTCTTTTTACTCAGATCAGTACATTCTATATCACATTGGATGGAATGCCTATCTGAGTATCGGAATTATTTTTACTCTGACCTACCATTTAGAAAGGACCTTTTTCCTACTGTAATGTTTTTATGGAATTTCAGTACAATTAGTGATTTAATGTCTCACTTGTTTATATGTTATGGTTAATCAACTGAGCAAAATGTATCAATACGCATATGAATGTTTACATGGTATTTTTTTACGGAGAACGTGTAAAATTATGTTTAGAAACAGCTTTGTTAGAGAAAGACCCACTATACGGTATATATTGGAATATCAGAGAGCATCTAAAAAATAACCCACCCTCAGACTCTTGCTCTTCACAAACACTCTTAGGAAAAAACGTTGCACTTACGCCTGCCTGGGACTTTCCGTAAAGTTACGTAAACATGTAAGGAAAACTTAAGAAAAAGCTTACGTAATTCTCGCTATTGAAACACCCGTAATTATGTACGAAAGACGTACGTACAAGCTTAAGATCATCTTGGGCGTATGTTGTTTTGTGAAACGGTCTTCTAATGTTCTTAATGTTTCAAATTTTCCTTCAACGATGTTGGAAAAAAGTAATGATAGAAAACATTTTGCTATGGCAGCCGATGATGATGATGATGAATAAAAAAAAACCCCACGACCCCCCCCCCTCCCAAAAAAAAAAAAAAAAGAACAACAAATAAAATGGTTAGAAAATAAAATGGCAGGTATGTATCTCCATTAATACTCTACGTGGAAATGATGAAAGAGGGGAACACGTATCATCGTCTGTTTGAAATCTCTACGGAATCACTTTCACCAAAAGTATCATATGGTGCTTTTCTGAAATGTATAGGGAAAACTTTAAAATTGATAGGTACAAGTTGATCGATAGACATATATATATATATATATATATATATATATATATATATATATATATATTGTATTTTATTTATTTAGTTCTTTTTTAATAACATTCGAATGGGGGTGGGTGAGGTACTGTATTGAGGATATACGCTATCGATGTATGCAGTGCAATGTAATTTACATACAAAAATAAAAGGAATAAAAGTGCTAAAAATGACTAACCTTGTTTGCACACTGTAACATTTGAGTCAGACTATTTCTGACGACCTATTTCAACATCTGTGCTTACATTCGTACATGGATGGGTGCTCCAGTCTATGGCCCCAAAATGACGCACTCTGTTTACAAACAAATAAGGAGTTTTCAGCAATTATGACATTTTTCCCTAATTCGTTATCATTTGTTGTCAACATCAGAATATAACAGAACGGAGTTTGATATTTTGAACAAAAAGGGGTGGGTGTAGGGCTGGGTATACCAATATGTGAAACATTGATTTTGGTCTGAATGCGTCTATCGGACATACATACAGATATACATTCTCATGGACAGGCATAGATACATGTTTATTACATATTTGAATAAAAACAATTAGAGACGGGGTGGAGGATTGTGTATGACGATGTGATTCACTGTACCGTACTTTAAAAGGATTTTAATAACTCTGTCTATTTTACCACTTGAAACACAAATATCAAAAGACCAATCTATCTATCTATCTATCTATCTATCTATCTATCTATCTATCTATCTATCTATCTATCTATCACTAATGATTTCAATCTGGCTTTAAATATGAACACTACTAGGAAAATTAGAACAAGGAAAAAGAATACTCATATAATATACATTCAGAAATTCATCAGATTTAAATACACACTCTTTGATATCATGGTAAACAATACATTATAGAATTTCGGGGGTAAATGACGTATTGCGTCAGCACCAGAATTGGTTTGATATGACTCTTACAATGGCATTATCCATCGGATAAGAAAGGCTCTTGATGCTTCTTCCATGCCCCAAACGCAAGCTACTTACAAAGTCTGGTAACTGTGATGTTTGACAACTCGAGTTATTGTGTGGAAGCAACATAGGGAACAAACGGACGGACGGACGGATAGAGGACCAACATTATAATATAATACGCTCCACCTTTCGTCTAAACAAACGGGAAAGTCTATTTGTCACCGGGATTAAAATAAACTTTGAACAACGTTTAACCCTTTGACTGCAGAGACGATAGTTTTCGTTATATGTTAGTTGACAGGATGTACGCCATGTTATGACTGTCGTGAAACTCATACACCCCAAGCCGGAGATCAGGATGCATGGGGTTCAAGACAATCATAATCATAACATTTTGGATCTCAGGGTGTATGTGGTTCAATATACTCATCACATTATTTAGAACAGGGTGTGTGGGGTCCAAGATGATTATAACTTTAAGGAGCTTACGATGTATGGGCTTCAATACGGTCATAACATTCCAGGGCTCATGGTGTATAGTGCTCAAGATCCTCATAACATTCAGTACACCCCGGTAAACTAAGATGTAATGAATTTATGACATCATAAAGCATTATGGGCACCACGCTAACACTTTTGGCTGTTACGACTCTAGGTCTTAAAATATGTAACAGAAAGAAAGTGAAACCAATAAAATCAAGTAAAATCAACAAGCAATTTATGTCCAGACAATTAAAGTAAAAATTCAAAAGACACTTAAAATTTGTGAGTTAAATTCCAAATAATCCTCAATGTCCTAATCACAAGTCCAAAATAATATAATGTTCTGAACAAATTCGAATAGCCTTGAATGTCCTGATATACACAAAGATGTAATCCAGAATGTATTTGAATGAGTTCACATAAATCCCAAAATCATGTATTAATCCAAAAGTCAATGAGTACTTTAGTAATTCCAATTAATATTTTAAATAAATAATTCCTCTCAAATTATATCTGATCTCAACAACACAACTGTAAATTCAGACTGATCTTTAGAACATGAATTTTAGAACAAGATTGAAATTATTTGGCAACTTCTGTATATATATATATATATATATATATATATATATATATATATATATATACACATATATATATATATTCATATATATATATATATGTATATATATATAGTCATGCCTACATGACCTATGTCAGAACAGAATATGAGTAATTTTAATGGATAAATACTTGCCTACCTGACCCATGTCACAACAGGACATGTTGCGAAACACCATATAAAAAACTGGACACAATTTAAGTATGTATTTTCCAATAACCATACAACTTACAATCACAGACAAAAGTTAAGTATATAAACATCATACAATACATGGTGAAAATGTGATCCTTAGCAAGCGTTCCAAATCTTTTATCTGCCATTTTCTATGCAGATTCGTGTTTACAAACAGCGCGTTACTGTAGTAATAACCTTTGTTAGGCCAGAAAAAAGTCCCGCAGAACAACTAACACACCAGCATTTTTTAATTAAAACTATCCTTCTTTGGGGATGAAGGGTCAGTTGTGCATTGACAGTTGTCATGTAACTTACGTACACCTGGCTAGAATAATATTTTAGTATAAATACTGGATATCGTTTGACAAAAAAAAAATAATAATTAAATAAAATAAAATAGAAACGTCAGTTCTACAATTACGAACAGAACATACGACTTTAAATTAAGGTGTGATGCCGAAATTAGAACATTGGTGGGACTGAGGGGCATTCAGTGTTCAGATCAAAAATAAAATCACTGAGTAATCATTTTGCCTTTTGCCTTTTCTTGAGTTCAAGTTTTACCTTTTTACTGAAAATGCAGAAGTAAAATTTAATTTACATATTGATAGAGTTACAATTCAAAGTGGTTAGATCATAAAATAGAATGTTATAGAAAATCGTTAACAACCATGTGTACCTCTCTCTCTCTCTCTCTCTCTCTCTCTCTCTCTCTCTCTTTCTCTCTCTCTCTCTCTCTCTCTCTCACACACACACACATACATACACACACACACACACACACTATAATAGATCCTTTTTGCATTTTTGGAATCTATTTTTAAGTTGAATGGAGTGAATTCACAGAAATTTCTTAAACAAATTTACTTGAATCGAATAAAACCTCTCCTTAGAATACGAGCAGAATGACATGTGTAATGAAGGAGTGTTTAGTTTGGTTTGTTAAATATATATGTATGAAGTCCATCATAACTGTTGTACATGCACCTCTGCCCGTATCTATACTATAAAAAACAAAATAAACATACGTCGATGACCAAAGCCCCTGTGCGTCCAATCTATTAGTTGAAATTACTAGAAACATTTGTTAGTTCCACATTATTAGAAGCATATATAGTTTAGACTAAACATTACCAACAACAACAACAACAACTACTACTACTACTACCACTACTAGTACAGTAAAAACTATTCAGCTAGCTGTTATATTGTGACGAATAATTGTGGATCCATATTCCACAAATAATATTTTTTTAATCAGCAATAACAAAACAACGTTCTCATTTAATAACAATGGGTTACACTTCTTTATGTTTCCATTACGTTCTGAGCACGAGATTGAGACTTAAGGGTAATAAACATCATGGTAACATTCCTTATCTGATAATTGTATAATTCATCACAGTATATCGGGTATTATTTTTAAACATGGAGATAAATGTATATGGGACTAAATACCCCAGCTCAAATTAGAAAATGTGTATAATTTGATTCTTGGTCATTTTCTAGGCGTGTTTATTCATGTACAAGAACATTACCAAAAAGTACATGTAATATCCAGAAATAGAAACATAAACTGTGCAAATATTTAAAATTAATAATTAAAAAAGGTATGCTTTTTTGTGAGCTGTTACATCTTGTAAGCTTGATAGTTCAGTACCTAATGGAGCTTTTATGTAACTTGTATTCTAAACATTAACATTCTAGTAGACTCAAAGTATATAGAAATATATAACTTTTCTCTTTATCTCATGCTACAGCTAGTTTTCACACATAGATGCTTGCAAGTGGATGAAGCCATTTGGACATCTCAAGTCAGCATCGTAGTTAAAACTGACTCACCATAAACATTACTCTCTACATGCTGTTTCTTATTCAACTTTGTTTTCTGAATTTGTTCTTAGTAAAGTAAGACTATGAAATGAAAGAGACAGTAAATTGAAATGAAGATATTTTATACACATGTAGAACCAGCTGTATCAAGATCCCCATGCTGCATACTTGTGATACTACTGGAACAGCTTTCAGGGAGATTTTGACTTTATTTTTAGGAGATTTTAGAAAAATATATATATAGATCATACATGAGGAATTGTGTGATTGCCTTAAGGGAGATTTCCAGTTGTCTCATTTTTTTTTTTTGGGGGGGGGGGGGCCGGAGGGGCATAAATGTAAAATTAAAAACTGAGTGTCTCATGATCAACGGGGAGACATTAAATGTGTGGTGTTGTAAAAATAAATACATATACATGGCGATATTGTGCGTTAGTTTGTCTTTAAAGTATGAAAATATAAGCATACATGGTCCTAAATGCCATATATTCCAAGAAGTTAACGCATCATTTTTGGGTGTGATCTGTTTTTGTCGTTGAGTGCAGTGGCTTTCAAGCTCAAGAACTATTTATGTATATATTAAAAAACGTGGGTATCTCATACTTTTCAAAGGCATTACCCACACTACCTGCTACAGCCTTTGGTCAAACATATGAATTCCACTAATTTGACCCAGCAAATTATTGTATGTATACTGATGAATGTCAGATTTTAAAATAAATTGCAGGCTTAAAAGATATAAACCTTTGAACATAACAAAATATAAGATTAATCACAATATTGTTGCGCGATTGCAAGAATTATTTTACTGCAAAAGTAAATTAATAAATACTATCAATTTTATCATGATTGAATTTTAGTACATTTGGAAACTTTCAATATAAACGAAGCCGTTTTCTACAAACAGAAAAGTGTAATATACCGAATTAAAAAGCATGAGAGAAAAGAGTACTGCAGATAATGAAAATACCTGCGACCAGAAGATTTACATAATCCTATTTCTTATTTTACTACATTTATATATTGAATTAGTGAACGCACAAATCATGAATTATTTATTATAAACAAAATGAAAGACGAATGACATTTCTTCCTTCAAAGTATTTGTTTGATAACAGCAAAAAGAAGCCAATATGCCAAAGAATGTTTAAAAAATACAGTATCATTGCAAGTGCATTTGGTTTTAAATTTTCAAAGAAAGGAGGAAAGTAATGATAATGCCCAAAAGCAAATTTTGTTTTCTAGTTTCTGGTATACCAGACAATTAAAAATTGAAACCATTAAGTGTTCCATTTGCTGATCTTCCAAAGACTTTGGCATTTCGATTTCGTTAATTGTTGAGATGATTTGTCAAATTCATAATTTCTCTGTAAGTTCAATTTGAAAGCTTCTTTTACATAAGTTTCTAAGTTTCATCTAATTTAAAGAAATAGTCGGTTTATTGGTCCATTTTCCTGCAAAATCACTTTTCTAGAAATACGGACAATGACATTTTGTGAATGTAGGTTTCGTGATTAAAGTGTAGTTTACTTTATAATCTGAGGATATTGTTTACCCATGTGTTTGAAGCTACTAATTCAAGGCGGAAATTAAACATTATTGATAGTAAAAAAGATATCGAAACGTGTTTCCTGTGTCGGAGTTTTATATAGTCTTTCTCCGGTCAGGCACATACATAATCGGTACCGGTAATCAGTAGGATAATGGTGCACGCGTGCAGTGACTTGTAGCGGTCATGGAAGTAAATACGGAAGTGTTTTCTACTCGAACGATCTATATGACCGAATGCAGTGAATTAGCATTTGAATCACAAAGTCAATGCACAGTGTAAAGGAAGCGTATGTAACATATATTTTAAAACACACCGTTGATACATCCTACATCGGTTTAATTCTTGTATAGGCCGATGACATATAAATGGCTGACGTCTAACAGTCGCATGTGATATAATCTATATACGCACTGTAACACAGAGTAACCGTATTTTAAGTACAATGAGGGCATTAGTTATTTTTATAGGACCTTTAATGTACCTCTTTCGTTGTTTTCTTCCTAAATTACTTTGTTCTTTCCTTTCTTATTTCCTTTCTTTCTTCGTTTCTTTCTTTCAAAAGTAAATCAGCAGAAACTCGAGACGTTTATATGAAAGGTAGTAACTAATGCAGTGGTCAATCACGTACCAGGAAACCTGAAGTGACCCTTCATTTATATAATATTGCAAGCTGGTTGTTAAATAATTAAATAAAGAAACATATAAATAAATAACTGTTCTTTCTGTGGAAATGTATAAATCAATGAGAATCTTAAGCCTTCTTTTGAGACAATCATACAACTGAAACACTTCTTATTGTAGAAAATGGCCTAAATAAATTGTATCGCCCTTTGTTTACATGTGAAATAAACATAATTAATGTTCGAATCGACTTTAAAAAACTTTCATGTGGTTAATACCCAAGTTTACATAGCTACGATAAATCTTTAGCTAATAACGTTCAGTTCTGATGTGTTTACCGTTTAATAGTTATCTTCTAACCGTGTAATATTTATCTTCTATGTTCAGTTCTCTCAAAGCGATTATTCATGTTTCCCTGTGTCCTGGGTCTTATTATCGTCATCAAGATTCCAGCGGTAATCAGATAGAAAGAAAGTATCAGTTCATTGGTACAAATCAACCCGTAACTCTAAACACTTGTCTAATTTATCTTCTTTATTTATCTCAATTACCTTTTAATCTTTAAATATTTACTTTCAATGGTATGTTTTGATGCAGGAACAGCTGAAAAAATGATAAAGATGTAATGGAAAAAGTTCCTGCATTCAGTCTCTATCCAGTTTAGTGCAAACATTGTTATACTACGGTTTAGCACTCCACAAATGATCACGTTACGTGGTTCTTTCAAATATAATTATACATACCTCAAGGAGAATACATTTAACCGATTGTTTTGAATGTTAATCTGACCATTGAAACGATATATATATATATATATATATATATATATATATATATATATATATATATATATATATATATATATATATATACATTTTGTGAGCATCAATAATTTATTTTTCTGTTGATTAGCAAGCAAATACCTTGTTGCACATTGACTAATTTAAGACCGCTACCGCGTAACCTTTTTCAGGTCAAGCAAGATGCAAAGAATATTATTGTGCAAAATTGTTAACACTTACGTTGCTCATTTATATGTGCTTTTATCTCTCATTAAATAAATATTGAATGGTTTCTGTAAACTGTTGCCTCAAATGAAAGCACTGGGGAAAAAAAAAAGCTTCACCACTGCCGAGCTGTGCAATTTTTCGGGATAACTTTTACCAGTCTTTTTTGCATAGTATGAAAACATACCACAATCTCATTTTGGGAGAATCCATAATGATGTACATTAGCAATAGCACACGGATACAGTGGACAATGATCTGTTATTATTTGGAAGTCAAGTGGTATCGTAAACCTCTTTATGAACACTATCAACTGTAAAGCTTCGGTATCAGTATTTTGCGCGTTACCAGCTCTTGATCTCAGCTTCCTCAATTTTGCATTCATGACAGCTTGTTTAATTATGTTTGTCCAAACCAATTCAAGTAACTAGAAATATCTGTATTTCGTAAAAATGTTGTAGTCATTTTAACTTGAAAATATCATCTTTTCTATATGATACATGTATGTCTCTGACTAGCATTCTACCAATGTTGTTTACTACCATATTGCTAGATATCCGTGACATTTTCGTATCAAAAGACACAAAATAGTTACGAGGTAAAATCATAATATTTGGACTGAGATTTTTCATACAAACTTGGAATATTTGCTCGGGTTTAATGATGCTGTGTGCGTGAGTGATACAATGATGTATTTGATTGAGGTATTTAATTTCCTGAATGCGTTCTCCTACTTGTTATGTATCTTCTGTACGTTGATATCTTTGCTATTTATAAGCTAAACACCCTGCAAACACCAACATATACATTAACACTTATTACAGCTGCAGTGAAAATGTATTCGTCTTGGACTTGTTCGTCTGAAGGTTGGTAACAATCATTCAATTTAGGTTGTCTCTGTTTTTCAAGTTTTGGCTTATGATTTAAACCATGACTACCATCATCAACATGGACAGAAGCTTATAGACTGCAAATATTCGTTTAGAGTGTTCAAGTATGAGGTGACCAAACCTCTCTCTATCTATCAATCTTTCATTCAAGTAGCATTTGACTTGGCTCTATTTTCATTAAATTCTTCGTTTTTTCTCTGATACTCCTCAATTGATTTGTGCTTTATAAATTTGTTGCTCATTGGTTCCATTGGGATCCAATGACTTGAATAGATAGTTGTCCCCTGTAAATGCTGATCAGTTAGCTAATGCTCCGCCTGTCATAAATCCTACTGTAGCAATTCTTTTAAGAGTAGCAAATTTGAATACTGCTTTCAGTGTTTATTTTACATCCGGACTGAATAAATATTTGTTTCTTCTTGCTATTACAATCGATAAATTGTTCACTTCCAAAGAGTAGACACGTATTTCAATATAACGAATAACAAATGAGCAAAATGTTGGATGTTTACATTTACCTACATGTAGAAATAAACATTAAAGTCGTAATTTGCAATATTTAATGTTTGCAAAATTGTGTAATAAAAAAGATTTCTTGATCCTAGCTACATATACTTCATTAACACTGTGTAACCCGTTTTCAACAAAATATCACAGAGCCTAGATAAAATCGTAAAATTGCACCAATATCTCTGACTAAATCATGTTTTATCGCTGTAAGTTTTCGAATACGTTGTTTTTGCCGTTTAACACCGTCATACACCATTTTCCTAATAACCAAATTGGGCAACAACAACCAAAAAATAAAAGAAAACCTTGAATGATCAGCTTGAAAACTTCTTCAATGTGCATTATTAATGGTCGACCATTGTGAACTTCAATAGCTGTGTTGAAAGCATGGTGCATGCAACATTAATGGCATGGTTTAATGTCGCGTAATAAATTGTGTTGATCATGTTTTTTGTTTCGCTCGACATGTTGTTATGTATGTAGTGAAAAAGTTAGCAGTGTATATTTTAGTTTGCACTTATTTGTACAGTGTTAAAAAATTTGTCAGGTAAAAGCATATGTGCTATTAGGTGGTCAATCGTGAACTGAGTGTAAACTGGATAATTAGCTTTGCAATTTCGTTAATATCCATTCTTGATGGTGGACCAATTGTAAATTTCAATAACTTTTTGCAAGCATGCTGTATGCAAGGGACATATTTTCAAAGCAATATGGTCGCGATTCTGACCAAATTGAAACGACATAAAGTTAACTTGCCGTTTTTGATACCATTTACAATTATAGTAATCAAACTAAGGAACTGTGAGGAGAAACTGATTAAAATGCCTTCCATATTTATCCAGAACTACTTACTGATGATGTCACATTCCTTTTAATCATACACGACGTTCACTAAAGATGAACCAGTTCATTCACGGACTACGTTAACCTGCGTTTACAAACTACCTTTTACGCATTAGCAGGCCAACGCCGTGTCAAGTGTACATGAATTTTAAATGATAACTCAGTGTCAGTGCTTTGTTTATAAGTGATCGTAATATTTTTCTTCTTTTACTCGCCCGAAACAATACATTAAGCAAATTAATGGTAATTAACACATGTTTATTATTTGTTTTCATTTGGGCCTGAAAAAATATAAGCTAAGATTTGGGATTTTGTGCTGAATTTACTAATTTGAATGTGTCCTCATTTCTTCAAGAAAATTGCATATTAATAATTTACATGACAATATATTGGAACTGTAGATAGCTCTACCATTTTTGATAGTGTCTTCCTAAAAAGGTTTCATTATCTATATATATATATATATATATATATATATATATATATATATATATATATATATATATATATATATATATATATATATATATATATATTAATGACTGTGAGATTACATGTTATGGTTTGCAATGTTATTTTGCTATTTCTGCATTCAAACTTAAATTATGTGGCACTAAAAAGTTGCCATTCTAGTTTGGTAACAATCTCTTCACCCAAATTTCGATAGTCACTTGATTTCATTTTGCAAATCAAAACTTATTCATACCGATTTATCCAATGTTTAAAATAGCTAGTTTAACCCAGTGTTAGTATTATATTCAATCAAGAGTATTTCTTTAAAAGCTGTATCGCATGTCACAGAGTTTATAAGGTATTTGTACAATAAGTGAAATTGAAACGGGATCATCGTAATTTCAGTCAATGACAATCTGTATGAATGAAATCCGCATGCATTTATTTGTGGACTGACACTTCCTACTTGCTTCATAATAAACTATTGAATGTAGAGAGTAGACACATATTATTTGTGATCACAGAGAGAGGGTGGAGGCAGAGAAGGAAAGGAAATGTATTCAGTATGGAAAATATCTCCTTTCCAATGATACGTATATTATTTCCTAACTTTGGAAAGAAAGTAGTTTAACTTTAAATATCCCATCATGTGTATATATATATATATATATATATATATATATATATATATATATATATATATATATATATTACTAGGCAATGTGTGTCGCTACTTCGTGCGGGTTCGATTCTCGCTTGGAACGAATTCTAACTATTTCACCTTTATGCATACAATGTGGGGGTCCAGGTATAAGCGCGTCCTTGCTGCTTGGTACATAGTTATCAATTTTTAATTATAATTGAATGTATATACCTTGTATTTCTAAATAGATATCCAGTGATTTTATGCATATAACTGAGTCTTAAATTCCGCTTTTCAAGCGAGTTGGTTGTTGTGCACCCGGACCCTTCTTTCGACATTGTTACTTCCTTTTCTGGGGATGGGGGCAGGGACGAGGGGATAGAAGCGCTGGTGCATGAGATCTTACGGATGTATGCCGCTACTCGCGGTACAAGTTCAGTTTCTGCTTGAAAAGTATTACAACTAATTCTTTAATTATATTTGTGTTTATATATATATATATATATATATATATATATATATATATATATATATATATATATGTGTGTGTGTGTGTGTGTGTGTGTGTGTGTGTGTGTGTGTGTAGACAGTGAGAAATATATACATGCCGCAATACTTAGATAACATACATCACTGAATAAATACACACATGGAAAGAGATGGACAGGCTGGCAGATAAAGAGACAGACAGACATATGTACGCTCATTAGGGAAAATTTTAATAGGAATTTTTCGGTTCATCTTATTACTATTGATTAGTTTCCTGAAAGTGAACAAAATGTTTCATATGAAGATAGTCCCATGACAATCTTTCTAATTAAAGGTAAACGCTGATAGAAAAAATTAAAAATTAAAAATTATAAACCACACAGATGAAAACGTCTTTTGCTCAAATAATTAAATGTTGCAAACAGATTTATTGATAATCAAGGCGGCGATTAGGACTATGACATCTTATGTGAAGTTATGAATACTGAAAACCAAACTAATTGATATAGGGTCATTAGTGTGTGGCATACACCATGAATTGTCCTCCTTCCGGGACGACTAATTTAAACCTCTCTCTCTCTCCCTCTCTCTCTCTCTCTCTCTCTCTCTCTCTCTCTCTCTCTCTCTCTCTCTCGTATTCGAAACCTGAAACACAGTTAACCAGTTAATCGTGGCGTCATAAGCTATATATTGAGGGAGAGTGATCCAACAGTTCTAGAAAATGATCAAGAGGATAAACTTGCTCTCGTTCAGCAAAAGTCATTCAATCCTTTACTTTAGCAAGGTAAAGACACGTTGAATTTTTATAATTTGCATAACACGGATTATATTACGCTTAGTATGGTCAAGGCATTCTCATATTTTAAGAAGACTGTACGGCAGCATCGACTTGATTATGATACCATTCAAACCAATAAGCTTAATGCAATTTGTTTCCAAAATGCTAAAGAAAACTGGTATTGTAAGGAATGCATGTACCTTGCCAAATCCAAACCTGTCCTTTTAGCCATTAATCTACTAGATAGTTAATAATCAAAATGAATCTTGCCCTTACCCCGAGATGAGGATTGAATTTTTGTTTAAATGTGACATGCAAATTATGTTTTTAGAGTTATATTTACCTTTTAGTGTAGAAGAATCTTTTTCCGCTATAGGGCAATTTAAAAATAGAAAACGTGGATTACCATATAAACTTTAAAATGAGTCTTAACTCTATATTTATATACAATTTTTGATGTAGTATTTAATAAGTGTTACTTTCCAAACTCATGTTGATTTGAGGGAAATTATACCGCTACATAAGAAAATTAACATAAAATATGTAGAAAATTATCGTTGATTAATATTATTTAGTGTTTTCTTGGAAACCTGCTTGTTCATTCATATTCTGAATAACCACTTTACTTATTGGGCAGAAACATAATACGTATATATTGAAGCTCAAGTTGGATTTATCGAACATAACTGTACTACGCCTTTTTTCATCTAGGTATAATCCCTAGTGGCCACCTTTCATTTCGACATCTTACTTTAACCTTCCCATGGGAATCGGAGCTCTATGCTAACAGGATTTCCGATTGGTCAATATTCAATTCCTTTTCTGACACAGGCGCTTAGGCACACTTTCACAATATAATAACAGATATTACAAGCGGTTAATTGATATAGATATATCTGTGTTCGAGTGTTCAAAATCTGCACTGACTACACACAAATTTCTTTTTGACCAGAAAATCGAAATCTGAGAGATTTGATCGCAATCGTGTAATTTGATGATATGAATGGGAATGTTTCCGCCAAAAAAGAATGGTTCGCATCTCTCACAAGTAGAATTTTCTTTACCTCCTTCCCCCACCACCCCCACCTCAAAAAAAAAATAAAAAAATAAAAATAGCAAAAATCAATCAATCAATAAATAAATAACTGCTCGCCTATTGTAAGTATTACTTTCAGTTACTTGCTGGGACTGAAGAAATTACTCATTACTGTAGATAAGGAAATAAGGTCATAATGGATTTCTGAGTATCTTGCCATTTTAAAGTTACCTACCTGTCTATATATGGATCGGCGGCATGTGCAACATTTTCTGTGGCGTAACAGATGTTTGGATTATCAATATATTTCGCCACGTATGCTAAACTTTAAATATGTTGCATGTTTGTAACCAGTATAGTTTCTTTATAGCCATTCTTGAACAGTTTATTCTTCTCCTTGGTGACCTTCTTTTAAGAAACTACACGTCGTGTGATCGTTTGCTTATACAACGCATTCGTTATAATTATTCAATCATGCAATAGATGTGGCTATTTATTATTTATCTGAATCCCAATTGTTTTATTGCTTTAAACAGTGCTTGAATTGCTCAGTCTAGAACATTTATAGCGTTAGGGTATCTGGTAAACCAAGGGGAAGACACAGGGTGACCTGAATGTGTCAGTATGCGTCTCAGATCTACGACTCCAAAGAGTAAACAAAAATCAACTTTACCATATATCTTATGTTTTATTTTGTTTTTGTCTTTTTTGGTTGGTTTGGCGGGGGGGGGGGGGTAGTTGTTTCATATATCTTATTACCGGAAGAATAATTTTCGATTTGCACCGCACTGCTGCATTAGAAAAGCGACTGATTGATACTGGGTCAATGCCTTACTTGAAAGTCTTGTAAGTAGCACAACCATTACTTTTTGTGCATAAAGGTAATTTATTTACATGATAAGCACTTGCCTATTAGATAGTAGATACTGTAAAACATAAATACGTTAGCTATAGTTACAATCAGTATGTATCATTGCAAATTGTTATTCACTAACCGTATGAGGCACACAAATTGTAAGATAGATACTTGGGTTATTTCTGACAGTTTTTTTTTCTTTTTTAGAACTGGTATGGATTAATGTGTCTGTCCTTTTATACAAATGATGTCTCAAAGTGTGAATAGCATTTCTTTAAAATCAGGTTTTGAGGACTTAAATTTGCAACACCATAAAAGTTGTTGCAGTTCAAAACTTGCTGGCAGTCCTTGATAAAGTTGGATCATACTAGCGCTGCCGTATGAATTCTCAAGCAATATCAGTATCCATCCCACTTAAAAGCAAAATTATGTGGATTCAAGGATCAGTCTATTTCTCTTTATGAGACATTAGTGGAAGCTTCGATGTTGTCTGGATCAACGACTACATCAGATAAGTTTCCAAACGTGTATCAGGAGCTGTTGGAAGTGACTGTGACGATGGGAAATGTAAGTTGAATACGCGGTTTAGGATTTGAAGTGTCCATATTTGTCGTTCAGGAATTTATTAACGGTATTATGATCTCCCCTCTGGTATTTTACTTCTAATGATTGAACATAAATGTGCGATAATTTATAAACGAGTAAGGACCAGATATGTAAATTTTATATTGAATGTTACTGATAAAATATATCTTGAACAGACTGATTGGCCACCGAAGCATTAAATGAACGGTAATCTAACCTAAGATCAAATAGATATAGGATGGTTCTATCTTTATCATTATCATTCTCCTAATCATAACATGTAATTGACATTTATAAGACATTCCATATATACATGGAATAAGTATTCTTTAATCAGTGTGAACACTTATGTTTGGTTTGCTGGCAATTAAACATGGTCATAACAGAGACCAGAAACAATTTGTATATACTTTGTCAATAGAAGTATTTCAAGTTCATCAGTTTGTCAATAATATAAACCTTGGTTTCGTCAATATATTAAATGTCTGTTGTAAGAACGAAACATTCAGTTTTTGTCCAGGAAAAGATGGAAACTTTTATCAGTCCAAATCATAGCAACTTCACCACTCGAACTGTCGCCCAAGGCAAAGTACTTTTTATTTTTTTAATTGTTGCATTTCTAATTTACTTAGCGAAAACAAAGTCTATAAGGCTCCGTCAAAATGTGGCTATGATTTCTTAATATTATAAAGACAAAAAGTGTTCTTAATTTGATATCGCATTCGCACAATGATGATGATCATAGTTCTATCTGCTTATACAGATTGCCAAATGAAATAGTTAAATCACGAGGCAGTGTCCGCCACTATAAAAATGGAGGATGAGAAAGATTAGCAAGGGGATTCGAAGCTGGATTAGTTTAGTACTGCCAGGTCCCGAAAAAAAAAAATGAATATGACAATATGTTGCCAGGTAGAACAAAATTTCCATTAAAACCACAATCAAATTCAAATTATATCCTGCTATCGTGGTATTTGGCAAAATTCATAGAATTATCCTATAAATGTAATTTGAAAATATCGCAAATGCACGTAGTTACTCGTTATTGTATTTCTGGAAAATCAATAGCTTGGATAGATAACTATAGCGGGATATATATCTTATTTATCTGCTAAACGTTTTTAGTATTGATAAACTCATATTTTCTTATAAATATTAACATTATGTACTGAATTGTTCCGAGTTCAACACGATTGACCATGACAGCACAAGCTCCCTTCAACATTTACCCAGGATTAATCATAAGCTCCCCAGATAGGCAAGTATATCCGCATGAAATTAACAACAACCAAAAAGGTTTAGAACCACTGAATTTTCACGCAAGGCTTCTGTCGTGAAATAGTGTTACAACAAACATAATTAGAGAAATACATTTGACAATAGGATGAACGAATGATAAATGAATATATATATATATATATATATATATATATATATATATATATATGTCTCTCTGTCTGTATCAACTTTTGTCTGAGAATGAAATTTTAAGAAGAGCATTACAATGCAAAACATTTTGAAGTTTTTATTTTTCTTAATATGGACGAAAGTTCCTATATTGTAACAAACGTATCCGCAAGTGCCGCAGTACAAAAATGTATCAGTCACTTTCGTTCTTCTTAAGGTCGTTGTGATTTTTCCTTATTTGAATCGGTATCGTTCTGATGCTCTTTTTATATCGAGAAAGCACAATGTAACTAGAAAATAGCAAACAAATATATTTATATATGTGTATACAATATTTCATTGTTGCCCTTTAATCCTGCAGTATAAATCAATGTACTTTTTATTCTTTAAATTATGAATATTAGTATCAGTATCATTACATTGTGATGTTAAAGGAAATATCTAGACCATAGTGCATATACATTTTATTATTTTGTTTTATTTTCTCTTTTTAATGTCAAGCCTTCCTAATAATATAATTAAGTAATTAAATCATCAAACTTTCTTCTCAGTAAAGCAAATGTCAAGACGCTCCTGGTTTTTCATTCTTTTTATTAATTATCTGCACATTGGTGCCTCTTTAAATGTTGCATAGAAGAGCTAATTGCTTTGATAAAACTCTTTTTGTTTTACCGAGTCAAAACTCTGTATGCATCTTTGCAAGGAAAGAAAATGCCCATGAAGTACATAACAAATCATAATTATACAAACTTGCAGACGTTTGTAGAAATCGTAGTAAATGGCTTTCACATTTTAAGTTCTCTGGCGGTGTTTCTTTTCCGTTTGTTTAATTTGATTATAGGTAAACTGTGCCTATTTTAAGTCGTTCATACCATCATGCAAATCAAACTCATTGTTGGAAAGATTTTACAAAGTACAATTTCCTAATGTCGATAAGTTTTGTATTTCAATTCCACTGCAATATATTACATATTTTTTACAGCTTCATCCATCATATCGTGTTCGTACAAACATGGCCTCAATTTAACCAAATATTTCAAACTTTTTCCTCGAAATGTTATTTTACATCATTTTGGTTATGTCAGTTATGTTAATATTGGTATTAGGATTTGTCGTCACTGGGAACTATAGTAGGACGGATTGATAATTAATATATAATAAACATGATGCAGAAAAGAGAATGTTGCTATTAAATTATAGTTGAACATTCGTAAAATTTACGGAAAGCCTCTAATTTTCAGCAGAAACATATAACATAAAAAAAATTTCTTTACAATCTATGTTCTTATGGTTGTATTCAAATTCCTAGTGCCTACAAATTGTTTGGGTAAAAACACTCTGTTACTAAACAAGTAACAAAAAGACATTTGGAAGTCTCAACTAAAGGAAGAAAGTGTGACAGATTCACTAGAGGTTCGGCGAGAAGACCTGAATATCATGCATGGCATTTTTGTTTTTACAGGCCTCTTGTGCAGGGCATAAGTTACTGCTGTAAGCATGAATTCATAGTTTCATATAGTTAATCATGGAATTTCCTACGAATAACTATCAATCATTGCTTTCGATGCAATAATTCCAGGTATTTACTGCACAAGAAATGCTGCTTCATAAACATTATTTAGCATATTATATGTGAAATTGTGAAAATGGCAATATAATGATCATTAAGCTATGCGCTTGTAAAGTGAATTATGATACTGCTTCAATGGAATCTATTATGTTTGATTATTATAATTTTTTTAAATTTGAATTTGTGTATAAACAGTCCATAACAATAAACGTTTAATACATAATACAATCAATTCGAATGTTACTTTGTGTCCCTATTTTATCCAAACATTTGTTTTCAGTGGTTATGATGAAAAGTAAAAAAAAATATTCCAAACTTCCATCCACTAATTATCCGCATGTTTAAAAGTGGCTAGAAAAGTTTTGGAATATATCTGCATACAAATGTCATTTCCGTTGAAATATCATATACATATGACGTCAGCGAATGCAACATCTGCTGATGGCAAACGCTTTATCTTGTATATTAGGACTTTGTATCTGAAACAAGATAGCGCCCATTAATATTTTAAGTTTTCTGATGCAGATGTGTATGGTGTTTACTTTGGAACATTTTTTTGTGTGTTTAGTATTCAACGGTCTGTGATCTTTTCTCGTTTATAAGGTTTGTTTGTTTGTTAGTTTTTTTTTTTTGTTGTTTTATTTTTTTTTTGGCGGGGGGGGGGGGGTCTAACGGCACTTTTGACACATTATTGGCTCTATCATGCCGAGGAAATTGGAACAGTGCAGCCGACCCGAGCTAATCTGACCGGGTATCGAACGGCTGACCCTTGAATCCAATGCTCTATCAACTGAGCTACCGCGGCTCTATTTATAAGGGGCTGAGTGTAAACCTGTTGCCTATATTTGATTTGTTTTCATTGGCCCGACAATAGTATGCTTTTATGTATGACGAATAAATGTATGTAAGAATGTATGTATGTATGTATGTATGTATGTATGTATGTATGTATGTATGCATGTATGCACGTAACCATAATAGCTTTATAGATGAAACAGACAGACACAGAGGTAGTATTTTACAGCCGAATTAAAAAGTTGAATCTAAAGGAAATACTTTTAAATGGGAACATCCTGATTGTAAAGTGAGTGCAATTAGAACTTGACAAAGTAGAGAGGCTTACTACTGTTTACAATCAAGTGAGCCATATAGTACACTTAACAATGGCACGTGCATATCTGCTTCCTTGTCGGACAAAGAAAGAGATGCGGCGAGTACAAACATATTTAGGTCAGGCAAGACTTACGTTATGTCACTTCTAATGAAACGTAAAAAATAATGTATTGATGGAAGATGCAAAAATATATATTTTTCACAGTTATCTATAGTTTCTTGTTGTACCTCGGGCAAGGTAAGTGTATATTTTATCTTTATTTCCAATACAATAAGTCACACATAACTGAACTTAAAGTTGTTTTTTTAAAGTTCGTATTTCTATCTACTATCACTATGGTATTTCGTTTTATGAAGTGGATTCTGTCATATGTGTCAATATAAATTCTTCACCATCTCTTTATATGAAGTAAAAATTGTAGAGCGATGAAAATTACTTCTAATATTTAAGTGAGAGTGCAAATTTTTCGTACAAAGGTAGTACCTTTTTTTAATACAGCTCATTCATAGAATACTAACTAATATATATTAAAGTACTATATTGGTTTCATCTCTGTCTTTGTTAAAGTGTGTCTATCTTTCTTACCTAATGAAAGTGGTGTCCATTGTTAATTCATAGGCTCTTATTAATATAGAAAGCTGTGACCTAATTAACATATACGTCCTCGTGTTAAATTTGAATGGAAAGGTGGTGGCTGTTGTGTTTGCGCTCCACCTCTTTTTAAAGTTATTGTTGCTTACTGTTAAGCAATATATTCCCCTCTTTATTATCATTAATGCAGGTACTCTAATCGACCCACATAACATTAAAACGTGCAAAAGCATGTTGTTGTCAACAGCTAAGTGAAAAATATAAGCGTTCCATAATTGTCATTAAGATAGGAGAAGAAGAAATGTTCAATTTTGATTCGTATATAGTAGTCAAAGAAGACCACGAATATGTTGAACAGTAATAATTACAGTAGCATGCACACAGCAAGTACAAATGTAAACCTACAGGACCAAAGCTTATGATGATCTGAAGACTCAAAATAATTTCAAGATTCAATCATAACAATAATGGCTCTGTATTTCTTGATCTCCAACCAGACTTAAAGCCTCTGTCGATCGAGTATTATTTCCTAATATGGATGTTTGGACTCTAAAATAAAGACTACACTTCATCAGAATAAGGCTGCCTACAAATCATTGTTCCACTTAGATCTTACTTGCGCGTTCCCGTGTCAAGCAGTCTCCACCTGGAGAGAAAGATTAAATCGCCAGCCTCAGTCTATCAATGAAGACGCTTTAGCTTGTTATTTATGTTATTTTGTATATAGTATGACCTGTAGTAAAGATCCAAGCATTGTCTCATTATAAACGCTACCATAAATTACACACTTCCATTTTGGGTCATTTTAGTCGACCGACAAAAGATACATAAACATACGATAAGTTAATCTCACCACAGGAAGATACAAAGCTAGTGGAGTATTCATGACCCGAAGTGTATCTGGAGCGATCAGTGAATTCCAGAAAAACTTTAAAGTATATGTTATAATAATGTCACATTGTGGAATATCTGATAAACTACATTGATGTATCAAAAAATAAAATGTTACGTAAAGGGGCAGGAGAATAACTCTCCTTGCTTAGACTGTAAATGGCTTTTGCAATACACCGGATCTTTGCAGATACACGCTGCTATGATCAATTTATATATGCTATACAGACAATAACTGTTACCATGCCAGAACTTTTGAATCTCGCAAATAAAATACCTGCGAGGCGTTGACTAGAAATTGGCATAACTTTAATGCCCATTGATGTAAAGTGGTAATAGTTGAAACAAATAAAAATTTGAATTTGCTACAACTATGAAGAGGCGTTGATGGGAAGATAGTCTTAAAAATTCAAAGATTCCGACATTATTTGCAGTTTACCTAAAATTAATTATAAAAACATTTTGCGAATACATATACGTCTACAACAATAAAACCGTGCATAGCAGCTTAATCGCTATAATATACATAGCACGATTCTTGGATGATTATACCATACATATCACCATAGATATCATATAGTTAGCATGCTATAGCATATTGCAATACCGAACTGTCAATACGTATGTATCAAAATACAGACTCCTACCTTGTCCAAATGCTTTTGTATGTGATGTCTATGTTTCTATATTCGTGATGCTTTTATTACCTGAATATATTATAACCAGTTTTGCAAATTCTCTCTATGGGTTTGTTAATAACTGTATAGTGCCTTTGTTATGATTTGACCTCTGAAACCCGACATATTTCCAGACGGTAGCCCTAAATACAGCACGAAGAGTTAGTATTAAAGATTTTGTCCATAATTTTGGTCTTATCAAAACATTATGGGATTGGACGTTGTTTTTTATATATTGACAATAAATCTACAAATAACTTTCATACCTAAATTATCATCAAAACGGAAACTTTCAGGATTTGTTTTATTTCTAATTTTACACAATCATGGCCGACTAAACTGATCATGTTGTTTTGGCATCGTGACTGGTGTTTTCTGGGTATGGGGACCAGTCTAATAACTAACGCAGAAGGATAATAATGTACAAAAGAACACAGTCGATACTTTGATCAAAGAGAGATAAAGCTTCGCAATTTTCTTTCTTTTATCAACTTTAATTTACAGATGCATGTATACTGTGATACATCACTTCCAAGTGCTACTACCATCAACGTATTGATTATTCTGACACTTGCGATATAATTTATATTTGGCTATTCCGGCAGAGCAACAGCAGAAAACATTTGAATATCATTGGCTATCCCTAGGTAACAAGTTTTGAAAATATTGTCCCCAAGCAGGTTTTTCTGGTTGTCCAGTAAATTGCTGTGGTTGCATGCAATTGTGCTGTAATCAAAATTGTTCAACAGTTATATATATATATGTTGAAGAATTTTTAATCAAATATTTACATGCCATCAGAGCAGGAAGATGGGGTTCTGATCCATCGGCAACTGTTCAGGAGAAGGCTTTTAGTCGATGATAGAGGGCAAATGTGGAAATATTCAGTGTCGAGGTATCAAAGTTATGCTAGGGTAAATTGCTTTTAATCTAATAAAGACAAATGTCCATAAAACCTGGTAATTGCGATGGCGTGAGATTGACATCAATCCTGTTAAAGGATTATCTTGCTAATTGGTAGTCTTATCACACATACCTGAAGATGTTCTATAATGAGACTATGCTGATTTGTGTGAAAATTATGTCCCCTTCTTTTCTTTGATTTGGAACAAAACGGAAAATCTTGTGTTCGGGTATATATTTTGTGCACATCTAGGCTCTCAGTTTTTGATGGTTTGTTGTGATGTTTGGCATTTTTGTTTGAACGTCTATACATAAAATGGCATATGTTCTAGGGTCTCTCCTCTAACATTCAGGCTGTATGATATGAATCATCTTTCTGTGTTCAGAATTTGGGAGACTTGGGCCATATTAGTGATAAACACTTTTTTTATTTTAGAAAAGTGGGTTGAAGAAATTTGCAACTTTTGTTGCCATTTATTGTAATGAAATTATATTATTGTAATAGACTTTACTGTTTATGTGGCCTGCCTTAAAATTTGTGCTTCTTGAGGGTCTTTGTGATGTACATATAAAATAACATATAATACAACAACTAGAGCAAGAAATCCATCACAGGTCGGGATGTTTTATGAATTGCTTACTTGACATATATGGTTGAATCACAGGTTACCATTTTTTTAAGCTTTTCTCACCAATATAGATTTTCTGGTGTTCAAAACATATAAAATGGTAGAGAATGATTGACTTTTTGATAAAACAATTATGTATGACACTGAAATACAAGATATGTTGGTTGTTGCTTATCTATTGTTCTCTTATTTCCCGTTCTAATTATTCAGCGTAAAATGTAAAACTGTATGCTCAATTTTGTGTTAAATGTATGTGGTTCATTTATAAAACATAAAAACAATTTACAGTCAAATCTATTCAGAAAAGTCCCCTGTGGGACTTGCAGAAACTGGACTTTATGACCAGCTGATCTTTTAACAGGTAAATGGTCGTTTAAGGTTAAATGTAACTTTCTGTAGCTGACCTGTATATACAGGTAGCTGTTCATTGGAGGTGACTCCTTCAACAGGTTTGATTATAGTAATTAGTACCTTACTCTGAAGAATAATTCTGGAATCTTATAAGCTGTTCATTAGGCGTTCTTGCTATCAAAGTATGATTGTATGCATATGCCTTTTAAGGACGAAAAAAAGAAGTTAGCTTTGTCCGTGAATTTCAGTGGATGTATATATAATATAATGATAATTTGGAGACAAATGTCTAATTACATTCTACAAGAGTTTCAAACTCATAGACAGTGCTCCTTCGTATTTTCGCCCCTCGCTTACAGCCAATGAAGTATCGTTCTATTTCTTCTCTTTACGTTACCAGTAAATATCGCTTTTATGGAACATTCGATGTTTTACTACTTGCACGAAAATGGAAGAAACATCGAGGGACCACTGTACCTATTAATGTAATTATTATCCCTTAATAATTGTAATTAGTCAAACTAATACCTATTACCACATTGTAATTAGTCAGCCTATTATCTATTCCCGTACTGTAATTAGTCAGCCTATTACCTCATATCGTAACGTAATTAGTCGGCACCTTCATTTGCTACATATAGGTTACAATAATGGAAAACCTAGCTGACCACAAAGCATTGATTTTTACATAAATATATCCATGTTTAGGCATATGTCCAATTCTCTAAATGTAATTCGACTACTCTTGCAAGGTAATACATATGCAGTGATCAGTTGGCTTATTCAAGAATAGACTATGAGACAATGACTCAATCCTGTACTTAGAACTGAAGGCCATGATACATATTTGGATTTACTGCCAGGCTTGGAAAATGGACCCAAGAGGACAGCACATCCCCAAATACCATCGTAGATGTGGCGAAGGTTAAGCGCAAGAAGTTCATAATATAGGTTAATTATAGCAAATGAACATTGTTACTATTAATTACTCTTAGTTCTGAAATTATCGCTAGATAAAATTTCCATTCTCAAAAATTCCCATTTTAATGCTTATCAATATGGAAATACAACAAATAATATTAGTTCTGTTGAAAATAGCTGGAGGGCGCATAAGAGTAAATTCACATGTTGCCATTCCAAAGTTGCAGTAGCTAATAAGAAATTATATCCCGTTCTCATGCACCTGTTTATACATACGTGCGCGCATATGCATATGTAACTGTATGTGTTTATATATGTATGTACATTTTAGCATTTGATCGGATCTACACGTGTAAATTTGCAAGTAATTTTAACAATTGTGCGTATTAGTTATCAGAAAATGGGTATTACTGGTAAAAATCTATTAATTCTAAATTCTAAAATAGATATATTGGCAACTCTGCTAGTGGTCTAAGTTTAGAGGGGTTGTAAGTCGAGAAAAAAATATAAAAGGAATGGATATGAGAAAAATCTAGTCCATGGAAATTGATATGCGAAAATCCTAATTTCAGTAAGTAGGTAATGTATTGGTTTTCTAGACCATCACTTCATTTAAAATATGGGAATTTAACATTGAGACTATACATTTTTGGGATTTGGGTCTCTATGAACTCTAGCATCAAAATGTACTGTTAAAAGTGCCCATAGGTATAATATTATAGGTCTCTATACACTCTAACTGGAAATGTAATGTTTAAACTACACTTACCGACCACCAACACTCAGTTATCTACTATCCAAAACCCAGTTATCTACTAGCCAGCACACACACTATGCCATCAACACTCTGTTTGATGTGACCATCATCCAGTTATCTGCTATCCGTCACAGGGTTATCTACTATCCAAAACCCATACGCCGTTTGGAGAGACCACCACCCAGTGATATACTATTCAATTCCCAGTTATATACTATCTAACACGCAATTTGGAGTGACCATTACCCTGTTATGTACTATCCATCACCCACATATGCTCTCCAACACCCACACTTTACCATCAACATGCCGTTTGGAGTGACCAACATCCAAGTATTTACCATCCACCACCAGTTATCTACTATCGAACAGTCACACTATATCATCAACACGCCGCTGGAGCTACCAATACCCCACACTTACTATCCACTAAACTGTTAGAGTGACCATTACCCAATTTTCTACTATCCAACACCCCAACATTTTACTATCCAGCGAAAAGGTATTAGGAATACACACAAACTATACTTACAAACACACAAATATACTATCATTTAAGAAAACATGATGTTAAAGAAGGGAAATGAAATCACGCACACACACTGTCACACACAAGGAAGGGTAGGGTGCTTACAAGAGGGTAAGGGTGGTTAAGAAATTCGATGGTTTTGTCTGTTTGCCATCGCAGAGGGTGTCAACCATCTTGTTTTAATACAAATTTCAAAGCTCCCACTAACTCTGAACATGTTTTGTATTGTTTTTTAATTTTCATTGTCAATTTTCGCTTTTCAGTTTTCATTTTATTATAAATTTTTGCTATCAATTTTAATTTTTAAATCATCTTTTTTCAATTTTAATTTTTATTTTTCATTTTCAATTTTCATTTCAAAGTTGTTGTTTTTTTTTTTGTTTTTTTTTTTCATTTTCATTATAAATGTTCATTTCCAGGTTTGGTTTTTCAATTTTCATTTTTGAAATTTTTCGTTTTCATCTTTCATTTTCAATTTTAATTTTCAATTTTTAATCTACATCTTTAATTTTCAAAGTTTCAGTTTCAAATTTTCATTTCTGTATTTTCATTTTTGAATTTTGTTTTTCCATATTCCATTTTTTAGTTTTCATTTATAATTTTCATATTTGTTTTTTTGTCTCTCTTTTTTAATTTTTTAAGTTTCATTTTCAGTTTTAGAAATGTTTGTGCCAAACTAAAGATTGATGGAGAGAGAAAGTAAACTTTTCTGTTCGAGATTGAAAACGGCAAAACTTAAGTAATATAGTCTTCTATAGACATCAAACAGGATGGAGAGAAAGGAAGTTATGCATCGTAGATGAAGCGTTTGTACATGTTAAGAAAAGAACTTTCTGTCTACTTGTAAAAAGTGCGAAGGGTAGTAGTGCATACATACACTATACCCACAAATATACTTATGGTTTAAGTTTAGGTTTTTCGTGTGGAAGATATAGACACATACAAACCTTTCCACAACCGCTTAGATCTCTTGGAAAAGATATACAACTCAAATGATTGCCATATGATACGTATACCAAATTCCTCCATTATAATTACCCCTCTTGTGTGATAGTATATAAGTATGTTGTGGGTATAGTGTGTGTAAGAAATGTGATTGTTTTGAACGTATGAGGCGTCATCTAAGAAGAAAAACATTAAGCACAAGATATTTGGTTAGCATTGGAAAAATATAACTATACATTGAAAGATGGCTGAATTACAACGAGTGACTAGGACAGAAGACGACGCGTACGATATGCAAAGCATTCATGATCGAAGAACAACTAAAGTGGGAAAACCTAGAGTTCAAGAAGTGAAAGTACGTTTGAAAGGAAATCCAACCAGTTTTGATTCTAGGATATCAGCTTCACAAGTTCGACTATAAAAAGAAGTACAAGTTACTAACATACCGTTAAACACTACTACATCTCCTTCTCAGAGTTCATCTCTATAAGAACTACAAAAGCAGCAACAGCAAAAACAACCTTAGGTGTAGTGTGGAGAACATGTACCTGAAAATCAGATCGTCTTTTTCCTCCCAAATCTTTGTGGTGTATTTTGTCACTGAATTAGCCATTGAAAAATTGACGTTGGAACAAGGAGATAAACAATTATTGACTATTTTACACGGCAGTTATAATGGTTATATTCTTCGTAGTCCTTGGTTGAAATATACTAACAGTAACAATAAAACGGTAGCCTTGCCAACTCCAGTCACCGCTCCTCTTCCAATCAAAGCAGCATGGCCTCTTCTGGAAAATTTGTATAATTATCTTTTCACATCTAGAGACTCCTAAGAGACTATTACCATCAAACTATGAATAATCAATTTTATTTAACACTACCCAGTAACAGTTCTATGGATGAATTTCCGAACAACACATTATGTTGTTTCACAGTCAAATTACCTCAGGTGATACAATTAGATCAAGAAGCTCACTGGGAAGTGGTTTTGGTATATATAATTTATGCCATACAGGTAAAGAATGTACTTGGAGATGAAACCACTTTCGTCGGCAAAATATTCAAGGAACAAGCTCAAGAGCACTTCGACAAATATAATCCTCTCATTTACGCATCCAAGCACCATAGAATCCTCAATTGAATATCTATGCCATGAGAATTCCTTCAGTGTATTATTTCAATGTCCAACATCTCGTCGATACAATTTCGTCTATTTTCAACAATCAGTTTGACAAAGCACTGGAGAAAACCCGCGGAAGTGTACAGCTCGAATGCCATCCCATTTCCCATTGTCTTAAAATGAATTGTTCTGACGCCAAAATGCTATCAGATTTTCGCCCCGTTTGTTTCCTATTCTGGGTGGAAACACGAACATAGCACTGTAGTCAAATAACATTCACAACAACGATCGATTCTACTAGTATGATCGCATCCCTATCGAATTAAACGAAGCGCTGAATTTCATGTTTGTTTACTCTGATATCGTCGAGTACAACGTCATAGGAAACACTGCACGTTCACCGAGAATGTGTACACCCTCATTATCTTCCTGTCAGTAAATCGTATTTTGAGAGTGTCAATATTGGCACAGAAAGAGATGTGGGACAAATTATTATATTCCAGAACTGAAAAGTCACGGTGAAACTACATTTTCGAAAACGATTCTCCACTGAATTGTAGCAGATGTATCCTGTGTACCGAGGAGTCGCTCGTCAACGAGGACATGGTCGAAGAAGAAGAACATCTGTCAGATAATTGGACGTCTTTTTTTTACTAAAAATGAAAAATGATGCACCGAAGTTCTCGCAACTGTTTTAAGTCAGAACTCGATCTGTTTGCAATGCAACAAACGATGTTGACGATGCAATAATTCCAATGGGGAGAATTTCATTCAGGACACATCATTGTTAGCAGATGATGATGCAGACCACAATGCTGGATTTAACGACTGACAAAAAAAATCAAACAAGGGCGCAATTTAGAGATGGTGGATCGTTTGCATTTGTACATGTAGTTGCAAGACAAGGATTTGTTAAATGATGTGGATGTAGGCCTGAGACCGTATCGAAGTAGGACTGTGTTCCATTTGATGGCTAATGCCAACGAGTACAAAACCATCATCGAAGAAACCAGACTATATGTGCGAGTAGTGGAGGTCTTGCCTAAAGTGGAAAACGGCATCAGTCAAACCCTGAGCGACAACCAAGTACCCTCTACGACGAGTGGAAGTTAAAATCTTCACCACTGCCTCTGGACTCTGATCCTAGATCGAAGATCATGTTTTCGAAGGTTAACTGCCAAAATGTTGCTCATTGGCGTCGTCAGCAACGCAGCCCTCAACGGAATTATCGATCAAAATCCTTTCGAGTTCCAACATTTCAACGTGTCCAAGACAGAAGTCGCCCGAGATGTCCAGATGTTGTGTACCAGACCCGTTTGAATCCAACTTTGCCCAGAAAAAATATTTCAAAACTTACTTGACTCTGTTTGATGCCACATGACAATTACAAACAAACAACACCCACGGCACTTCCTACGACGAATATGCAGGAGGATATGCTTTGTGGAGCTTTGATATCACTCCAGACCAAGATAGCGAGTGACATTTCCACCTTATTAAGTCGGGGCAACTTCGTGTGGAACTTTAGTTTGCATTAGCTCTGGCGAACACAATGAACGCTATATTGTACACACAAGTCGACAAACTCTGGAAATCAGCAGTTTGAGAGAAGTGATTCTAGACTATTGCAAAAATGGAATCTATGAAGATAGGTGATGAGGATGTTTTCTATCCAGAACAACAACAGTAACATACTACAAGTGAAGAAGAATGAAAAGACAAAAAAATACCGGCATGATGTCAAGCTAGCCAGAACAAGAACAACAGTTAGTCGCCTGTTTTGCTCGTCACTTGTCTGAAGGAATCACACAACTGTTTTTGAAAGCGTGGTATAAACACATGTGTAAACATTCCTTACCTCCATTGACTTCTTTGGAAACGAAATGTATCTAAGCTCTCTTGCAACATAGTATGAAGATTTCAAATGTAAAACAGTGACTTATCATTACCTGTGAAAAGAATTATTTCCTGGGAACATTATTACCGTTTGACTCACAGTTCGTACACAGCTTCTTCGAATTATGTTGTGTGTGCTAAAGATGAACTTCCTCACTAAAAACTTAAAGACGTTCAAGCCTATGTCATCAACACAGACGACAGTCATCGACCAGGAACCTATTGGGTACCCGTTTAATTTCCCAACGATTACAGTATGGGGTATTTAGATTCTTATGGATTACCTCCTCTGGAAGACGACATCATCGACCTCACATGCTGTATTTACTCAATTCAATAATGTGGGATTACAATGATTAGATTCCATCGTGTGTGTACAATATTGGGAGTATTGTCTTCATCAACGCAGTTTGGGGTTCTTCTTAGAATATTAAGTAACTTGTTTTGAACGAGATTACTCTAGAAGCAATGATAAAATAGAAAGGTGGATTTGTGAATATCATGGCTATCTATTTTCTTTAGCAAGATGACATTGTACTACATCACTGAAAGTCTAGTCTCACTCCACAACGTTGTCAAACTTGTAAATACGTTCATGTTTAATGTTTGGTATCTGTAAATGACGACAAAGGGACTATCCCTAATCCTTCCTCTATATTTAGTTTTGAGTTATTAAACAAAAAACGTTGATTTAGATAAATATGGTGTTAGCTTTTATTTTAGAAATAAAAATGTCTTTTGGACATTCTGTTTCACATTCTCTCTGTCGATCTTTGTAAAACAAACACCAGCATGTTTTCATTATTATTTGCATACCTAACTTAAGATTTGGCATGGTGTGATAGTATGTTTGTGTGATTTAATCCCCTTCTTTTAGATCTTACCATTTTCGTTGGATAGTAGATGTGGGATTTTGGTCACTACACAAGGCGTTTTGGATAGTAATGAAAACATGGGTGTTGGATAGTAATTAAAAACTAGGTGTTTGATAGTATTCAAAAAGTGGATGTTGGATAGTAATGAAAAAGTGGTGTTAGATAGTAATGAAAACATAGACGTTGGATAGTAATACAAAAGTTGGTGTTGGATAGCACTCAAAAAGTGGATGTTGGATAGTAAACACAACTTAGGCGTTAGAAAGTAATCAAAAGTTGGTGTTGGATAGCAATCAAACAGTGGATGTTGGATAGTAATGAAAACGAGGTGTTGGATAGTAATGAAAACATAGACGTTAAATAGTAATCAAAAAGTTGCTGTTGGATAGTACTCAAAATGTGAGTGTTGGATAGTACTCAAGAAGTAGATTGGGGTAGGAATCAAAATGTAAGTGATGAATAGTATCTAAAAAAAATTACATTACATTTCCATTATGGCGCAACAGTGACCCACAATTTTCAAAATATGCTTATGTCCATAATTTACAAGCATGGGTCTCTCAAGACTGATCATGGTAAACCTATAGACATGTTTAACATTACCATTCCAATGTGCGACCAGAGAGACCCATAATGAATACCTACGATGTAATGTTAATTACAGTGAGGTGCCAGCTCGCCCCAGCTTACTACCTTGGAGCTATGCTTGATTAAAAATAAAGCTCATTAATATAATTCAAGTTATAATTTGTAAATAATTTATGGATCATGGACGGAAAAAATGATTGGATTTAAAGTTGCATCACGCAGGCATGGCAAGATATAAACATTTAACTTTATTACTTGTGATGCAGTACGAAATTCATCGACAATGACCGTGTATTCCATGAACAAGAGTTATCCATTGCTTAAACAACAAATATGCACATTATGCAATCTGTATATAATAAACTTGTAAATTAAATTAAAGAAAGATCTTCCCATGTTAAATATGGCGAAATATGCAGTACGATCTAACTTCATGTAGACCATTTGGAAAGTTTAGAATCATATAGAAAATGTAACCGAAGTTGTCTGTCACAGATAGTCTAACTCTGTGTTCCCAACATCAAAACCTGCTTCTGTGGACTTGAATATTGTTGGAAATCACATATTTAAGTAGAAAATATATTGCAACACCGATCCTGAAGAAATGAATTTTGTTCTCTTCTGAAATATTTCACAATGTAACGAAATAATATATATAATATACTTTCTGACAGTGTAGAAATGCAAAAAATATGTATTATCAGAATTGGTAGAGACTAACATAAATGGCAATATTAATCATGTTAGTTTCAAGATAACCCTCAGAGAGGTCTGAGCTAACAGAACCAACCTTTCTTTAACTGTCTTGAAACTGTCGTGAATTTAAAATAAAACAGAGTATCAACATTATAATAGTGGTAATGAATATACCTATGTTATCATTTATCTCAAAATAATTATATTTTTTTCTGTAATTCCATTTGAAATGCAATATTTCACATCATGGATATGAAACATAATTATCGAATATTTTTTCAGACCATGTCAGAATATCAAATTCTTAATCTTTTGAAATCAGCAGATACGGAAAGAAATCGTAATATCAACGTGGTTAAAATGCAATGTGCGAAGAAGTCTAAACTTTAATACAAAGAATATATTCAATATAATGAAAATTTCATTAATTGAAAACAAAAACATACTAATTGATTAATAATAATGATAGGTAAATAATATGCATAGGTTATTGGCAGAGTATTGAAACATGTTGGGTCCGAGGTCATTTAGCTCAGGATTTAGCATTCTAATCCACATTAACGAGGGCTCAATATTTATTAATACTCGGTCAATGACCTTTTTATTATATACTTAAAAACAAGCATATTAATAATTATGTTACGTTATAGGAATAATACAATTAAAACAAAAAAAGCAATATTTCAACATTGTATTGAACATTTTACGTGTTGTTTATTTTATCACTGAAACCTGAACACCGTAAAATAGAAAGTGTCCTCACGATTGTTGCTACGGCATTGTGGTCTATCGGTCTTGGAGTCCCTTGTGGTTCATTAAGTTCCTAGCACAGGATAACACTGTGCTATTCGGGGTGGAACAAGAACTGGAAACCTTATTGAACCGTCTCAACCAAGCATTACTAAGGTATGGGATAGAGATCAGCGCTGAAAAGATCAAGCTAATGACAAACAACCCGAGTGGTATACAAAAGGAAATAAGAGTGAATAGAGAGAAGCTGGGCACGGTGACAAGCTTCAAATACCTAGATGCTATCGCCTCTGACGATGGTTCAAAACGTGAGGTTCTTTCCAGGATTGCGCAGACAACAACTGCACTGGCTAGGCTGAAGATTGTTTGGAAGAACAGCAGCATCACGATTGGGTCCAAGATCAAGCTTATGCGCTCCCTAATCATGTCCATATTCCTATATGCATGTGAAACATGAACCCTGACTGCAGAACTAGAGAGAAGAATCCATGCCCTTGAGATGAGATGTTGTGGAAGGATCCTGAAATTCTCATACTTAGAATACGTCTGAAATGAGTAGGTGCGCATTATAATCCAAGGTGCAATTGGACTATATGAAAATCTGCTCACCACCGTAAAGAAATGCAAACTAACATGGTACGGTCACGTCTCACGCTCATCTGGCCTGTCAAAGATAATCTTAAAGGGCACAGTGAGAGGAAAGAGAAAACAAGGCACACAGCAGAAAAGATGGGAAGATAATATCAAAGAGTGGACAGGCATGGACTTTGCAAACTCCCAAAGAGCAGTGGAGAACAGGGCAAACTGGAGAGAGATTGTCGCAAAGTCATCAGTGGCGCCCATACGACCTGCCAGGTTACGGGAGAGATGAGATGAGATAAGATTCGGAGTGGATAAAAAATCTCCTGTTTATGTGAAAGAGTAGTTGTTGACTGATACATTGTATCAAAGGTCAGTTTGTTTTCTCTCTCTCTCTCTCTCTCTCTCTCTCTCTCTCTCGTACCAACAGCAGCAACTAGCGATCACTAGCCGTCCATATAGTTGTTTTTTTATATTTTCTCATTGCAAATAAATTCTTTAGGTGTAGTCAGATTTTCTTTATTTAATTTAGATGATAGATATTGTTCTTTGGATTAGAACTAGATATACTGATCCTCCAGCACCAGTGTTAGGTAAAATGTTTCAAGTCATTGTCGGCCTCTGGCTGCCATAAGATTTAAGATATGGTTAGCGTTCGACGTTCCCGTCGGCATTTTTATTGAGCTGTAGCCAGACGTAGCTCATCGAATGTGTTTACCATATAAGGAAGCGGTGAATATGTTTAAAAAAACTACGGTCAGTACCGCTTGATATTGAGCGGTAGCAACAATGTTAAACGAATGGGACTACTTATAAAACATCTAATAAATAGAGGATATCTACGTTTTTTATTGGATATAAGGAAATATTTCATGAGTGAAGTGGAAACATTGTACTTTCACTAGTGTCTTTATGAAATATAGAATAAAATGATTTTATCATTTATGTCTTATTATTATCATTAGTAGTTTGTTTTTTTGTTTTTTTTAAATCCGGGTGCTATCCAACAGCGTCAAGAAAACTTAATGCTGCCATGTTTCTTTCACAATACACTATGCTCCTGACCTGTATCTATGCATAATGCACATTAATCAATTTTTGTTAAAGGAGAGCACTTGTCACTGTTAATGGTGTCAAACGTCTAATACTATTGTATGTACTAACACAGTATTAACATAACTAATAGCTCCTAAATACTTTGATTACACTTTAAACATAACTTATCGAACACACACAGCTTGATATTATATTTTCACATTCTTTCAGCATATCTGAGAAGTTCTTGGCTTTCTTAGAATACACCAACATGTATATGATATTGGCATTATTTTTGAAGCCATATCACCCAATAAACTCCACGGTGATGTAGCACCCATAAGATTGGAACCTGTCCAAAACTGCAGAAAGTTGTCCTTACCTCTCTTGCTAAAACATTTCACAATACGTTTCAGGTAGTTGGATGTGGTTTGTTGGTTGCTGTCCATTAAATCTGAAAAGTTCAATCATTCAAATTTTATTCAGTGTTGGCTGTTTTCTTTTAAAGAAATGTTGCAAAGTGCAATTTGGTCAATGTCCAAATTTGTGTTAAAAACCTTTTTTCTCCAGCTTTCAGTTATAAATTTTGGCTCTTGTAACATTTCCTTTTGTGCTATTTCTTAAATAATGGATTAGGTGTTTGCAGTTTGTGGCAACTTTCTACACAAATGGGACAACTTACAACAGGTCTTTCATGTAAACAAACACAAGTTTATCGCATGCTGCTTGAATAATGTTTTTTTTTTCTGAGACCGTTCAAGTTAAGTAAGGTTGAGGAAAGGATTAATCTAGTCATAATAAATCTTGCATCCTCAAGATCAGGTTGCTCAAGTGGCACTTCAATGTTAACCACCATCACATATGGTCCTACTATCTGATTTCCGTTCAGAGTCACCAATATCATGTTTCAAAACAGGAATATTAACATTAGCACCTCACAATATTTGGAATGCAAGCTTTCCTAGAATAATTGAAAATATATCTCAGTCGTCTTCTCCAGTTAGTAATACCCATTTAATTGTACAACTACTAAGACAAATGTCCGCCTTTTTTTATATAGCTTTTCAATTCAACACAACTGTTACCTTGATGTATTCTAAGTGTTAAATCAAGACTGCTGCTCCTGTTTAGTTTCTGGTGTATCTGTTCCTGGAACTGTAAGTTCTGTTGCCAAATCTAGGATTAAATGAGGATAATGCTGATGATACATCATCTGATCCACGGATATATTGTTTACAGTAATCGGATAACTAAGACAAACTGAGATCTGGAAGGTTTCATCAGCTGCATTAAGTTCTATACTTGCTGGCTGTGTAGATGTGTGGTGTTTCCCGTGAAGGAACTCTGAATCTACAGAGGCACTTAGTGCCGTTGGTTTTACACACTAAGTTGTATACGTCGTTGGCACATTTTCTTCAGGATCGGAGGAGGTTCATGAAGATGATAAATCCAATCCATCAGCAGACTTCCCATTGGTTACTGTAAATCAAGTCGCATCCTCAAAAGACTTTTATCACATCCGTCTGAACCATCAAGAGACTGATGTCTTCTTGCATCCACATAGAAACTAAGTGTTTCTTTTATTTTGGTTCTGTTCTTCTTTTGTAGGAATCTTCTACTGTTCCATAAAACGCTGGAAATCCTTTAAATCAAATAATTAAAATTTAGATTCGCAATACGTTTTGGACACACTTTCCAGGAAAAAATACTCTATACTTCAAAACTTCTGCTTTTCAATACTTTACTAACTTTTACTTCCCTTGTCTCGTCACCGTTTATATTTCTGACATATTGGTATTTTTTTTTTTTTTTTGCTTATTTGTTTTTTTTTGCCTACATTAAAATCTCACCAACCAATTTTGTTTCTCTACTCTTTATAAGCATATACGTTGCCAAAAACTCTTATTGGGTCAGATCCATCTTCATCGTGGTCATTCTGTTTGGTATACTTTTCCCCAGCTTGCGACATTTTCGTGTTGTCTTTCTTTACGATTTTAATGCAAATTCGTTATGTAGGTAGAATAAATGGCGCTAATCTATGAAATATACAGTTTTAATTCTTTTTCTGGCTATGCACACATTATCTGGCAATCAATCTAGAATACAGAGAAAAATAATGCAATTAGACATAACTGTAATTCAAATTCTCTTATGGAATGCGTAGCTACACAAGATAGATTGAGCCTATTTAAATTCACACACGATTTGCATCATAGTCTATTCAAACGAGTTCCCTCTATATATTCAAACTATCTGTCTCTTTTAACAGATGTACAAGTAGATGGGTAAAGAGTTTGTAATAATTTTTACAGCAAATGTTCCGATGCATAACAAATTTGGCTTTAAGATATACAAATAATTATGTATGACGGCCTCAGAACAAGAGCAATTTAACATTACGCCGTTATTTTGAAACGATGTCACTCTTTTGATCAAGGGGAATTTAATTCTAAAACGTCCATAGGATTAACATTGGATGGTTCTCTGAGAACACCGTGACAATAGAGGCCGAATGAGCGCCCGTTCACTTAACATTGAAATGCCATGTGACTGGGTTCTTACACAAAATGGCGACCCAAAAAAGTTTGCGCAATCGCAATGAAAATTTGTTGCCCATGCGTATTGAAAACAAATTGGTTAGAAATGCATGCGCACTGAAAAATACTTAAAATTGTTTAGGAACCTAACAATTGGGCATGCGCATTGGAATTTGCTTTTACAAACAATTTTAGAAATAAAAACTTATTACTAGACATAGTTGTGCATACATATAAGTTAATACTAGTAGAGAGAAGTTGGTAATATCGAGTAGTGTGGCCCTGAAAAGGTTTAGTGAGTTCATTAAGCTCCTTAAACTACATCAACACCGCTTAACTCTACGCCGGTGTAAGCTTTGTCTGACCAAGGACGTTATTCCAAGAATCTCTTCAACAGCCTTGCGTTTAAACATATGCTTGTTTGAACCATCGAGCTGTCGGGGTTATCTTTCAACAGACCTTCACATACACCGGATAAAGCCTGATCAAATAACATTGTAAAAATAACAGTTGAAGAATGCACTTTTTTATATTTGTGTGGACACCGCCATACCTCAATCTATGAGAAACTAGAAGGCTTATGAGGTGACCTCCCTTTGTTTGAAAGTATAAAGGTTTTTATGTCTTTTTCTCTCCCCCTACCCCGATCAGCTGTGTGGGTATTTAAAAAAAATATCAAACAGAATTATGAACAAAAAATATTTTACAAAATATTTGTGACTTGTGTTGATTTTTCTTTTTGAGAGGAACGTATTTGTTTAGATTCCCATTGCCAGGTTTCCATTCGTTTTGTCTCCGAGCCTAAGGTACATTTACCAACAGACTTGTACTTCCCTCCTCGTGTATTACATCTTGTTTGACTTGAGAACGGATGACACAACTGGTCATCACACCGTTTATATAGCCTGTCCAAGGATAGAAAATGAGTTTTGGGTCCAACCAATCAGGACGCGTGTAGTAACATTGAGCAATGGCATGTTTTGTGTTCGCCAATAAGAACACGCACAAACTGAATTGAAGACAAAGACATTAGGTTTGGATTCGACTGCAGTGGATTAATATAAATGTAGTGACAGTATTACTACTGCTGTTGTTGCTAGTATGACTCAACCGACGGTGTCCTCTGTTCCAGATAATATATTAGATTTGGATTTGACTTTCTACGACATTTTATCATCTCAGGAATTTTTTAGGGGACGTACTGCATACCTGCAATTGCCAGAATACGAGGATTATAAATAGAAATATAAAAAGAAATATACAGAAGAGCTAGAGATATTCTTTTCACAAAAAGTTGAGGAACATACTTTTGTACAACAACAGCAAGAACAAGAGGCGAAAAGAGGAATCAAGAGATGAAATCTATGAGCAATGATCAGACTGAGAGCAGTGAAAGATAAAGAGATTATGAGAAAGAATGCTATATCGAATCAGTTCAATACTGTGAGATAGCAAGGATCCGATACGATGTATGTGGGCAATACTGTGTGTATTTTCTTTACCATCAAAGCCTTCGGTTCCCTTTAGAACATGTACTGTCTTCTTTGGGATCACATTTCCGTAGAAATGATGAAAAAATAGAAATGTAGTTTTGGTGAACATTATAGATATGTGTTTATTTTAACTTAGAAACGTAGTGTCCATCAATTTCAAGATGAAACTGTCCTATGATCTGTAATCTTTGTTTGTTTCTGATTTCTTTTTTTTTTTGGGGGGGGGATTCTTTTTTCGATGCTCTTTCATTCTCTCTTTCTGTCTTTTGTTGACTTTATAGGGGATATTTTCCTTTACGTCCGCGTGTCTCGTCAAAAATGATTTAATTCACGACCGCATACCGAATCTTATTGATGTTTTAGTTTACGCCCGCTAATGTTTTCATTTACATCCACGCTAATAGCATATAAAGCGCTGCGTTCTCCAGTCTTGCCACTCAGAATCAGCCGCCAGCCATCGAAGAGACAATATCGCGCGAGCCGCTGCAAACTAAGAGAGTATCATTACCAGGAAATAAATTAATTGCGATCGTACCAGCACGAGTTATAAGGCATTACTTTAAATTACTATAAATAAGGTAGCTTTGTCTATGCACAACGATAAGAGATATTTAGTGTATAAAGTATAAAATCTTTACATTATAGCTTTATTGTGTCCTTCATCAGCCATATTCTCTATCGTTTACTCAAGCCCGATTAATAATGTTGCAAGTTTACTTTGTTTTAATTTTTTTACATTTTATTTTTTTATTTCATCTTGTATTAAGCTATTTTCGTCAAAAAACGATCTGTAGCATTGTGTCATTACTGTAAAACATAACAATAAACTTAATATTCTCAAACAAATGTCCCGAAGGATTGTATAATATTTATGTATAATTACCCAGCCTGTTATTTCGTAACGGCTACCACTAAGTGCGAACTTGCTTAGATTAGATGCTTCCTTCTTTGCATCCTCTAAATTAGCACAGTCATATATTATAAAGAGAATATTTCTACCCTGCTAAATACGGTTAAGTCACTCTAACCATGTATTTAATGTGTCCTTAATATCTATAACAATTATTACGTCATCTTCAATAAATATTTTCTGCTGAAAGTCTTGTTGACTAAAAATGTTGGACAGATGATTTTAACATTGTCAAAGAAATGATTACATTCTGTTTCTATCGCATCTCGAACAAATCTCGTTCTTACACAATTTGTAACACAGCATGCTCTCGTGTGTTGGTGTTCTTTGAAATACACCACTATATATATGTTAAAATAGCATAGATTTAACTTTTGTTGTTTTGAGTATTTCTTTGTGCATCTGAAGCAAAGTAAATGTACATTATATGTGTGTCTGCTTTTGCTGTTCTGTTTGTTTTTTGTCGAAGAAATACTCCTTCTGAAAACTGTTTTATCAGTTTAAAGCCTGGTGAAATAAATATGCTGGATAATTCTTCAACATTAACCTTTACCTTTTTTTAAAACTAGATTAAACAACGTTTCTGGATCTTTTTTTCTGTCTTTCTTAAACAATATCAAAACTCCTTTAAAAATCATTTTTGGTATATGAAGTATTTAATTTGTTACAGTCGTATTATCTATATTTTGTTTTCTTCTAGTATGTCCATGGTTCTTTCAATTGATATGCATTAGATTTATTTTATTGCAAATCTATTGCGAAAGCATCACGTTGATTATTTGCCTCTAATCAAATGTAAAAATCAAACAAAATAAAGCCCTATTTAACTTCATAATGCAAGTTTATAGAAATTCGTATATAGGCTTTGTTTCCTCTGGTTGTGTAACATATTCCTGCCTACAACTAACATCGACTATAGTTTGTAACCTGTATACAACAAATAGTGATGGGTCATATTTAAAATCCATATGTAGTTGATAATATTTGAGATTTTAATAAATGTCACCATTTTATCAGGATCGGCACCAACTATATTTTGCACAAGATTTAATACATTTTGTCGACCATTGGACACTAAATTATCGACCATAAAAGTATTATTATCATCAACCCATTCCTGACTTGGTGCAATGTGAAAATCTAAAAGCAATACACACCAGGGATATATTTTATTTTCGTTATTGTCTTCAAACTCCTCATTTGTATTTATCGAAATTGTTTTGAACAACGTAATATAATGTATACCCATTTCTGTGTTTATTTTGAGTTTAACATGTATATATTATTCTGCTTAATGCGAGAATATATTTCTCTACCTCAGGTTTGAATGCATCTCTTTCCGTTGTAAAACTTTGTTCTTAATCAATTAAATCAGTTCTTATTTGTTTTATCATTTTGGCTAATTCATCACTACTACCTTGTACCGCACCAATATTTAACTACTTCTCGATCAGCATACTCTTTGATAGTGATGTCTTATTATATGTCAGACTCTTTGATGCTAGCTTTAAGCTCAGTTGTCAGAGTTGATAAAGTCTGAACATGTAATAGTTAGTTTTGTTTCACTTAAATCAGTGATAGCCAATCGTCGTCAATGATCTCATGGTGCTTGTAGTAATACATGTTTGCTCTTGTTGTCATCTATCTTTTATCGCTATCGATGTGAAGTCATTGTTTTTTGCAACTGTGACAACAAATTAGCATTCGCAAAACCTTTGTTGTTCAAGGCATTAATACTGGTGGTAAGAATACTAATTTGACTCTAATTTCTTGATAGTTTCTTTTTTTTTTCGCTTTCTTAAGTCATTTTGTACCTGTTTCAGTAGTGATTGTAAAGTGCCATTGTCTTCCAGAGCTGTTTTTATTGGTTCCATGCCATCGTCTAATGCACCCATCTCTGAATTTACCCTTCCTTTAATTAGTTGGAAATATTGCTGAATGTCTGCTATTTATTCGTGTCTTTCTCATACAGTTTCCAATTCTTGCATAACTTTAGATCAAGTATTAAATGTCCGTTTAAATAAGTCCAGTGCATCAACAATCTTATTTCTGTTACCATAAATCTGCTTTTGTAAATCCTGAATTTTAGTGGTTCTTAGTAACACTCTATTCAATAGAAGATATTTTGCTGCCTTTCTCAATCTCTCCATATCCTAATAGCTTTCAAATTATTATCCTATAAAGTGTTACGTATTTGTGGACCAATACTTATGTCTAAATATTGTCTAGTAGTTGCATGATTTAGTTTTACTGGATCGCTTCAGGCAGTAATATAGTGGGTATTCACGCTAAAATCATTGTTCAATGTGTTCCTATAAGTTTTTTTTCTCTTTATTCACCGATTTAAGTCTTATTTCACTTGAATATGTCAATGATATTTGTGCCTTTTGTGGTCACGCTATTTACTTAAAGTGAAAGAAGATGTCATTACTTGTTTATAACTTTTTCATTTTCATTTTTATTTCTAATATTTGATCTGCGTATTGATTAGCACCCTGTACAACTTGTGATGATCATTAATGTTGTATAAAATAAAGTCACCATGAAATTTTTTTTAACAGGTAGAGTCTCTAAGAAACATCTGAACAAGGAAAATGTTTAAACTTTAAACTTTTTCAAAATGCCTCAAACTGTATCCGATTCAGTAGATACCTGTATAGTTTTATGACTATTGAATCACAGTAATGTATAGATGTAATTGGTGTTGTAATATTAGATTTGTATTTCAAACACTCTTTTTTAATGCTTTCTTGATTGTTGTTATTAACAGTCATCCCTTCTTTAATTTTGTTCGTGTACATTTCACGGTTATGAAAGCCATCAGGAATCGAAATAATTTTTGTTTTATTCTTGTCCTTGATATAAAAGAATATGTTGTTTTCCACTTAGTTGGAAATGTTGCAAAAACCAATTACATAATCTTGTATCTGTAATGAGATGGATAGTTTACCATATCTATTATTAATTGGATTTCTCAACTAGATTGTTTTCTCAGGTTATCCTTCTATCTTAAGATATCTTTCCATCTCCATTTGTAGATTATACATTAAAGTTTGCTTCTCTTTGCAATTATTTACCTCCTCTGAACTTTTGTTTCAGCTCGACAGTGTGTTGTTTCTCTGTGTTGGATACCTTTATTCCGATTCCATTCTTTACATCCTTTGTATCTGTTATACTCGTTAGCAATTAAATTAAACTATTCATTACTATCCTCGTTGTCACTTATTATACTGTCCATCACGTCATCTATACTCTTTAGCTTAATAATCGCAATAATCGAATTCTCATTAGGTTTCATAATATTGTTGTTGGTAAAGGTCAACGTGTCTTTAAAAGCTTTTGCATCAAATCCCGGTAAAGGTGAGTCAAATCCAGTAAAAGCTAAAAGAACAATAATTCCTGTTGTTATTCCTGTGAATCCAAAATCAGCAACTGCTACACACATACCATCTGAAACTGCAACCATGCTAACTTCTAACTAGCTTAAAACAGTATATACTCGCTGCCACCTATGTAATGTTCGACCTCTTTAATTAAAATTATTCTTAACTTCGCTGAGCTTTTGGAACCCGAAAGTCATACCAATGCCTTTTTAAAGTGTTGCTTGTTATTTTACTATGTATATGTATGAAATAATCTGTTTAGGTACTTATTTATTTTAACCGGTAGGATCCCAATGCTACACAGAAGTAAATGTAAACTGTGAAATTGAAATTGGAATAATCGTTTTTAACGCTTTAAAATTCTAATTTTGTTGGTGAACCTATCGATATACCAAATATATTTTTTTCATAAATCACTCTGAATATTGTTCTGAAAGCTAAGTCAACCGTAGCATGATAAAGAGCATCAATTACGATGTTTGTTTCGCTCTTTTATTACTGTGAGAATTCATAATAATTTTGCTTTTCCTCACGATACGTTTTGTGTGCTTACAACATTTATAGAATTCAATTTTGTTGTTTTTTGTACAGGAATTACTGTAACTAGTGGTTCTGTATATGATTCCATATGCGTATCTTTAGGTTTAAAAGTGTAACCAGCTGTTATATTTCAACCTATCAACGCCAAAACTAAAACAATGATACCAGCACTTGTTCAGTAATACACGCACTTGTTTAATCTAACATTTTGCATCCTCAGTTCGTGTTTACTAGTCCTATATGAAGTCTCTCTCCTCGTGATTTTATATGTTTTTTTGTTTGCTATTTTAATCTGATGTGTGCTCCAAGTTCAACTCTTCAACTCTATATGAATCTTTATTATTTTGTAAAATTAATTTTCAACCATTCATTCAGACGTGTTACGATCTCTGTTTATTTTTTTTTTATACTTTAATCACCCTTTTTTACAAATACAAGTTATGGGAAGCATGATTTTAAACTAGTTATCAATCGATTACCATCATAATTTGAATTTACTGTTAAATACCAGCAGGAACAAATGATCTAAAAATGCAAAACATAAAAAACGAAAACTAAGAAAAGCTGAAAATGTGATACAGGACATAATACCACTTGTTTTTATTGCAAATCATGCATCCGGGAGTATACGGAAATTTGAGATAACAAAACAAAGACTGGGTTACAAATTGCACAGAAGAAAATATAGATCACTGAACGAATATAGCAAAACTTGCATTAAATAAATATGCATAGCGATAATAAGTTTACTTTCATTCACATGTCAAGAATTAGAATTTTCCAAACATTGAATAGAAACATTAAATTGGATACAATGTTAAAGATACAACATGCTCCATCTATAGAGTTTTACCATATTTTGTAGAATTTTATTAAATCTGAGGGTGTAAATGATGATTATTTACAGATAGATAATTTTCTTTCATGTACTTTTTACTTATCTGATCCAAAAAAGAAAACGTTTCCATTGGTCTGAACCAAGATATATAAAAGCTAAAGATAATATATCTTAAGATTATAAAATGCCACGAAGAATGAAATACTAGAGTACATTAATAAAGTGGGGTCATTTAAAATTGCCAGCTGTATCATTGATAAGATTTTGTATAACATTATCGAGTCCATTGTGTATCTTTTGTATGTTTCCTCAACAACTGTACTACGTAATGGACAGATACCCAGGTTAAAATAACAGTTGTTACAACTGTTATCAAAGCAACAAATACATTGATACAAAGTATTCAGTGCGCACTTATGTATCATCCATCTGTGTCATCACTCTTCTGGGATTCATCGAATGTCATCATTGAGCGGGGTTTTAATGTCTGTGATCATATTGTAATTATGGGTGATTTAAACGACGATTTGCTCAGTACTGAATTCAATAGTTTCAGAGCGGTGATGATGCTTAATGCCATGCAAAATATAACAACTGAGCCGACCAGAGTAACAGATAGCTCGGCAACTTTGTTAGATCCCATTATTATATCTCCAACCTTAAATGTTCTCCATTCTGCAATTATCTCTGTTGATGCAAATTTAAGTGATCACAAGGCCTCCTATTTAATTACTCGTCTGCATTATGAATCTTCCACCTGTTATAAGAGAGAAGTATGGCTTCATAATAAAGCGGATTGTGAAAGAATTAACAATCTTATAACAGGTATAGACTGGACAACTAAGTAGGGGACTTGTGGCAATGTCAATAATGCCGTTGAAACTTTTACTTAGTCGTATATTCAATTTGCTAAAGATTGTATACCATTTCTGTTTTTTTGTTCTTTTTTTTCTTTTTTTTTTTTTTTTTTTTTTTTTGTCTGATGGTTTCTTGAATACTAATAAACCAGAATTTAATTCTGACAGTGGTACTCTTAGCTTGAATCACAAAAAAACATTAAAATATATAATAACATTCAATGTCATGTAACTTTCTGTTAACTCTGTAATTTATTCTAATCATCATATGGTATAAGTTTGCTAATTAAAGTCATTGCTAATAGGATGATTACATCTGACATTGATTTGGATATTTTAACTGATCTTGAAATTCACAAACATTTATCCGGTTTTTGCACTGATTTATATCTATTGTTCTAACTCCTTGTCAATTAAAGTTTTACCAGTCATCACTTTATATGTTCCATTAGCTATTCTAATTGTTAATTCTTGTTTGTATTCTTCAATTGCAAGGGAAAATGGGCTACTGTTACTTGTTCTCTTGTATGAAGCGTAATTCCTTTTCATGTTATTTATCCACCATTTAAATAGTGTGAATATGGCATAAGGTTTTGAGACTTATGCATATATTTGAATACCTGAAGATTACACTAGAGATGATTATGATTCAATCAACCAGTAGAAAAATCGAACAATTCATACATGAAATTAATCGATCAATAGAAGGTTTTAAGATAAGATGGGTTAATAGATTGCTGGAATATGAAAATGGAGCGTGGCAGAACTTAGTCAATACAACTATACTCAGAAATAAAAAGGATATTTGGAACTTAGGGAGAAGGAAATTAGAAGAATTTAGTAAGCTCATTAAAAACAGTTTTTGGAGAGATGTAATTATGGCAGTATCTAATTGGAAAGAGGAACCGCAAAGTCCAAACGAGTATTTATATCTGAATATTTTAAATTTTGTCCCCCTCTCTAGAATCTTCTATCTTCTATTGTGGTACCGTTTTATTGTACATTTTGCACCTTCTTGCCCAAATATTGTATGCTTGTCCAAAAACAAATATTTTTAGGAGGTGAACAACCGGACAGTTTGTGTAATTTCTTGCTTATTTTGGCAAAATATTATATTTACACTTGCAGATTCAATTTGCAAAATCCTTCCATTTATGCTTTTAAGCAAATAGTTGAAATGCATATGAACATTGAAAAATACACTAAGTTAAATAAAAACGAGGACCAATTTCTTCAAAAATGGACCTCAATAATGAATATGTAACTTGCGTAAGAATCCTTTCTCTTCTTGCATTACGTTATATCTATTTGGGTCTGATTTGATAGTAAGCAGGAACAAAACACTGTAATATCACAAAGTCTATTGTCACCTAGACGCTGTATACTTGTGTTCGTCTATTTAAATTGTGTATTTATAGAGATTGTGTACCATATGCATGTGTGCATGCGCGCGTGTGCGTGTATGTTTTCTTTTCTTTTTCTGTACATTATATTTATTATCCCTAGATTATCTGATAACCAGAAATGTTTGATTGCAAGGTGACCTTGGGATGGTTCCTTGACCCAGTGGTAAACCTATTATGGGGATAATAAAAACAAAAAACAAAAAAATAGAAGGTTTTACAACTGATCGAAACATTTTTAAAGCAGGATAAATCAATAATTACATATATTATATCATACGTGATTTACAAATAACTGAACAGCATCGATTTACATAAAATAATTGTAAAATTGACGATAACATATTATATTTTTATGACACCAATGGAAACAAAGCGTGAGTCTCTACAAGAAATAATCCAACAAAAATGTTAGCTGATGAAACAACAGAGGCCTTTCTCCAGATCAACAAACAATAGGTGAATTTTAATTAAAAGTAGCTAAAAAGGAGCCATCCATACCTTTCTTTTCAAGTTTGTATAAGTCTACAGCTTTATTCAGTATAATATCAATTTGTACCAAATTCTGTGCAAACCTGTGAACTACGTTCCAGCAACTGTTATCAACTCTAACAGTCATTGATTTCAGAATAGAAAATGCTTTATGCAGTGAAACATGAAATACGTATTCTAACCGTTTACCTGTGTTTTTTACAATAATATCAAGTTATCAACAGCTTTGTAGAGAAACAATATACAATATCATATAGGTGCAACAGAAAAAAATTAAAAAAGTAACAAACATTTCAACTCCTATTCTTAAAAATTTAGGATACGACAATTTCAGATCAAACACTGAACGTTACAATTTATCTTTGCCGTATTTATTTCACAAATATCTGCCTTTTATCTTTACTGTTTTTCATTTTCTCTCTACTGTTTGCTCTTAAGACTGCCTCTGTATCATTATTACTTTGATTTCATATTTGTTTATAAGAATTACCCAGCGCCGTCACACATATTTCAGCCCAGCAATGGTGTCCAGACCCTTTACTTTTCGGTCCATTGTGTGCAGAATACATGTGTCACTGTGGAAAATACTATTGTAATAGAAATACAGGACGCTGTCAATACGATCTTGAATGTGAAGCTGGATGGATGGGATCAGGCTGTCAGTATGGTATGCACATATCTCTTCGATTGTCTTTGTTAATGTACATATGAAACAGGGAATTTTAAAAAAAAGAAATAATATGTGCCCAACTGAGTTAATTTGGTAGTTATTACAATTACAGAAGCAACTCTTTCTTACTTTTTATAAACACAATATGCAAGTTCATCGAAGCGAACAATATTACAACGTTAGGCACAATTGTAACACATTGTCTAAATGTTGTGGTAAATGCCAACTCAACAGAAAACGAATTTAGCTTTAAAATTAGTTTTGCTTCCTCGCACCCACTGCTATTGAATCTCACAAACAAGTATACACAAGTAGGTAAGAAATTATCGGAGTACGTATGTAAGAAAGTAATAAAGTTAAAAGGTATGTAAGTTACTAAGTTAACAAAAGGTAACTAAATAAGTACTTGAGTGGATTCATGAGAGAGTAAGTTATTACATCAGTATGTCAGTAATTCTGTATGTATGTATGCATGTATGTATGTATGTATGTATGTATGTATGTATGTATGTATGTATGTATGTATGTATGTATGTATGTATGTATGTATGTATGTATGTATGCATGTATGTATGAATGTATGTTTTGAGCTCTCTTACTCTTATATCTTGTACACTTCGACAAACTTTAATTCTTGGGCTCGTAGAAGGTAATCCTCTGTCCACCATAGCTAAATTATATCCACACTGTAGCGAACATTTTTGTAGCGCATTGTAGCGGACATTTTGTTCAGTTATATCACTCAGTCCGTCAGTATCTTCATCGGTCATTCCGTTTCCCTTGTAAATTAAACCACCTACATCGATTTAGAGAGAGAGAGAAAATGACACTCTTTGCCATGAAGTGTTATAGTGAGTAGATGACAATGAAGATTTCAAATTATGGGTGCATCCCCGTAGGCAATGGGAGTGGCGATGTAAGCGTGTAGTCTGAAAACAAGTGTCAGATATGAAATACGGCCACCTCCACCCAGTCCTGAAAGGTCTAACGTCAAAATTTGACAGGTAATTAAAAGTGGACATATTTATGATGGCTTCAATCCCTAGTTCTGCTTAAAGATTTAAATACAGACATTAGCTCATCAACTATAATTTAAGAATACCGTGTACAAAGTTTAAGTTTTGTGCATAGGTATGTTGTCCACTGTCACGAAACTTTCATATGTAAAGTTTTATGACAACGGTTCTTTTTTTTTCAGTTAACCTTGCTTATGGTGCTGAACATGAAAGTAATCATTTGCAGTCAACAAACTTCATCGTAGATGGTTTGAACCGAACATGTGCTTCTAAAATGGATTCATATAAATATGATATTGCATATGCAACGATTGATTTCGGACGAGAAGTTAAGATCAAAGAAGTGAATCTTTTGTTTTCCAAATCAGGTTAAATAAATTCAATCAACTGCTATGTTTTGTATGTCCTGTTTTCTGGTTCTAATTTCTAGTAACAGATACTTATATATCACCTATTTTCTACACCAATGCTTGAAATAATAATGCATACTAGAAGAAAAGTGGTGTAGAATTTGCTTTCAACTTAGCGGGAGAATTGTTATGTCTAGACTGTCATTTCAGCATTCAGCAACATCAAAAAAGAACACTACAAGAACAGCATTTTATTATTATTATTATTATTATTATTATTATTACTATTATTATTATTATTATTATTATTATTATTATAGAACTTTACGAGAGTGCTTTGTTGATCTTTTTCTCTGTCAATTCCGATTTATATAATAGGTCTGAATACAGTGTCATTCCCAGCTTTCTGCTAGGGCCGTTTGTAGTGTGGACAATAAATTCATGGTTTACCTGGTCTCGTACTGTCATCAGAAATTCTTCTGTTTATTGGATTGTCCAAGTTAATGCCATGTTTTTGTTCATCCTATCCTTCATTTCATTTATTCCTGTCTGTTTCACAAACTTTATAACAATAATATTAATAATAATAATAATTATCATTATTATTATTATTATTATTATTATTATTATTATTATTATTATTGTGGTGGTGTTTCCCGTTTTCATTATTATCATTACACAAATATATGGAAATTGTAGTGTCAGATACGTTTTAAATATAAAGGTCGGTGAGGTGAAGAATTAGAGTTCATAGAGGATATTTTCTTTTCCTACGTTAATACAGGATATATTTCATCGTGTGGTACAAAAAACGTGATATTTTAATGAGTGGTGAAGCCACGAGTTAAAATATATCCTTTTTTAAAAAAAACACACGATGAAATATATCCGTTATTTACGCAGGAAAAGAAAATTTTCTTTTTATTATATACCAAATTTGCTTCAGAATTAAAGTTTAGATGATTAAACTCACTCTTCAGCACAACACAACACCCCTATTTCATAAATTCACCTAACTTTCATAGACTCATCATATAAATATCAGTGACTTAAGAGATCGGTAGTATTGGGATGACCTAATGTGTCGGAGTAAATTACATAATTGATATTTTTAAAACTATTTGATCATATCTGACCGCAAAGCAAAAGTCCGATTCAGTAATGCATCACAGCGGGTTTATCATTGTTGTCAAGGAAGTAGGGGAAATAACTTCATAGAGACGCAAACGGCGTCAAGTCAAATTTCTTCAGCAAAAATTAATGTACATGTCTGAAATCTGATGCAATTTATATTTATTTGTTCTAGCTCACAAAGTGCTCGTTTTAATGCTGCAAATATAAGTTCAGTAGGCATACGCAATAAAGCGTCGCATGGCATGATGGGAAATCTTATATTTTCACATGTGAAAATATAAGGATATATTTTTCACAAGTGAAAATATAGGAATGAAAAAAATATGAAAATGTTTTCGCCAATAAGTTTCTGTATTTCACACCTAAGTATATAATAAAAGAGTGTATTCGATGGATGAAGAAACTTCTGAGTTAGAAACTGATTGAAGAAAAGAAAACTATTTTTGTATTCGATAATTTGATGTAGACCATAAACATATTATGGGTCATCACCAAACAAACTCAGCATAACTATAAATAAGAACAAATTATAATATTTAATCACACAATGAAGGTGAGGTTCAAGACAATAATAAAATTCTATTTATTTTCAATTATGTCCATGTAATTTTTAATAGGTTTTAAATTCAGGTTCATATTTTGTTTAGCCTTTTTGGTACTTGAATCCAGTAGTAACGCCTAAGTTCATATGCTGACAACGTAGCGTAGCACTGTATGTAGGAGTTTACGTGTTAACCGAATGAACACTTCACACACCTGAATGCACACGATCAGTGTCGTTTTGAGGTCAAACTGAATTTGTAAAACATAAATATACATTTTAAATATATGCATTTCTTAATCTTGGTCGTTATTGATATCCATTTTATTTGTATTGGGTAAATGCGAATTATTCTATGGTGACTTAGGCACATAATTCGAGCTCACATACATGTAAAGTAACGTCGATAAAGTAATGCAAAATGTTATCAACAATTATGTTTGTGTACCTTGAAAATTGTCAAAATGTATATGCATTTCCTTTTATTTTTAGGGCCTCCTCCACCGTTCAATGTCAGTATCCATAGTATAAATGGTCATAATATGTGTGCGTCGGTCAATGACACCAGCAACCGAAAACAATATATCGTTAAATGTAACGTGCCCCTTTACGGACAATATTTGAACATCACTTCTAATTTGCCTGACGCTAAATTGGAATTGTGCGAATTGCAGGTACCTGCAGGTAATATTACTCAACTCACAACCTTTGGAGAGGTTTACTAGGACACAGATGTCATGTACTTTGGACAATATGTAAAATAAGTAGTCACCATGCAGAATTGTTTTTTCATGGACATTGACTACTCTTACTTTTGTTTTCTTAGCCAGTGGTAAAATGTGTCGATTGTTGAAAGTTGTTAAAATATATTTATGAATGATGATTTAACCAAAAATGAAGAAAGTGAAGTCTCTAGATTGTAAAACAGTTCAATATTATCATTATAAAAAAGGAAATTATTTATAGTTCACTTTTTTATACAGAGCTTATTAGTAAAGAGAGACACCATATATCACAAAGCGAATATCACATGTAACAGCTGAATCTAAGGCATTCGAACAGAATCGACAATATACATTTTGTCTTATTGTCAGATAAAAAGCAAAAGAATTAATACGGGAATCGTGACGATAAGAGGTTTGAATAAAGATTGTCACTCAGAATTACTTCTATGGACGTTTAAAAGAATAGAGAGACGGGAGATTAAAAGCTTGCTGAAGTAAATTAGCATTGTGACTATCGAAAACTTCTTATGTTTCAGTCGAGGCATAGCTTAATCCACTCGCAGCTATGACCATAACATAAATCAATATATACTATATATAAAATGAGGTAAGAAAATAAAGAATAGCTAGGAAAGAGTACATAAGAATATATTCAGGATTAGAAAACTGGTGCGAGAAGAAAACACATGTAATATATATTTTATCCACTGTTGCTATTTATTTCAGTGCTAACCCTTCATAGCCTAACTGCCATTACTAATACAAATACTCCTGATATTATTGCTGCAATTTGAATTTATTCAGGTAGGAATCTTGCCTACGGGAAACCTGCTTTTCAATCATCTATTGTTGGAACTGGGAATGCTAATCAGGCTGTGGATCGGGATACTTCAGTCTCGCGAGGACAAACCTGTACAGAAACAACTCAGTCCACAGATCCGTGGTGGCTACTGGACTTTCAAGCACCAGTCAAAATACAGTGGTTTCGTATATACGGAAGAGAGAAAAATGTACACAATTACCAATGTGAGTAATATGCGACACGGTGCATTATATGTATGTATATATATATATATATATATATATATATATATATATATATATATATATATATATATATGCGACACGGTGCATTTATATGGAGAATATCATCACGCAGCTAAGCGAATTATAATTTAATAAATTGTCCCCTAGTGACAATCGATCCCGGGTCCGCGAGTATGATACCTATCGCCTTGCCTGCACGCACCAACTTATATACTCTCTGGACTAAGCGCACATTTCCCCAAAAGATGAAACTTAGTCGTGAATATAGTCAATCGCGCCTAGCAGAGACGCGCTTGGTAATTAGCTTTCCTCTTAATACGAAGTCACTCAGGATTCCTCTAACAAATGTAAAGGCATATATAAGTCATGTTAAGTTACAGACATCCACCAAACAATGCGGAAAGTCCTATCTCTGGATCCTACGAAAGGATACTTGATAAAATGAAGTGAGATTACACACAGAAGGAATATTATCATACAGGTTAGAACATTATAAATCGCTCCTTACTGAGCATTAAACACGGGTTTCTAAGTTGTGGCATCCATCTCCTTGCCTGCGCCCACCATAGGCATTCGTGCATAGCAGACACACTCGATATACATAACATATTCTAGAGACAACGTGTTCATAACCCAGTTACAGTGTTTTACATATATACATAAATCAATGCATTTGTACCTGTTTTATAAAGACCACTTTCAGATGCCCCTTTGAATGATAAGTATATATGTGATCAAAGTGTCCTATATTCTGAGTTGTCCTTACTTATCTGGGAACAACTTTTATAATACAGCCGGATGTGTCAGTTGCGTGTATATTGTTTTTAAACAGCACTGCTTTCCTCCGCAGGATGTTACCAGTTTGCATTTTATAAACGCCTTTGTTTTGCTTTTGATCACATATTTCTGACCGGAGTAGCATTAATGACATCAAATTTCTCTTTGTTGCGCACACAAAGCTCTTTTCGATGATCATTCTTGACGATTAAGCTCAAAGACATTTTTGCTTTCATAAAACTCTTCAACTTCAGTGTCTACTCAACTCAAATGTTTTTAAAATGTATAAAAAGAAAACAATGAGGTCAGTACTTCAATAGTAAGCATCAAAATAAAATGAAGGCATACAATTTACCATAGTGATAAGATTTTTGTAATGTATTTAAAGCTAAATTTCCAATCGTGAGCGACATTGTCTTTGAGACTAATACCAGAGAAATGTACGTATTAAGTCATCTTCTGTTCAAGCTATTTATAAATGATGTGTTATCAGACCTCCGAAAAATATTCCCACATGGTATTTTTATCAACCAAGAAATATCTTCGATAATTGCTCAGTTATATGTCATGACGTTGCAAATTGTGCCGATACAGTCAATCAATCAATAAATCAATATTCATTTCCTCCTTTTAGGAGATTAATACCAATATAGAGCAATGGTACAGACACGAGAATGACAAGGACATGATGTATATTTACATATATAAATCACAAACTCATGCAACCATAAATGAGAATACAATATTTTATGTTTGTTTGGTATGATTCCCGCACCATACCAGCGTCACCTGATGTGGAATGGTTCCGGCCATTTGGCAACAGCGATAGTCTCCTATTGTAGGGAGTAAGGCGATATGGTCATCCCTTACCAAGTAAGTGGTCCTACTGAGTACATTCTAATGGATCGAATAACGCAATCAATTTAGAAGGCATTAAGCACAAAGTTTAAGGTCAAACTTTTCCATTTTATGTGCGAAACGTTGACACGTGTTATATCATCCTAATCTTGATGACATTATATGCAGATATATCAGTCATTCATATATTCTCCAATGCTACATACATATGAGGTACAAAATACAATTTTTAAGGTTGAGAACTAGGATAAATGTCACATCAAAACATGGACAGTTATATAACGACATAATCAATACTGTGAAGTTCAGTTATCTGTGAGGTAACCGAGCGGGATAATTTTGAGCTATTTTATACATATATCATTGTTTCTTTAGTTAGCCTTTTCTGAAATTTAAAACACAAAAAAGACAACAACATATCGATTACTTGCAAAATTTATATAAGCTTCTTGCAGAAACTATTGCAGCAGACATCATACAATGTATGTAGACTTCGGGGTCATTCAATCCACATGTGTTGGGAATTCCCTACCTATTAAGTGCTGAACAAATTCTTCTTCAAATATAATATGAAGATATGCACCAAGTAGAATGTCAAAATTATTGATAATATGCGACCAAAATAGATCCCTCATGCTTTATGCTTTCGAACACGAGATTAGCATACGAGCAATAACATCAGTCTTCTAAGTATTGCAAGTTTGACAATTATGAGGTATTATACTGTATGGAGTGACCAGAAACCTGACTTAATTTTTACCAATTTAAGTGTTTTGTTTGACCTCGGTATTTGCCACAAAATGGCTGGTTAATACAATGTTGTATATTTTAAATCTTTGAAAAGATGAATCATTAAAACATATGTGCTTGAAGTGATTATTCTCATATCCATTTATGGTGTTCCATATAATGTGCGTCCATTCCTTCTTAGCCGGAAAGGTCTTATCTTAATCAAAAATATAAATAAAGTCTTTTAAGTCATATTTATGAAGAATCTCTATATGTCGGGAATAAATCCCTTGTTTCATACTGTCATTCCTGCAAAAAGGTATACAATTTCATTAAAATATTCCTTTAGACAATGTATTGTCAGGTATATGACATCATTTGCAGAGGAAATTGAACTTTCTTTTATCAATTTCAATGACAATTATGTTAAGTCCTAGATTGTTTTTGCTAATTTTTATATCTGGTCTTACGTGAGAAATCTTGAATGTGCTTCGCACATTGATGCTGAAATACATCTAGCTTTTTAACGTCTTTCGATCCAATCTTTGACCACACCCCGCAGCTATACAGCGGTCTTCGAATAACATTTTCTTATATAGACCTGACTGGTTAAGAGGTTTGATTTACATTCCATTTTCCCAATCCCGGTAAGGGAGCATAGGGATTTTCTTCCTTTTGAACATGCCTTTTTTACTTTTGCTATGGAGCTCGTGTCAGAGCTCATAGGGATACCTACGCTTTCGGTACTTCGAGAAATCGGAATAATGTTTGGACCGATTTTCCACTTGAAATTGCAGTCTTTCTTCTGTCTGTTTTGTTTGCAACAAAAAAAGAAACTCTTATTCTCATTGACTTTCAAATTCCAGGTTACTGAATACAAGTGATCAATATCGAGCATTACTTTTAAATGAGCAGGAGGTGTTGCTATAAGGGTTGTATTATCAGCTAAAGCAGGGTTTCCAGAAGGAATTAATCACACAGTTATTTCTATTTTTGAATATTCTAGAAACTTTCACATATCATTGATGTATACCAGGTAGAAAAGCATGGAAAGCATCCCACCTTGGCTAAGACCTTGCCTTATTGGTATAGGCTCAGATTTAGTGCCATGTATAGTTACAGCGTTATGGATATTAGAGTATGATTCCTTAACTACAGTGATGAGTTTGCCAGTAATTTCCAATAAGGCAAGTTTTATGAAAGTCCCTCGTGCCATACGGTGTCAAACGCTTTCCTTATGTCCAAACATGCGGCATAGACTTTTTATTCTAATTCCAGGTTAGCAAAGATAGCTTCATGTACGTTAAAGGATGCCGATATGCAACTCAATTCTGTTTGGAATCCCTGCTGCTGAAAATTCTAAATATTTTGCATTGTTGTTTTGTACGATGTATTAGGTCTATTATGTATACATTTTTCAAATAGATTGTGCAAAACAGGCAGCAAAGATACAGCTCTGTAGCTGTCAGGAGCATCTGTACACTTTCCTCAGCCTTTGTAGATTAGTACAATTAGGCTGACTTTTACAGTCAAATGGTAACAGTTTTTTTAGTATCGCATTGAATAGATTTGTAAAGGTTTCTATCAGTTTCTTGCTACTATGTCTTATATATTCATTCTGTACACCATCTATCTTAAGTTGTTTTATGGATGCTGCTATTTCAGCATAGGTAAAGTTTTCATTAACAACGTTATTTTTAAGATCGGTTTCTTTATTCACTGTTAAGCTAGAGAATGACTTATTCTCTGGGGTCTGTAGATGTTTAAAGTATTTGGCAAATAAGTTAGCTATCTCTTGTGAACTGCATACTGTTTCTCCATCAAAGTTCAGTCTGAAACAGCTTTTAGAGTTTCTGTTCCTATTACGTTTTTTATCATATAATTTCCAGAAAAGTCTCATATCTAACTCTGCTGCTTTATCTAAATCATTAAACACACTTTCTTCGTATGCATTAATAGCTTGCTCTTGAATTTTCCTAAATGCTTTCTTGATATTCTTGTACTGTTTGTAGCTGACATACATTAAGCATATGGGCTTCCCATTTTCAATCCATATCCTTCTCAACCGTTTAGCCCTTTCAGTCAGACAGACTTTTTATTGACTGGCTGACTGACAGATAGAGAGACAGGCATAACAGGCATACATGTGTATGCTCATTAAGAAACAGTCAAGAGGAAATTTCGCTCTCTTCATTTAGCCTATGGATTAGTTTACCGAAAATGAAAAGAAAAAGAAAATTATATGAACAAGCAGAGTCCCACGGCAACTTCTCTAGTAGTAGAAAAGCTCAGATTTAAAAGCAATTATGAAACACACAGATGGGAACATCTTTGACTCAAAGGAGTTGCATGTTGCAACAAGTTTTATTCATAATATTACGGATATGACGTTTTAAAAGTGAGCCCCTGATTTTTTCAAGCATGGTTGCCACCTTGTAGACAGTCAATAATTGTGTCTGTTTCTACGTGTACCCAAATCTGGTAATGTGCCAACTTCGTCATCGATGGATTAAAAGGATGAAGTTGGAAACCTACACACTTGAGATATACTTTGAATGACACAGGCATTCACTTGAGATATACTTGTTGTTAGAAGATGAGTCCATTGTTTCTGGCTTTATTTTGTTGGCCTCGCCGGAAACGTATTAGATACACAAAAAGGAACACTTGTGGTTGAGTCATTTATCTAAGATCACATTTGTTTCACAAAGAAGCATTACATAAGAAACGAAATAGTAATGCAATATGGATGCAGTTAAAATCAGATGTAATTACATATAAAACTGTTCATCTCATGAATTAGGGAGACAGGCGTTTGTGGAAGTATTAGTGTTTGATATGTTATTAGAGGAAATTTCGGCCTTTTATATTCAACATTTTGGCCATTGCGCTTTTTTTGGTCATTGGTGACATGAACTCACGGACTTCGGAGAATTCAGATTATTTAATAAATTATCATTATTCTTATTGCCCCTGTGCGACGACTATCTGCCAGACGTACATTCGCCATGTGCTTGTCAGGATAAACCATGTATAAATGCTAACGGCTCATTATTTTTAGATCTTTGTATGCAAAATTAATTTAGAATTGTACACGACAGGTATGGATCTGATAGGGGGATAGTCAATGTTACGTGTGTGAACACTCAATGTCAAAGATCAGCTGAGTATATGTCAGCTAATGCAATTGTACTAAATTGTTTAGATATATTTTCATTTGATGACCCGATTTTATTTCAGGCTCCTGCTTTATTGAATTTTCTTTAAAGTCTTTATGTAAACCACCTTAATCATTTCCTGAAGATCTAAGTAGTATAAATACGAATGCTGCGACTTACAGATATTATGGAATTCAGAAGATACACCAATTTATATGAACAAGTTGAGTTACCCATTAGATACACATATTTGTCATAAAATTCAAGATGGTTTCAACGTGAAGCAAACGATGAATTTCGTATAGACGATTCAATATTATGACTTGCAAATAATATTGAGTCCTGTGCTGCCTCATTTAGTAAATACATTTAAACAATCAAATGAGAAAGTAAATGGAAATGTTTATAAGTTTATACCTTAGTAAAGTGAGGGATGTGAGATTAAGAAAGGGAATTGTACAACTATTCGAATATAGTTAGCTTAAATAAAACTGTTTCTTGTAGACTTAAGGAACGCTCATATTTTATGAAGACTGTACTGCAGTCTTGACTTGATTATGATGTCAGTCAAACTTTATAAACTTAATAGAGTTTGTTTCCAAAATGCCACTGAATAATGGATCCTTCTGCGTAATGCATCTACTTTGCCAAATCCACATCTGTATGTTACAGACTTTGAAATATATTTTACGGCGACTAATAATCTAAATGATGTTTTTTTTCACACCATATTGTAGTACTATTTTTGTTTATGAGAAATACATTAAAGGCACAATAGTGCAGACTATCGGTAATTGTATGCATTGTAAGGCTCATGAAACTAATTTAATGTGTAAACTTATAAGTTGAAATAATGCACCAAAAAAAATGGTTTGTGAAGATTCAATCACTAAATTGTTAATAAACGAGAGAAATTGCATTTAATGGGGGGGGGGACCGCTTTAATTGAAACAAATATGTCAGGAACTGCTACGGAAACCTCACGTGACCACATAAACGGCTACGTTATATTCGTGCAGTGGGCGGGTTATGAGTCACGTGGTGGTAATGTAAATATCTACCATAAACCAAAATGGCAGACGCATGTGAGAGTAAAAACGTAAAGGGCGCCCGCCTTTGTCGCTTTCCGAGAAGAAACGAAGAAAAGCTGTCAGAGAAACCGAACGGAGCCTATCAATAGTTAGTCTTGGGGGCCAGTTTGTTCGATGGAGAGCACTGATGAAGAAGTTAGAAATGTCATCCGACACTGAAATGGCGAAGTTCTTGTTGGACAGGTAGGTCAATGTCTACTTAGAAAGTCTTCTCCACTTGTCATATGTCTTGTTATTATGTTTGAAAGCACATTGTTTTATTACTTTTATCTTTAGACAAGGATTTGCTTTGCTTTATAAGATTCCAAAAACTCTGTATGATCGACTGATCGATATTTCACTCGGTGATTGTAATGTGTGGGTGGGTGGGTGTGGAGGGCTATCTAACAGCGTGCTCAGAAAGGTCATTTGTACACATGTCCATTACTTTCATGAGACAGGTTCTTTAAATTACGTTAGAGAACTTAGATACATATACAACTGATCTCAATATGGACACACACACACACACACCTTAAAGTAATAGGACAAGCATATTGCTTGCACAAGTGCTAATAACCTGTGCAAGTAATTTGATGTTGAACTGTTAATAGGGTTTTCTAGATCTGAATGTAGAACTGATCCATTAAATTTTTCATCTTTCATGCTTATGATAGGCTAGATGCTAAGATTTATTTTACATCTTTCAGGTACTAGTAAATTCATTATAAAGCATTGAAATGACAACAATTAAAAAGGATTTCCAGTCATGATAGGAAAGGATGTTATAGTGCTACTAGAGTATAAGGGCTGGCAGGTTGCCATTGTGGGTTATTAGTTATTGTTTTGAGCTCCAATCAAGGTAGTTTTATTTACGTGAAAAGATTTCAGATATGTTATCATAATGTACTCTTGGTAAAAATAGGTATTTCTGTTCAAAGTGTTCACTTGCCTTATACAACACAAAATAAACAGATTTAAAATATAAATTTTAATATAAATGACAATTTGTTACATTTTTTCAGTTACGAAGTTACAAAGAATATAGGAAAGATGTACCTAAGCATGCAGAACTAATGGCCAGTACATCTACAAGCTTCACATCAACGCCTGGACCAGTCATTTTGCAATATACAGAGAGAATGGAGACACCTTCAGTATCTGAAGTGTCAGCTGTTGAATCAGGAAGGTAATAATTACAATTTCTTGTAACTGTTTCATGTTTTTTGTTTGCTACAACTATCATGCCACTGAAAACAATAATGTAACACGTGCACAAATGCAACACTGATAAAGTTTATTTTACAAAATGTGCAAGGAGGTTGCATCTCTATTACATACTTTACTTTATAAGAAGAAAATAAAATACCATGAAGTTTGCTTTCTCGGATGTGGGGTGGGAGACCTCAACTATGTCACCTGATGCATGGAGATAATTGTTACTGCAATTGATTTGGTTAGAGGAATAAGATCCAGTGTACTGTGCTGGCTGAAGTAGTATTTACAGCTGTTTTTCCCCACCCTCTACTTCCCCCACACGTGTCACTACTGTTAAATCAATACTTACAGGACCAGTGATTGTATTTTGAAGCTGTGTTTCATGCCCCATATGATTTGTTTATGCAGAATCCCTTTAATAGGTATGCGCCATGTGCAATCCCTGTTATCACCCTCCTCCCATCTATCCACACAGCTCATGATGAATGCACATAGGATAAATTGAATTTTTGAAAATAAATAGTGATATAACATAGAGTTGCCATGTTAATATAACTGATATTAATTGTATATATAGTAAGACAATTTCCTACATATTTGCAGTGAGCCATATGTGTCTGGTGTAGAAATGATGGGAACTGATATTAGTACTTTAGCTAATTATGGGTAAGTATAATTAAATATAGCTTCTTAAAATCCAGTAATCTGTTGGAATAAACATACTTAAATATATGTCATTGTGAATGTTATGTTTCAGTGTCATGAGTGTTGTAGTCTTGTTCATATGTTCTGTTCTTGGAATGAATAATTGTTCATTATACTTAGAAATTATTGTTATGTACTTTTATTACTTTGGGTATAGTCTAAAATTTTACTTGTTTTTAACTTAAACAAGTAAGTTCTTACAACAAATTTTCACAGAAAGTAAATTTAACAGATTAAAAGTTGAGCTGCAAGCTGATTCCCCACCCCATCCCTGTCCAGATTATAGCAGGTGTCTACTTGGGAAAGGCACTTAGCTTTGATTTCCTCAGCATGATAGAGCCAATACAGTGTTGAAAGTGCTGTTAAAATACCAAGCAACCTGTGGACTAGCAAATGAAAAAAAAAAATACTTGTCCCTCAACAAATTTACTTGAACATGAACAAATCAACGGCTGAGGTATTGAATTAGACAATTTTATGTCAGTGGCCAGTTATTTTTTCCATCTAAATATTTGGACGGAATTAGTCTTGCTCATGGTCATATTAAATAATTTGGATGTTGATAGAGAGAGAGAGAGAGAGAGAGAGAGAGAGATGAGTAATTAAACAGTGGAATTTAACTTGAAAATGTACTTTCTAAGTATGTTATATCATATATACTACACTGAATGTTTGGTATGACTTCAGTTAATTATTTGGACCCACATGTCTAAGTTACATCATATATACTGCACTACATGTTTCATATGATTGAAGAAGTTAATGATTGAGACCCACTTGTCTATGTACCAGACTAGCTTAAATTGGAAAAAAAAGCTGGGGTACCTGGGATGGAAAAAAATATTCATGCTCTACAAGCGGAAATTTCTAATCCTGTGATGTATGCATTTGCTTCAGGAAATGTGAACTTACTGAGAGAATAATCACCAGAACAGGCAGAGCTGTAGAAAAGAAGCAACTATCTGACTCTTTCATTGACCCCTTCAACTAAGTCTAACATGTAGTGAATTATTTCATAAATATTCTTGTATTTTGTTGAGTTGTCAGAACACATTCTTTGTATTACTGTCCCCTAATAAGGATGAAGATATGGGGATTAAGCTAGGTTGACACCTCCAGATTAAGACAGGATATTGTGTCCAGGCTTGAACATGTTACAACCTTGCATAATGGCAAAATATTCAATTGATGGATTTTATTAAGATATTAAGTTTTACTTGCACATATCTAATATTCTGAAACATTACTTTGATATGATATTACAGACTGTTTGTAACTTTGCGGCATTCTAGTATTCTGTGTGCTCGTGTGTGTGTATATATATATATATATATATATATATATATATATATATATATATATATATATATATATATATATATATTCAGCTTGACAGTTGATGTTACAGAGGTAACAGATGGCGATGACATTGATCCAGACTAAGAACCCAGTTTTAGTATAACAGCGGTCCTGTAAGTAACTGTTATGGAAGTTATATAATTTTTCTGTTTAGTAAAAGTGCTAGTGCTAGAGTTAATTCAGAATAATTAAAGTTATTTTATTTTACCTGTCCAAATCAATTTTGTTGGATGGTAGTATCATAAACCAATTCCTGTTAGCACTCTCTCCAACCTTTTTACTTTCTCACCTGATACAACCCTCATTTAAACTTTGATACTGGTGATTGTTAGAAAAGTAAAACAAATAACTGATGGATTTTCATCATCACTGTATATTATATTTTTATTTTTCTGTAAGTGAATATAATTTTGTATGGGTAAAGAATACAGTTCAATGAAAAAGAGACATACAATGCATCCGAACTTTTGGTACAGTCCCCGCTAATTGCTAATTGGCCATCCTGTTAGTGAGTCAACATGATAAAAGAAAAAAAGATCAGTGTAGTTTCCTTGTCTTGTTAACTGGTTTTTACAGTACCATACATATTAGATCACATTCAGGCATCCAAAGACCTATGGTTAATATAACAGCAGATGGAAAATATGATGGTGGAATGATGAAGTTTTTGTTTTTACAAAAGATAATTACATTTGTTCATCTACCTATTCTAGACCAGATCAGGTGAATGATGGAGTTGAGGAGATGGCTTATGAAGAAGTAGCATTTGGTATGGAGATAGAACAAGGGAGATGGAAAAATTTGAGTCTGAATCAGAAAATGAAGATGTTGGACCTGGTATTGATAAAATCAGGAATGAGCAGGACTGCCAGTGATTATCAGAAACAACTGTCTGTGTGTCATTTTTGACACAAATCAAAAACCTTATTTTCACACATTTTAAAAAATGCAGAGCACCCGAATGTCCCCAGAAAGTTTCCATAGAGGATCAGTTTGTCGGATCAGCTTTGTATTTAAAATGGGTACGTATAACAAGTTGATTTTTAAAAATATATTTTGACTGGTTCATATAAATTTATTTTGTTTCTGTATGGCACTGATTATTATGTAAACAAGCTGCTAATGGTATTTATAACCTGGAAATAAAAATAAAACAATCCAAAGAGCTAATATCAGTTGATGCTAAATAATGAAACCTGACATTCAAGGATGAGAACAAAAAGGTACTATACTTCATTATTAAAATTTGTTCCAAAAAAGAAACACACATTTTGTATCTTGTACCATGTGAGGATATGTTCGTGCGTGATTAATAATGCACAACAGGCACCTTTAAAAAGGGACTAAAACCACACAATTCAGGTTAATGCGTTATAATAAACATCTACCAAATATCACTTTTTCCCATATTTAATGAAGTCCAACTTTGAGGGGATAATATTTTTTTACCAAAGAGTGTATCCAAATATTACATGACTCGTCTTATGGTATACGATAAATCTCTGTACTAGGTCCTAGACACTTTTCAACAAGTTGACACCATTTTATTATGCTTGATGTTCCATTATATTGCACAATTACATTTTAATTATGTACTTTTGTTACTTACTATTAATTTCATAATTTTAGATATGTGCTAGTGGACATGTCACACACAGCCAGTTCTGAATAGGAGACTGCACAGTGGGGATTTCCTGGCAGCCACCACAATCTTGACATCAGGAAATAACTATGGAAAATTAGCCCTATGGGCTCAGATGATGAACATGAAGTTCATCTCAGCCTCAACATTCCATGATATAGTGTACCTGACTAGGAACATATTTTTGTAAACAACATAATACATTGTAAAAGTTTCTCTATGGATTGTGGATGAAATATTCAGATCATTATTAATGAAAAAAATATGTTTATCTGGATCAGAGTGGAACATTGGTATTCCCCATGCAAAAATACTGGTGTACTTGATGTTTGTTACATTCTTTATTATAATTTTAATGATAGTCCTGGACTTGTTTACTATATTTGATGTTTTTACATGGTTAGCTGACCATCTTCCTGGTTCTATTATTGTGTCATAGTTTTTTATATAATGTTGTTTACCTGAAAATGTTTATTCTTGCCATAACATCTGAAGCAGAATCATTGTTGTGCTCAGATTTATGTTTGGATTTCTTTATTCGAATTATTACTCTCTGTAATTACAAAGTGCGCAAAAATACTTCTTGGACAAAAGAATCATTCATTTGGAATTATAGTGAATTCAGTCAAGACCATCTTGGATTATATTATTGTGATACATCAAAAGACTGTTGGCACATCACCAATCTACTGACCACTGGTTCATTAGTTTGCTTTGCTTTGGTGTTTTACGGCACAGCAACACAAGTACGTTATTTAGTGCCGAAACAATTGGAGTAAAGTGACTTGCCCAAGGACACATCACGGTAGCTGACCCAGGCTAGTCGGATGGTAGGATTCGAACCCGCACCCTTTCGGTCGTGAGTCCAGCATGCTAACCAATGAGCCACCGCGGCTCCACTGGTACATTAGTACATTGGAGACTACATGCACATCAACACATTCAGCATTAGGCATTATTTGGAATACCACTGAAATTCAATTGTAACTTTGTTCATTTGGACCTGTGAGAGAACTTTTAAGGCTATTTGGGATTTAATTCACAATACTGTAAATTCTTTTTGAAATTTTCACTTTGTAATCTAGGGAAATCAATTATTTGTTTAATTTTACAAAACTTGTTGGCTTTTGCTCTTTTCCTTTAAGCCCATAGAGTTGCAAGAATATAATAGTCTGTAAATATCAGCAATTGAAAACAAAGTAAACTGTGGTCTCTGCAATTACTGAAAACTTTCTATATTGATTATTTCTGACCATATTTGCCCACATTGTCTATAGGGCAGAAACAGACTGGTGGTTTAAAAAATCGGAATGAAAGCATTATTGTACGATGCAATAAAGAGGTATTAGTATCTACAGTTACAACGAAACAAAGAATGAAGTCATTTGTACTCATTTATATACAAATTCTTATAACAAAGTGTCAAACTTCACGCAAGTCCAGTGGGGATGAAGCCAGTATACTGTCCAAAAGAATCAGGATGTTTGTCACGTATCCGCCAGACACAGCAAGATGGAATGACACGTCTTTGTCCGGACCCCAGCCTTCCATGCTGCCATAGTATGAACTGCCTATAGGCAGCATGTCTATTGGCACTCATCAGGTCAATCTCATCGTCAAGGACTAGTATGTCCCATCTATACATTCTGGCCAAGGCAGGGAAAGCCTCATCCAGGATTAGAACTTGAAAATCCTGAAAAATTATTCCAATTTAATATGCTATTTCTAAAATGTAAAAATATATATAGAAAATAATAGAAGTACACACTTCTTAAAATTGTATTCATCTTACGTCACCAGATTCCATTTTAGAATAAACATGGATCAATATCGGATTCAAATTGAACAATGTTTTTATTTTGATATGAGCAATGAGAGTTCCATCACAACTGGAACTGATATTAAGTGCAGTTTATGTTAAGATGGGCGCTCCAAGTAATGTTATGTATACACATATTGTGAGTTAACTTTTATGATTATAAGGGTCATTTAGTAGACATTAAATAGCTAATGTAGTCCATCGTAGGTTTTGTACTTTATAATGAGGTTATTTCGTTTGAGTAAACATGTTTTGTGGCCTTTTGACCTTGGAAGGTGTAGAATTTAATCTTGTCGACGAATTTGATGGGATTTAATTTCAGGTCTTGGGCCCCCCCCCCCCCCCAAAAAAAAAAAAAAAAAAAAAAAACCAAACAAAAAAACAAACAAAATTGTGGCTCACCTGATCTCAGATTGGTTGGCTGTTACAGGACCTGACCTGTCCAATTATTATATGAGAGGATTTATTTATTTCAATTATTCATTGGAATTGCAAAGTGCTCATAAACTTTCGGACTAAGTAACTATTTTAGAATGACTGTGAACTCATTCAAGACATTTTGGATTATATCATTGTGGTACATCAAGCCTGTCAGCATATCAACATTATTCAAGTCTGCTGGCACATCAGCACAATACATTGGACTTCATTTAGAATACCAATAGAACTCATTTGGAATACTCTATGCTTAAGGACTTGTGATAGAACACTTTGTACTATTTGGAGTTCAATTCACGATCCTGTAAGTTATTTTTCCATTTTAATTTTGTATTTTAGACAAATAAATTATTTGTTCAATTTTACAACACTTGTTGGTTTTCGATTTTTTCTGTTAGTTTAAGACCATAGAGTCGTAGCAGTATTTTTTGAGCATTTCTACAAGTCAGACGAAGATAATATTTACACAACAAAGAAGCTTATCCTTGTATCATCATCATCCTACATTTACCAGATCTACCAGATAAGGATCAACTGTAAAGTACAGTCCTTATCATCTGCATATGTTCGTATGTCTGTTTGGATGGCTGATAATTTTAAAATCCATTCATAGTGGTTGCAAAGAAACAGCCAAATCATGTCTCATTTTGATAAGGAGTCTCTGTAAAATTACTTAAAAATTCTCACATTAATTATTCTCTTTCGCATATTATGAATACTCCATTAACAGACAGTACAAATTCCACACAAAAGCTTATATTTTCATTACCGGCAGTAGTGATATGCAGTGCTGTCTCTCATAACACACCTTGTCCAGGTCTGTGGGCATCTCCATACATTTTCCACACACACACCAGTCTGGCAATGCTATTTCTGGGGCTGGGTGATAACCACCACACTGCCTTTGACCTGACTCCAACACATCAACGACAAGGCTGGGGTGGAACTGCATCATCTGTAGGAAAAGTTCCCTCAGCCTGTCTGGCTCCACATTTCTTATGATCTCCTGGAAGTTGTTTTAGATATTGAGCATACTTAACCCCCATATGTATGTGGTAAAAAGGTGTTAAAGCTAAAATCACAATACCATGGAAACTTCAACATTTACCACGATCATGTAATTGCATCGGTATCAGCAATCTTTGCAACTCGCTCTTGGAAACGGATGCTTCAGTGGTTGCAAATGTTGTATTGTAAGATTAACTACCAAAGTTGTATTCTGTGTGTAAATGTATGCAGTATCTTGATTTTATCTTTACAAAGGTGAAGTTTCGCATTCATATGCAGCTGTTACACATATGATGTTTACAAAAAGATGTTTTGTGTCATGCAGCCCACATACCTGTCAAGTTATTCATGGCCTTTTAGTGATACATATTGTGTACATAAAAGCTGTATGTTTAGGCAACCACATGCTCAAGGAATACAAGTTCTTGTGATAACTAAAGAAATTTCACAATTTTCATTGCATCAAGTAAAATTCTTATTACATAAATAATTTGCAGTAATCACCTGTTCATACGTGGAAAAAGGTGAATGTCCTGCAGCCTGGACAATTAAAATTGTTACCCAAATTGTTATATAAAATATGATGGAAATTTTCTTGTACGTCTTCATGTCTTTGTAAATTCAGGCAAGTAGAACATTTTATTATTCTTTTAAGTCATGATGTTTACCGTGATAGTATATATAGAGTATTATCTTAATATATTTTGGGGTTTTAGAAAAACACCTTAAGGTGTGCATCATGTTTACAACAGAAGAATAAAAGTGTAGTCATTATTAGGCAAGGCTTGAATAGATAGATGAAATTTGTACAGGTGTAATTTTTGTTCTTGTTATTTTAACTGCAATCAGGCTACTTACTCAGGTATAATCACTAAATTCCAAAGTAAGATTGCTCTTTGGTTATCATTTCATATTTTTTTTTTATAAAAATTATACATTTTTTACTTCAGTTGTAAAAAGGGTAAGTCTACCTAAATGTTAAATATTTGTTTGGATGCCACTTGCATAGATCACTTCTACCAATATATGAAAAGATTTTAGCAAGTTTATATCTAGATACCACAAGCATCTATTTACATTATTGTATGTATTTTGATAAGCAGGCCCAATGTGATGTGGTGGGCATATGGCCAGGGCCTTAACCACTAAGGGGCCTCGATTTTTACCTGTTATTTTTAGATGTCTTAAATACTCTTGTGTACTGGGTTGTCTTTTAAATCTTTATATAGTAAATTATATGAACTTGTTTTCGCATTTGATTCATTTCCAAATTTCAATATAACCAGGGCCTGTGGGCCTCAAACTCTAGGAGTGGCTCGGGCCTCCCTCAACCACTTAAGGGGCCTGTTGATAAGTATGGCTACTTGAACTGATAGACCAATAGCCCTATATCATTAAGTTCAGTGATTCCCAGCTTATAAGGAGACCATTTTTGCACCTTATAGAAAGGGTAAACTTTCATGACGAAGAGAAAATATATGATAAAAATAATATTATATTTGGTGTCAGGAAATGCGGCCATATTCAAGAGGTGGCCTCTGTATTTTCTACGGTATCTGTGTGCATGGTCTTTCTTTATCAAATGATATTGGGGGACGAGTGGCTGCAAAAAGTAAAACAGTATAAACATACAGCTTTTGGTACAATATATAGTCCTTAAATGGAAGTATGCATTCACTAACTTGTGCAAAACACTAGTACTACCTACTGACATCAAGATATTATAATCTGTTTCCTATTCCCAGGCAAACTGTACTTGAATACCCTGTGCCTGTACGGCATTAACTTTTTAAATTTGTGTAGTCGTCATGAGTGCATAAGTTCCTTTTATCTCCTCCATTTGATGCAGCAATGTTAAGATGGTAAGGACACATACTTCAGATCTGGGGTTTTTTTGTTGTTGTACAAAATGTACAAAGTCACTTACGTAGTTGAAATGTCACTTGCATCTATAAGAAATCAAATATCAGTGGAATTTTGCAATATTTTACAAAGCACGTTGATTTAAATCATGCTCGTACTACAAAAAGTATTTAAATATAACTATAAAACGTAGTTCTAAATAAATTTAAATGTTTCCTCTCAAAATAAATAGTAAAAAAGAAAGGGATTAGAAGCAGAAGAAGATCGTACTCACCGTTGTTGACATATTGCGCGGTTTGGTAGCGTGGTTGTGTTCTACGTTATAAACTTCGGTGTACACTATCTGACATATAATTATGCAAATTTAGGTCACCGAAATACTGCGTGTACTTCTTTCTGGGATCTGCCGATCACTGCAGAGAGCGAGTTTCAAGATGGAGACGGTAGATTCGTGGCGCTACGTACAAAGATATATGAGCGCTCGGATTTCATAATGAGAAACTCTACGTACTTGATATCATTCAAAAATTGCCTTTTACATAGTATTTAATTAATTGATATACATAAATGTCCCAATACGGTCGTAAGAAAATTCACTCTCAGCTGCACTATTGTGCCTTTAAAGTTGAGAAACAAATTATGTTTTCAGCCTTGGATTGACCTTATATTATAGAAGGAACTATTTCAGCTATACGACAATTAAAAAATACAAACTGGTGCGACCAGATAAATTAATACATGTGTTTTTAATTAATGGTATGATTATTCTGACACCGTATTTCCACACTATTGTTAATGCAATATTTATTAAGGAATACCCTTTACAATCATGGCAATTGGGTGAAATGATACTGCTACATAATAAAGCAAACAAAAATTATGTAGATCATTAGTGTGCAATAATATTTAGTGTTGTCGGGACACTGCCTGTGTTACTCATAGTTTGAATAATCATCTTACTGACTGGACAGAAAATATTCCGCTTATACTGAAACTCAAGCTGGATTTCACGAAAATATTGGCACTACGGATATCATTCTATAAGGTATGGTTCAATATCTCATGTAATTACTACTGGTAAAAAAATTATGCAGCTTTTGTTTCTTTTACCAAAGCTTTTGACTATGTAGTGTTTGAAATTGTGGTGTTTTAAATGTTGTAAGTATTTGCACCGACATTAAAGAAAGGTTGCTTGCATTTCAAGTACAACTTGAAGGTGCTGTTAGAGGCAAATGTTAATATGATTTTTATTTGAGAAGAATCTTCCGTCTATACCGTTGTAAGGCAGAGTGAATGTGTACCCCAATATATATATATATATATATATATATATATATATATATATATATATATATATATGCAACAAACTGACAACTAACAGTGCAAAACTAGTTTAACTAGCCTAAGCGCTTTCGACTCTCACTGAGTCTCTCTCAAAGGCAATTAATTACATAACAGAGGCAAGACAAGCAACAAACAAAAAAGAATGTGTTCAAATTACAAACGATTACAGGACTATATATAATGTAAGTATTGTTTGAAAATGTTCGATGTCGCGCCTAGTTGGTATTGACCTATAAAAGGAGGAGCAATAGCGCCATCAGTTTTCTTAAGGTGGTGTAACCGTAGTTTATATCCCGGATAATTCATTTTTTTATGTTTCTGTAATGACAGTTATGACCATAACAATAATAAAACCAACAAGAACTACAATAAACAGGAGTTATTATAGGTGAGTGTGCGAGTAATAAGCAAAATTATTGAATTATTTAATTAAAACAATGGAAGCTGTAAACAGATGATGATTTTATTTGCGTGTTTGTGTTCTTTTTGGAGTCTTCTTGGTTTTAGTCGCTTGATTTCAGTATTTTAAGGCGGCGTAATCGATACGATTATCCTTCTTTCCTAGTTTCGGAACTGCGTTGCGGTTGTGGGCAACTGCAGTTACTATTATATTACTGAAAGTGTGGCCAGGGGAAGAGAAGTGCTCTGCAACTGGATTTCTGTCCAGTTTCTTGGTTGTTTAATCAGACCTGTGAAGACTGATCCTTTTGTGTAGCTTTCTGGTTCCTCCGACATACTGAAGGCCGCAGATCTTACAAGAGGTGTGCGATGTTAATACTTCTGTCCATCCAGTTGAACAAAGATTAAGTGATAGTTTCATATAACATTGGCGTAGCCAAATCCACAACTCGAGCAGGGCTTTATTTTATCGTAATTTGGACTATTTTGGTTTAAATCAAATCTTGATATGTTTTCTAATGTGGAGAAATTTGGAATTGTCTCAACAAAACTTCGTACTTCCTCTCACCAATTGCAAACTGAAATGGGTAGTTGGACAAAGGCAAGGTTAGCTCCTTTTCCAGATAGAATCTGTTTATGTTATAATAGTTTAAAAGATGAAGTTTCCTGTTCTAGAATGTCATCGTTTCTGTACAGCAAATTGATTAGATATTAATACACACTCATATGTATGTGTGTGTATTAGGAAAAGTCTTAATATGCCAAATTTTAACATTCTGCCCTTTTTATTTAATAAAAACTTTATAACTTGATGAAAGTATGTTTTCCTGACTTGTAAGCCGAAACCAATTGAAAATTTTCATGCCAATGTTTATATGATCATGTCACTATTAGAATTATCCCATGTTTACTGAAAATCTAAAAGCTGCATATTGTGGACGATTATCATTATGGCAAGAGGTTTATAGCTCTCTGAGTTCATCTAGAACATTTCAAATGATTAACGTTGTTATTATATGTTCTTGCCAAATTGTTCAATCCATGCGATTCTCTCCTGTTTAAGTCACATATTAATTGTGATATTTTTGTAAACATTATTTGTGTTATTTGCTTGCTGGAGGTCCCATCAACCTATTTGCTTGCTGAAGGTCCCATTAACCTATTTGTTACATCTGGACACTCCGAACATACTTGCCCACCTATCTAAAGTACATAGAGGACAATCCAAGCAAAACACGTGACAGGGGGGAAATATTGTTACTCGCCAACATCTCAGGTATGTTAGTTATTCAAGAAATTAACAATTTAATGTGTTACAGTTAAAAATGAGAGATGTTTCATGGGAAAGATTTATATTCATATACAATTATTTAAGTATACATGCCATCGAAAACTTTATGTTCATTGCGCATGGATGAGTCCCACAGTGACCTCAAGGCAGAACTAACGCAAAGAAAGGTAATAAAATACGGACAAAAAAGCGTAACTATATATTCCTCTTCTACATTTGCGGCGAAGCATGAAAATGTTATCGCTTGATCAACACAGATTGTGTGACATTTTATATGCAACTGTTTTGATGACAATTTCTTGTAAAATATAATTATGTTTCGATTACAAAGAAAAACTACAAAACCAAAAAAGGTATAACAACATAATTCGCTTGCCTCTACCAAGTAGATAAATGCAAACACAAATTTAGAGCCTTACTGCATCTTAACCATTCTTTCCTACTATGTCCTCAGCAACAGCTCAGCTTGTTTGCACCTGTATACATACTGTTATACCTGAAATCGTATGGAATCGTACAACATGGTAAGAGGATGCACCTTGATGAGTACTACACCATCATCAGAAATGTAGATCATTGTGACCAATATTTCATGCTTCACTAACTTTGGATATATTTCGTTTCAATTTGTTTCTCAAGCAATGTTGATGCCAGAATTATCAACCTAAATGATTGTATATATCTCTATAAGAACCATCCCCTTACAACAAAAGGTCACTGTTACTTACATTTCACATTTTATTGGCGTAGGTTAAATGTTTTGCGTTTAGCTCATGACCTCATAGGATTGTTGTATCATGCATCGTCATTAGTAATATACCCTTATAGCAATCGTAGGTCACTGTGAACTATATTTCACGCTATACTGACTTCGGTTGCATTTTGTGTTTTTATACTATTTATCAAGCACTGTTCATGCTAAAATCATTAAACTAGATCTTTGCGTGCACGTCTATTAGTACCATGCCAATACTGCAAAAGAAGGTTACTGTGACCTGTACATAGTATCCAAATCTAGAACCATGAAACTTTGTAAGATGCATCTTGATGTGTACTTCTTCCTCGTTGCAGAAGTTGGTCATTATAGCCCGAATTTGCGATTCACTGATTTGGGGGGTGTTTGACGTTCATTTTTAAGACACTGTTCATGCTAAAATTATGAACTTGATGATGTCATGCGTCTCTGTTTGTACCAAAGTTAGTAAAAGTTCACTGTGACCTATATTTTCATTTTCTACTATGGCATGCTACATGCATAGTGTTCTGCCTAGAATCACAAAACTTGGCGAGGAAATGCATCCTAATAATTACTACACCCTTATTTCAAAAATTGGTATATATTAGCTATATTTTATAATTCCGTGATATTGTTGAAAATTTGTGTTTATGTCAGAATCATGTAATTTGATAATGGGGTGCATCTGTATTAGTATTACAGCCTTATCGCCAATGAAGGTCATTGCGAACTACATTTTATGCTTTACTAACATGGACTAAGTATTTGTGTTTAGCCAATGACCACATATATTGTTCGTGCTATATAGTTATATCATAGCCTACAGTTAAGGGCCTTTCTGACCAGTGCAGAAGCGGGAATAAATATGTTATTCAGGGTTGATATTCGATATTAATGAATATGCATTGAGTAGTGTGATATGTTACTCTCAACAGTGTACGTGTGTATTGTACATGTGGATGAGTAATAATGAAATGAGTGGATCGCATGCATTTCACGTGATAACTCAGCTGTAGTGGCTAATCAATATTTTTACTGATGCATGAAGTATGCTTCTAATAGAGGTTATACTGGCTATCAATCTAAGATTATCAAAACATGTGACTTCCAACCAGTAAAAATGGCTTCTAGGCGTGGAGAATGATAATTGATTGTAAAGCAGATTTTAAGACCAGTGGTTTCAAACAAAATTGTTTGATGGTTATTATTCAACCATAGTACATCTACTTTAATATTAAAGAAACAAAAACGTTCTTTTTATTGCTTGATGTCTTTTATGCCACGTCACAGGGGCCAACAATCTATAGGTCAAGACCACCTTTGTCTGAATTTATTTTTCCCACGATAATTAATGTTTACAATTCTGCTGGAGACTACAAAAGCTTTGTAGAGGAAACCTATGTAACTTTGATTGAAACAAGTAATTCAAGAAGTATCCCGTTATTTGACTACGTGCTAGTTAAACATTCCGTTCAGTGTTTTCTTTTAAATATTGCTGTGTTACACAATGAACAATTATAGCATGTACCACAGGGCGTGGTTCAAGGGTCATACAACAAAGTTAGCGTAGCAACACCTTTGTATTTTAGCAAAGAGTATAGAACATTCAGTTCCTACTTCAAAATTCAAAATTGATCAAACTTTAAATGAAGGGAGGAAATAATATGTAATATGCTTTTCATCTGCCAACATCAATTATGTTTTCAGGGAACCAAAAGTTGGTGAATTTTCGGATTTCTCTCAGTCTAGACAATGTGACATTCACGGAGTACTACCGAGATAATAACACCTACATCCCACCGGTCATTAGGCCAGGTCTGAAACCTGACGTTCAAGCTCGCTTTGTGAAGATCGACCTTCAAGGAGACAATCGTATACTAGCTCTATGTGAAGTGCAGGTTTTCGGTGGTTGGTACCTCCTTTTGTTTGAAGTCATCCAATATCCAATATTACATAGTTACGGTCAGACATTTATACTCTAAACGGAAAAGGAACCTCTTGGATAACTATACAGTGGTTATCTTATATGAATTAGAGAGGTTTTTAATATGCAACCTTTCTCAATTTTTTTGCAAGTTGACTGTGTTGAACAAAACAAAAACACGAAAACATAATTACTCTATATTTATATCTAACGCTGATTTGAAAAGAGCAGATGGCATTTTAGCATGAACAACCTCAATGTGACTTGAAATTGAGAGATTCATTGTATGATTAGATCCGAATTGCATGAATTGTCAATTTCCATTAAAACACAAGAGCTAGTCTTCCAATGATACTCTTATGCATTACAAGATTTCATGAAAATATGAGTTTTAGATCTGATTATCATAATAATATGCAAACTACAGCATTTTAAAAACTCTTTTCTTTCACAATAAGATAAAATTATATGAATTTTGCAAATAAAAATGACTTAACAAACATTTCTTATGAATAACTGTGAAACGATTACTTTGAAAGAACTCGAATTTTCTTTCTTTTCAGATTGTATCGACGGACGATTTGGAGACTGCAGTAAAACCTGTGATAACTGTCTTAGCCAGATATGCAACAAAGTAACTGGATACTGCCGAGGTAAGGCATTCTACCATAATTAAAGGATATTCGTTGTCATCATATTGATACATTTCTGTTTCTTGAATGTAATTGAAATCTAGATATGTTCCCAAATGGGTGTCAAGTAGGTATGTTAGTAATATGTAGGGATCTATAATATAATGCAGAAGGAATATTTGGTTTTGCTACTAACATTTAAAGTATAAAATAAATACGAAGTGAAATGATCATGAAATAATACCAAATATGACTACATTGTAAAATAAAATATTACAATTAAAATTCAGGATAAGTTAAGACGATACAAAAAAAGTAAATACAATTCGTTAGACTTAATTCATACACAACGCATACTTTGTTATTGCATATCAATATCCGGATACATAAAAATCATGATTGGCATGTAAATTAAAACATCACATAAAATTCTGAAGCCCAAAACAAATGTTTAATGTGGATAACTGGATATATAAAGTGTTTCTTTTGTTTGATTGTTTTATTTTTCTTGTTTCCTTTTTCTGATAACGTGATGTTTCTCGTTTGATTTAGCTTGTAGCATAGTTGATATGGTAGATTTATTTCTTAATTATATATAATCGATTTCGTTAATGCAGTATATGTCTAAATATGAAAATTCTGATGTTTTGCTATGTGCGTATTATTGTTTTGTAGAGTGTCGACCTGGTACCTATGGAAACAAATGTGACAAGTCATGTAACTACTGCAAAAATGGAGACTGTCAGAAAGTTGATGGCGTGTGCCATTCATGTCCATTGGGAAAACAAGGCAAATTATGTGAAAATAGTAAGTTCTTTTAAACTATAAAATTAATTTATGAATGAAACGAACCATTTCTGCAAAAGTAAAGACAGTCTTAATGGTAGAGGGAGATGCTGTTATTGCTTCCTTTCCACACTTAGCACTCATCCATTCACCCACCAACCGTCGCCCGGAGAAGTGAAAGACTTATGTTAAATTGGTAAGCATGAACGACAAGAAAACAATGCCTATTAAATATCGTGTCTTTGCATCAATTGCAACGACTGCAGTAACAAATCAGTACATACTTTCATGTGCATTTGATAGGTAGATAGATAATTCTTATAAACGGTAGAATGATTTTAAGATTAGACCAGTATTATTATTTGGCATATCGGTGTTATTGGGACAAATACGTGCTTCAGGTTTGTAACGTTACAACTATTCCGCACCTCCTCAAAAATATTATATCATGCATATATTAAATGCATTGAAATATTCAGTGGTAAAAAAGTAAATAAATAAAGTCTGATGTTTATACTTCATGTGCAAAAATACCTTTAACATTTAGACATAACTAAAAACAGAACGTTCAATAAACTTATGTCGTCTCTGGTCAGTATACATATTTTGTGCCTTTTCAGGTAGACAGGAGGCAACAACGTTACATAAAATAATGCGAATACTAGTAAATAGGTCAAACGCTTGTTTCATTTTTTTACTTATCATTTTAGCCCTTTTTTCATTGAGTTTGCTGTCTTCTTCAATTCGGCTATCTTTCATAAAGAAATAAAGGAATTTCAAACTTTTGTACGCTGACTCTAATAACCCCAAAAACTTCAGACTCATCAAAGATGAAATTATAATTACAGTTAATGATGATGTTACTTTCAGATTGCTCAACCTACCGCTATGGAGAAAATTGCACAAAGAGTTGTGGTAAATGTCATGATAGAGATCCGTGTGATAAAGTGACAGGACATTGTCCACGAGGCTGCCAGATAGGATGGCAGGGTGAACAATGTCAGCAAGGTTTGTTTCGTTCTGGTATGGATATCGTAATTAAAAGAAACTAATAGTCCTGAACTTCAGAATTTGAATTATTTTATCTATAACTATTGATAACAACGGAATGCTGTCTTAAGTATTTGACGGTAACAACTTTTTTTTACAGTTTTTGATTTAACTGAAACCTTCTAAAGCCTGTAGAAAGCCTATCAACAAAAACATACAACATTTCCTGTCTTGTGTAACTTGCATAATCGGCTGAAGTTGACTATATTTATGACGTTGTGTGCTGTGGAGTAGATTAAAGGAGATTCTGATAAAAATTAGTGTTTTTTCAATGCATATAAACGAGATCATTGATGGATAGATCTAATTCGTGATTTTTAGGTCAACTTCATGACGTGAATGAAAGGATTCTGAAGAATTATTGTTTTATTCCGTTACAATTGTTATTATCGAAGAACAAAAACAACAGCAACAACAACAATAATAATAATAATAAAAATAATAATAATAATATTAAAGAAACTATTAACCAACATTAATAAGTGAATATTAGTTAAAGTCACTACATGTCAGAATAGTAATGTCGATGAGATGTTAGCATTTATATTTGTCTCAATTGCATTGCACAAATTGGTCGGTAGTGGGACAACGTACTGCAATAAAACTGCAGTCAAAATTCAAAAATAAAGTTTGATGATGTATAGAAAAGGATTAAAAACAACAGAAATGCAGATTGTGTTTATATATATATATATATATATATATATATATATATATATATATATATATATATATAGAATGTGAAGAAAATTACTACGGAAACTGCTCTACACCATGTGGACATTGTTCAGAAGGAAAACAGTGCAACAAAACCAGCGGTCAGTGTGACAATAGTATTTGTGCACAAGGCTGGCAGACAGAAAACTGCGACAAAAGTAAGCATTCACAAGCTCCAAAGAGTCTCTCAGTTGTACTCCAATTTACATAAAAAAGACTAGCAGTCCATGAGCCAGTTGGCGTGGTCGGTACCATTCGGGAGGACAACAATCATTATGATGTTTGGCAAGATCTGGATCCTTAGTGATTGAAAATAGGTGATAGCAGTGTATACCTCTTTGCCTTCTCTGTGTTATCACCGCATTTTCAAGCATACCCCCAAATGTGTCAGTAGCTAGATTTATTCAATTGTACAACAGGGTCTTTATATCAATCTCCTGTAAAATCTGTATTGGTTGAGTCAGGGTATTGAAATTAAGGGCTGATCTAGTTTTGCAACTGTTCTTGCTAGTGTAACAAAAGAGCATTTAATTGTCTTCATTGGTTCACCATTGGCAGCCTCTGTATTAGACCTTATCTTTAATTCAATTTCCAAACACACGTTTTTACATTAAAAACATAGCTAAATGTTAATCTGAATATCGCAACCCCTTTTATAGGATGTTTTTAGCGCACTTGTATATTGAATAATGTATCAGGGTCAATTTAAGACCTTCTGTAATTTTCTGGGTGCTATATGAATCTGTTTGTGATAGAAAAATGTATCCCTACTGCCTTTTTCTTGTCAGTGAAAAAGTGAATCGCTAGTCTACTAATACTGTAAACCTTTTTCCAAATGCTCGCATGAGAGAGTTATTTTATCTTATACAAATATCTCTTGTATACTATCTGCTTGTTTAAAATGACAAAAGTTAATCTTGAGGTTTTGAATAGGTGTTTATCATCTACCATACGCACGCATCAACTTTAAGTTGTTGATAATTTGTGGTATATCTTTAGTAATTGCATCTTCCGTTTTATATGTAACTTGGTGGTATAGAAGTATTTTAGTAGAGTATCACTATCTTCCAAATTCATTTTAGAGAAACCAAAAGAAATCAAATCTCAGTTTCACAAAGTTTGAACAAAGGTAGAATCAGAGGACCACTTAAACCAGTCCACAAAGCTATGAATCATGGCAGACTTTGCGAGAGGCTGCCCAAGAAAGGAATTATACCTCAGTTCTAGCCTTTTTTAAAATTTGAGTGACAACGAAATCCCCCAAATGTTCTACGACACGGACAAAATGTAGGAGCCTGTTTACCATGAAGAGAGACTTGGAGACTCTGAAGCAAAAAGCAGAAGCAAGTCTCAGAGATAAAGCTGGAACCATAAGCTCTCTCATTAAAAGCCAACCAGGGGATTTTCATCAAACTCAAAGGTATATGGCAAAGAGTGCATATTTTGTGAAAAACTCAAATGCTGCAAGAGAACAACAAAAGGTGAAAGATTAATCAAGGTCACACAGAGTTGGTGAAAGGCTTTGCAAGTGGGCAGTGCAGTTAGCAATGATGATGCAAAGATTTTAGCAGTTGCTAGTAGGGCCATAGTGGTTAGAGACACACTACCATGCATCATGCTATAAGAACCACACAAGGTTTAAAACAAAAGCTGAAGAAAATGCAGAGGCAGACAACATCCAGTCTGATGCTCACTACATAAAGATGGACAATGAACCCTATGATGACTTGTTTCAGTACGTTATAATTGCTATCATTCCTAACCAAGAGGTAGTCCAGTTGACTACCCTAACAGAACAGTTTAAAGGACAATGAAATCTAGATGGGTGCACGAACAAAGAGAAAAGAACCAAGAAGAAAATCCTCAGAAAACTGGAATCTGAGCTTGAAAAACAACCTTCGTATATTTCCAGACAACAAAGGTAAATTATTGCGTGTACAGATAGTGTCACATTGCAGAAGGTTTTCGGAGAAAACCAGAATTTGAAAAGAGATTTTCAAAAACCATCAACACACATCAACAAGATCATAGATCAGACATCATCAGAGATCAATGATAAGGAAATAAATGAAAACAACAACATGGTCTTATCATCCCTCTGATGTTGATCAAGAATCCTTCACTGTGCTAGATTACTTTCACAGGTTCCCGTTGGGTCATCTGACTGGTGATCCAGAGCACAAGAAGCCCTCCCAAAGAGTCAACATGCTGATGCAATCTTTCAGTCGGGACATTATATATGCAGTGACCTGTGTCCAGCAGACCCCCACCCCCTAACACACACACACACACACACGCCAACACTTGTTGCTCCCCTACGCTGCAAATACACTCCCTATCGTCCATACATTGCACAGACTAGGACGTGGAGTTTCATACTCACAGATAGAAGAAAATGACACAACCTCGTATCTCCAAACACTTGCAGCTAACTTGAATCAGCAAATTGTTCTTTCAGGGAACATTCACCCTTATGTTTTCACAAATCTAGTATGGAACAATATTGATAGGCTGGAAGAGACTCTGACTAGCAAGGGGACCACTCATCGAGTCAACGGCATTGCCGTACAGACCAAAGATTATGATTCACATTTCCCGAACGCTCCTCTCCCCAGCACTGAGAAACAGAAGCAAAGAACTATGACCACTAGAAATAAAGAACAGGTAGTGTATGTTGCTGGTGACCGGGTTGAGTAACAGCTACTGCAGCCATACAGCAATGCAAAGGGGAACAAAAACCTAGTCTGGCTAGTTGCAAGGCAGACAAACACAATAAAACAGAAAATACCCAGTTGGACAGAGTTTAACATCAGTACTGGAGACTTGGTGACCAAACCACTGAGGTCACAGTAATCAAAGACACACCGACTCCAGGTGGTACAGCAAGGTTTAGTCAAACCTCAGGTGCTGTGAAGATATCATATATCAAAGCCGAACACATGAGCGCCTTCCTGGCTCAGATGAGAGAAATGCTGCAGGGCGGATAGATCAGATCTTTATCATGCAGATCTGCACAAAACAAGAGTTGAGAAAGATAAGGATGCAGTGTCAACAGTGGTGAGTCTACTTCAAAGCTGGGTCAACCCTTTTGCTGGGACGCAGGATGTCATCATTATCTCCACAGCAAAAGCAGCTCTTTAGGACTTATCCTCTGACCTCACGAATGCCTTTGAAGCAGGAGAGAAACGTTATGCCGACTTCAGAACTAAGAGACTTGAAACCAACCCATTAATTAACAAATGCCATCATCACATGAAAATGAACAAGCTGAAAACCTTCAGAAATATGTGCAAGAAAAAGGAAATGAAGAGCAAATGGAGGGCCATTATTTTGAAAGCAAACAGGGCACTCTTTGGTCGCATCATTGTGATGGCACAGGGCTAGAACCTTTAAATGGAGGATGTACTCTCCCATCCTCTGAGACTTTGCCATGGACTTTGGCAACCCCAGACTGCCTCCTTGGAAAGACGAACAAAGATTATTTAGCTACATGCTTACAGAACAATGTAGTACCAGCTGAAGAAATGCAAGAAAATTATGCCACTGTGATTGATATAATGAAGTTTTTTTCAGAGGGTAAGAGTTGATCAAACTAAACTGATGAAGTAAACATGTCTGTACTGTCCGTGGCTCTGAGGGAAGGAAGTAGGAGTCAACGGCTTGGTGTGCATTTGACTTTGACACATATCAGGAGACATCTATAACGAACAGTGAGTGGACAATCAGAGGAGGGGAAGAGCCTGGACGTCAGCTACAGAGGATCACGGCCTCACAAATTGTAAGGCAGTTAAGACAATTGCTGAACCAAGTCAGAAGCAAAACAAGCGTCATCTCATTTTTGGTAAATGAGTGGAAGAACGCAGAGTACACTGAGAGACTTCAGGATAAGGTATTATTTTCAACCTTTGAAGACAAATGCTACAAAATCAGATCTTAAGGTAGCCAGGATGTACTGATCTCAAGAGTACACAAGAGGAAGCAGATGGTCGATTGTTGCTACATGCAGCTGAAGAGGGCAACCAAGCAGAAGCGATAAGCACATAAGACACTGATGTGTTCATCGTGTGCTTGGCATAACATGATTGGATTGGGGTCCGACTGTTCCAGAAATGTGGCACTAAAGCACGCACAAGAGTCCTTGACGTTGACAAAATAGCAGCTGCTGTTTGCACAAATGTTTGTTTTTCCGTTGTACTGCATTTTCAGGAATAGAGTTTAGTCTGCAAAAGATATGTCAATAAATCGCTTGTTCTTTGTCTAATTGTCCCTTCTTTTCCAGATCTTAATTTCATTTCTGAGCAACAATACAAGTCCATCAAGTCTTGCTGATTAAAAAAAATTCTGCCAGTCACTTCTATAAATTGAAGGACATATCTGTACCATAATAACACAATATTTGTCTGCATTTGTGCTGCATTAGCCTCTTAGAAAGGAAAAATTTACAAAGGGTAAGACATATTACATAGAAGCACAAATCGCTTGCTAGTAAATTATTGGGGCCATGGTTATTCTTTTCTGTCATAGGTTACTTAACGTGGCGTGATGAATCCCCAGAAACACTTTTGATAACTCTAAAGCCCTTCCGTACACAAGAAGGTATCAAAAGATGAGATGATAGTGGAAACGGAGAATTAAATTATATTGTCAACCAATATTTGAGTACAAGCGAGTGCTTTCAATTTATGTATTAAGACAAAGTAGACTAAAGAAGCTACCAATGGCACATCAGTGAAGATAATTGAATGATGTTTGTTACACTGGCAAGTGCAGGAGTTTGACTAGCTTAGCTCTAAATTTTATGGGAGATTGATTTAAAGACCTGGCAATACAATTGTATACATGTAGCTACTGGTGAATTCGGGGCTATGGCTGAAAATGTGGTGATGACACAGAGAAGGCAAAGAGATATGCACTGCTATCATCTATTTTCTATCTCTAGGGATCCAGACCTTACCAAAAATCAGAATGAGCCTTCGTTCCCCTGGGTGGTGCCGATAGCCATAATTTGAGGTCCTGGCTCATGGACTATAGTAGTCTATATATAAATACATTGTACGTAAGAAAAATGTTTTTTCATCGTTTTTATTCTAGACTCAGAAGTTTCTTTTCAGGAACCCAATAGCCATACGCAGCGTTAATTCTACTATGTGTTTACAAATGCGAATTGTCTTTTTTTTATTATTTGAGACTTTTAATACTGCCTGTTCTTCTCACACTAGAATTCTCGAGGTAGATTCTTCTACTAGATCAATTAATTCTAATACGTCAAAACAAATTGGCAACTCTTAATCAGTTTATATCAAATTAAGACTTTTAAATAGAAAATAAAATCATGTAAAGAGCTGTCATGTGATGAATAAATACATACTTCTACAATATATGAGTGTTTTGCACTTTCAATAAAGAGTTTAAAAAATCTTTCGTTGATGTTGCAAGAAAATGTGTTTTCATTACAAGAATGCAATTAACTATAATAGGAAATATATGAAAACAAGGAATCAAGCACAACTAAGGTAATATGGTTGTTGGTTGGTTCGGTTGGGTTGGTGTTTTATGGGCAGCACCACTTAATGCCGAGATAAGTTATGTACCTTCCCCAAAGACAGACCACGGTAGCCGATCCGGATTGATTCTGGTCACGGGTCCAACGCCTAGGCCACGCGTTCATCGCTTCTTTCTACGGTAATGTTGACTCACTGACGATGGAGAAGATTGGCTTTTTGATATTACATACTTTTACATGAAATAGTTATCGACATAAAAATAATAATAATCCACGCTGTATAAATACAGTTATTTTGAAAAGACCACGATGTCATGAGCTATTGCATTGTTGTCCTGGTCGACGTTTCAATGTATGGAGAACCAACAAGTCCGAACAAACACCGGTTGTAAGTTAACGGTAATTTTGACTCACTGACTATGTTTGTTTCGACATTACGGTTCTCTATAAATTGAAGGACTCCACAAGGACAAAAAATACAATATCGTGTGACGCCATTGACATTTTTCATATAATGACACCTGTGTGTTTTGCCCTGTACAAGGTCATTGTATTTACATTATGTGGATTAATACTATTCTCGACAATTATTTAAATGAAATTTTATAATGGCCAAAGTTAGTCTTCTCAGTCTTATTTTGATTTTCTTTATCTGAAATTAATTCCGATTCCTGGCTGGAGTACTCTACAGCATAAATCATGAGAAACTGGAAATAGAAAACAGAAAAGGAAGATTTTCAGCTGGTCCACTATTCAGATAATAAGCTTTACCAGAAAATGTAGTTTCGTGACTTCGCGCCGCTCGAACTACGCTCGCTTTTTTAGACTCCAAGTCTCTACTAAGAAATCGCACATGCTTCAATTCCTTTTGAGGAAGTATATGATATTCTTTTCATTTTGAGTTCTAAAAATATTATTGTAATATATATTCTGAAAACTACTGATGATAAAAGTACACTTCTGTTCAGAGTCTTCTTGATATAAAATAAAATTAATAATCTTGTAAACTGTCCTAGACAGCCTTTGTAACCACTGAGTACTCGCTATCTATAAAACTTGCTCAATAGCTTTTACGAAGACCCTTTAACAATGATGGGCACCAAAACTTAAAAAATATTTTTCAATAATTTCTTTTTCCAGCCTGCGATGATCACTTTTATGGTGACTGTAAAACACAATGTGGTCATTGCAGAGATTTCGCCCTCTGTAATAAAATCGACGGCTCCTGTCCGTTAGGTTTGTGTTCAGAAGGCTGGACTAGAGGCAGATGTGATACAAGTAAGATCAAATGAACTTTGTTTTGTTTGTTTCTGTTTTGTCACACTGCCTTGCACGTTGTCCCTATTGGATATGTCTTTAAAGATAAAAAACAAATTAACTAAGGAGAACTTATTCATACAATATAATTCCCAAAAGTGATATTGTGACTTGATATATAACACGTAACATTGCCATGACAGTAACATATAAATTTATCACACGTACATGTAATTGCATACGCAAAATTTGTATTTAACTTTTTCTTTATATTTTATTTCAGATGTAAGAATTTCTAGTAGAAAAAACCAAGTAACATTTTAAGATACTTGCTTAGTTTTACAAAAATGTATATGCTGTCACTGTGGCTTTATTATAGACATTATATATCGTGACGACTTTACAATGTTGTTAAAGCCTAACGACAACTTTCCTTAGGTAGTGACTTATAATTTGTAATGACAATCATGGTTTCATGCATACATGTGCAACGAGACTTTTCATGTGTTTAGGCAAGAGTTACAGAATCATTAGTAAAAACAAACCCAGTAAACTATTTGCACAAGATTTTCACTCAGCGCTCTGTCAACCTGTGTCAACTTTCTGCGTGTTATAGACGGATATAAGTATTAATGACAGTAATGTAGGCCATTATTTCATTATAATCTTGAAGATTCTGGTTGATCGCTTACACTTTTGAGGTCAGTTTTAAACTTGGTAATGGAAATGTTTGCCAAATGTGGGAGAAAGTATTTCATATGCGTAGCCAATGGATTATAGTGAGCCGTTTCAAGAACAAGTCCAATCGTCGAGGAAATAAAGCTTATACACAAGATGATAAGGCAGCATTTATTAGAACGGGGACCAATCCCTTAGTATTGATGTCCATGCCTCCTTGTTTTATCTAATCCCAATATTGCACTGTTTTATCTAATATAGGGTACTTATATTTCAATCAAGGTTCAAAGATACAAGCCTTTTTATCGTCTTTGATATGATTTGCAGTGTGTAAATCGACACTTTTCGGTCAGAATTGTGCATACCAATGTGGATACTGTCTAAATGGAACATGTGACCGGATCACGGGAAGCTGTGACGAGAATGCTGGTTGTCAGCCTGGATGGCAAGGGTCTAGATGTGATACAAGTGAGATCAAGATTCATCAAGCAACCCTAAAATTCAAATTGCAATAAATGCAGGGAAGAACACTGTGAACTGTTATCTTTGATACAAGCTACAATATCCCACACTAAAATAACTACATACGTTTTTAGTTTGGATTCCCTGAACTTTGTTAGGAGGCAGCATGACATATCTGTACCATAATAACACGATATTTGTCTGCATTTGTGCTGCATTTTGATAATAGTAGCTTCAAACATCGAGATCCATATTTTTTTGTAATTCAATAAAACTGATAAGACTTGTGGGATTAGTAAAATGAATTTGTAAACAGTAAATGCGGTCATTTACAGTTCCTAGTGATATATGACACATAATATTAGTAATGTTGTTCATATAAGAAATATATTCTTAGTCTAAAGAAAACAAAAATGAAATACTTACGTTTAAAGCAATGATGATAATATGCGTATTATAAGGTCACCGGATTTTAAACAAGGAAAATTTGTATCTGTACTTTTAATTCCCAAATCCTATTTCAATCATATTGAACAGACCCATACAATTATTTTTGTTTTATCATTTTACAAAACTTTTAAAAAATTTAAAATGTAGTGACGTAAAGGCACACAAATGTATGAATATTCATATGTCGTTGATGTTTCTCTTGGTCTATATTCAGTTTCTGCAGGGAACCAGCTGCTTGAAAAAAGCCCCATCGATGATGGTATTATTGGCGGATATGTTGGTGCCACTGTTGCTGTAGTTATCATCATCTCTGTTGTCATCCTTATAATTGTGAAACGAAGAAGGTTTGTAGTCTTTTGAGAAAACTCTTGTCAAAGACAATGCATAATAAAATTCGTTTTATACGCAGTGCTACTTTTGCAAGATCATAAATGTCAAATGTGCATTTTCTTGTACAGTACGGGATACCTTCAAGGAAAGAGAGCTTGAAAATAGCATCATAAGTAACTATCTTTCTTGTTTTAATAAGGGGCAATGCTTCGCACAACATTTCTTGTATCTATGCAGACAATTTTCATGCAAAAGATGTTACAGCTTGCACCTACTTTAGTATCCACACCCGATGACACAAAGAAGCAGACCTTATGCTTATGTATTTGATTTAACTTCATTATTATATAGTCTTCAATTTTACACAACGCAAATGTTTTGAGATCATTATGTATTTAATTCACTCTCTTTATGTCCGTTGCACCTCTATTTCTTTCAGATCTAATTTGTACCTATTCTTAGATTGACGTCTATTCATATTTCGACATTTTTATGGAGTAATCGTTTCAGACGTTATTAGTTCAGTGGAATTCAGCATCACACAGTAATAAGTAATTCTTAGTTCTTCACAAACTCATAACGTTCAAATCGAACGTTTTAAACAGGTTCTATCAAGCTACATTGATAATGTACTGTGCATGTACAACACTCTTATTGTATCACATATTGAAACTAAAGACGTATGACTTCTACAAACATCGCTCTTTCTGCAGGCAGATAGGAAGCCCAAAATCGAACATACCAAGCCAAAGAATAAATGAGGATGGCCTTATTTACGAGAATTCGACGTTCTTCGACATAAGTTAGTGCTTCATTTCTTAATAACAATAATAATAATAGCAAAAAAATACACATTTCTTAGGCAGTATATTCGTAGACTGAATGTATTTTTTATTCATCATTGAGGATGCAGTGTTTGTTCTATTAAGGTGAAATAGTTATATATGCAAACAAATGTCCTCTAAATTTAGGTCATACCTACATGAATTTTCTTGAAGAACATTTCTTTTCTTGTATAAATCTATAAGATTCAATGTGATTATATTTAAATCTTGATGGTTATGTTTATCCTGCTGCTTTTTTTTTTTTTTCTTTTTTTTTGTCTCCTTAACGAATTTTGCAAAAAGGTAAAAAAGAGTGTTCACAATGTTGTCTATCTGTGTTTGTGTGTGTTTTGTACGGATTTGGCTAAGAGGGAAGCATTCCTAGTCTGTGTAAGTGGCTATTCAGAAGCCTTTACCTTGATTCGTGAAAGATACCAAACACAAATACTATTTAAAGGCGCAAGGTCATGGAGAATCAATGTTCGTCACAAAAGGATTTTTTTTAAGGTACTGGCATACCATCGACTCATGAAGTCAGAAATGAAGTTTATGCAAATAAACGCATGACAATACCAAAACAAGAGAAAACAGAGGACAATCTAACAAAGGAGGATTCTAAAACGTACTACAGCATAGGACGTGCATTGCCGAAAGGAACGATATCATTGTCTCGGTTTTGGGATTATGTCCAGAATAAATTTCTCGATGAAAACTACTTTTCGGAAGAGTTTGAGGTATGAATTTTCTACAGCTTTTGCTTTTACTTAAAATACTTTAGAAACTCCAGAAAGCGTATCACGTATTTTTGAACATTCATCTGACTGAGTACAACTATGTGGAAGAGAAAATGGATACACCCGTAAATAATTGTCCATAATGGATTGACAACTCAGCCACACATATGACCACAGGACCCAGACGAATATTAACCTGAAGCTTCAGAATCGTAAAAATAAAAGCCAAATGTGTTCGCCTAACTGTATACGATTTCTACAGAAGTGAGAGTATAGAAATCTGTGACTGAAATTTTCACAAAAATCTAGTTGGAATTTGTTCAATATATTTTCATCATAATTTCATTGTTTCGATGGTTTCTCCGCATATAATCTAACCAAAATAGTTGGAGATGTAAACGTTTACATTATCAACCCTGCTTTTGATTAGCTCATGAAGTTCCAATATCGAATGCTACCATTCTCAGATCATATGACTCTTCGAGCAAAATATAACAACGATGAAATATCATTAAGTACCCTAAGCATACTCAATTATTTTCTTGTATATTGTCTTATGTTGACAATTAATCTACAATAAAATAAAGAGTCTTTTTAATTTTTTTAGAAATTGCCGTCAGGCCCACAGCTTCCAACAACTGTTGCTCTCCGCCCTGAAAATAAGAATAAGAATAGATACAAGCAGCTCTATGCGTGTAAGTTACGTTTATCTTTGATTTGGGATACTTATAAAGCACATTATGCTTGTTTATTGTTTGAATAGGGAAAAATGTGTTTCTTCCGATTGCATTCATCATGACTTTGATGTATATAAGATTTACTGGATTTAGAACGTTTTCAACTTATGTATGCAACGCAAGCGAAAGAAGACTCTATGACTAACACACTTTGTATTCCATTTCAATTTAACGTTTAAAGCATAACAATAATATAATATAATCTGATATTGAATACTGTTCAAAAGAGTTATATATGTTCGCGAGCACCTTCATTGCTTGAATGTTAACTTTTACTTGTAATCCTAATGAAAGGCTTCGGATAAAGCTTTACTATACACATTACAGTTTTAACGAACACAGCAAAAACGTATAGGTTTCAGGTATGTCAAGACTCGTGACCGTCTACAGTCACATGTAGATATAACAAAATAAACATCAAGACTGTGCTAATGTTCCCTCGTAGAAGTTGAGACATACACCAGCAAATAAAATCGGTCTCTATTGAGGTTTTTTTTCTTCAGAATCACTTCCGTTTTAAACCATTGCAGTATTGTATGAGAATATATATATATATATATATATATATATATAGACAAAGGAGGATAGGTTGTAGTACGTTTTAGAATCCTCCTTTGCAAAACCACTTTGGTCCTCTGCGTGATACGCACGATAAACACTTCTTTTAATATTTTTACACAACTCTTTTTTGGGCTGATGGAAGCATAACATAGATATGTAATTTACCAGTTTTAGACCGTTTTTAATTTTGACTTCTTTCTTTCGTCTATTGTTTAACCTTTGTTTATTTCCCCGTCATTTAACCATTTAACCATGTAGGAGTCAAGAATTCTTCTTGGCTTTTATGTTTAGTGTTTGTTTTGTGGATGTAAATTGTTTCTTCCCCTGACGAAGAGCTTGTTTAGCTCGAAACGTTGGGAAACTGTTTTGAATTTGTCCCGTTATAAATTTTTGTGTCATTATATATATATATATCGTTTCCCATTTATAAATATAATGAATGTTTGTCAAATGCGAATGGCAAACGGTGTACTTAACAAAACATTACTTTGTTTTAGTCTAATCGACATACATTTATTTTCTCTTCAGACGACGTAAACAGAGTCGTACTGAAACCATTGGGTGACGATGAGAATGACTACATCAATGCATCATTTATTGATGTGAGTTTGCCTTTGTTGTTGTTTGTGTTTTGTTTTGTTTAGTTTTTCTTGTTGATTGCATGTTGTAGTATTTTCTTCCTTTCTTTCTTTTTTTTTTTTTTTTTTTTCTTTTTTTTTTTTTTTCCACATATTTTCTAAACCTTTATGGAAACCTAAGCTTTACATGTATTGTATGAACTAGTTACTCGAGACGGACAATTGTTATTTTCCACAATTGTTTCAGCTTGGAAACATATTGTCCATAGCGCCAGCATAAAATAATACAATTTAGATTAGTTAAAAACCACCACCACATTGCTCCAAATTTTTGTCTTATCGTTTCTTTATACACCTTTGGTCGACGACGTTGTAGCACCAATTGTAATCATTTCGTTTTAAATGAAATTATTATTATTATTATTATTATTTATTTTATTTATTTTTTCAGGGTTATTCCCGTCAAAAGATGTATATTGCTTCTCAAGGTAAAAACGTCATGTCATCCAAAGGTTTTCTGTGTCTTGACTGAATTATGATTAATTACCTTAAAAGACATGTTAACTTTCCGACAAAAGTTGCCGATTTTTTTTTTCTTCTATAAATACATGTATCGTTGATAATCATATCTCTCTGCGGATAAATTGCATTCTATCCACTTTATGTATGGACTCCAAATATGCAAGAGACGCATCAAGGAGACCGTTTGTTTGCATAATGTGCCATGCACAATCGATTTTGACAATAAAATGTTTTTGAGAAAAAACTTTCTTTAACCTTAATGTAGTTCTCAGCTCTAAATGACATGATCATTACATTATGACGTCATCGATATGACGTCATATTTTACCAAGGTGTATCGTACTGCTATGAACTCTTAGAGACATGAGACGTAAAATGACATGATTGTGACGTCTGTCTCTAATTGAATAATGAAAAAGAAAACGATCATATAGAATTCTAATGATCGTAATAACAGTCACGTCAAAGAAAATAATAAAGCCAATGAAAAATATACGAAAGCTTAGGAAATCTTGAGCATTACGACCTGACATATATCGGCCGCGCCGACTATATGTTCCAAAACAACCGACATGATCTCAATTATTGTTTCGCTCCCCAACATACAGTTTTCTTTGTGTATTTGACAAAAAGAGCCTGCGATGTGCAATGTGCAATAATTTGATGAATTCCTAAATACTCATTCGGCTATTATTTTATGGACAACGTTTGACAGGGTACTCTTTCCCATGGTGTTCTGTGTAACAACCCCTGTTTGGGGATATACATTCAACTATATACATTCACGAAACATAATAATTAAGTTTTTGAAACTTTTTCAAGACTTTATAGAAACACACAACCAGCATTTTGTCTAGGAATATTAAAATATATCTCAAGACACCATTGCATTATCATTATTATCAAATACATTTTGTTTCTGCATTGCTTTGAAATGGCATCGTCAATTAAAAAACAATTATCATCTTATTAATATTAGTTAACAATGTATTATCCCGAAAGCATGATACTGTGCTTTTACCTTTAGAATATTTTATTTAAGGTACTACGAAAGATAACATCAATGATTTCTGGCGGATGTTGTGGCAATTTGATGTGGAAAAGATAGTAATGTTGACGGGCTTGGTAGAAGCTGGAAGAGTATGTAAAGTTAAATATGTTACCTGATACGTAGAACATCAATATTTGAATGTTTTTTGGGGGACGATTTAAGACTGAACGGTGCATGGTAAATGAGACAATATAACATGATTTCATAAGTATTGATAAATCGTATCCCCCAGTAATGATATCACACCACCCGGTTTGATTGCTTCTATTCATGTATGTCATTCATTTCCAGAGACAGTCAAAACAAATTGTTCCAAAACCCAGATTAATTATCATTTATGCATTAAATATTAAAATTCTCCGCAATTTGTATTCTTGTTTGCTTAAAAGTATTTAAACCTCATGACGTTAGCGCTTTGTATGTCGATGAAGCCGTTGAAGACTTGAGATACTTTTTCGTCCAGCAACAATAATGGAGTAAGGAAGAGTTATCAAGTTCTTCAGACAAAATACTGGAATTAAATTTAGCTGAACACAACTTTTAAATTAGACACTGAGGTGAGTTTAATTGTTTTACAGCATAAATGTGAATTGTACTGGCCGGAGGACGAACAACAAACAATGATGTTTGGCTGTGTTGCAGTGAGACTGCTTGATACAGATTCGTTTGCTGACTACGAGATTCGTACGTTGCAAATGTTTGTGGTAAGCGCACATAAATCACTTGAGATCTAGATTTTAAATATTTTCGAAGAGAGAGATCAAAGGAGAATTTTCCCCTAGCGTTCCTGAAAACAATGACTTAATGTGAAAATGTTTTATTCAAACATATATCATTTCCATAAGGTATTATAATTGAAAAAGAATATGAAATAAGTTTTTTAAGAACGTACGAGTTCCTCCGCCTAATTGTCTGAACACAATGCACTCAAATTGATATGTTGCACAGATTTTGTTTTTACTCTGTGAATAACAGATGTTAATTGTTTGTTTGAATTAGGGAAGTTTAATTTTAAAACACACACGAACATAGGTTATTTAAACTTCTTTCCGTGAATCATGCTATAAACAGCATGGAAACTCATGAATAGCTCCTAGGCGCGTGAACAATTACATGTCAAGACTGTTTTACCACATTTTAGGGTAACGAATCAAAACAATTGACCCAGTTACACTATACGGCGTGGCCAGACAATGGCGTACCAAAAGATGCCTCTTCCATTGTTCAGTTCTGGAATAGAGTAAACAGAGTGCCTACAAAAAGACCCATCGTGGTCCACTGCAGGTATGAACATATTTTTAACATAAATGATGTTATAACTGAATGTATTTGTTTGTATTGTTGAACACTTCGATACCCATTGCAGGTATGGATAGCTTACGAACTTAAATATGGTTTACTTACTCAACATATATATATATATATATATATATATATATATATATATATATATATATATTGACACCAATATAATCTAACATGTTAGAGAGTTTAAATTAGTTCCAACAAGGAACCGAACCCATGCCACGAGTAACGGCAACTATTGCCTAACTCTTATGCACAAGCACCCAAACCCACACAGCCAAGCGCTAGGTCTCCTAAAAGGATGGAACAAGGTCGAAGGTAAAGACTCGAGTTGCACAAGAATCCACTCGCTAGACAAACGGAATGTAACAATCTGCTATATGCACAAACCCCACTGGATTTCTATTGAGAAATGCAAAGTCTATACATTAAATTATAATTATACACTGACACCTATATACTAAACAGCAAGGTGAGGGCCTTTGCCTAGATCACACATTTTATGTTAGAATACAGTATAATAGGAAAGAAATTTATCTATAATGACACAAATATAATCTAACCCGTTAGAGAGTCATAATTCGTTCCAAACATGAATATATATATATATACATAAATATAGACAGACAGACATGCAGACAGACAGACAGATAGACATACATATATTTGTGTCTGTATATATGTAACGATGCGAAATAAACGCAAAGTAACCGTAGGAATCAGGAAAGAAAAATAACGAGCGTTAGTTTGTTATTTTATATAACAAAATTCAAAAGATACCTAGAAAGAATAAAGGAGAGTAGAATGTTTAATATGTTCAGTAAATCTTCTTACTGAGTATCCAGCTCCAAGAATCAAGAAAAGTGTTCGCAGTTCCTTGTGCAGCTTTCCAACATAATTAGTTGGCATCCAACTTTGCGTGATTGACTCAACATAGCATCGTGTAGAAGGAAGACAACTCCAATAATTCATGGATACTCAAATGAGAATGAAGGAGGGTATTACCGTCCCGTAAAGACGTGCAAATAATATCAATATGTCTAGTTAATGCATATTTTTTTACAATCAACCTTTTTACAATCAACTTAAAAGAATTCCTACTCGTTTGACCGTCAACAAAACACTTCCACCAATCAGATATTTCCACACAAGAGAATCATTAAAGTATGTACATGCAATAAATTAATTCAAGCTAGAAACAAAATAAATATTTAAAGAGTTTGGAAACGTGAATTATCCCTCGAAAGAAAATTTAACACTAGCTACAAAATGTCAAAAGGTAACTCAACAAATTGGCATTCTGAACAAGCACAGAAAACAATTAACCTACATAATCCGCTGCCGCCGCTAAGACTCTCTATACGGACTCTGGACAATGTGAACGGGAGTTTTTCTCACCATATACATAACGGATCTCATCGTACTACATATACCTTTGCAAGGATATGCACACTTTGTAGGCATGGGTAGCCATTTTGGCTAACCTACGGACAACCCGTGCCGTGGGAAAGGTATTGTTTAGCTAATTATTCTTTTCAATTTACATTTGAAGTTAAATAATTGTCATTGAGTTATTTTTCCTTAGAATTGTTTAGATGCTCTTTTTCATTTTCACATTCATATTTGCATCTAAATATTTGTAGCTTTTTTCTTGTTTTATATTTGCAAATTTCGTCACTTCAGTGTGGTACTTATTGTAGAACATTGCATTCAGCTATTGAATAAATAATACAGAAAGTAAACAGAACTAAACTAAAGAGTGGAAGGAAGGAAATTAGAGGAGTATTTATATACACAATGAATATAAGGAGTGATGGAGAGGAATGTATCATCATAGCTCACAAAAAAGAGAGATGCCAGTTGACAGATTGTCTAGATCTGACAGATGCTGAGCGTCGCAAAATGGCTGAAGTGCTCCAAACTATAGTGAAGAAAAGGAGTTCACATAGACGACATAGCCGGCCTCCATAATGGAGGAAGAGATAGATATATCATGTGTCCAAATGGGAATGAACCAATCCTCCCACAGGGATACTTTGATGTAAAGAGGAAGACAAAAAAGTGGCTGTAGCCTCCCCTCATAGAGAGACCAATGGAAACCAAGATGGTGGAAGTCCACATAACTGGACACCCTTTTGAAATCCCAATGGAGGAGGTTAGAAACAAACTAGAGGGTAAAATGAACATCAAAACAAACTTAAGAGAGGATGGCAACCTTCTGGGGTTACCCCACACTTTTTACTGGAATAAGGATAGTCACAATACCAATAGACGAGGCAAAAAATCTCCCTACACTTGTTTACATAATGGGCTTTCTTGTTAAAAGCTGGTACAGGTGCTGTATAAACGACAGACCATGTACCAGATACCGTCCGATAGGGCATATGCCAAGAAACTGTAGGAATCCAACCACTAAAACAACATAGATTCATTCATTTTCCGCAACAGCAGCACACATATCAATATCACCCCAAGAAAAGTCGCTGGACGACATACAGTGGGAGGAAAGTAAACAAGATAATCTAGAGGTCATACAGGTCGATGAAAGTAAACAAGACAATCTAGAGGTCATACAGGGTGATGAAAGTAAACAAGATAATCTAGAGGTCATACGGGTCGATGAAAGTAAACAAGACAATCTAGAGGTCATACAGGGTGATGAAAGTAAACAAGATAATCTAGAGGTCCCAACTGATAAAACAATAGAAAAGGGGATCGCCCATACCACAAAAATAGAAATAAGTGAAGAAGGGAGGAAAACTATAACACTCGACCAGTATAGAGCAAGGACCAAAACAACTAGACAATTGCAACCGGATCGGAAATAGAACTAATCGATAACACAGAAGATACAAACAAACTACAAGATAACCAGATATAAAGAAACAATTTAGAAAAATATACATAAATCAAGACTATTATTTTAAAAAACATTCTCATACACCATGGAGGAAGCAAACCTCCGTGTCTTATCGCAGAACACAAACGGAATAAGTGGAAAATAGACAAAATTAATACAATTTCTGATTTCTGATAATTATGATATAACTCTTTCACAAGAAACTCATAATTTAAACAAGTTACAGATCCGAGAAATGGAAGAGACATATAACGCAATAATGACAGTTAATAATAGTAATGAATACAAATCAGGAGTGGCTACAATACTGAGAAATGCCGCCCGCAAGTTAGCATGGAAGAATAGTCTTACAGACAAACAATTTGAAGGAAGACTAATACACATTGAAATTAATGGATGGCATATTTCAAATGTATATGAACCGTCTAAGTACTCTGATCAAAAGATTGAATTCATAAAGAAAAACTTACAGAATACACAAAAGAATTTTCCATGGAAAACCTCATCTTAGGGGGAGATTTTAATTGGGTACAGAAGGACATAGACAGAAGTACAGGGCGGGATGGAAAAGATAGAAACTAGACGACCTTATATATAGCTTTTAAAATAACAATAAAATAATAGATATATACCGAATTGTAGCCCAGACACAAAAATATATATATACAAATACGGAAATAATCAAGGTAGTCGTAATGACATATTTTATGTATCCGAAATAGCCTTAAAATCAATAAAATATTGTAAAATTGAGAACATAGATACTTTTGATCATAACGCCATCACCACAACTATCAATATTCAAAATAGAACTAAATGGGGTCAAGGGCTCTGGAAAATCAGCAGTTCAATTCAAAATACTGCAATATAAAAATGCTAAACATAAAGGGATAGCAAACAAATATTTTATGATAATGAATAATAAAGACTTCACTAGGAAAGAAATAAAAGAAGCCAAACAAAAGTATGACAAAGTACAAAAATATAAATTAAAAGGTACACAAATAAAAGGGGCAAATTTCAGTAGCATTTACAATAAAGCTCTGGGAATATACAGGAGAGAAGAGTTAAGAAGAGGCAAAGAAGCAAATATGGCAACTCTAAATAAAAAAATAGAAGATAATTAGAAATAGGGAAGCAATAATGGGGGAAGTATATGAATACTATAAAACTTTATACACAAAACAAATAACACGACAAGGGGACATATAAAACACCTGGAAATATAAACTTCACACAAATACCAGAAGAACCCAATACAAAATGTGACATTTTTATACATGCAGAAGAAATACAAGGAGATATCAAACAACTTAACAAAGGGAAAGCACCAGGTTCGGACGTTTTGACATCCGACTTTTATTAAACATTTCAATCATTTCTAACATTTCTAATTTTAGAATTGGCGTACAATAATATATATATATATATATATATATATATATATATATATATATATATATATATATATATGAACAGAGAAATGACGGATAAAATGAAAGACGGAGTCATCACTTTAATATACCAAGGAAAAGAAAACTATGAATGATCTAAACAACTGGAGACTTTGAAGAATACTGATTATAAAATACTTAGCAAGATCCTGGCAAACGAGTAAAGCAATGTATGGGTACTATAATTAGTATCAATCAAAGTTGTGTGTGTGTGGGGGGGGGGGGGAAGAAACATTACAAACAATATTTTAACAATAGATACTGCTATAGATTACATACAAACAAAGGGAGAAAACGGGGCTTTAATACTATATGACCAGGAAAAAGCATTTGACCGCATAGAGCATGAATATATAAACATAATTTTAGAAAAATAGGGTTTGGGGATTATTTTTCGTAAGTGGGCGAAGCTTTTATACACAATCATATTCTCCAAAGTTCAATTAAATGGAGCGCATACGAAAGCTTTAGTATTGAAAGATCATTGAGACAGGGTTTCTCGCTCTCCAAACTACTATATATTATATCAATTGAAGCATTGTGCACACAAATAAATAATGAAAAAAATATAAATCGATTTAAAATACCCAACTTAGAAGAGGAATTAAAAATGGTACAGCACGCTGATGACTGTACCAATTTTATCTCCGATGACTACTCTTTTAGGCATTTAGAAAAAAGAATTTCAAGATTATGGGAAAGCCTCGGGCTCAAAAATTAATAATGCAAAAACAGAAATACTTCGCATAGGAAATTGCAGAGGGAACCATCCTGGGCTCCTACCTGAACACATTAAACATCAAGTGAAAGCCATAGGGATAATCTATAGAAAGAACTCGCTGAATATTAGCTTTAAACAAATCTTGGGAAAAGCACAAACAAATATAGAAATATGGACAAACACCAAACTAAATATAATGGAAAGAATTCAGGTTGCTCATACCTATAAATGCAGCCGAATATGGTATATGATGAAAGGTATAGACTGTAAGGAAAGTATGTTGAATATTATAGATAACAAGATAATAACTTTCATATGGGGAGGAGGGCATTTCCATCACCTCCCCCGAGCATATTTGTATAAACCAAAACTAGTGGAGGACTAAGTATTCATCACCTCAAATACAAAAGAATAACGAATACTTTAAATAGGATACGAAATTTTACAAGTCAAAAAAGGATGCTTGGACACACACACACACACACACACACACATATATATATATATATATATATATATATATATATATATATATATATATATATATATATATTTGTTCGGATACACTTTCAGGCACAAGGAGGAAATATACAGGAATAACAACTTAACGAAACTAATAGAACCTCCCATACGTATGAGATATATGAAAGATATTATTTTTAAATATAGAGATATAGGTAAAATATGGACAGAACAAGAAAACATATATATATATATATATATATATATATATATATATATATATATATATATATATATATATATATATATAAACAATGAGGCAAATACAAATACACTGTACAAAGTAGAATTTAAAAATCCAGAAGTGGAATGGATACAAGTTTGGAAAAAATGGGCAAAAATAGGGTGAACAGCTATACAAAGCATGATCTGCAATGTATGCATGATGGGGGAAGTAGCTTTTTATAGACATATAGTGAAACAAATACCGTCATGCCCCTTATGTCAGAGGGAATATATAACAAAAAAACATAATATTACAAAGTAAAGTAACACGAACAAAAAGAACTATACTAATTAAAGACAAATATGGCAGTTTTCAAGTAAAAAATGTATTATATCTAGATAAATAATAATGATACCACATTACATGGCCAAATAATAAATTACATTATAAGTATAATGAGAAACACTTATTAGGCTCGAAGTACAGTCAACAGGGAGAAAGGATATAGATATTCCTCTCCCATTAAGGGAGTAGTTTCGCACTGGCGAGCTGAATCCTTTCCTTCCAGAGACTGGAAAAGAGAACACACTTAATTATATCAAACACGTATAGAATATGATAATGATTTATAAATAGAAGAAATAAAATATATGTTATAAAGATAACGTGAAAACAAACACATTAAGATAATAACCGAGTAGTCCTGTCTGCCTGAACCGGAGGGGTAGGGGCTGTCGAAGAGGGAGCGGAAGACCAGGAATAAGGGGTCTGGCTTATCAATCCCCAGGGACAGCTCTCCTCTACCTCCAAGAAGAGAGAGACAGGACTGCTCAAACAAAATAGTACAGATCACTCCAGAGTTACAGAAAACTGAAGGTATAACATAAACTAACATCAATAAAACATGAACATCAAGAAACAAATGAAAACACTAACAGCTGCGATTATTTAATTAATTAATTATTTTTCTTCCAACTCTGCTGCTTCTTCCAACCTTTTATCATTTTTATTTTACCTTGTTATGTATTTATTTTTGCTACGAAAATCTGAAAATGAGAAATACATAAGGAAAAGAAACCAAAAATAAATACATGGTCTTATCACCAGTTTAGAGAATATTGGGTGCGAAAATACTATGATAAATTGTACTGGATGGGTCGTCCATCCCCTTAAGGAATAGCTTGTCGGGGGACAGCCCATCGAGCGCTGTCACATACCAGAAATATTTTGCCCCCTAAATCTCACCATCTTTTTTCTTCGATTATGTTTTATTTTCTATAAAATAAACAGGAACAACTATAGAGAATTCGAAATAGAAAGCCAATCTAAATAAAAACACAAGGGATTTATAGCATATATCACTGAACAATATAGTAACACACAAATATCACACACTGGACCGTAAAGAGATGCTTGCCTAGGTTCTCTAAAACGGAAACAACAACTTTAAACCAGCCACAAGGTGTAACGCCTGATGCGGGGAGTACTAGCCATTATTAATTATGTTTAGACCGGATGCGGAACGAATGAAGGTCTGGACACAGAAATCCAAACAAGGACGCACCCATCCAAAAATGATAATGAGAGGAACCCTAGTCAAAAACACATTGAATAAACTTCTTTCAAAATTCGTTTTGATTTTTCACAAAAACACACAACAACAGATTGAAGGGGAAAAACAAACAGACACAAAAAACTGTATAAACTTTCGGACAAAAGGGGGTCATCTCAAAGGCCTATCAACTTAACATAGTTGGTAGGTCTGAGGGATGTCCACACAAAAACCTCGAAAACAATGAAGCACATGGTCGACTACAGAGTCCGTCGGTTTTTCGAGCAGGGAACGAAATGTTTAGTTAGATATAAATGTTCACATAAAGAGCGTATCTTATTTCACATCGTCACATTTGTACAAATGTCATACATGCAAGGTCTCATTTTTAGACGTAAGAGTCGATAAACAAATGGACATCAGTGTGTTCACACTGCGCCGCACATGGAACCTGGATATTTGTTTAAATCGTCCTGCTATAATCAATTTTGACTATCCTCCATGACCCGATGAGTCCTACCTTGCAAACGTCTGAATAGCACCTCACCCTGCCTAAAAACTCCCAACTAAGACTGACCACCACCCTACACAGGCCACTGACTATCGCATGTGCATTCTTGCTAAAAAAAATAGATTAGTCGCATTGCGGAAAAATAAACTGGTTTTACAAGTTTGGGATATCAGTCGATAACTCGGTTATATACATTTAACAAATACAGAGTCGTTACAAGATCATTTTGTGTCATTAATGCAGTAATCAGAGTGCATTTTTCATTTCACTGCATACATGTTTTGTTTTGACTCTGAAAGGCTTCTAAACTATCCTCAAAGTTGGTTATGATCACAATAGTATTTGTCAACCTATCAGATGGTCTTAGCCTCTAGTACTTTTTAATTTGTAACACCCTTCATTAAGTACTCTATTCTTCTTTGTTTTACATCAGTGTCCATGGCCTTACTAGATCCATATATTTTCCTTTTTTTCTGGTTTTCTTTTATTTAAGACAATTATACTATCTCTTTAATTCACAAACCATGACAATTATTCAACTACTTGCAGTTTTTGTTTATAAAAATACCTTACTGAATAGCTTTTGTTGTATCGTTCGATGTAGCGCAGGAATCGGTCGGACGGGAACATATATAGCACTAGACTACCTGGTAAATCAAGGGAAGGCGGAAGGACATGTGAACGTGTCAGCATGCATATCAAATCTACGACGTCAAAGAGTCAATCTGGTGCAAACAAAGGTCATTTTCTTTCCAAATATTTTAATCAATATTACTTTAATTAATTACTTTACTGGTCACCAATAATAAAGTATACATCTGTATGCAACGTAAAGTTAAATGGAAGCTGTCGCAACCACAGCCACCTGTCATCTCTGTTGATTTGTATTTGACGCGGAATACAACCGGAATACAATCTCTTGCTTTGGATAATTGATTGACAGTGCCTTCTAAGGCGAATCCAGGAAAACATGCTTTCGTAATTTGAGGACGGAACACACTATCTCATATACATGGACTTCTTTTCATATGTGTATACATGCCACTGACAAATATATTATGCTGATTACAGGAACAATATATCTTCCTTCATGAGATTCTAGTGGAAGCTTTGATGTTGTCTGGAACTGCAACCTCTTCAGAGAATTTTCCTAAGATGAACCAGGAGCTGTTGGAAGTTGATAGTGAAAGTGGGAAATTGAAATTACAACTTGAATATGAGGTTAAGTAAAATTTTATCTTCGTTGTCCTTTTATTGTGGATTTGAAATGTTTTGAACATTCTCTTGTCAGACCTACCTTATTGCTGATAAATTATACTTTTAACAATCTACATTATCTGTTAATCCTTTTTATGAAATCACATACTCTTATTGCAATGTCTTCATGGAGTTTACAGATTTTAAATATATACATGGAAGAAATTTATCTTAAAATATCTTGAGAGTATATAAGATGAAATTACCACAATTTGAGCTTCATAAAGATGAGACTTCTACTGAAGTTAATATATCTTTTCATTAACAAATTACTTGACTTTTGTCTAGAGATTGCATAATGAAGCTACTACCAAAATGGAGGACGAAGAAGACACTGTGGTGAATTCGACAAAAGACAAGTTCAGTGCTGCCAAGAAACCCGAAAACAGAGTTAAAAATAGACATGACAATATATTGCCAGGTACATCGGTGTACCTATTCTAAAATGATATACTGTCTGATTTACTCCTTTTCCCCCATTACCATGGCTGTTTGCGAAGATTAAAAGAACATAAATATAAATTTATACTTGGTGTATCACAAATACAGTTAGCTATGAGGATAAGATAGTCATTGATTATTTCCAAAACTTGCTCCCTCAGTGGTTTATAACGAGGTTAAAAGATATTGAAATCTCTGCCAATAGTTGATAAAGAAAGTCAAAGGAAAATTGTTGAAAGCAGAAGAAACATGTCTTCGTCAAACAAGTTGAATTCAAGATCTGGTGACACAAAATAGTAAATTCTCTTCCAACTACATATGAAAATTCATCCAGAATGTTCAGTTACTCTGATGCCTCTGTAAAGTCACAAAATCGCAGTGTCATGTGAAGATAAATACTAACTTGCTATCAATTTTGTTGTTCTTAAATTTACGTATTTTTATCTCTTTACATTTGCTGTTCATTATGTTTATTTTTCTCCAATTATCACAATTTTTCGTTACATCGCAGCTTATTCCTGCATTCTCTCTCTCTCTCTCTCTCTCTCTCTCTCTCTCTCTCTCGATCGATCGATCGATCGATCGATAAACTTGAACCTGACAATTTCTCTCTTTACTTTCATATCCGGTTTATATCTTTCAAGTGTAGTATTGCTGAAGTTTCTAATCCTAGGAAAACTATCTTACAAGTGTAATTCAATGGATATAATGCAATTTTTACTGTTAACAATACATTGACTATTTCTTTCTTTTCCAGCTGACAGACACAGAGCATTGCTTAGAACGCCGGTCTCGGACAGAAATGATTATATCAATGCTGTGGTACTGCCAGTGAGTATGTTCTCATGTACTGCACACATTACCATTAAAATATGACAATTGACAACAAAATTGCTATGCAACATATTGTAGTTCTACAAATACACTGACGTATTTAGAATGATGCAAAGACTTGTATTGAGTCAATAACACATTAAATCTTCATTTGACCCATTTCACCTAATGAAGGTTGCATGTCTACATATAAATAATACGAAATATTACAAACAGAGTTCTCTTAAGATTGCCAAACCATGCAACATGACCTTGAATTCTAACTTTGAATTCGTCAATATCAAGCATTCAATATTTCAGAGTCATCGACAGAGGGAAGGATTTATATTGACCCAAATGCCGCTTGCCGACACCATTATTGACTTCTGGAGGATGATTAACGACTTTGAAATCGGAACAATCGTTATGTTCAACTCGGAGAGTTCCAAAACACATGACGTACGACGATATAGTTTTTGTAGTACAATACCAATGTTGATACAGTACAAATATTTCACTACAATCGGACAAAGTTAATAACAGTTTTAAAACAAAGATGAAGTTTATTATGGGCTGCAGTTTTTATTTTTGGAACCTATTGTACATACATTTGAGGTAATCAATTAACCTGGATAATTATAGTAGTTTACTTTTCATTTATCTGCCAAAGAAAGCGTTGAGGATAATTAAATGTTTGGTACCAATTAATAAATATTACCGCATTATCTTTTGCTAAATTGGTCCTATTTCACACTGTTGGAAAATGACCCGCATAAGCTTGCCCAGGAGTGATCTTAAGTTGCAGCAGATAGGCAAATATAACCGCAGAAAACTAATTGCTGCGTAATTTTAAGTTTTCCTAATCTCTCTGGTGAATTGAAACAGAATACCAATGATTTAACATAAATCACACTCAAAATAATATAGTTAAACCTCAAGTATATATGGTCGTGATAAATGACAATAGATGAGTAAAGTGCATGAATCCGTTAACTCACAAGTTATAAAATGTAGTGTTACTTTGGTTTATTAATTTTATCTAAACCTTTGTTTTTAAAAAATGCAATAAGTTGTACATTTTCTCGTGGCAAACTTTATCCAACTCTACAACAATCTATTCATTTATGATGAAATTCAACCTAACTTTTATTGAACTATAATCAAACGTACCGAGCTACAATTATATATATTCCACCCTAATAAATCATTTCGTATGTGTCCACCTGGACATATTAGAAACCGAACAAAGACGTATATATAAAAATAAGCATACATTTTAAACTGAGGATCATATGAAGTTAAAAGATTATATATATATATATATATATATATATATATATATATATATATATATGTGTGTGTGTGTGTGTGTGTGTGTGTGTGTGTGTGTGTGTGTGTGATGTAGTTTCCCCAACCTGAGTGAACAATTACGTGTTTAAATGGGTCATCAGGTCACGTTGGCCACTTTACCAGTAAAGTTGAGAGGTACAAGTATGAAATTCATCTTACCATCATGAACAAGTGTTGAAACACTATAATTTTGAAGTGAAGAAGACTTTGCTCGTACTTTTTCTGTGATACATTCTAGTCTATACCTTAACAAATATGGACTCAATACCCCCAGAACATATTGGAATTTTTGTGCGAAATGTATGCCTATTTTAAATTCATATCCTTTTCAAATTCAAAAACGTTATCGGTAGTCAGTACCATACAATACTTTAGGCCCATTGAAAAGTACTGTTTATATAAAATACAATCTTTTTGTCATATCCTTGATCTAAGACGATTTTATTAGTGTTTAAGACTGAATTCACATTAACGTAAGGACACGATTTTTCAGATTGGAATATACTGGCCTACAGAAGGGAAATTAAGGGATGGACCATTATCTGTTATACTGACAAAAGAAGAGAAACACACGAATTACATCGAGCGTACTCTATGCTTCTCTCTTACCGGGGTAAGATGATTGTTAAATTCTCAGATCAGATACAAATGTATTTACTTATATCCGTTGAATATTTGATATTTTCAGTTATCTTTTTAACAGGAACTACAAGATCAGCAAATAGGAGACTGCGCCTCACACCAGACAATAATACCATATCTCTATCTCTCTCTCTCTCTCTCTCTCTCTCTCTCATTTTTATAGACAGATAGGAAGAAGGATCTTGTTTGATAGACTGACGGAATGATAGATAGATAGATAGATTAATAAAATATTGAACTATATATATATATATATATATATATATATATATATATATATATATATATATATATGTATATATATATATATATACGTTTGGCACACATCAATGTGTTTGTATGATGAAAGCAAACTATTCAGTTGAAGATTTTGTCAATCCTTTTGCATGTTTACTTTTTATTATGTTACTATTTGTTACAGAAAAACAATATGTCTAAATTAGCGAGAATTATACTATGTACGATATATGTTTAGAAGAATTATTATGATGAATTTCAAGTAACTCATATTTTAGGATGAGAATGGCAGAACCGTGAGACAATTTCAATTTACAAACTGGGTTGAGAACGCAGATGTTCCCGGAAGCCCTAAATCATTACTACAGCTTCTGGAGGCTGTTGAATCTTGGCAAAAAAGTATGGACGCCAAACCTGTTGCTGTGCACTGCCTGTAAGTTCATATCATGCCCTATAACATGTCAATGTATATGTAAACATATCGACCTCTTTCGCCATTAATGAATGGATGGTTAGTGAACCAATATATATATATATATATATATATATATAACAAATGACACAAGAATTGATAGCGGCGCAAATAAAAACAGTTTCCCAACGTTACGAGCTAAACAAGCTCTTCGTCGGGGGAAACAATTTACATCCACAAAACAAACACTAAACACAAAAGCCAAGAAGAATTATTGACTCCTACATGTTTAAATGACAGGGAAATAAACAAACAAAGGATAAGCAATAGAAGAAAGAAAGAAGACAAAATTAAAAAACGGTCTAAAACGGGTAGACTACATATCTGTTATGCTGCCATCAGCCCAACAAAGTTGTGTAAAAAAATTCAAAGAAGTGTTTATCGTGCGTATCACTCAGAGGACCAAAGTGTTTTGACCTAATTCCTGGCTTAGAACAAAGGACTGACACCATGCGCGGCGATAAATCAACGCCATCATCAAAATCTGGAAAGGAAATTATATCCCGGTAAAGTTATGCATGGAGGTACTAAGGAAGTATGTCAAGAGCATGGTAAAGCGGGACAATAGACAAGAGTTCAAATAATAATAATAATAATAATAATAATAATATTAATATTAATGATGGTGATAATAATAGCACAAAAAGAAGAAGAAGAAGTAGAAGAAGAATAATACTAATGAAACATGTAAAGAGTTACGGAATATTTACTTGGGTAAATATTATCCCAAAAAAATGTGTACATCTGATAAACTTATGCCTGGCTGTAGTTTTGATAATATTGCAATAGGAAAGTTAGACTTTTTCATGTAGACGGAACTACCCATGAGTTTTCAATTGAAGTATCCAGTATCGTTCCTTACAAGTGCGTTCTATATTGGTACACCCCAGGATTGAATCAATCGGTAACATCTCGAAGGACTCGATTGAATGCCCAGTCGAGTTGTAGTGGTTGGCAAGTTTCGCGTTGATTTTGTTGCGAATGTGGCTCTTGTGGTTATTCATTCGTTTTCTGAAATCAACGGTTTTGCCAACATATTGAATGCCACAGATGTTGCATGTTAGAATATAGATTACATTTTTGGTTAGGCATCCTAACTTCCTATATATTATCCTCAGATAATAGATTCTTAAAACGTGTCTTGCTATATAAATTATTGTATATTTACACAAGGGTTAATTGGCGTATTGAAATAACGTATAGTGTTATTATTATAATATTCTCTTTATAGTTATGAAATAATTAACAATACTCCAATAACACTCCGACAAGAGCACTCCATTTGTAGCTTGTTTTGTTATGCTCTATGTTTCAATTAGCAATGCTATATCTTCCTAAAATAATAACCACGTCACTTAATAATGTAAAATCGGATATCAATGATAAAGATCCCTCTTAATAATGTTATTCCAGATGTGCGTGGTTTAAATTGACTGCACTTTTCTACTTCCAGAAACGGTGCTGAGAGGAGCGGTTTGTACTGTGTGATATCCACGGTGATGGAGGGACTGAAGGTGGACAGAGACGTGGCGATTGCCCAGACCATCAAAAGGATGAGGTCATTTCGTCATCAAATAATACCAAACTATGTAAGGGTCGGTCCGATTGTATCTGTATATTTTATCTTTGCTTTTCCAAAACCATTTTGGATGATATGAAAAATATTAGTAGTTTATTTGAGTAGGTTTTCCAGTGATAACAACATAACACAGGCTAGAACCTTATGCAATATATTGTTCCTGAAAGTAGTTAATGTTCTGTATGCAGATTTGTATCTGTGAAATTTAATTTGAAGAAAAAAAATTGTTTAATCGTAAATTAAATGGTTATGCTTTGGAGACTATGGGGAGAGAAGATGATATGAAATTGACCCAAACCTATGCCTTTTTTGATGTGTTATCCCAACGAAATAACTGTATCTGCTATATAGCATAAAGTATTGGCTGCATTTACGTTGTTGTTTTGTTTTTTTCGTTGTTTGTACAAATAAAGTCATTTTCTTTTTCTTCTTTTGAAGGAACAATTTCGGTTTTGCCACGAGTGCATACTGCAGTACATGAAGACGTTTGAAACATACTCCAACTTCTAGAATGACTCATGGTTATTGTCCCGCCTAAGCTTTATATACATTCTTATCGGCCAATGTCAAATAAATAGTTTATTCCTTTCATTATTGACATAATATAAGTTGGTATACACGATATTGTACTGTCTATCAATATCACATTATATTCGTTACAACACAGCATGCACAAAATTAGATTTGCTAATAAATATCAAACAAATAATGAACCAATAAACATAACTACCAATCGGCCAAAACAGCAGATCAGCCAATCAATCAGTTCAATGTGTTTTGATTTAATATTTCCACTTTCTCGTTATGGCTTTTATGTATCATATTTAATGTATCTGTCTTTATTCACGTTTTATTGTATTTTATTCTATGTGGCTTCTTAGAATTCTTAGATGAAAAACCGTATAGCTAATTACACCAATGATTTTGTTTAATATCTTGAAGAATGCGAGATTTTTCCAAACATAAGACTTGTTCAAACTCTCAGACTGGTCCATCTACCCATTTACCGTTCCGAAAACATATCCTGTGCATCACATTATTTGGCTATTTCTATTTTTGTTGTGTAACCTATTCATGTAATCTCTGACGTTTCTCGAAGAATTTGTTTTTCACATTTGCATACCTTTATATTGTGTGCCATTCATTCATATATGCAGTGCTTTTACTCAGTCTTAGAAACTTTTTTCACAGGCAAAGTCTATGTTTTTTTCCAAAATAATTGCTTGCACTGTTATTTTACTGGACACTTTTCTTTGGAAAACAGACCTTCATGCTAGTCGATCCTTGTGAGTATGTAGTCATTAGTCATTAGGAATTTATTCCTTAAATGCCTTGATGCATCCTTACATCAGAGATATACATGTAATTTTTATTTACGGGATCAAAAGTGTCCATGCATCTTGGAAAGAAAATAATGCTCATGAAGTTCATAATAAATCAAAATTATTAACGATTATGGAAATTCTACGAACCTATTTTCAAAGTGTAACTTCCTCTGCCATTGTTACATTGTTCTTTCTCGATTTTATTATAGATTATTTATACTTGTGTGTTGATACTCTCCTATATTTAAAGCAAACCATTGTCTTCAACTATGAAATTTGAGAAAAGTAAAGTTGAATATCGTCGGCAGAGTTTACATATTAGTGTAATTCGAATGCATTTCATATGTGAAAAACTTGACCAATCATTTAGCACAAGTGAAAACCAGGCCGGGTTTGACTAAATTTCTCAAAAGCTGGTTCTCAAACTGAGATTATCTCGGTTATGACAGTTCGGCAAGATTTCACATTTTTATCAGTGGTTGAAATAGCATGAATGGTCAAAAGTAACTGCACAGTTTTTAAAATGCTTATCAATGCCTGGATAGATTTATATTGAAATAACTGTTGAGGAATTCCTCCAATTTAAAAAAGCCTCCTATTTTCAGCAGAGACGAAAGAAATCTATTTAGGATAATCCACATTCCATCTTACTTTAGCCACTGATGCCTGCCATATATTTGCCAAGCGATTAATTTAATTTTGAGAAAACAAATGTGACATACATGTTTACCAAAACATAGACTAGAAGAGCCAAGTAACATATATTTGACTTTCATTGCCTGCAAAGCCACGTGTGTATATCATAATATAGTGTTATAACATATATCCGCATTATCATAGAATACATAATATATTTTCCTTTCAATCATTAAATTTAGGTCCCGTATTACCATCTATTTATTTGGCATGAAATATTCTGATTGTCAATATTCTTTAGCATATGTGTTAAATTTGGCAACTTCCATTGCCACGATTACTTTCCTGGGGTAATGAATTAAGATACCGCTTCAATAAATAGTCATGTTTAATAAATGGAGGATATTTTCTTTTCCTATGGTAATAATCGAATTATTTCATCGTGTGGTACAAAAAAAAACGAGATATTTTAACAAGTGGCGAAGCCACGAGTTAAAATATAACGTTTTTGCAACGACACAGTGAAATATATCCGGTATTTACACAGGAAAAGAACATTTTCTTTTATTAAATACAAAACTTGCTCCAAATTAGAAGCTTAGAAGATTAAACTCACCCTTTAGCACAACACCCACCCTACTTTTCTTAAATTCACTCACTTTCATAGGTTGATCATATAAATATCAGTGACTTAAGAGAGCGGTATGGTTGGGATGATCTAATCTGTCGCAGTAAATTACATTTTTGACATTTTGTAAACTATTTGATCATATCTGACCGCAAAGCGAGCCCGATTCATTAATGCGTCACAGCTGGTTTATCGTTGTTGTCAAGGAACTAAGAGGAAATAACTTCATAGAGACCCGAACGGCATCGAGTCAAATTTCTTCAGCAAAAATTAATTTCCATGTCTGATATGTAATGCAGTTTCTATTTATTTCTTCTAGATCACAAAGTGCTCGTTTTTGTTGCTGCAGGTATAACCTCTGTAGGAACACACAGCCAAGCGTCGCATGGCATGATGGGAAATCTTATATTTTCACATGTGAAAATATAAGGATATATTTTTCACATGTGAAAATATACGAATGAAAAAATATGAAAATCATGTCGCCAATAAGTTTCTATATTTCACGCTGAAGTATTTAATAAATGATTTTTTTTAAAAAATTGAATTTAGAATGCATACTCGAGTACATAGGACAGTTAATTCAGACCTTATTTTGTCCTCTCTCGCATATAGTAATAGTAATTACCAACCAACTTTTTTCCTCATGGTTAGAAAGGTTGAAAAAAATGAATTACATTTAGGTTTCATATCATGTCAAATATCATAAATGCATAACTTCAAATTAAATAAAATAAATAAATAAAGGAATCAGCATTCCGCGATGTTCAACGTTTGGTCTCGTATTACATATGTTTTTCTTTTTATTTGATACATACCATAGATATTCTCTGGGTTTTCTAACGCAGAATTGTAACAATGCCCTTGGTATCGTCACTTTTCCATCCGCCAGTCCGTCAGTGTGTCCTTGTGCTCATCCGTCATCAGGTCACTTTGTTATCCTTATGACGTGAACTCCATCAACACCGATTGAGGGAAAGTTATCATATGTTATATGATACTTTAGGAGACTGAGTAGAAGACAATGAAGTTTTGATCCTAGATGCAAAATAAGGTTGGGGACAAAGTTTACATTTTGATTGGTAATATGAACTCTTCCTTGTAACCAGCACTCTATTTACACCGACTGAGGGAAGTTGATCACGTTTGACATAATGTTTCAGGAGGATAAGTAGATCATCACAAAGGTTTCAAAATAAGAATGATGTGTGTGTGGAGGTGGAGTGTAGTGGCGGAAGATGGGGAGGGGGCTTACCTCAAATTTAATCTTTATCTCGCCTCTTACTTACAACACTCAGCATTTCGAATGTGCACTAAAACTCGGATTCTGTTTCTTTTAAAATCGCCATAACCGTTATCTTGTGCAAAAAACAACCAGTCATTTTTATAGCATTCTTCAAAATGAATATATTTCACTTTTGAATATTTCACATGTTGATCAATTCGCTCATCACCAGCTATCCAAATATTCAAAACTCGAGTTCGAGTACACACTAAAGAGAAGCAGCGTTGTAAATTCATTACCTTTACTCGTTTCTGGCGAGCATGTTTATGCGTGTTAGCCATGAAATGTTTTTAAAATGTTATATCTGTACACGCGTACCATTGACGATCATTATGATCTCCTAACAATCGCGCATCAGTAAAAAACTAAGCTGTTTTGGTAACGTCACACGATCATCAGGAATAGCAAATACCATCTTACAAGGCACCGTATGTGGCAAAAGGAAAAGAGGACGTCAACGCAACAATCTGGCTCAAAACATAATGTAATGGATGGACAAGACACTTCTTGAGGCATCGCATGCTGCGGAGGATCGCAGTCTCTGGATAACGGTTGTCGGAAGGGCTTGAATAGTAGCTCCCCAAAGATCTCAACGATCACGGGATAGGTGACAAGTAACAGGCGAAGTCATATTTGTCATCACGCAATTATATATATATATATATATATATATATATATATATATATATATATATATATATATATATATATATATATATATATATATATATATACACCACATACATTAAAAATAACATGGCTTTTGAAGTGTTGGTATAAAGCAATTTGATATACCCATAGTACGGTATATCAAATTGAGATTTGCCCATGGCGTATGAACACGCATAATGATCATGTTTTCATAGCTAATATACTCTCTGAACTTGGTTATCGATTTCTTTGAATATTGCATTAAAAAGTAGAAAATAACAAGACAAATATTTTCATATTCAATTTTTTAAAATATAAACAAATATTTTTAAAGAAATAAAATTAAACATACTGAGTCCAGGAAATAAATATTATTGAGCTCCACCCTGTGTCGTCTGCTCTCATCTCTGTTAATACTGCTGTTTCTAGCCTCTCTCTCTTGCAATAAATCGGCAAACATTCTGTGCATCTCTGTGAAAAAAGACAACAATGTCATCAGAATAGAAGCAGGATGATGAAGCAACCTTCCATCTACTAAACTGTGAGTCAATTAAAGAGTTTGATAGAGATATGGATGAGAAATCTGTCAATGAAAATGATCATTCTGTGTCCAAATGCGAGACTCTCAGTGAAGACAGATTTGTACACCATGAGCCTGATGACATATTGAAATTCATAGAATGCAAGCAAATTGGAAATACTCTAAAAACAAGACACTCTTTGATGTAAGGCTTGTGACTGAATTCTTGAAGTCAAAAATGAATCCAGAAACTTCCACGAAATTCTCAGTGTTAGGAAAAAAGATGGATCTGAGTTTGAGCCCAACAGCTTAAGAAGCATTATATATATATATATATATATATATATATATATATATATATATATATATATATATATATATATATATATATATATATATATAGAGAGAGAGAGAGAGAGAGAGAGAGAGAGAGAGAGAGAGAGAGAATGAGAGGAATGGTATATCAAAGATATAGAGTACATACTATACATATATTTAATTTATTCTACATACAATTCACGTGTATTTTTCATATTAAAAGGGAGATCAAACTGACGGCCATAAAGTGTGCAATGTGAAGGGGGTGAACTCTTCACGACCCCCACTCACATATGTACTCCCAAAAAAGAATTAAAGAATTTAGTGACTTGTATTTTCATTTAAACTTCATTTATATTAATTAATATGGGTTGCGTTTTGTGTTTAATAAATGAAATGACCACACACAGCTGACATTTAACATTCAAATTGTTTTAATAATGTAAATGCAAACATTGAAATTGCAGCGTGCCGTGTCATGAACAATGACATCATGGCCATTTGCATAGAGCTACAAGACATGTCTATTCAACCCAGAAACCTCAAAATAATGAAGGAACAAGAGGTAATTAAACACATTTAACCCTAATTACAGTTCATTCACGTGATTACCGTCCAAATTTCGCTCTTCCTACTGACTGTCAGTGTCACTTTCTATAATTCTCCTACGTTTCGGTTGTGGGGCCCCTGTATGAAAATTCAACGAAAATTGGGATGAAAGATAATAATGTTATAATAGTTTGGATTTATTTATATTCTTGGGCAAGATGTTAGATTATCGGTAAACTAATACCAAATATTTCTTTATGTAATAAATCTCACGTAGTCTGTCATTAGAGTGATCTGACCACAAATTAATTTCCCTTAGAACTTAATGTTAATATATTAAAAAATAAAAACAATTGTGCATTAGATTGGCATATTAAACACACATTAATGAGATTCGGAGATTTAGTTCTTCAATTTTCAAAGCCTTCTGCTTTTAACAAGGGGACCCCCGGGTTTGTCCTTATAACACAGCTTCGCACCAAGAGTTCGTGTGATATTTTGGAAGTAGAAAATTAAATACAGGATTTGAATAAAAGCACATATTGTGTTGAAACTATAGTACATAGATTGAAGTTTAAGAAATTAATTGCTAAAAAATATTTAATTGGGTACATCTAAAAAATGTAGTAATCTATTCTTTTACCCCCCCCCCCCTCTCCGCCAACTAGTAGACTGGATCTATGGTTGCAAAATAATAAGAGGTCCGATACCTACAGTATTTTGGGGACCATTGGAATTTTGAGAGAGCAACGATTGACTGACAGCTGGTCGTGAATATGTGGAGCTTGAGGATGCGTAATTTGTCTTTTCATAGCTTTTTTTCTAAACGGTGCATCGCATGCACATATAGATGCAGTAATTCAAAATACATACTATACAAAATGTATTAGTAAATTAACTGGACCAAAGAAACGATCGGACACAAAAATCATAATATTATATACATCGGCATTTCCTATGTACTGGGCAAAATATGTGGAATAAAAACTCCACAAACAAGCTTCGTATCATCAAAACCATCATTGGAGAGTGGCATCCCTCATATCGCAGAGATGAGATGGTATTGAACCTATCGCATATAAGAACACACATACCTGACTCATGCATACCTTTTGAAGAGCGAACCTTGCCTAGAGTGCATAGCCGGATAGTGTGCACAAGCGATGAAACATGCAACACATTCTAGTTGAGTGTTTTGACTTCCATCCTTTGAGATAGAAGTGTTTCAATGCGAAGTCAATAAAGAGACTTTACGATGGTGTACCACCTGAGAACATTTTCCACGTTTTGATTGAACGAAGTTTATATAACAAAGCTTGACCCAATATTTTAAGGATTTTATATTTTTTACCTTTATCTTATATTTGATATATATTTTAAAGAATTTTAACATGTTTATCGTTTATCTTTAATCTTTATATACTTCATACTTCGTGTCACATCTATTTGGAAGGGTTTATCTTCCTAAACTTGTTATGCAAATTTTCATTATTATATTTTTATATTTTAAGAACTTCACTTTCAATCGGAAAGATGTAACCATTATTGTGCTAGCGTGCCGTTAAACTCTAATATATATATATATATATATATATATATATATATATATATATATATATATATATATATATAGATAGATAGATAGATAGATAAACATCCATACATAACATATATTCTCTTACGTGTGTCTGCACTTTCGACTGTTAATATAGTTTTGGCACAGAAATATCGAAAAAAATAAATTGTAGTTTGCCAAAGTTCTGCAGTTCAATTCAAAATTTGTATAATTACCCTCATTTACTGAAGTAAAGGAGCTTTTAATTAATAATTTGTTACACTATTTTTGAGACCTCGTCTGTGTGATCATACAGATTCTGCGAAAACGTCTGTATTTTTGTCTGCATTTATACAAAACTATGCTCACATTCATGACATGAATATGAAAATCGGTGGAAATAACAAAAAAGGAACACCGTTTCATTTTCGTGGTATCTTCCTTAATTCAATCATCAGCTTGTTTTATTTCCAATTGAAGAAGTTTTTTAAATTAAAAATTAAGCAGATATTGCAGGAATTCAAAAATATTTATTTTCACAATGTAATTTCAATTTTGACCGTATTAAATTCGTCAGGTTTGTAAAGAGTCAGAAATAGTAGGCGAACAAATCTGGGCTTTAGGGGGATACATCATGGTCTCATTAGGATGACTTCATGTAGGGCCTGCTGTCTTACTCCGCGTGTATTTAATGGTGCATTATCTTGATGAAAAATGAAAACCAACACATGACCACTTTGGACTCATCTTACGAATAGCCTTGAGAAGATTATGCCTGATCAGTGTGTAGAATAATTGACTGTATTTTTTTCTGGTAGCATGTCATTAAAAACCATTTCTGCAAGTCATTTCCAGTGTGAATCATTGCATTATACATATAACCATACCAACGGATTTAACATGCCGTGTTTTAACTGGTGATGGTTAACTTGAATGCTGCCACATACTACGTTGCTGTTTAACCTCTCTGCTTCAAATAAGCAAATCCAGGTTTCATCACAAGTAATTATTATCCTCGGAAATAATTTCCTAAAGTCTTGCAGTTCTTAGCAATTATATACCCTGACCCCCTATATGTTATGGCAGAAGTAACCTCAGTACAGATCTGGCACAAATACGACTCATCCATAATTTCTTTTTCAGAATTTCCTGCGCACTACCGTACGAATCGTAAGAAGTCACAGCCATCTCACGGGCTGTGACTTTTAGACTTTCTTCACATTTGTTTCCTTCGATATAGAAGTCCTTACTCTATCTTTTCGCGCACCATCTTTAACATCGAGACTATCACCATCAAAGGATTTCATCCATGTACCGATGTAATATTTATCATGTGCTTTAGACACGTCAACAGCGTCTAAATCAGTTTTTATCCCCATTTTTTAGATTTTCCTGTTTTTTACATGTAATTTTATAATGACTCTCTGTTCTACTATGAAGTCTTTGATCATGTTCCCACTCCGTCTACCCTATCTGAACTTATGATCCTGAACGCCACAGAATATCTAAGGTCATAACGTCATGATGTCGTCGTGGATGACAGTTAAGATATTCTATAATGTGCGGGCAAAATATGATCACCTTTGATTATTCAGTAGATATGATATTTGTTCTCAACCTTTTAGATCACTCCTTGTATGTATCTAGAACTTTTATAATTAAAACTGTGTGAAACTGGTGACAAATCATGAAATAACCACAGCTCATAAATAGACAATTAAGACAATTATGATCTACTGGAAGAATACTTCTGAGACAAAAAAAAGTACACAGGGTTTGTTGAAAAGCTCAAACTTTACACTAAAATATGAACCATATAAAAACATCTACTGTTGCTATTTAAACTCGTATAGCAACGGTGTCCGTTTCACAGACGGCTTTTTCTTTGAGTAAATGTTAGCTCCAAACCAAGCCATGTGTGATAACAGTACAAAGCTATCATTTAAATGAACGCACGTCTGTTACTGTCAACATGAGTAGCCACTTTTGCAGGCGCTAGGAACATATGTGAGTATTTTGTGTATTTACTGTTTTAAAATAGCACATCATCACTCGCAATATTTTTCTACCCTTTTAGCAGACATCACTCTTTCAAAATAATATCCTTCGGTGATAAAACGTGGCTATATACGAGATAACTTAGTGTATACACGTATTTCAGAAGCGCACACTGAGCAAACGACACCTACTCGTCGGTTAAGAAATTAAACTTTTACCAAGAATCAACATGAGCGATCCATTTATAACCGACAGGACTTTGATGTTTAACTACCAAAAACCACTCGCAAGCATTGACATCCTCAAACAATGTTCTCATAAAATCGAGTATAATAAATAGAACCAATAAATAAAAGCGACTAATGTAACCATTATTACAGCTGATTATAATATTAACTTGAATATTTTACAACACTGGCAAGCTTAGGCCTACGTCATGTATAGACGAGGTGTGTCATTATTCGGGAAATTAAAGCATATGAGACTGAGAAAAGTTTGTAATCGTTTTAACTTAAGAGTTAGACATTTCCTGATACGTTATGAAACATTTTGCATATTTCTTGCTCTTTCTCTATCGCATTAACTGCGGTACTGTTTGTGTGCATGTGATGTACATGCCTATGATGGTCATGTGTAAAGAAAAATTCAAGACGGCAAGACAAGTAGAAGAAACTGAAATAAAAGCGAAACCCATGCCAGTGAAAAAAAATCAAAAGAGAAAGACAGTGAAAGAAGAAGAAAATGGACTTTTGTGCTGTGCTAGGAAATTTCATTGTGATTTTGATTTTACAAGAATATACTAAAAAGACAACGTGAGTATCTCTTTGTCTTGATTTCTTATTTTAGTATGGATAGGATCTTCACACACGCACACATGCATACATTGTATCATGGAGGCATTTACGTTTTATTTGATTTGGCAATCACTGAGTAGTGTTACGACTCTATGGTCTAAGAAAAATGTAACAGAAAGAAAGTGAAACCAACAAATCAAGTAAAAAATCAACAAGCAATTTATTACTAGATAATTAAAATGAAAAATCAAAAAGTCACTTACAGTAATGTGTTTTGAAATACTAATAATCCAATAAGAATGATTGTTCTAATGACAAGTCCTAAATATAGAATGTTCCGAATTCACGGCTGTGTCCTTGAATGTTATGATGTGCTAATGGTCTCCAAAGTCCTGATGTACTAGTAATCTTTGATGTGCTGATGTCAAAATGAAGTATTCCAAAATATCTGAATATAAGTTCACATAAATTCCAAAATCATCAATTAAAAATCCAAAATCCAAAAGTTTATGAGCACTGTTATAATCCAATGAATATTTAAAATAATTCCTCTCAGAGAATTTGGAATGAATTTTCACAACTGTAATAGCTCTTTACAAGACTGATGGTAATGTCAAAACTGAATAAATGTCCACCAAACATGGCATATATAAAGATTGGTCACATGACAGAATGTTCTAAAACATGTGTCATCTTAATGGAATTTTACTTGTAAACAAAATTCAACCTTGACCTTCAAATTGAGAAAACATATTGATCAAAACAACCTAATTCAAGGACACTAGTTTAACATGTTTTTCCTGATAAACATTAAGATTTAAGCAAATATTAAAGTGAAGAAACATTTATAATTTCCTAAAATATTTATAATATTATATAAACATCATACATAACACCTCCCCTCATAAAGAAAAAGAAAGATTTATGTAATAAAGCTTTCTTTTGAATATACATCTAATACTATAATAACCAAAATTACATAAGAACATGTTTTATGATACTGGACTTAATTACATCAAGCAATATTACATTTCTAGGCACGTGAGAGTGCATCTGCAATCACATTGTCTTTTCCCCTGATGTGTTTGATGTCAATGTTATATTCCTGCAATATCAAACGCCATCTCAACAATCTCCGATTTTTATCTTTCATTTTGTTGATGAAAGTAAGGGGATTGTGATCACTGTACACAATAATTGGAGAAAGAGCCGAGGTAACATACACTTCAAAATGCTGTAAAGCCAATATCAAAGCCAAACATTCCTTCTCAATTGTGGAATAATTTTTCTGGTGCTTGTTTAGTTTTTTAGAAAAATAACACACAGGGTGATCCACACCACTTTTGTCTTCCTGAATCAATACTCCACCAACCCCTACATCACTTGCATCAACAGATAATTTAAATGATTGGCTACAATTTGGTGCAGAAAGAACTGGTGCATTCTTAAGCATGGCCTTTAACTTGTCAAAAGATTGTCAGACCAACAAAATTTGGCTTTCTTACTCAATAAACTTGTCAAAGGTTCAGCAATTTTGGAAAAATTGGAACAAAATTTCCGATAATATCCAGCCATACCTAGAAATCGCATCAGTTGCTTTTTACAAATTGGAACTTGAAATTCAGAGATAGCTTTGACCTTAGCTTCTATAGGTTTAACTTGACCTTGTCCCACAATATGTCCTAAAAATGTGACACAAGCATGGCAAAACTAACTTTTGCTCAAATTAATTGTCAGATTCGCATCGCTGAGTCGATCGAAGAATTTTCGAATGGTTTCCAAATGATCTTCCTAGGTGTTGTTGTAGATAATGACGTCATCGATATAAGCGTCACAATTATCAAGACCAAATGTTATCATGTTCATCAGACGTTGAAACGTTGCAGGCGAATTTTTCATTCCAAACGGCATGACTTTATATTGATAAAGTCCATCTGGAGTTACAAATGCTGAAATTTATTTTGCCCTTTCCGTCAGTGGAATTTGCCAGAATCCTTTTAAAAGGTCAAACTTGGTGACATATTCCGCATTTCCAATTTTATCAATGCAATCGTCCATTCTTGGGATTGGAAATGAATCAGTTTTGGTGACACTGTTGACTTTTCTATAGTCAGTACACATACGGAATGTATTATCTGGCTTGGGAACAAGAATACATGGTGAACTCCAGTTACTTTTACTTGGTTCTATGAAATCATTCTCCAGTAGATACTGAATTTCTTTCTTCAGATAGTTCTGTTTGAGAGGATTCATCCTATAAGGATGCTGTTTCACAGGCGCAGAATCTACAACGTCAACGTCATGATAAATTTTACTTGTTCGTGTTGGAACATCAGGAAACAAGTGCTCATAGTCATGTAATAGCTGTTTTAGTTCATTTCTTTCCTGTTGTTGTAGATGTGAAAGTTTCTGGTCTAGGTTGTTCAATATTTCTGAATTCCGAAGATTGGTTATACCAGAGTCACTATAGTCTGATTGTACTCCATCGTTGATATCTTCACTGTGTGGGACAGGTACAACTAAATTAACTGAATAATTAGCTGGGCTATCTCTGTCAAAATATTCCTTTAACATATTTATATGACAAAGTTGTTTCTGTTTCCGTCTCCCAGGAGTGTTAATGATATAATTTAAGTCATTTACTTTCTTTTCAACGGTATAAGGACCAAAAAATTTAGCCTGAAGAGGATTCTGAGGTATGGGAAAGAGAGCCAGAACTTTGTCACCAGGTTTAAAACTCCTTTCCTGTGAATTTCTGTCATACCTTAATTTCATTTTTGACTGGGTAGTGTGAAGATTAGTTCTTGCTACTTCACAGGCCTTTGACAACTTGTATTTGAAATCAGAAACATAATCAAGAAGATTAATCTTTGAATCTTCATTTGAAAGAAGTTTCTCTTTCAATAATTTCAATGGTCCACGGACAGTATGACCAAAAACTAGTTCAAAGGGACTAAAACCCAACGACTCTTGAACTGATTCCCTAACAACAAACAACAACAAATGAACACCCTCATCCCAATCCTTTTCTGTATCAAAGCAATATGATCGAATCATATTCTTCAAAGTTTGATGAAATCTTTCCAAAGCACCTTGACTTTCAGGGTGATAGGCAGAAGATTTAAACTGTTGGATGCCTAATTCATGCATAACTTGTTGGAAAATTCCAGACATAAAATTTGATCCTTGATCTGACTGGACAGATTTGGGAAGGCCAACAAGTGTAAAAAACTTCACCAAAGCTTTCACAATAGTTTTAGTTTTTATATTTCTCAGAGGAATTGCCTCTGGAAATCTTGTAGATGCACACATGATGGTCAACAAGTATTGGTTGCCTGACTTGGTTTTAGGTAAAGGACCAACACAGTCTACTATTATTCTACTAAATGGTTCATCAAATGCAGGAATAGGTTGCAGATGAGCCTTAGGTATCTTCTGATTGGGTTTTCCTACCATTTGACAAGTGTGACAAGATCTGCAGTATTTAGAAACATCACTTTTGAGTTTCGGCCAATAAAAATGATTCAAGATCTTGTGATAAGTCTTACGGACTCCTAAATGACCAGCCAAAGGAGTTTCATGGGCTAAATTAAGAATTTCCTGTCGATATGACTTAGGAACAACAATTTGATAGCTCACTGACCACTCGTCACCAGCGGGTACATCAGGTGGTCTCCATTTCCTCATAAGGACCCCATTTTTCACAAAGTAACACACTGGAACTTGTGTGGCTTCAGTTTCACTAATAGCCCTCTGAAACCAACAAGATATCTCGGGATCTTGCTCCTGTTCAACGACAAGGGATTGTCGTTTGTCATCCTGATTAGAACAAAGAGAATGAGTTGCCAAAAGAGGATCACTGTGATCAATACCATTTGATTGATCAATACCTGAGGAAAAGGTGACCTCATCAAAAAACTGACCAATACATGTGTCAGCTAAAGGAATAATATCCTGATCAACATCACTCTCAAGAGCTCTTTTTGCCATAGCTCTAGTAACTGCACAAGCAGGGTACAAATCAGGGATTTCAGTTTCGACATCATCAACTTTCTGATCCAAACAAGGCTTGTCAGTTACAAGTGGATTAACCACAACCTTATCTCCAGCTAGGTCATTGCCTAGTAATAAATGAACACCCTCTATGGGTAAAGAAGTCACTGCCCCAACAGTCACAGGTCCAGAAACTAAGTCTGATGCCAAATTTACACAATGAAGAGGAACATTTACAAAGCCGCACTCAACTCCCTGAACAAGAACACTTTCACTTGAAGAAGACTCCTCAGACAAAGGCAAAGTACCTGACAATAAAAGACTCTGAGAAGCTCCAGTGTCCCTTAATATTTTAATTGGGATAGGCTTGGCAGAATCACCAATAAGTGATATAGAACCTTCTGACATGAATGGTTCATAAGCCTCCAAAATAGAATCAGACTGGGGTTTGTTTGACCCAACAAATATATTGCTTTCAATACAAGACCGTGACCTTGATCTCGTAGAAATAAGAGCATTTGGAAAAGCTCTGTCTTTTCTCTGTTGCTTATTTTTCAACTTGAAGCAATCAGAAATAACGTGCCCTTTCTTTTTACAATAAGTGCACGTAGGAAGAGATAAGGATTTCTGATCAGTCTTATCAGATGTTTGATTCCTAACAGTTGTGCTGTTGTGAAATTTGGAAGTACTCGAATGAGATTGAAATGGTTTTTTACCAGAAAACTGCTGAGAGGACGATTTATTACCAAATGAAATTTTGTGAGTCCAGGAATAATCATCAGCCATACGAGCAGCATTTTCCAAAGTTTCCACATTCTGCTCGTCAAGATAGGTTTTAACATCACTATGGATACACCTCTTGAACTCTTCAATTAATACGAGCTGTCGGAGGTTATCATAACCTTGATCAACTTTCTTGGCTGAGCACCACCTATCAAATAGCTGTTCTTTATCCCTTGCAAATTCGACATGAGTTTGTCCAGTTTCTTTTCTACAATTCCTAAACCTTTGTCGATATGCCTCTGGTACCAACTCATAAGCTTTCAAGATGTACTCCTTAACCACATCATAATCAGTGCTTTGTTGTACTGACAGTGAAGTGTAGACTTCACGAGCTTTGCCAATAAGTACACTTTGTAATTACAAAGTCCAATGCTCTCTGGGCCATTTCAAGTTTTCAGCTATTTTCTCGAAATGAAGAAAGTATTTATCTACTTCTTTTTCCTGAAAAGGGGGTACTAACCTAATATATCTAGTAACATCAAAACCTGAACTTGTTTTTAAAGGAGTGGAGTGTGCTCTGTTTGCCAGTTCTAATTCTCTTAATTTAAATTGCATTTCCCTTTCTTCTCTTTGCATCTGCATCTGTCTCTCCTCTTTCTCTCTCTCCCTCTCCATCTGCATTTGCCTCTCTTCTTTCTGCATTTGTATCTGCCTCTCTTCTTTCTCTCTCTCCATCTGTATCTTCCTCTCTTCTTTCTCTCTCTCCATCTGCCTCTCTTCTTTTTCTCTCTCTCTCTCTGAATCTGAAGCTTTGCTAACTCTAAATCCATCTGGTTCTTTAACTCTAATTCCCTTAATTTCCTGTCAGAACCAGATACAGGCTTTCTCTTCGAACTTAAAGCACTACTATCAAAATTTCCCTTTCCTACTAAATACTGAATTAAAATAATCTTTATTTCCTGTTTTGTCAATGATACTTTTGCCTCAGAGAGACTGTATTTTCTGGCAAGCTCGAGCAACTCATCCTTTCTCATGCACTCTAACCCCTCCTGGGTAGGTTTTGAAATGAAATTCTGAACATTAGATGCCATTGTAAATGCTTGTTGGTTTCATACCAAAAAAATTCTCTATTTAAAATCTTTGCCAAAGACAAAAAATAAAATTCCAAGACAAAATCAATATGAATTTCAAAGATAAATTTAATATCTCTAATATGCTTTAAAGAAATTCAGATCCCGGAACGACGAGCCCCCAATTTCTGTTACGACTCTATGGTCTAAGAAAAATGTAACAGAAAGAAAGTGAAACCAACAAATCAAGTAAAAAATCAACAAGCAATTTATTACTAGATAATTAAAATGAAAAATCAAAAAGTCACTTACAGTAATGTGTTTTGAAATCCTAATAATCCAATAAGAATGATTGTTCTAATGACAAGTCCTAAATATAGAATGTTCCGAATTCACGGCTGCGTCCTTGAATGTTATGATGTGCTAATGGTCTCCAAAGTCCTGATGTACTAGTAATCTTTGATGTGCTGATGTCAAAATGAAGTATTCCAAAATATCTGAATATAAGTTCACATAAATTCCAAAATCATCAATTAAAAATCCAAAATCCAAAAGTTTATGAGCACTGTTATAATCCAATGAATATTTAAAATAATTCCTCTCAGAGAATTTGGAATGAATTTTCACAACTGTAATAGCTCTTTACAAGACTGATGGTAATGTCAAAACTGAATAAATGTCCACCAAACATGGCATATATAAAGATTGGTCACATGACAGAATGTTCTAAAACATGTGTCATCTTAATGGAATTTTACTTGTAAACAAAATTCAACCTTGACCTTCAAATTGAGAAAACATATTGATCAAAACAACCTAATTCAAGGACACTAGTTTAACATGTTTTTCCTGATAAACATTAAGATTTAAGCAAATATTAAAGTGAAGAAACATTTATAATTTCCTAAAATATTTATAATATTATATAAACATCATACATAACAGTAGTATCTTTTTTCTAAGTGATATAGGTGGCCCTGAAAAGGTAGTAGTGACTGCTGCTGCTGCTGGCATATCAGTAGTGGTCATTGATATAGTCATGGAAGGTTTAGAAGTCTTGGATCGTGAAGGTCTCTTTCTCTTCTGTTGAGCTAAAGAAGTCTGATACATTTCTCTCAGATGCTTTAACTCTGGCAAAATGTCTTGTACCAGACTCGCCGTTTTGTTTTCACTCTTTTCCTTCTTCTCGCTGTTCAAAGTTTTCCTCTTCGCTTCTTCTTGTAGCTTTCTCTTTTCCACTTTTTGTTGTTGTTGAATAACTACTTCTTCTTCTTCTTTCTGAAGTTGCAAAAACTCTTAAACTCTTCCTTCTGTTTCTTTCTGAAATCATCACACACTGGTAATCATAGAGAAGGAGGTGAAGGTAGTACTACCGCCACAGGCAACAGTTTTTCCACAGACGATAAGAAATCAGCCAAAGCTAAATTGAAGTCATTGTCTTCTGGAAGAATACTTGCTACAACAGCAGTAGTAGTCATTGTATTATTACTTCGGGTATAAGAAGTATTAATTGCAGGTGCACCCCAATACAGCGTCTTCATTTCAGTCATGGATATTGTACTTGATCTCTTCGACAAGGGTATATTGTAGAAACGCTCGTGCGTATATATATATTGAAAGTGACGTCACGCGTCCATTTTCTTCTGATTGGAAGAGAGACAACACGCATTGACTGAATTACGCTACACGCGTTCTGATTGGTGGAACATTCCAAACCGTTTTGATCCGGTCCTAAACTATATATACATGTGCGTTGGCCCATTGTGTCATCTGTTCTAAAGACAATCCAACCAAGATATATGTGAGTGCTGAATCATCACCATCGTTAGCAGTATGCTATTTAATCCAGACTACCTAGTCTATGTGAAGTCACCATGGGCCATCACGAACATTACAGAAACTGCCATATGGAAACGAAGGAGTTATGTGGAGAGACAAGAATGCCTGAAGATGGTCTTACTCTACGGCCCGGCTGTGAGACGAAGTTTACACCGCAGAACAGTCAAGCGATGCCGACTATGTTAAACCTCTATGGTTAACAAAACCAAACGGCCCTTTTTCAGAACCACAAAGATCTCTAGAAAAGAGAGATACTACGCAAAACATTGCTTATATATATATATATATATATATATATATATATATATATATATATATATATACATTTGTTTTGTTTGTGTATGTCTATGTCAATATTCACACACAAAAAAACATTAAAATCTCCCCCCCCCCTCTTGTGTGTGATAGTATGTTTGTGTGGGTATAGTGTGTCTATAAACACTCCTACCCTTGCTTGTGTGTGACATTATGTTTGTATGTATGTAAGTCTCGGCTGTGTATAAACACTCCTACCCTTTCCGTTGGAAAGTAATAACAAAGTAGGTGATGAATAATATATCAAAATGTGGTGTGTTGGATAGTATATAAAAAAAGTGTGTTGGATAGTACATCAAAAAGTAGGTGCTGGATAGTATATCAAAAAGTGGTGTGTTGGATAGTGTATCAAAAGTTGTGTATTGGATGGTATATCAAAAGTATGTGTTGGATAGTAATGAAAAGTTAAGTGTTGAATAGGAATCAAAAAGTGGTGTATTGGATATTATCTAAAAATGTTAACATTATACTTCCCGTAGACCCCTATAAATATTTCAACATCTAAACGGACTATGATGTAAGATTAATTTCCGGTAGACCCTCAAGTGCCGCTCCAATGTTAAATTCTCATAAGGTGCGCGGTAATGTTAAATTCCGGTACATCCCGCATATGTCTTTGTCTATGCATTCTTCATGACAAATGAAGCAATAGGAAGTCAAATTGTCTTCTGAATATATTCATGGATAAAAGAAGCAATGGGAAGTTCGATTTTCCTCCAATCATGAATTGAAGCATGATTTTTTTTTTCTTTCTTATATGCAGGTGACTTTTTCTCGACTAAAGTATTGGTCCTATGGAAAGATTATCTGATGGCCTAGAAGATGCTCACTTGTACCAGTACAGCATATACATGTGTCTATTTACATATGCATGTAAACCAACATACACACATACATATGCACACAGATATATGGATAGATATAATACATTGATAGATATACAGATATATACAAAAATTCAAATGAACGTTAACTTTACCTCAGTGCCTGACTCATGACCTGAAGGTTCGGGTTTGAATACTGCATGTAGCAGGCTGGGTCGGATACTCTGCTGCAATTGATTCGGCATGACATAAGCTTTTGCGTGTTGATGTGCCTCTAAACAATAATCTATTACTTGTAGAGATTGCTGTAAACACAGTCAGTGATTTTGCATCTAGATAACAGAAAGTTCCTGTATAACGAGTCTTTAATTTGGTATCCGTACACACGAAATGAAAAAAGGTGATATAAATGAAACATTTCTCATTTATTCCAGCAGTCTCTTTAGGAAATGAAACATTTTATCTGTTTATCGTACCTCCAGCTGCAGGAAATGGACAATTTGTCATTTCGCGTAATGCCTTCAACAATATCCGAAGGAAAAAAAAAAACTCTCGTAAAGGAATGATACGCATTTCAAAGGAAATTTCTTTCAACGCATCAAAAACAGTTGATTTTATTAATTTTCTTAATTGAAGACACTCGTTATTGTTTCTAACACTGAGTTGCTAAAAATATTTTCTTTTCAGTCAATGAATTTATTGTCAAAGTTCTTATAATTTGTTGTAAACTTTGCTATGGTAAAGGCAACTTAGAAAGCTTACTCACAAAATGTTTCATGAACGATTTACGTTTTTTACGTTTACCAAATAAGTTGTATATGGAGAAGCAGCATCTTATATATATATATATATATATATATATATATATATATATATATATATATATATATACTTTTTTAAAACGCTCTAAGGGTTTAGATATGTATGTCTGGAACAATATTTTGTCTAGTTTTTTTATTGATTTTTTTATACCGTTAACAAAAGATATTTGACATAACTTTTATTGCGTAATCAGATTCACAAAAGAGTAATAATATTGCACATAATAATTTTTTATTTCAAATACTGAACATCAAGGGTGCATTTATTTTTCTTCAAATACATCTTTCAGAGTAAATAAAACATCAAGTTTTAAAGCCATCCCAGCAGAGTTACCTGGCAGCTTTAACTACATTAGAGTGATTGATAATTAAGCAAAAAGAAAAGAGTTCTATCCAAACAAATGTTTTTCTTTCTTTTTATTTTAAAAACGTCAATACTAAAGATATCTGATGACAATTTTACAAGAGGTTAAAGTTACACAAATTTTGTCAAATTTTGATACTGCAATTGTAGGCAATCATGCCCTAACTGAAGGCGCAGATTTTCTTTCCACGTTTCCAAAGTATCGTAGAGATATTATTGCACGGTTCGTATGTGTGTACCTGCATGTGTAATGTCACAGAACTTCTCCTTCATCCTTAAAATAAGGCTTATGAAACTTGCGTCAGTGATCGCCCTATGGGTGTAAATTGTACGAACAGTTTGGTCTTTATATTTTTTTCCATGGGATAGGGGTGTTAGGGTGCGATGCTTTTACATAAAAATAAAAAAAGAAAGGCTTGGTTAGTTCCACCTGTCAGAAAATAGGAACGTGTTATCCTTAATCCGATTATCGTCACGTGTCAGAGTGGTTATTGAATGAGCCAATCTTACCGCAAGTGGAGTTAAACCTTGGTCACGCTCAAAGCATCAAGCAAATCTTCGGAGGAAAGGCAGAAATAGGACATACAACAACTGGAAATGAACAATGTTATGGAAGAAAGCATGGTCAAGCCAGACAGACGAATAACAATAGAAGAGGCATGCAACTACTGGAAATGAACAATGTTATGGAAGAAAGCATGGTCAAGCCAGACAGACGAATAACAATAGAAGAGGCATGCAACTACTGGAAATGAACAATGTTATGGAAGAAAGCATGGTCAAGCCAGACAGACGAATAACAATAGAAGAGGTATACAACAACTGGAAATGAACAATGTTATGGAAGAAAGCATGGTCAAGCCAGACAGACGAATAACAATAGAAGAGGCATGCAACTACTGGAAATGAACAATGTCATGGAAGAAAGCATGGTCAAGCCAGACAGACGAATAACAATAGAAGAGGTATACAACTACTGGGAAACGAATCATCACATAGAATCAAATTTGAACAGATTCTTTACTTTAAAAGGTATGGAGGAAAAAGGCTTAAAACAATTTGATGAGGATCTGTAATAAATGGAGAAGGACATGAAAAGGCAGAGAAAACAGAAGAGCTAATAAGAGAGAGGTATTTTTTTAGAAAACTCTCTATATCAAATTTTTGTTCTTATTAGTATCGGCAATCAAATATAAATATTGGAGTCATTGCCAAATTTAACTGTACAAAGCGAAGACAAAAATAAGCAACGTAAAACGGCAGAGCTGTGCCAAAGACAACTTGCACCGTAGTTGCAGCCTTCACAAAGTCCAATGTTGGAAACTTTTCAGTGCAAAATCAACTGTACAAACCAGCAACAGCAGTCACATCTTCCGAATGTTGTAACTTGATTTTGCGTTGTTCTAAATGTCTGAGACAAACAGCATAGTATATGTCATTTACCACGCATTTTCAACTTCTTCTGAAAACAAAAACCCAACAAGCCAGTTCAACCAAACTTGGAAGAGAGTATTGTGGCATTAAGATTTTTCAAGTTTGTACAAAAACATAGTGCAACTTTCAAATGACTTCTTACAAAGCACTCAACGGAATTTAACAACGTTTGGTAGAAAGTATCCTTCCGGAAGGCTTTCAATTTTGAGTAAATTATGCTGATCCGTTATCGAATATGGCCACCGTTACTAAAAAGTAAAAGAAAAAGATTTTAAATGATTTCCTCTACAAAAGCTGCTCAAAAGACTTGTACAAAATTTGACAGAAGGTATTTTGGCATAAAGAACTTTCCGATTTGTACCAACGATGCCGATCCACCTTCAAATATGGCCTCTGTTACTAAAAACAGACAAACTTTCAAATTACTTTTTCTTCGAAACAGCTAAGCAGAATTTGACCAGATTGGAGAGAAAGCATCCTGGCATAACACCTTTACAATGCTATGAAAAGATGCCGTTCTCCATTAAACAATACTCTTAACAAAACGTTCTGAATTTGGCTGTTAGGTGTCCAGGATTCTCAACTCTCAGTACATTAGAATACCCTGTCCTTTTCTAAGAACCACAACTATAATCTAAAGAGTCTCCAACCTTTCCAGTTTCTTCTTGTAAGCTTTTCTTTTGTTTCAGTATTTACGAATTTATTAATGATAGCTAGTTAGCTATAGAGAGATAAGTTGGTAATCGGAGCAATATGTGAATATCACTCTCTCTCTCACACACACACACACTGCACAACAACACCCTTTATACTTTAAAGTCTAAAAGATAAAAAAAAATATTTAACGGTTATATGTATATTAAAAGCTATTGCTTTTTTAACGCTTTGAATGCAAGAGCTCGCCGTTTTTTCATAGATTTCTTGCAACTTTGTAATGCGAGTTATTTCCCTTTTCATAACAAGGAGTTTATTCACAGGAGTTATTTCCCTTAATAAGACAGACATTTATTACAACTTGGTTAGCTAAATCTACCATTCTTGATCAACAATATGCAGCAAATGCAATTATCTGCACTACTTTTCCTTGTATAACCCAAAACATTTAGCATGTAAATAACACTAAAATTTGAGGTAATCAACAGCTATACATTTTATGCTTTTATGATTGAAAATTAACAAACCGTTTTGGCTGCTGTGTTGTGTCCGTATGCAATACAATTTATGAGGGGTGTGTAAGCTCAATGGACTATGATTCCCACACCAGAGAAGGCGAGGTCGGCTGGCTTGCGGTTTTCTTTGCAAGATACTTTATTTTCATTGCCCAACAAAATCTAAGGAAAGCCTCTTAGCAAAACACCCTAAAGCGGGATCAGCCCAACCACACCAAAATCTTTTTTTTTCTTTTATGTACACAAATAAATAGTTCATGTTTGAACTCAGAAGTGTAATTTAGGAAAAAAAAATAAAGCGGACTTAGCGCAACCAAATCAAAATATGCGTGTGTCTCTGAAGGCTCTGCTATATTTAAGTCACCGTTTAGTTAGTAAAGATACATTAGAAGAAAAAAGGAAAAAGTGGCATGAGGGCAGGAAAAGAGGTCAAGTAATCCGTTTAAGGCAGTAATATTATTGTTTTAGTAAAACTATGTATTGCTATCAATTGGAAAATGCGACCCGCTCTATTATAATGTAGTAATCATATATACTTTTTCCAACTCATTTGCATACTTAGGTTGGACAGAATAGTATCATCGCAAGTTTCCCTTCCCTTTCACGTTTACTGAACATACATGTATATCTGATTTAATAAATCCTACTATCCCGATGCCTCGATACTAGAGTTCTTGAGAAGGAAAAAAGTCCCTTGATACAGATCCTGTTAATTTAATCCCACTTAGGATCATGTTGTATAAGACTTTTTTAAATTTCTGAATATAACCTAGTTTGACATCAGATAGACTCTTATATATGTATGCCTTCATATAAACCCTATTTACATGTCTCCAAAAATGCACAAATAAGGGTCCGACAATTTAATTTTTTTAAAGGGGGGGGGGGGACAGATGTTTGTTTATATTTACGGCCCCCAAACAGCTGGAACACAGTGTTTTGCTCTGATTTGTAGATACAAAAGGAGCTTATGTCCATTATATTAGTTGAGACAAAAATTATCTTGGGGTAAAGGAAAAAAGGATAACCAGGTTCGAAAGAAAATATTCCAGCCCCCCCCCCCCCCTCTCTATCTCCCTCCTACCCCCCCCCCCCCCCTTTCCGGAAAATTAAATGGCCGGTCCATAACAGAGTAATTCTGCATTGGAATGCGATTGACACCTTTACTAATTTAAAATATCGTAACAAAATGCACGCATTCTCTGCCTCCGCAGTTTGAAATAATTATTTTATATTGCACCGGTGTGTGATTTTTCTACTCGAGTCAATCAGGTGTGTTTTCTCATTGTTACATTTATATAAAAAGTACTGAAATACCTTCCGAAAATAATATACTCCGCACCTTAACAAGGAGTGAAAAATATCCAGTTCATTTGGGTGTGAGTTAAGTCACATTGGTTGAATGTTTGTTTATCCTAGTGCCCACCTCGATTGTAAATATAGATGATCAAAAGGGGTACACCACGGGGAAATTAAGGTACATCATGTACACGCACAGGTAAGAAGAACTGAGCGTTCTCTGAAAATTTCACGCTTATCTGAGTCCTTGAAAGCCCGGGATCAATTATATCCATCATTATTAACAATATAAATTCTCAAAAAACGACATAACAGAATTTACCAATTTTAAATAACAGCATCATAATACGAGGTGCTTTTAAGCTGTAAAAGTGATGCAGATCCACCATCAAATTTAGCTGTTGATTCTAACAATAGAAAAACCTTGAATAACTTCTGATATCAAATATGGCAACCATTTGTAAAGTACAATATAAACAACTTTATCAATTAAACAAAATACAGAATTTGACCAACTTTGATAGAAATCAACTTGGCATTGAGGCCTTTCAGAAGAGGACAAACGATGCTAATGTGCCAATAAATATGGATGAAGATACTAAAAACAGAGAAAACTTGAAACAGTTGTTTTCATCACATATGCAATCAACAGCATTGGAAGAAATTTCTACAAGCAACAGCCTACTGACCCAGATTTATTGACCAGCTGCTGTTGCATTTGGCTATTAGGCAGATGTCAGCCAGATGCGTAATCTCAGGCCCACTCTCCTCTTTTTCTTGTGTATTCTATTGCTATAATACCAACTGAGACAATTGCAATTTTGTTTATATTTTTGTAGACAATTTATATTTCTTTGTGCAAAATGTTACGTAAAGATGTTTAAATGCATGCATGTTAGCATTTATAGACCGAGGGGAAATTTGTTTTAAACATTAAAGGATGACAGAACTAGTGTAGGCGGGTAATCTACCCCTTTCAACATGAGAGCTATATATGAGAATCCTGAGCCCTGCTATTTGATGAGCGGCCAATCCACCACACCACAATACATTTTCCGCAACTATATATAAATAGAACCGCAGTTCCTGATATGTTGTTCTTGTCACCGTTCATTTTTGAATGGTATGTGGGTCATTTAAATACGTATTTAAGCATATAAACTTCTTTCAGATTAATTTATACAAAATAGACACAACTGAATTTTAAATATTTTACTTATTAAAATTTCTCCTTCGTTGTCTTTAAAATATAAAACAATGTCCCAGGATCGGCTCTGCTAAACTCCTAATATTCATACTACTAATTATCTCAATTTTTCTTTTTTGACGCGATAATGTAGCGTTACAAGCTAACTATTTATCGTCGATTTCAATATTTTAAAGAAAAAAAAAATGGTATTCAATAAAAGCAAATTATACTGAACAAAAGCCTTGTCTGTAACCACTTAAATCTGAAAACATGTATCTGTCAAAGTTCAATATGATATAATAATAGAAGTAAATTGCAATTTTACGATTCGATGGGCCTTGGATATCGTTTAAATATGAAACTAAATATATTTTTTACTTACCGTGGATTTTATTCTTAGAGTAGCCTAACATTCTTACAAGCAAAAAAGGGAATGTTTTGTCATATATTAATGTAGACATTACGTTGAACGAAAAAGTATAATCTACTTCAACAAAATCTATGGTGATTAAAATGTGTTTCATTTTTGACGTATCTTCTGCTGCAATGAATGATAAATCGCATTTTTTCTTCTTTTTTGAGTTGCTGTTTTTATATATTGCTACAAACCTTACCTCACAAAATATCGTTTACTTCAGCAGCACATATTGTAAGTGATAAAAAAAAGTTTTCAGTTGCCGCAACTATCGCTTCAATAAATGATACATTTTTCACTTATAGCATTTTGTTTTCATTTGGCGTTACTATTGTTCATTTACAGCTGTAAATATTACATGAGTACATTTTCATATTCTTCAGTAAGACCTAGGGTAAGTGAAAAAATGTTTTTATTTACGCTGCAATAAATGATTTTGTGTTTCCCTTATCGAATTGTTTGGGTCATTTAGTGTTGCAATTTTATATTTATTGCTGAAGACATTATGTAAAATGAAAAATGAAAAATATTTCATTTCCTTCTGCGACACCTATGATAAGTGAAAAAAAATTTGCATTTGCATATTTTGTTATCGCTGCAATTAATGACTTTTTTCTCACTTTTAGCGTCGCTACACACTCATTTTAAATCATGCCAGTTCATAGGCTGTACCTCCTGCCCAAATGTTTTAAAACTGTCTTCAGATGTTTAAGTTGGCTTGCGCAAAATTACATGCTGAACTGACACAAAGAAAACAACGAGGGAGCGGGTGAAATCATGCAGTTTATAGTTATTTTATGGCATATAAACACGTTGAAATAAAGAGATGTCATAAGATTAATTTGATTTTAGGTTAGGTCTAAGATGAAAGACGATGAAGATAGCTGTATTCTAGAAAGAAGGGAAAATGATTGGGTCTGGTGATTAATGATACATTCTGCTGTATTTTTTGTTTTTCAAAACCTGATAGGGAAAGCCCTTTTATAAAATGGCAAAATTCGTGCTCTGATGCTTTGGGTGTTTTCTAGTATTAAAATATATTTCAGCCAAATGTGCCATCTGCTGGGTATAGAAAATCAATTTGAGCGCTTTTCCAAAACACCATAATAGGCAGAGATTTCTACCAATTATGCGTTTTAAGACACTTCAAGGACGTGTTTGATGTCCACCACGTGTTTGACGTCAAGGACATGTCTGATGTCAAGGGAATGTTTCATGTCAAGAATCGTAGGCTTCTGAATCCCAACTTTTTGTTTAAGATTCGTTGTAATGGATCCAGAACATGTTTCAAAATCTCTGAATCCTCTTCGAACAAGTTTAATTTTTCTTTGTAAAACTGGAGATGTCGATGTGCAAAAGATTTCATACTTTAGCAGTGTAATGAATGCATTCAACAGATTTGAATTGTATATCTTTTATTAAAGTAGACATTATTAGACGCAGAAGTCCAGTATATAATTAGCGCTACACCTGCTCTCAAAGGTGCCATATTTATATAATCATTTTATGAAAATATTTCAAATTGGGTTTCACTGTGTGGTTACAGCAGGAAGGATTCGAAAAACCGAAATCAGTACTATATGCTCTCGATTAATTTGGCCAAACAGATTGTCACCAAGGGCGGATGGAGGGACTCACTTGAGGACACGGACGACACTAAATGCACCTTTCACATTTATGGCGGGGCTAAAAAAAAAGTTGAACCAGCATTCAGTTCGCAAATAAATTCAAGCTCCACTTCCCTATTCCCTCGCTTTCAAACCACAGTGAAAGACAATGTTGACATAAAAAAAATATTATAACAATGAATGAGATTGAATTGTTGTTCTGCATGAAATATGCATGTTTTTTTCTATTGCTGCGTTAATGAATATGTAGTTTTAGGGTAAGAATCCCATAAATTTTACGTTATGACCGAAGCTAAACACTAACATCCCAATATTATGTCCGAATCGTGGATGTTCGCATATATTTCATGTAGTTTAGGGTGGGAATCCCTGTAATTTCAAAAATATCAATCAGGACCAACAATATAAAGGTGAGGCCCCTGAGGCATCTTGTATGACTTGTTGCATATGTAGTCTCAGTGATAACACAAGTAAATTTTAAGAAATTTCCAGAAACTGTTTTCTTTTCTTTTTTTTTTTGGAGGGGGGGGGGGGTACATAATAGTTTTTTACGCGTCACCACCTACCTAACGGATATCGTCATAACACCAACAATCCGCCTTTAGCATGAGCACATAAAACGTTTTATACAGACTACCCCCTCGGCATTAAATTTCCGAGATTTTAAGCGTCTGCCTTGAATGGTGTTGGATGAGTCTTACGACGATCGCGGTTTGTAGACATCCAGGTGCCTTGTTATTTAATTTATTGTGCCCATGGCAGGATCTAGGGTTGAATATTTGCATTATGAAATAAATCATTTCTCGCAGCTTTTCCTTCAATACATAAAATACTTGTATTAACCGTATCAAGTACGCCAATAAATGAAAAGTTTTCATTTGCTGCAGCAACAGGTACGTTAAGTTTAAAAAGTCATTTACAGTGTTGTTTACTGCTACAAATAAAAATGGTTTGATTTACTGCATGTTTTCATTTAGCGTTGCGACACAGCTTTCTTCTAAAGTGAGTGTAGCTTCTAAACGGACCGTTTGCGCGACAGGCAGCTATCCCGAAAACGGGTGTGTACCAAGTGTGTGTCCAAGGCGGAGTCTCTAGCCATCAGCTGGCTTCCATAGAAACCAGGTTGAAAATCCATCTTTTCTCGAGTTGAAAAAAACTCTAGATTGCACAATCAACGGGTGATGCATATCGCTATTTTTCATCTCCAATCTATTTTTCGGGTTATCTTTTGTTCGCATATTAGGGCACAATCTTACAATCTTTGTTTTAACTGCAAAGAATGGCCAGTTACTCAGAACCTGCAATGACAACGACGACGACGGTGATCGTGATGATTATGATGATGAGGAGGAAAATGATGACATGTGACCATGTGATGGTGATGATGATGGTGATGACATGTTTATGAATATTTTTCTTTATTTTCAAAGACAGACAGATGCGGATCTAACGATGTTCTAATCTTTATGTAAGTGTTCCAAAGTTCCCTCATCGCGTATTTCTGTCTAAATTAACAGTCTTTCTTAAATTATCGGAGTGGCTTACCTACAATTTCGTTCAAAAGTTATACGGTTTAATGTGCAAATTGCTTTGTATTGTCAGATATTATTCAGGGAAATAAATAAACAAACTCAGGAAAAGATAAAATGTACGATACACAGAACGAAAATAACTTCGTATTTTATATAATATAGAGTGATTTCTTATATTTGATAAGCATGCTCCCCAAAAAAACTTGTGATTCCAATGCAGATTAAATTCTGTTTTCACATATTTAGGCTCACTATTCTTCACAGTCATAAGACTGTACAAACGCAAATATTACAGAAGCAGTTTACAATGGTTGATAATATAGTGAAATCGATATGCTGAGGTGGAATGTGCCCCTTGCCCCAAAAGAACCATCAAAATAAGCAAACTTAAAACAGAATGATTAGATAATGCACTCAGTTTTGTGACTTGGACGTAGTTTTAGAGGAGGTCACATTGGTTAAACTGTGTCCTAAGTAAACTGTAATTTCCGTTGACGGAGAACTGTGATCACCCTTTGACTCGCGGGACATGTGGTTTTCGTTCTAAGTTCGTTTTTTCTTTATTCTTCTTTTTTCACATATCTAAGGTTAAAATGTGTAGAATTGTGTTGCTGTAATTGTAAGAAATTGTCATTATGTTGCAGTAATTGTAAGAAATTGTCATTACCGCTTGTAAAATTAGACCTTGACAATTCATCTGCTTCCAGAAGAAAATTTAAAATAATAACAAATTTATTGCAAATTCTGTTTTTGAATGTTTGCGAGCATTTTTATCTTATTTGGAAATAAATCAAATACTAAGACTTTTAAATCGAACAAGTTCTTTTTAGCCACAACAATCATATTGCAAATTAAATGAAAAATGCTTCGCTATGCCATTTTTTGAAAGACGCGTACAATTTCTTAGTGTACTGTGTGGTTCGTCTTTCTGGATTCTAATATTTCATGTTGGAAATATTAACAAGTGTACTGTGATTTTCTGTTTACAATGACAACAACGTAGGAGGAATCGTTCCTTATTCTTAGTTTTCAAGTAAAGAAATTCATGGAATACCGATGGTATTAAAGTAACTAAAGAAGAAAACATAAATGAGACTTAGATAAATTGTTTACCACTCCTGCAAGAAGCTCCGAAGCCTTTTCTTTAATATTATGAACAGATCTACTTTCATCACCATAATTCCAATATTGGTGGAGACCTATTATTTGGCTGCATCCCAATTTTTTTAAGTTCCAATAAAAAAAAATCGGGTTGTCAGTTATACATCTCTGATGATGAGGTTATTGCGGTGTCAGCGCCATTATGTGATTTTATATATTATACCAGCCGATCGAACAAGCGATTGAGAAAAAGAAGCACGCCACCTTCAAAAGTTCGAATACATTAATTCCTTGACCATGTGATGAAACAATCGCAAATCTCTGTCGTAATATTAGAGACTTTTTGTTTTTATTAAAAGATTGTAGAACAAGAAGTATGTAATGACAGTGACGAGGATTAGGAATATATCCTTCAGCTCCTTTGAAATTTAATTTATTTTGATTTTTAGAACGAGCAGTTAGACACACATAAATTCTTTTAAAATAGTTAATGATTAAAACTATTCACCAAAACAAATTTCAGATGTATTCGTGTACGTCGCTAAGCCGTTTAATGCGGAAGACCAACGGCTAATAAGGTATTTGGATGAAATTTAAGTCTACAAGAGGACAGGTATCAGTTTGTTAGGTTTGAAATTGTAAAGGTTAAAGTTAGCTTCGATTGACCCAGTGATAACTTTTAATCTCTCTGTCTTAAGGAAATCAATAGTACAAGCAATTTCATTCTGCAAACCTATCGATATAAAGCTTGAACTGCTTTAAAACACGTAGGACGCTTCTTCAATAAATAAAAGAATGAAAAACCTTTAAACTTTGCATCCAATGAAATTTTTTTATTTATTCGCAGCTTAAAAAACCAGGCAAGATGATGAAGACCCTCTAACGGCTATTCAAAAATCAGATGGACTTGATGTCGATAATTCTTTAGTGTATTGAGTCATAAGAACGTTAAAAACATTTGAAGATAAAGAATATATCAAACTTCATGAATGTAAATGGAAATATAAAAAAGGATTTGCATGAAGAATTGAGACTCAGAATAAGCGATCTGCGGAAAAATGAGAAAAAAATGTTATTTTACAGAATCTAAAGAAGAATGATGGTGTAGATCAGCCCAGTCCTTGTTACATTTATGCAACAAGTTCAATACAGAGTAGTTTCTAAAAAATGATCTTCAAAAGAAATGTTACACTTTTTTGGTGCAATATACGAACTGGACAAACATATAAAATCGTACATGGATCATATGTGTGAATTTGTAACCATGATTAATTTTTACCACGAATGAGATGGATTCTACAAATATAGGTGTATGTTACAGATACTAATAATAACTGAACACTAGTGCAGCAATGGGTCTGTATATTTCAACCCCAAATCCGAGGAAAGAGAATATAAATGTACCGTTAAAGTCCAAATGTCCCGCCCGTCAAAGAGAAATAACAGGACATTGTCAAAGGAAATCTCATATTTACTCCAAGGACACAGTTTGGGGGAGAGCAAGATGGCCACCAGGGCAAGTAGTTAGAAAAATCTCTCTCAAATGTTGGTGATATTTACATAGTTTGCAGTGTGATGTAAGGATTCTTTTTTGAACTAGCATCTATGTGAAGCCTTTTTCTTTCAATATATAGTTTCAGTTCATCTGTGGATTATGTGACTCTTGCAAAATTTGTAGTTTTTGGAATTTTAAAGTGATTCTCCTTTATATTGTGTGTGGAACCTGGTGTCAATTTACACCTTTTTGAGACGACCCCCATGCTAATTAAGCTGCACAATTTACACTACTTGCTCAACAATTTCACTGAGACACTTTAGGATTTCAATAAGTGTGCTGAACTCTCTTAACCTCTCAGAAATAATGTGACAAAATGAGCAATCCAAAGAAAACTGTTCAGTCCACCCTGAATACTAGTTTTCAGAGTGCTAGGAAGGAAACCAGCAAGCCATTAACAAGGTCAGCTACAAGCTCACAGTCAGGGGATTCGATTGTTGATAATGAAGAGGTGAGTAGTGTTGCCTTAATTCAGAGGGATCTACTCGAAATAAAAACTGGTATCAAATTATTAGTGACCAGAGAGGAATTAGGTGGATTAGTATCTGACATAGTATCCCAGCTGTTTGAGAAACTGAAAGTCGAACTGATGAAGGAAGTGGACAGACATATTGTTAACAAAACAAAAGAGTTTGAGGAAAAAATTGAATCAATGAACTTTGAAAATAACCAGTTAAGAGAAGAATTAGATGACTTGAGGAAAGAAAGTGAAAAGCAAAAAGAAGAAATACAAAATAATAAAGATCGCTCCAAGGAAGCCATGAAGATTGCAAACCACAATGAGCAATACTCACGAAAAAATAACATAAAAATTTTCAACTTGCCTGAATCACAAAACGAAAATGTCAGAGCAAAGTTTGCAGAGATGTTGAAGAATGTCACAAGTCATGACGCAGATGAGAGGGATATTCTCGCAATACATCGGATCCCTGGGAAAGATGGTGCCCCGAAACCATTAATTGTGAAATTTTGGAATGCAGAATCCAAAGTCAACATCGCCAAGAAAAAAAGGGATTTCAAGAGCAAATTTAATGTAAGAATAGTGGAAGATGTCACTCGACAAAATATGGGTCTCATAAATAGATTAACTGCCCATCCAAAAATTGAATCTGCCTGGTACTTCAATTGCAGTGTGTATGCAAAAACAAAAGCGGGTAAGAGGTACAAATTTGACCTTTTTGACGACATCAATGAAACACTCAATCGCAACCCATAATCGATATAATTTTTCCATATTGACTCTGGACACACTTGGAGGTATAGAACTTTGTACCAAAATGGATGTGTATAGTTTTAAGTTCAGCTATGTATATGTTTAAGTTAGAAAAGTGACTTTCATAGATGGACAAAGCCTGTAATTGGTAAGAATGTTTGTATAATCTTGCAGCTAAATTTTGAAATAGGCATACAATTGTATTTCAATCTTGAAAAGATTGAGGGTATAATTTTCATGTTGGTCATTTTTTTTTTTCTCTAAATTTTTGGTGTTAGATTCATAGGCACAGAGTTGCCAAGGTTATTTAGTATGTTTACATGATGATGTATTATATTCTTCAATCATTCCTTAAAGTTCGGTCACTAGATTTATTTTTAATTTGTAAAGAAAAACAGTGATCACTAAACATTATAATTATATTTTTTTTTTTTTTTTATATTTGTCTTATACAAATTTATATATATATATATATAGAGAGAGAAAGAACCAACAAATATAGAACTCAAATGTAATGGCTTCAAATCTTTTGGTAAAGGGAGAAAAATCGATGAACAAAAAGTGTTATTTTTCAGTCACACTGTATTGATATTTACATTTACTAATTATATACCAACACTACAGCGTAGAACAGAGTTCATGTATCTCTATAATGGGCAACATCATATATGTACCCAGTGGTGCATGACATTGTACTACACTTATCAGTTTTTTAAGCATTCTGTGGTTGTGTGTGTGAGAGTCTATCTCAAGGTGTATGTGAGCGCTTTTCATGATACATTTAACAATGGATACCCAGATTAAAATTTTGTCAATGAACGTTAGGGGTCTACACAGTTCCAATCTCAAAAGAAGAGATATTTTCTGCTGGGTCAAACAAAAGAATGCATCTATTATATGTTTACAGGAGACACATAGTACAGTTGAGACTGAGAAGTATTGGGAATCTGAATGGGGATATAAGTGTGTTTTTAGTCATAAATCTAGCAGTAGTGCTGGTGTTGCTATCCTGTTTAGAAATAATTTTGAATTTCTTATTCACAGAAACAGATGTGATAGTCAGGGCAGATACATTCTCTTAGATTTATCAGTTAATGGACAGAGATTTACATTAGTGAATCTATATGGTCATAATGATGATAATGCTGAGTTTTTCAGAAATTTGAAAGAGGATATTATAATTTTTGACAATTCCTCTGTTATTATTTGTGGTGACTGGAATGTTGTTCAGGACATGGAGCTTGACTCTTATAATATCTTGCATGATAAACACTCCATGGCCCGAGCAGCAGTCCAGGACATCAAGAATCAACTTGATTTACTGGATCCATGGAGAACAGTCAGTCCTGACAGTAGAGTATTTACTTGGCATCAGGCAAACCCTGTGAAACAGAGTAGACTGGACTATTTTTTAATCTCTGAGGACATGTTTTCAAATTGTATGGACGCCTCTATTATTCCTGGCTATAAAACAGATCATTCAGCAATAACACTAAAATTGTCTATATCTGCATCACCGAGAGGTCCTGGGTACTGGAAATTCAATTCAAAGCTATTAAAGCAAAATGAATATATTCAGTTGGTAAAAAAATGTATAACCAACACAGTAGAAGAATACTATTGTGAAGGTGATAAGGAAAACCCACTACAGGTGAAACTAACTTGTAATAATCAATTGTTTTTTGAAATCCTTAAAATGATAATAAGATCAGAATCAATTATGTATTCACAAGCTAAGGCAAAACAGGAGAAGCAACATTTCAGGAAAATTGAAGCTGAAATACATACCTTACATGCTTTAGTGAATCAAAATAATAACCCCGCTACGATGAAAGAATTGAACAAAAAACAAGCGGATTTAGAAGAAATGAGGAAAAAAGAGGTGGAAGGTGTAATGTTAAGATCAAAGGCAAGATGGTATGAGTCTGGTGAAAAAAACTCAAAATATTTTCTTAATCTCGAAAAGAGAAATTACACAAACAAAACAATAAAAGAATTAATTACTGAAGATGGAACAAGGGTAACAGATCCAAAAGAAATATTAAATCAACAGAAAGACTTTTATGAAAAATTATACCAAAGCAAAAACAAATATAACTTCCAAACGCTCAACCACTTTTTTAACCATGATAAAAAACTCTCAGATCTTGAAAGAAGCTCATGTGAAGGTAGGTTAACGTTTGAGGAATGTGGTTTAGCACTAAAAAATATGAAAAATGAAACTAGCCCTGGTTCCGATGGATTTACTGTAGAATTCTACAAATTCTTTTGGAAAGACCTAGGCGGCTTTCTCTTTAGGTCTCTAAATACTGGATACGATATGCAACATTTTTCAGAATTTCAGTCTCAGGGAATCATTACCTGCATTCCTAAAGAAGATAAAGACAGGAAATTTCCAAAAAATTGGAGACCAATCTCACTACTTAATGTAGATTACAAGATTGCCTCGGCATCAATTGCTAATAGGTTCAAAAAAGTGCTCCCGTTTATCATTAGTGACACCCAAAATGGTTTTATGAAAGGGAGATTCATTGGTGAAAATACAAGACTTTTGTATGACCTGATGCAATACCTTGAGGAAAAAAATGAATTTGTTCTTCTCCTATTGATAGACTTTGAAAAGGCTTTTGACTCGGTCGAATGGGACTTTCTGGAAACTGCTCTGAAGTCTTTTAACTTTGGAGAATCAATTTGTCAATGGTTCAGATTATTTTGCAATAAATCAAAAAGTTGTCTCATTAATAATGGACATTTATCCCCATTTTTTAATTTGGAGATAGGTTGTCGCCAGGGAGACCCTTTATCACCCTACTTATTTATAATAGGAATTGAACTTCTTGCAATAGAACTAAAGAAGAACACAGATATTACAGGCATTTTCTATAATGAAATGGAGTTCAAATTAGGGCAGTACGCTGATGATGCTTTTCTATTATTAGATGGTTCTCATTTGTCCTTGAAGACAACCTTGCAGATTTTAAATGACTTTGCCTTGGTGTCAGGTCTGTACTGCAATGTTTTGAAATCAAAAGCTATTTGGATTGGAAATAAAAAATATTCTAATGAAAAAATATGTCCAGAAATTGATATTAACTGGTCAATGTCCAATTTTAGATTACTGGGAGTATATTTCTCTTTGAACTTGGAGGACATGGTAGAGCTTAATTATTCGACGAAGTTAAAGGAAGTAAAGAAACTGCTTGGCTGGTGGAGCAGAAGAAATTTATCCCTTATTGGAAAAATTACTTTGATAAAGTCCTTGATTTTGCCTAAATTCATTCATCTTTTTGCAGCTTTGCCAAATCCTCCACCCCATATAGAAAAGGAACTGAATACATTATTTTTCCACTTTATTTGGGGCGGTAAAACTGAGAGGGTTAAAAGAGACACTCTTATAGCTTCTTTTAAGGAAGGGGGATTAAATATGATTCACTTGCATTCATTTGTGTGTTATATAAAACTTTCCTGGATTAGGCGTCTCTTACTAAACGAAGATGGCTTATGGCAAAAACTGGTTTCTGAACAAATATTTGGAAAATTTGGAGGTACGCTGTTATTTACATTTGGAAAAACTAAATTAAAAGTAATTTCTAAATCAATTAAAAATATTTTTTGGCGTGATGTTATTTATGCTTTATCACAATGGAAAAATGAACCATCTACTGTCCATGAATACTTGTCTCAAGATATTCTTAATTTAGTGACTGTAGATAATTTTAAATCATACACAAGGTGGAGAACAAACGGTGTTGTACTTATTCAACATCTTTTTGATGCACAAGGATCTCTATTAAGTTTTGATGAAATAAAACAAAAAACAAAAACAAATAATTTCATACAGTACTTTGCTCTTATTTCAAAGATCTCGGTGCTGTGGAAAAAGAAAATTAAAAGGTTTTTTGAAAGTGGAAATAGTTTTCATGTAGTTTTGGACAAAACATCACTCCTTAGGGTAAGAGCAAAGAATAAATTTATCTATAAAGACCTGATAAGAACCAAGATACAAAAGCCAAATGGTAAACATGAAACTTGGTCCAGGCAGCTAGAGTGTGCAATTGGTGCAAATGAATGGACCAACTCTTTTGTTTTGGCTAAACTTTGTACAAAAGACACAAAACTGATTAGCTTTAATTTTAGATTTCTCCATAGAAACATTGCCACAAACCAGTTTCTAAAAAAGATTAATTTAAGTGATAATGATAAATGTACCTTTTGTAATGAGGGAATAGAACAAATTGAGCACTTATTTTATGACTGTTCAGTTACTGAACACTTTTGGAAACTGTTGGTGGAATGGATCCAAACTTATGACCCAAATTTTAGAATTACACGAAAAGACGTCTTTATAGGAAATAACAACTTTGATGATCTTATTAACTTCCTAATTTTGCTTGCAAAATATGTGATATACAGATCACGTTGTGCATCAAAAATGCCAAATCTATCATATTATAAAAATTGTGTTTTATCATACAAAACACTGGAAAAATATGTCGCCAAAGTGAATAACAGAAGTGACGAGTTTAAGAAAAAGTGGATCCTATTATCAACTTTTGGTACATGATTTTTTTTTTTTTTTTTTTTTTTTTTTTTTTAAGGCAATTTAAAACATCTTGGGGTTTGTATGCGAGTATGACTTTGTGTACAATAATTGTGAATGTAAGTGTCTGTGTGTGCATGTGTGTGTGTGTTGTGTAGGGAACACATGTAAAAGATAAGGACGCAAAATAATTTAAGATAATGCCCCATACACCAGGTCAGGTGGTGATGTAGGGGAATATGTAAAATCCTGACACCTTGTGTTCAATAAAAAAAAAAAAAAAAAAAAAAAAAAGGACACAGTTTAACTTTTGTGACGAGTGTTTTCGTAATAGTTGCCTTAACATTTTGTATGGTGAAGAAACCACGAGAGATTGAATTGACTGAAGTGAATGACAAGAATCCGGTTGCAGTGACGATTTAAATCAACAGAGCGAAAATGGACAAATATGTGAAGAAGAAAAAAATAAACACTATTGTTTTTAATCATCGACCGGACAAATAATGATAGCCAGTAAAAAACATTATAAGCTCATTTAAAAAGCCTCTGGGCGAAAAGAAGTCTTTCTGTTTATTTGTACACAAAAGCATACATGCCAAACTCTACCTACGTGAAACTCCATCTCTAAAAAAAAGTTAGTTGAACATAAAAATAGGAATACTTTACATTTGTATCCAACAATTTATTTTAATTATTAAACCTTACTGATTCAAGTGCTTTTTGTTTGAAACGTGGTTCCTATATTCATCTTGCACGCCATTTGACACGCAAAAGTCAGTCGAGACACAACAGGAAAGGTATGTGCTGCTCTAATTATGACGTCATGCCTAGTATCCCATTTTAAATTTCTGCCACACACGTGGCTTTTTTTTTTTTTTCTTTCTTTCTTTTTTTCATCCAGGTATCATTCTAATTGGCCGCCTTTCATTTCGACATCTAACTTGAATGTTCTTATGTGAATCAGAGCACCAAGCTGACATCATTGCTGAATGCGCAATATTTGAATTGTTTCTGTGATGATACAAGCGCTTAGTTACGCTTTCAGAAGAATTACAAACAATGCAAGTATTTGCTTGATTTTGATTTATCTGTGTTCCAGTTGTCTGTCGGCTATCTGAAATTTTTATCTGAAAATCGGAATCTTAGAGAATTTATCGTATTTGTGTATTTGAGGTTAAAAAAGGAATGGTTGGCAGCTTGCTTACCCCTAAATTAATTTCAGTCATTTGCCAGGGCTTAACAAAATATTAATTAATGCAAATAAAGAAATAAAGTCATAATGAATATCTGAGTCCTCGGCTTTTTAATATATATGTGTGTATATATATATATATATATATATATATATATATATATATATATATATATATATATATATAGAGAGAGAGAGAGAGAGAGAGAGAGAGAGAGAGAGAGAGAGAGAGAGAGAGAGAGAGAGAGAGAGAGAGACCTGCGGTATATGCCACGATAGGACTGAGCTGCTTTAGGCCTTACTTGTGAAAATATAATAGCCAGCATCATCACTGTTTTCAAATCGAAGCACCCTGTCGCGCCTTAGCTAAGGAATACTGTATATCGGTTGTACAAACCAGTCAAACAATTTGGAATAAGCAAATTATTATTTTTTGTACGTACAAAAATGGACATTAACTGAAACAATCAAGATATGTTCCATGCAGCAAAGTATGGTTTCTTTTGCACATGCTAAGAACTCGCATGTGGCGCAAGGTGGTAAATATCATTGTGTCATGCTGCATCGCTACATTTTAGGTTTTGCCTTTCTCATATTAGCGAGTTCTTATGGTAACGCGCACCTTTTGCACATAGGTACAGTTACCGAAGATCGTTTCCGGTTTTCTACTTGCGGTTTCTCATTATCTACTCCGTATGAGTATTTCAGCAGAGAATATCAATATCAGAAAGATATGATAAAAGTAGGTAGTAATGACTATCTTTTTTTAAACAAAATACAAATTCATGACTTAAAAAATATGTTCAATAGTCATCGAAGAAATCAATATTCCAATCAACGCAAAAGCACTTTCTTCCACAAGCAAAGAACACGTAGGTGCCATATGCACCATATTTCAGAGACATCACTCAATATTATTTGTGTTGTCCCAATCGGAACGTCCTCGGCCTTTCCTGTCGCATGCTAAAAAAAAAAACTTCGGATGTAAATAGTGTCCTTTTGAACTACTCTTACCACAATGATTCCACGAGGTGTTATCACTTATAACAACTTCACACAGAAAGTTCTCAGCTTTTCATGATGTATGCTAGAAAGAGACCTCGGATGTCAAACTGCTCCACAGGTGGCGCTCTCACTTCTCTCGAAAAACCACTGCCAACACGAGTTGATTTCTGCCGCTTTCTTGCTAAAAAGTATACGGTTGTTATTACCTCATTTGCAAGGAATTCGCAGCAAGTAAGGGAAATATAGAAATTGTTAAACCCTTGAACCAGCAACTCATGTACTATTATTGTTAACTTTTCATCTTTTCTCCCCAAAATGCAAAGCAAAAATGACTGAGATGGCAACTTAAAACGAGACTGATCTCTGGGTTTTCTCAAATGTATATAATGGTCATTGTAAAAAGCCCCCAATGCCCGTGGTTGTTTTTATTTAATGATAACCTTATTGAAGTCACAACGACTCGATTACGTGTTATCACCAATATTAACGTCAGCAGTAATTTGAAGCTACTGCCACTGACTGCTTTCTTCATTTTAATTTTCGTTCAAAAGTTGCGTAGATTATATTGAAAGTTAAAAGTGCAGGTGTTTCATTGATGATTGAAACGTCATCACACGTACTTTTATATCGCCTATCTTTCATTACAATACTATATTCTTCGCATATTATCTAGCCAAATCTGCCAAAACCCTATTAATTTGGGAAGTATCACTATGATTACCGCCACTTGTCTTTCAGAGAATCGAAGTTATTCGTCCCGCATCAGGAAGAGACGAGAGTGTTCCGATTGAGAGCAACGTATTGTGATGTTATGGAAACTGAATGATTCTTTTCAGTTTACTGTTCGTGCCAAATATGCAGGAATACCATTAAAATTTAAAAAAACAGATATTGAGATATTTCATTGATGGTTGAATTTTGCCGGATATTCGTCCCCTAAAACTTTACGATTTGGGAAATATCACTACGATTTCCTCCGAACTTCTGGCAAACAGTCGTAATTATTCTACTTGCATATTAAAAAGACGACTATTTTCCGAATGACTGTTGTCCCTGCGTATTTTGTTCACTCTTTGGAGAAATGCCAAGTACACGCTATATATCAGTCGGTACACAAATGACTGAATTTGGGCTCGTTTCTCCTAGACTTTGTCTATTCATATTAAAGTTTCGGTGTTATTCAATGCCTTGTAAACCTCTTCACTAAATCAATAACAGAAAGCGATGATAAGAATCGCACAGAGAGCAATCATGTATATAAACGCGCTTTAAGGCTATCATATTCTTGTAAGTATCTACTTCAACATAACTAATTTCATGTGACATTAAAAAGTAAACAGTTAGTAGACCCAAACATTATATGGGGCAGACAATTATACATATATATATATATATATATATATATATATATATATATATATATATATATATATATATATATATATATATATATATATATAAGTATTTAACTGACCTGGTTTACAATGTATCAGATATGCCAAGACCTGGGATATATAGATAGATAATCGTGTGGGTGGGCGGATATATAGATGGTATAGTGGATAGGTGGAGACATGAGTGTTTAGGGTATACTTTATAAATTGCATTGTATCTCTTATTAGGCACATTTCGTCGTGTTTTCCTTTACGTACATTTAAAATTGCCGATGTTTCATTGATTTTAAATTTTGCACTAGTTTCGAATTTGTTATAACAAACTCCAAATATCGTGTGTCGGAAGAATTAAATTGGTCGTAATTGCGTTTACAAGGTTTAGTCAGAAGGGAAGCTGTTTACATTCACGAGAAAGGAAACAAAATAAAAACAAAAACAGAAATTATATCACGGAATAGAAAAAAAATTAATAGTTCATCCCTGTTGAAAGAGTTAGAGCTGTTTTGATAGAATTATTTGCAATAAGTACGTTTCTTTTCATGAAGTGTCCATTCCTTACTTAAAGATTAACACGAGATAAGTTGGAGCTTTCACTTTGTAAAACCTGTCAGACTTTCCTATAGTGTTGCTTTACTGTCATGTATTTATTAATTTGGATTTTCTAAATGGGGCATTTTGGTGCTTGGTTTATTTTATTTTTGGCGATCTGCGTGTATACTTCTGAAAGACGTGAACGATCAGAAAACATATGCATGGAGATCTTTCAGAATAAACATGTACGTGCATACAGTTGTGTTCTTAAAATTTATAATAGTAATTGACGACCAGTGGCGTGGCTTGGGTGTCATGATTTGCACGCAATGCATATACAAAGATGTGAAGATGGCATACAGGAGTATGCTTCAAATATACAGATGTATGTATATTATATGTATGTGTGTGTGTACGTACGTATGTATGTATGAATGTATGTATGTTATGTGTATCCTTACGTCCATATGTATGTATGTTTGCACATAATCGAGAGAGAGATAGTGAGTTTCAACCAGATAAATATTGAAATTTGATTAGCGTATGAACTAACTGTTGCTTCATGGGTAAAAAGCTGAACTCAATGAAGCAGTGAGATTACAATTTACCTTCAACTGAACAATGGAGGACACTTCATAGAGACAGCTACATTACATATTTCCTCGTGCGATAATGAATAAGATCCGGCAAGCAATGATATATTTGTCTGTGTTTCGCGACGTGTCAGGTGTTACATAAAGCCAAAGATATCTCAGTGTCAGCACCATGAATAAGTATACTATGTGAATGAATGATGAGGAAACTACTATTTCTCGCTATTGCCTGTAACTTCTCACTGTATTGTGGGCAAGGTAAGTGTATAGCCTTACTTTCAATACTATGCGTCACACATGAATTAACTTGACATCGTTTTAAACCTCATACATTAATCGGCTAGCACTCACTGTACACAATGAATTCCTATAGTCTAGGTTTACAGAAACTCTCTGAGGGGATGAATTTTACAAAAGTAGTCAACGACCATCTGAATGACTACTAATTAATTCTGAATAGATTGTTACTCAGAATGTGTGTTGATATTAGCGTGGTATGTACAAGATTGCATATAAATCGGATCATCAAGTAGGCATACAGAGTTTAAGCTAGGCTGCTTTTAGCACCAGCTATATATTATTCTATAGATTATTTGAATTTCAAGATCCTACACTGGAATCTAATTTGTCTAAATGAATTCACAGATAACTTCTGCGAAATTTAGAACAATTTAATATATAATACTCGATGTAATGCACACCAATACCTATATATATATATATATATATATATATATATATATATATATATATATATATATATATATATATATATACATATATATATATATATATATATATATATATATATATATATATATATATATATATATATATATATGTATGCTTGGACTGCAGATAGGCTAGGTTTATCTGAGGTAACTATATATTACCTGAATTTTTGGCAAATTTCGCTTACCATATTGACAGAACTCATTTCACTTATAAAGTTTCATAAAATATGAAGAAAACAAATTGCTAAATATGAGGATTTCGCGCAGCTAATTTGTCGTGAGCTAAAGTCATATTATGTAGAATATGCATGGAAGTTGAGGTATTATACATACATACATACATACATACATACATACATACATACATACATACATACATACATACATACATACATACATACATACATACATACATACATACATACATACATACATACATACATACATACATACATACATACATACATGACTATCCATCTATCTATCTATCTATCTATGTGTGTGTGTGTGTGTTTGTAGGGGTAGAGAAAGGAATTGACAAAAAGGTTGAGGTTTTGAACCAAATAAAGAACTCATTCTTAGAGGAAATCTATCAGCGTATTAATTTCATGGGTGCTTAGAGCGTGCATATTAGAACTCAACAAAGCATACAGTTTAATATGATTTGATTGATACGATTAGACCCTAAGTCACAACACTTAGCAGTCATCGTACTTAAACTTCCTAGTCGGGTTAGAGGTGAGATCTGGAGAGATCCGGTGAACTAGGATGTATTGCTGTTCTATTGTACCATATTAAGATTTAGACGAAGCAAAATATACTAAATCACTTCTGCTGGAAAGATACATGTTGTATGAATGAAGGAGTGACTGAACGATGAGTATACGTTTATTTCTCACGGTTGCCTGTAATTTCGGCGTGTATCTCTTGCAAGGTAAGTATATACTTTGAATACGATGCGTCACACTTGAATGAAACTTATTTGAAATTACTGAAAGTTGTGAACATCTGTCTTTCTTCCTATCAAACTTCTATTTAGCTAAACTCTCTTTCTCTCTCTCAATCGATATTTTTCTTTCTTTCTATATATCTATACATTCATCCATGTAAAACCAAAATGGATGGATAAAACACTAAATTAAGACTCTACTACAATTTACCATATGTACCTTTCATATTGTACAGGATTTAAGCAGAAATACTTTCTTTTATCCACTCGCCAAAGTAGGTATCTTTTCACAATGAACTGCTGAATCCACAATCAGACTTAATCACGCCTTCTTATTAACCACCATAATGCATTATATCAAATTAAAAAATTTCTTTCGAAATTTTTAGCACTTCATTTTATACGTAATATTCGGTTTTAAGTGAAACTTTCAGGACAATTGGGTGCAGACGAGTAAAGTTATTACAGTTTGGATGAGAACACGTTATTGGTCAAGATGTCAGACAATCAGTAAACTAACACCGTACACGTTATTGGTCAAGACGTAATACTATCAGTAAACTAACACCGCACAGATTATTGGTCAAGAAGTCAGACAATCAGTAAACTAACACCGTACACGTTACTGATCAAGAAGTCAGACTATCAGTAAACTAACACCGTACACGTTATTTGTCAGGAACTCAGACTGTCAGTGAGCTAACACCGCACACGTTATGGGTCAAGAAGTCAGACTATCAGTGAACTAACACCACACACATTATTGGTCAAGATGTCAGAAAATCACTAAACTAGCACCGTACACGTTATTGGATAAGAAGTCAGACTATCAGTAAACTTACACCGCACACGTTATTGGTCAAGAAGTCAGACTATCCGTGAACTAGCACCACAAACGTTATTGGTCAAGAAGTCAGACTATCATTAAACTAACACCATACACGTTATTTGTGAAGCAGTCAGACTATCAGTAAACTAACACCGCACACATTTTTGGTCAAGAAGTCAGACTATCACTAAATTAGCACCGTACACGTTATTGGTCAAGAAGTCAGACTATCAGTAAACAAACACCGTACACGTTACAGGTCAAGAAGTCAGACTATTTGTCAGGAACTCAGACTATCAGTGAGCTAGCACCGCACACGTTATGGGTCAAGAAGTCAGACTATCAGTGAACTAACACCGCACACATTATTGGTCAAGAAGTCAGAAAATCACTAAACTTACACCGTACACGTTATTGGATAAGAAGTCAGACTATCAGTAAACTTACACCGCACACGTTATTGGTCAAGAAGTCAGACTATCAGTAAACAAACACCGTACACGTTACAGGTCAAGAAGTCAGACTATCAGTAAACAAACACCGTACACGTTATTTGTCAGGAACTCAGACAATCAGTGAGCTAGCACCGCACGCGTTATTGGTCAAGAAGTCAGATTATAAGTGAACTAGCACCACACACGTTATTGGTCAAGAAGTCAGACCATCAGTGAACTAGCACTGTACACGTTATGTCTCAAGACGTCGGACTGTCAGTGAACTAACACCGCACACTGTGTTACGTAATAAATCACACAAGGCAGAGGTCAATTTGAATTCTGAGTAAACAACAACTGACTGAGAGCTAGTGGTAGATTGTACAGCTTGGGGATTCGTCATTTGTTTTTATACCTTTTGTCAAAAGGCACATCACATGCAGTAAGTCAAAATACATACTGTACAAATTTAATTGTTAACTGGACTAGACCAAGAAAACATTCAAGCTCAAAAACAAAACCATTCAAATGTCAAGGTCGCAATATATGTATCGATATAAGTTTGGAAAACACATATTGAAAATTTAAATCTGTTAATTTGCCAAAAAATGAATACACAACTTATTATTCATATTTGTAACATATCAAATCAAGCATTTAATTGTTCCTTACATATGTATCACTGAAATGCATGTAGACTTGATCCTATTTTCCTAAACTTTTTCTGTACACTTATTAGTAATAGCTAATAGCTATACTGAGTATGTGTCTAACAGTGAGTGATGGTAAACATCATTCCATGGGATATCCTGGCGATTATTGGGATGTGCCGTATTCTAAACGTGTCATCCAGCTTAGCTTCACGTGTTCACAAATCAGAAACACATTTAACATTCCCTTCTTTTCATCGGTTTGCCCGTCTTCTGTCTCTCCATACTTTCGCCTAATAATAGAGTTTAGGCATACAAATATCTGGAAAAATAGGCACAGAATTTTACTTAATTTTCGCTGTTAAATTCTTCATGAATTTCTATAATTACCCTAATTTGTCGAAGCAAATGAAATTTGTATGCAATAATTTGTTTAATTTTTGTGAAAACATCCGTACTTTTGTCTGCATTACATCAATATGAAAATTGGAAGAAATAACACAAAACTAGGCAACGTTTAATTTTCGTAGTATCTTCCTTAATTCATCCATCAGCTTTTTTAAATATTTCTAATTGCAGAAGAAGTTGACAAATTAAGAAGTAGAAATAAGGAATTCGAAAATCTTAATGTTAGCAATGTGATTTAGGTCTTTACTAAGAGCTACATTTTTAGATTATTATGAAAATATCTATTTTGCGGAAACATCCATACATATGGTCAGGCTGACTCATATTTGTAAATTAAATATGAACACCGTTGTCTAAATAGTATTAGAACATTTTAAGTCACATAATAAAATCACTATTGGCTTTTGACTGATTTTAATACAGGAATTTATCAACCTCATCAAAATGTTTTACACCTAGGTATCTAACGGGTTTCTTGAGAGTTTGAAATTTTCGCGTTATTGTTCGTATATAAAGTAAATATATATTTACAACCCATCCCATGTCTACTTGCACCAGAATCCACTGTAAATCGTGAAAATAACGTCTGTATTTCATCCGACCACTCAACTTGCCTGAATATTAATAAGCCGCCTGGTCACGTCACGTAATGACGTTAGAAAACGGACTCCATAAAATCTTATTAGGAATCTATACATACATTCGTGTTATGTCTTTGTAATAAACATTTGAAAGTTAGAATGTACCACAATCATTTGATCGTCTAACGATCTAGACATACAGACGCCTGAGGACGGTGATACTGATGTGTGAGAGTAGAGTATGTATTAAGTAAAAGTTATGACACAGTGGTAACTTTGTATAGTACACAACTAAGAGTGTGGTATTTCTAACTCTGTATCAATCAAGCTTTTGAATCATGTCTGTTTTAAAGTTTATGACATGAATAACTAAAATAATCCTGTTTTGCCTTGAATTTACCTATTCATCTATTATACAAAACAATAATAATAATAATAATAATATTATTAATATTATTATTTTCATTATTATTATTATTATTATTATTATTGTTATTATTATTATTATTACAACAACAACATAATAATAATAATAATAATAATAATAATAATAATAATAATAATGAAAATAATAATATTAATAATAATATTAATATTATTATTATTATTATTATTATTACAACAAATATAATAGTGATGATGAGGAGGAGGAGGAGATTGTTAAAATTATGTCATCGTCGTTAGTATTATCATCATCATCGTGATGTGAGATGTTTTTTTAGCTTATACCATACACTTATATGCCGTTGATATAAGCAGCAGTTGTCACGAGAAACTTATGTTTGCTTATATTTACAGGCTGATGATTTTGTTCTGATAATTTCAGTTTGGACATCATTTCAAACTACTTTTCAAACTGGGTCGCTTCTGATCAAAACCTAGAATACATATCCAGAATCTTTATTCTTATCTTAAGGACCTAATTTTCTTTATCCTGTGTAAAAAATGCAAATCCCTTTACAGTAACAGGGGAAAATTTGGTTTTAATCACATTTAATTATTCTTTCCCATAAAAACCAATCACAGAAGCAACAATCGCCATTGATAAATCAATACAGCAAAAGCTTGAAATGAAAATTAAAACAAGGTTAATGTAAAAGAAACAATTAAATCAATTGTTAAGTAAAGAATGGTAAATTGCCAAGCATACAGACTGATACGCACAAACACACACACACACACACACATATATATATATATATATATATATATATATATATATATATATATATATATATATATATATTTTGCAAAGTATGACTATGTTCAGTTATTTCTGCATATAGTTATTATCATGTTAAAATGCAAGTACAAAGGAGGGATCGGAGCTCTCATGTCATTTTACTGCCAAATAATCAGTGTTTGATCAATGTGTATGGTATTTGCATCTATAAGTATGTTTCACGTACGGGTGCATACAAGATTGGTACTGAATATTATACCAAGTGAAAGTTAATTTATTAATCAGGTTTTATTGTAACCGTGGGCAATTGCCTAATGCATTCTCACATACAATACCACTGAAGGTTGTGCGACGTGGACTCCTGCATCTGAGGCCACATGCTCTCGGCTTCCGATTGTTCATGGAAAATGTGCATACAGCACGGAAAGTAGAAGAAAAAAAAAAAGCACGGCGCACACACTTTTTCAAATGGCATCTTTTCATTGCACAAAGTATGGCTTTATCAGAGTAAAACTACTGTTTTTGTACAAGATGACAGTAAGTTTAGCCCACGACAATCCCTAGTAGCACACGGTCTCTCTCGTGATTACCTTTTCACTGTAGAAAAAAAGTGTGACCTTTAAAGAGGGGGTCTTAAACTGTTTTAGCACCGTATATCAAGGCCTTAAAGTTACGTCATTTAATAATACATTTCAGCCCAAACCTGTAACAATGGGCCACACGGTCTTCCCCGCTTCGGGCCATCGTGTGAATACCTATGTCACTGTGGAGCATACCAGTGTGGCAGGGAGACGGGAGAATGTCCACTGAACGTGGAATGTGATGCTGGGTGGATGGGGTCGGGCTGTCAGTATGGTAAGTGTACACATGTTGTCTGTTTGTGTGTAAAAAAGAAAAGATTCAATTAATTTATTAATTGGCGTTTAACAGCACATCAAAACATCAAATGTTATATTGTGAGGAGGCAATAAGAGTAAAACGCCCAGGGACACATCATCACGGCTATCTCAGCCTGGTCTGCGCGGTATTCGACCTCCACTCTTCTGGTCGACAGCACAGCACGCTAACCACTGAGCCACCGCGTCTCCTAACATTTCACAGTAATCCTTTTCTATTAAGTTTCTGTGGGATTCAGAAAAGTAAAATATTTTGCAATTTATGTGGGCACATTACAATAGTCATAGTCATATTAATATGACTACTTATTAGAGGACTCTAGAACGCCCTCTTTATTAGATTGTTGTCTTTTTACATACGGGTATTTTTGGGACTGATTTTATTTCCTGAAGTAAAAGAGTACTTTTGTTCTTAGACTGTCTTTTTCACGTTCATGAAGAAAGATACATTATATAATAGCAGAATGGTGTGCCAGTCAGGTACACGGTAAATAGAATGGTGTGTCCGACAATATTGGACTGTCCTTAGCACATTTAAGCAAGGCAAAGTTATGTTATAGTAGCAGAATAGTGTATCCGTCTCTAACTAAGTATAAATAAGACAGTGTACACGACCAAAAAATCTATTTTTATCGATGATATAATGTTTGTTTTTTTTTTACCCCTTTTGGCTTCCTGCTCATACATAGTGCGGAGTAGGGTGCGGAATAGGGTCAACTGAAATGTAGAAAGTAGCAGTGTTAAAGCAAAATGCATTATATAAATGAATACTTACAATAATTTGCTTAAAATAGATTAAATAAACAATAATGTCTGCGTAAATACATCGTACTCTTTATTGGATCGGCTCAAAATATATTTATGCAAATTTCCATTTTTAATGTTGGCAGCTAAAATTAGGGGCGAAACTTCAATGAGCACTGTTTTTTAAATTTTCATAAATTTTACTTTGAATTTGTTTTTCTTCTGTCATATTCAAAATGTCGAAAAATTTTGAAATTAAGATTATTCAATGTTAAAAGGTCGAAAACCGCGTTGAAAGAAGGACATGTTTAGACGTATCTAAAAATAGAGCATGCCTAAGTGTAATATGGTCGCATCACGCCTCTCTGTGTAGTCTGAGACGCGAATAGCAGTTAGACCTCAAGATTTTTCATGTTAATTTCTGTGGTAATAGAAGACTATTTACTGCTATCGCCGATCAGGATGAAATATTTTAATGCACAGTAATGTATTCTCCAGGGAGTAAAGTAGTTTTGATCCACAATTGTTAGAGCAATAGATAAATCAAATCATTTGTTGTGTAATGGGATCATGGGGGGTCATTTAATATTTTACCAAGAGAAAGTGTACACTACAACGTTTTCTCTCTCTCTCTCTCTCATATATATATATATATATATATATATATATATATATATATATATATATATATACATCGATCATAATGCGTTGGTAAAGTATGCCAGACGTTCATTATCACATGTAAGTCACTTTCGTAGACAATGCTACTGTATGGTCATGCAGTGTGTCATGTATGGATTCAAATTTATCTCTCATATTAACACCCATAAAAAACAAATTGTGGTTGTAATGACCAACGTTTCGTGATAAGCTGGCTATGCCACGTTTTTGGATTATGTGCTATTGGGGCGAAGCAGGCAAGACATAATTCAAGGTAATTTCATGTTGGTTCATTCTTAGCACAGACCTACGATTTGTATCTAATTATAAGCGTGAAAGAACAGAAAAAAATTCTTCATTTGGTTTGAATTTATGTTTCATGCAATATTTCATTCGCGTTCTCTTTGGTACGTTTCTAACGTAGCAATTCTATTCTTGTTAATACATTACTCAGAGTTCCTCCGACCGTTCCCACACAGTTTTAGATACTTGGACAGTTATATGGGGGTAGGAGGTCTGAATGCATCTGCTATGGAAAACATGGAATCTGCAGAAACCACACGGAGGTAGCTTTATTCAGGGGCGAGCAAAATAATGAGACCTTACATCGACCCCTACCTTCTTGAAATCATTAAGTAGGATAAAGTCTTCATATTTCTTATAAATAAACTGGTTCCTGTATAATATCATTCTTAAACATGATCAAGTCGGTAAATACATCAGAACACCTTTGTTGCATTAAAAAATCTGAATACACAAATTGCACTTGACTTCTTACGTTCACTAAGGATGAAAATATGCATATTACGATGTATATCCAGATACCAAATGTGTGTAAAGAAAGAAAATAATTGAGACCTGCCAACTTTTTTCTACTATCTTTAACTAACCTCTATTCCTTTTTTCAGTCAACATTGCCTATGGTGCATCAGCCTCTAGTAACCACTTGGATAATACACAAAACATTGTTGATGGAAGTGGAGGTACTTGTCCATACCGGAACCAACTACGCATTGGTTCTGCGTATGTGACAATTTATTTCGGACGGGAAGTAAAGATTATGGAAATTCATCTTGTCTTTTCAGATCCAGGTATCGTAAATTTGATTGCTTGATTCCATTTTCACATTAGCATTAATGTACAATTTTAAAAAATAAGTGTGATTGATGAGATACGATTATTAATAAATATGACAGTCATCGCCATCATTATCACGATAAAATATAATAACCAGAGTTACTGCCCTGGCTCATTATGTCAGATCCTTTATATCTGCGTATAAAGCCGACCATGAACCAGGGATCATAAACCGAATTCTGGTGCTGGAGTAAATTGTTCGAAAATGTAACTGTAATTAAAATTTCTTTAAATTTGACCTTTAACCCTCTACCAGACACTCTAGAGGAGAAAGTCAAGAAGAGTACCCTCTTGCGCATGAGTACTATATAGCTAATATATTACCAAGTTTTGTAATATTCCACGTAGCGATTTAGGAGATTTGGCAGCAGACAAATGGACAGACAGGCGGAGAGTATCACAATACCCCTACTTTATATCCCTGTAATATTCCCAGAAAACGGTAATATTCCTTGCGAATAATAATAATAATAATAATAATAATAATAATAATAATAATAATAATAATAATAAAAGAGACATTTAAACAGAATTTGTGCAAGGGATAAGTTGTGTTTCTTCTTCAGATTGTCACTCCCAATCTTTAAGGCCCCTTTCTGTCAGTATATGGTCTTCCGTTTCAGCTAATATACGACCTTTCCGTATCAGTGTTGTTGGTAATGGCACTAACAGTTTATGCAGCTCTGTAAACGACCTCAATGGACAACAGACTTTTGTTGCAAAGTGTGACAGCCCGCTTTACGGACAGTACGTAAACATCACCTCTGAGGGACCAGACGCCAGATTACAAGTTTGTGAAGTCAGATTTCCGGCAGGTAATTAAGATTTATATTAAAGAAAAATAGAGCAAAATTTTCATTGTCCAATGTTACTTAATTACTTTATAAAATAAATAAACATTGTCTACTTTCTTGATTAGGAACATCGTAACGAAGGAGTTGTATGCTATAGCAATGAACATCCGAAGTTGTTTCAGAACGGATTTGTTGCATGAGAAATTTAATGATGATGTTTTCTCATGATTTTTACTGAGCAGGAAGAAATTAATATATAAGATTAAATTCATTCTTTGTCTTAATATTCAATACTATATGTGCTAGCAATAGCTACTTACATGCTGATGCATCAAGATTTTTTTAGAATATCAAATATTAAATTAGATCAATTTTTATTTATAGAAGAATATATTCTGCTGCAATTTTACATTTTCACCTGCCTCGTGGACCTTTTTTTAAACTGCGGTAAAATAAAATCAAAATTGTGTATGCTTGCTTATTTAATAAGGCAAAATTACTCAACTTAGGGGGCTTCTTTTCTCATTATAACTTAACTCACATTTCAGACATGACTCACTGACTTTATATCCTCGATGAACATTGTGTACGTAGTTCTCTGGTTAATACCTCGTCCCCTGTTGTTTGAAGGCTCTTTGTTAGGGGAATCCTTGCTGTAAGGAGCATGTACAGGAACAATTAGTGTTCTTAAAAATATCATCATTCTATTTGGTCTACTTTTAGAAAATTATTTATTATTATTGTGTTGTTGTTGTTGTTGTTGTTGCTGTTGTTGATGATGATGATGATGATGATGATGATGATGATGATGATGATGATATATTTATTATTTTTATTTTTATTAAAGGAAGGAACTTGGCTTACGAGAAGCCTGCATATCAATCATCTTTGTTTGAGACATGGTATCCTAATCAGGCTGTGGATGGTGATACGAGATCTACGCCGCCATCATGGACCACATGTACACATACACAACTAACAAGAGACCCTTGGTGGCTCCTGGATCTACAAACATCCGTTAGAATACAGTGGTTTCGCATATTCAACAGACAGGATGATTCTTATCAATGGTGTAGGTATTATATTTAGACACATTAAATGCAATCTTCAGGAATTGGAATAAATTTAACGATAGGATGCTTGAAAGTAATAAGGATTACAAAATGCATACGTGGCAGGCTTCAGGAATTGATCATAGAAAAGCGTGAGGAAAGACATTTAAAAACTCATGTTGGAATGAGAGAGTGTGATGCCAACAAAAGTGTAGAAAATATACACACTACATAATTAAACACGTTTGACTGTAAATAGATCGAGCCTTTAACTTCAAAACTTTGTCAAACACCAAACAGAGGAATATTCTTTTAAAAGAAATAAACCATACTAGCACAGAGATGCCTTTTTTAAAATTAACTTTAAAAAGCTAATTTAAATGAGTCTGTTGATCAAAACCACTCGTTAATATTCCACATTTAAAAATGTTTAACTTATTTCGCTAATTTCAAACTATCGTATTGCTAGCAAAGTATCAACAACCTATTTCTAACAATCCTGTTTATGTTTCTCATAGTTGCAGCTGTAATAGGTAATATTTTATGCCAAAAATATATATTTTGCAAGGCGTGTTCTGCACATTTATAGCTCATTATTTACGTAACTTTTAAAACAATTTTGCTTGCATTAAGAACGTTACATGATACCGCTTTTCGTTGAGCGACATCAGATTGTAACGATGAGCTTCTATCAGTGAATAACTTCAAACGGTATAGCAACGTAAAAAAAAAAATAAGAGATTTTGTTTGTATTATTTCCCAGATATCTTTTTACATTAGTTTCCTCTTTCTTTTCTTCCATTATCTAACTCTTGTTTGTAGATTTCCTCTCTCATGCAAACATATAATAGTCTAGGTTTCCCTTGGTTTTTGTGTTTCATGTTTGTTTTGTGGTTGTAAGTTGTTTCTTCTCCTGACAAGGAGCTTGATTTATACTTATATGAGAATTAATAACCTCTATATACCTTGATTTCTGTCGTAGGAATCCAAAGTGATTGTGTACTTAGATGAGAATTAAATGATATCAAGCATTCTCCTATAGGATCCAGCGATATTACTTTCAGCTCTGATTGGTTTATATTTGTATTTCTCTATAATAACCTCTATATACTTTGATTTCTGTCTTAAGAATCCGGGGTGATTGTTAGATGAGAATTAATTACTGGGTATATAGACGGGTCTACTAAGCACGAATGCCTATACCAGCGATTTTGTAGGATCATTTTTGGTGATGTGTGCATGGTCGAGAGCGTATGGGGATTGGTGCATGCAGGCAAGGTGATGGGTGCCGTAACCCGCGGACCTGGGTTCGAACCTCCATAGAGTACGAATTAAAATGTATCTAACCTGTGTGATAATATTATTTCTTCGTATTTAAAATTATGTTAATGATGTCAAGCATTCTCCTGTAGGATCCAGTATTACAAACTACGGATTTTCCAGTGTCCTATTATACATACTAAGATATTCTATCCTAGCGTTTGAATCACAATTAATGACAAAGCATTAATGAAAACCGTACTTTCAATGTATAAAAAGTGTTGTCTATTTTCTGTCTATTTAAAATATGAGTTTATTATTGCAGTGAATGAAAGACTGCGGTACTTCAGAATTTCACTCAGCCAAGATAATATTACATTTGAAGAGCACTACAGGGACACAAGTGAAGATACTCCACTAGTTGTAAACCCAGGTCTAAAGCCGGACGCTACAGCACGCTTTGTTAAGATTGATCTGCAGGAGGACAATCGCATCTTGACTCTCTGCGAAGTTCAAGTCTTTGGAGGTCGGAACACTTCTCAATTATTTTTCTTCTTTATAAAAACTCTATCATTGTACATTTAATGAATCTTTGTTTTGCTCAAACACCTGGCTTCTTCGAGCACTACCCAATCGTTGCAAGTTGTTTATTCATTGATTTATGGCCAAATTAATTTGTATGATCCTCAGGTGAAACACTACTTTCTAGATATCGATAGCTATAGGATGGCAAGTATGTTATAGCAGCAGTGCGGGACTATATCATATTGTTTCGTATAGGCCGCTGCTTGTAAAAATGTGATTTGAATGCTTTAGGTTGTCTTGTACGATGCATGGAAATACAAGACATTCCTCTTTTTTTCGGCGCAATCTTTCATAAGTCTAAACTTATGTATATTAAATAACAGCAGAGTGACTATATCTTAATTTTGAAGCTATGCTTTTTCTTTGCAAGTTCCCATGATCATAAAATCGCCGGATGAATAAAACTTCATTTACGCATCTTGTAAAGTAGTCAGAGGTTTCTTGCACAAATTCTGATATCTTTAAAGTCAGTTAAAGAATTCATAAGCCATGATATTCTTCTTCGTCACATCAAAGTAACACATTTTTTTCAAAACAACAAGTGTGAAGGTTTCACCTCACATACATATATAAACACACAAACCCACACACACATATAATGAAAATACTGGAACGAATGGAAAGATTCGATTAACAACAGGAGAGTCGAACGAAATAGCCGAGTCATAAGTTTATTTCTGTTAACTTGTTAACATTAACAATGATTTTAGAAGATAAGAAAATGAATTTGAAGCATCAGAAATGTAATTTATTCAGTGAGACTTTTTGCAAATAAGGCTGGATAGGTAAGTAATAAATTATAATACAACAATTTACAGTGTCCAAACACACTTTTAATTAAACAAGCTCATCTCTTCAAAGAAGAGGTCAGATTTTGTGCTACCCCCACATTTAATAAATAAATAAACAAACAGTATAAATGTACCGACTTTTAGTTTTACCTGCGCGAGGATCCGGGTCGTAACCATGCACCTTACGACGTGTATTAGGCAGTGCTTGTACTATAAATAGCATTTTCTTTAACATTGCACTCGCCGTTAACAACTTTATTTTTCCAAATTAAGAAAGTATGCGTAGACGGAACAAGGTTTGGTTTGAAATTTTGTAAGGTATAGAGAGATTAAATAATCCTCAGCTAGATAGTAACTGGCCCAGGTAAATACTTTCGAAGAGCGAAACTGGTGTACGATTCAGAATGTGACGGGCCCATACTATAGTTAGATAGGTATGTGCTTTCACATTATATCAGCACAATATTGGCTATATAGTGCCGATTAGAAATTAAATCTTTTCATTTTATAAATATTAAAAGTTAAATTGTAAATATAAAAGACTGAAAAAAGAAATTTAGTTAGAAAAGGGGCCAAGGTCACTTTAGTCTGAATTTATTTTCTGCACAATAATGTTTACAATGCCTAGTAAAAGCTAGGTAGAGGTGAGCTATGTAATCATTGATTACACTCTGGTTGTATTTTGCTGTGGCAATAGCCTTGTCGAATTCAATGGCTGCTCGTCGCTACTAACACGTTGTGTTTATTTAGGTCAAGTTGTTTATCTTAAACGATGTAGAGCATATTAGATTTCTATGGAAAGAGTTGCTATACATGAAGATCATTAATACCAAAGGGACGTAATTAAAAGCGGTCGTCTGTGTTATCAGCCCTGATGGTTGGTATGAAAACACGTATTGTTTTTTTGTTGCGTATCGATCCCTCTTAATACGAAATTGTCATGCTAGTTTCTTGATTTAAAATATAAAATTGCAACAACATGTTATCATTTATTTCAAGTGAAATAATTTTTAATTTTTTTTTATTTAGATTGTGATGAAGGACATTACGGAAACTGCGGAGAAAATTGTGACTATTGTCCTGGGAAATCGTGCAACAAGTTAACGGGATTTTGCCAAGGTAAGACATAGCTATATGTGACATGAATCATATTGTCTTTTTCATATTTTTCTCGGTACACATTATTGGGAAATATTCCATTCTCGAAAGGTTTTAACGATAATTCACAGAATGCAAGTCCATGCAATGAGCTTTGACCCTAAAAGAAATTTGCGTGGCTCTTAACTCAAGCACATGCATGCAACGATATATTTGAAAGGAAAGGCCGGGATCCTGAATTCCTGTGAAAGCCCAGTAAAATAAGAAAAGGCATTCAGAGATTCGGCATCATCAGATTTGTTAAAATTTTACAAAGGTAACAAAGAAATATTATCATTTATTGATTAGTACGGTGAGTAGTGAATGCAATCATCTTAAATTATTTCATAATTCGTTTTGTCTAAGATCAAACTCAAGTTGAGAAGCCTGTTCTTGTTTAATACTGAGTAAATTTCTAAAAATAATTGATTCAACTCCTCAAATATAAATTGAAGATTTTCACTTCTGGAACGTTTTAACACTTGGTTTCAATAATATAAAATGCATAAGTATTTGTGTTCACCAAATATCGTGAATTCTAACTTACAATAGTGACAAAACGTCGTGAAGAATCAACGACATGGCATAACCTGAAGTTGGCAAGAGAGAAATTTCTTTAATCTGACAAGAACAATAATTGAAATTACAATAAAAATTATTAATATTATTTAGCATTGCCACATTCTCGTTCTTTAAATGCACAAGAAGAAATGCAAGCAAAAATACAATTAACTACGAACAAAGAGTAACAATTCACTACAAAATGTACTAGCGTTTTTTATTTTCAAACAATTATACAGTATTAAAAAATTTTAAAGAAAAATATGCAATCATGACAAAAATATATTTAAGCATCTTATAAATCAATCGACGAGATTTTAATATTTTTTGTGTAAATTTTAAGAAGCAGACGAAGATATCTGCAAATTCTGAAAATTCCACATATACAAGAATCGTATTTACCTATAACGCTATAACAGGAGATACATCAATCGGGGATTTTGTTGCTGACAGATTTGCCAGACGGCGCGGATTCCCTTCACTAAATAGGGGAAGAAAAAAAAAGAGAGGAGATACTACTTTGGGTACATTCCAACGGTAGATATGTTGTCGGTGCAGTACCTAGGCTACTTTTGAACATGGACGTGGCCATGGAACCTATAGACATAACACTTGAAGTCACAATTTAAAATGATTTTATTTATTAGAAATTTCAAAAACGCTAATAAATTCTGCAAAATATCAGAACCTTACAAGAGGTTATTATAATACACATTGCTTTAATTTTCATTAATTCAAACCATGTCACGCAATTCCCATGACCATTTAAGTATATACCACTGCCCAAAATCAAAAGTCAAACACCTAATGCCTTTGTGCCTCATTTTTAAAGGTAGAATCTATATGTACTTGTACTGGCCAGAAACTATAACCTCTCCTGTTGTAGTTATCTAAATACTTTAAACTAATACACTAGGCAAGCGGCTTGCACTCTAAAACACGTACCCTCTCAGAGGTGTAACTACCGTCTCCGCAGCTCCTGCATTGCCACCGCATTGCATGAATGGGGGTGGGGTGAGGGCAGGGGTGGCATGCAGCAAAGGGGCTCCAAAATCCCAAGCTATTATTTTGTGGGGCCTATTTCTGAATTTTTGCAGCGGGAGAGGGTGGGGTCAAAATTTCAAGTTCCGCCACTGTCCTCTAATTTCCTAATCTTTCGAACTTATTTCTTGAATAATCGCCATAGTTTTCAATATGTGCGAAATTGTAATTAATGAAAATAATTTAAAAACAATTTGTCGTAATTATTTAAATAAGAGACATATAAACCATTTTAACTATATGTTAACATCTTAAACTTGTATATTGTATGATGAAAAGTGTATTTAAAGGTTGCAAATGAAAATGCGAGTCAGGTCGACAAAGGCTTAAAAGTGATACTTCACTAAGGAAACAAATATAAGATAATAATCCAGTAAGTTTTCTGGATACTTGCAGAAAATATTAAATTGTATATAGTAAAAATCATTGAATCATCAGGAGACACTAACTTCAGAACTTCAGTCAGTGTTATTTTATTGCTCTATGCACATTTACCCACAGCAACATTTAGTTGAAGTTGACACATGCATTATAGGGAAACAGAGGTGAAAATTCTTTCATATGTTAGGCAGATATATATATATATATATATATATATATATATATATATATATATATATATATATATATATATAACATATATCTAATATATATATATATAACAACAGCCAGACATTAGTTTATCTGACGTACGCATTGTTTGCGATAATATTTACCCATGTAAATATTCCGTAACTCTTTACATGTATTATTGGTATTCTTCTTCTTCTTCTTCTTCTTCTTCTTCTTCTTCTTTTAAGTCTTATTATTATTATTATTATTATTATTATTATTATTATTATTATTATTTTATTATTATTATTATTAGTAGTAGTAGTAGTAGCAGTAGTAGTATTGTTATTATTATTAATATTATTATTATTATTATTATTATTTGAACTCTTGTCCATTATCCCGCTATACCATGCTCTTGACATACTTCCTTAGTACCTCCATGCATAACTTTACCGGGATTGAATTTTCTATCCACATAGTGATGATGGCGTTGATTTATCGCCGCGCATGGTGTCAGTCCTTTGTTCTAAGCCAGGAATTAGGTCAAAACACATTGGTCCTCTGCGTGATACGCATGATACACACTTCTTTGAATTTTTTTACACAACTTTGTTGGGCTGATGGCAGCATAACAGAGACATGGAGTTTACCCGTTTTAGACCGCGTTTTAATTTTGTCTTCTTTCTTTCTTCTATTGTTTATCCTTTGTTTGTTTATTTTCTCGTCATTTAAACATGTAGGAGTCAAGAATTCTTCTTGGCTTTTGTGTTTAGTCTTTGTTTTGTGGGTGTAAATTGTTTCTTCCCCTGACGAAGAGCTTGTTTAGCTCGAAAAGTTTGCAAACTGTTTTGTATTTGCACCGTTATCAATTTTTTTGTCATTATATATATATATATATATATATATATATATATATATATATATATATATATATATATATATATTGTTACGACTCTAGGGGTAATGTAACAGAATAAAAGACACAAACAAGCTTTCAAGATTAAAATGCAAATCTTTAATTTCCTAAAATATTAAAAGAATTAAAATAATTCAACAGACAATCAAAGTGAAAGAATTAAAATAACTTACAGTATAGAATATCCTAAAAAGTCCTAAAATGTTTTAAAGTTCACTTCCTGATGTTAATCCGAGTAATCCGGATGAAGTATTCCGAATGAAAATAACCTGCAATGTGCTGAAGTAGATAAGTTCTGATTAAATCCAAAATAATCCTTGCAAGTCTGGAATCTCACAAGTTTTAGAATAATGTCCGATAATTCCACGGAGCTGTATAGTAATTCAGATGAATTACTAATTAAATAAATTCCACACTGAACTGAATAATTTCAATAACCTCTCTTCATTCAAGCAATTGTAAAGAATGATAATTCCCAAGATTATTCCCTATATATCTTTACTAAGTGAGCAGAATTAAAAGGGAATACCCTTTCTCCGTCTTTAATAATATGGTATTTCAAAATAACACAACCCTCTAAGAACCAATCAGGAACTAGGTTACGCGTCATTTACCCAAAGGTCTAGCGTACTAAAAATCTTAAAGAGTAAACATAATGTTATTGTAGTATGGAATGTGACCTTTCAATGTTGATTTCCAAAAGTACAAAGCCAGGTCGACTTCATTTTCCCGCGCAATTGATCATGTGACCACTTATTAATCGAGCAATGGTCGTATCTATACTGATATGCTACCTGCTATTAAGACAAAAAACAGAGATCGTAAATTAGTAAATTAAATCATTATAAAAAGGTATGATTCCGTAACAATATATATATATATATATATATATATATATATATATATATATATATATATATATATATATATATATATATATATATATATATATTGTATTGTCTAGACGAACACTCATCAGCTTGATTCAGAAATCGAGAGGTAGCATGCTTGTATACAATTGTTTTGGAATGTATTAAATTACTCGTCGATGTTATGTTCATTTCAATATTTGTTATTTTACAAAGGAACACAGTCATTGTTACTAGTTCCCTCTAAGTTGGGGCCTATTTACAAGCAACATAATATATAATATATATATATATATATATATATATATATATATATATATATATATATATATATATATATATATATATATATATATATATATTTCATTCGTGAATCCTTAAGTTTGTGACCTTGTTTTGAAATACTGGACGTATAACGCGTAAGTAACGCTCTTTTTAGAAAGTTTATGAATAGATTCTTTCACCAAAAAAAATATAATAAGGCATATGCAGATTATTTAAGTATAATGACTTGATATTTATTGGACTATTCTTGTACGCCTGACGTAAAAGACTGAGTCATTCACCGCATCGATGTGAGGGAAAAAACAAACTGTGACTGATGATCACACACACAAACACTCTTACTCTGTTGGTGTTACTTTTCATTGTTGAAACCACTTCTATTTGCTATCCCATCAGAATGTCCGCTGGGTTACTTTGGAAATAGATGCAATGAGTCATGTGACTACTGTAATCAAGGTGACTGTCATCATGATACAGGGAAGTGTCGTTCTTGTCCTCCAGGAAAACAGGGCGACAGATGCGAATATGGTAAGTTCAAACAACGTTTCAGCGCCTCAACATTTTCATGACAGTATTATTTTCTATAATATATCTTTGCAAAATTTAGATAGAAAAACTGATTTTGAACAAAACAATCCTAATTAACTCGTAGGTACCTTATTTCGAATAAATACATGCTTGAAACATATTGGATCATAAAATAATGTGAGAAAATAGTTTAAATCAGAAGCAAATAGTCATAATACTGAGTTAAAATGTTGTACAAGATTTCCATTTACTGCAGGCTGCAACAACTTTTATTTCGGAATGAATTGTTCTTCACGGTGCGGTAACTGTACGGATCGTGATGTATGTGACAAAGTAACAGGGAACTGTCCAAGAGGCTGCCTGGATGGATGGCAAGAGGAGAAATGTCAGCGAGGTATGTGTATTCTTAAAAGATAAAAGATATAACAATGTACGATTCTTTCCATCTTACGTTGTAGTTGTCTCAAATAGTCAACCCGAGAGGGGTGATTTATCGAGCCCATTATTATTTATTTCATTCTTATATATATGTGACACGGTTTGCCCGTGTAAACAAGCAATGTGATATACATTTATATCAGCTAAGTGCACTCGATGACACAAGATTATGATTGTGACATCATTAACGTCTGTAATATTTGGATTTATACTGATACTGAATCGGAACGTTTATCGATATAGAAGTAGCAAACTCAATCTACTAGTAACAAAATATTCTTCATTGTAAACCTAACTTTATATGCTCTTACTAATGAAGAGAAATTGCTTCGTTTTAAAAAAAAAATGTCCTGTGTTTCTATAACTACATCATTAGCGATGATTAACCGTCTTGATTTCGGCTTTTATTGACAGGAAAGTAATATATCGTATGCGTCGATGTCAAATAGGGAAAAGTCACCTTCGCGGTCAGAATTTGTCAGGAGAAATTCGCCTAAAATTTTGACCCTTGCGTGGGTTCAATGTCCTACAGCAATGCATATCATGGTTTCTAATGATAATAATCCAACATATCGCCTTCATCATAAAATGTATCAAAGGACAACATTTTTGATAATTTTACATTTTTCTTTATCAGCATCTTCTAGTCAATTTGTGTTCTCAAGCTGTGACAAAGCTATTGCTTTGATGATCTGTGCTTTATGTCATCGATTAATTTGGACATAAAATCAGTCGCTGTATTAAATTATCCAAAATTAGTCCCAACAGTTTTTCTAAATCCCTTGAATGTATTTCAATTTTCTAATGTGCATTTAGAGTGTGATGACCTTTTTTATGGTAACTGTTCTACACCATGTGGGAAATGCTCTAGAGGAAAGCCGTGCAACAAAGTCAGCGGTCGATGTGACGACGGTGCATGTGCAGATGGGTGGAGAACAGAAAAGTGTGATAAACGTAAGCATTGGTCAAGAATAGCTCTAGCTCTATCCTCAAAGGAGAATATGACTTTTCATAGACATTTCTATTTCATTTAATTGTTATCTTCTTTGCTTTTTTTCATCATTATGTCATCTCTCCTGCATGTTTGTCAATGTATTAAACCATTTCTAAAGAAGATATAACTTCAGTGTCATGTACTTTTGAGTTTGTGACTTTAATGTTTTAGAATGAAAGAAAAATATAATTGTATTAACATTTTATTCATTTTCTAGATGAGTGAACGTGATAGGTACTACATCATCTACTGCGTGCTTATGACATCATAAATCTTCTCTCTAAACAACCGTACGAATTTCAATCAGACGTGTCAAATTCGTCTCGTACAAGATACGTGGTGAAGTACTTTGTGATTACAAAATAGAGAACGTCTTTAACACGGGAGTTATGACATTGAAACAAGAACTTATCCTCGAGACAATGACAACAGTTGGCTCCCTTTACATTTCTTACACGTTACATATTTCTCTTATCAATTTGCAGACACATAACTATTATAACACATTTGAAACTTCAAAATTCTTTGCTAATGTTCGGAAAATCTTTTCCAGCTTGTGATGATCACTTCTACGGCAACTGCAGCATAGAGTGTGGTCAATGTGGACACTCTGCAATTTGTGACAAGGTTGAGGGCACCTGTCCATTAGGCTTGTGTTCCGAGGGCTGGCATGGAGAAAAGTGCGACAAAAGTAAGATTGTCAACAGTCACAAATACCTTTTTTTTTGGTTGATCTTTTTTACTTTCATAATTATAACAAACTTACGTTATCCATATTTACATATACATGTTGCTATGTAAAAGTGTAATCTTTACTCATTCTCACGCAGCGTAAATTTTCGATTGGTTTTTGTGTTGCGTGAAAAGTATGAGCTTCTTTCTATGTACCTAAAACTAAAATTTGAAACGTATTTCAAAGTAGTCTACATTTAGTGGTAGTAGTAGTCCCAAAATCACAATTTTCACTATTTTTTGTATCGTCTTTGTACCCAGTTTGGTTGAAACTGATACGTTTATTCTGTTGAAACCTCTGTCAATGCTCTTAGTTTTATTTCATTCTTTATAGGTCGTCTGCAACTTGAAAGTTATCATTTATTCGAAGCTCATTTTTATTCCACTCAAGTGTAAACTAACATTTTTAGTTTTAAAACCCCCAAATGTATATTCAAATTACAACCACGCGACGATAACAGGACGATGCTTTTTCTTAAAGATTTCTTGCCTGCTGTTAATTGCTTCTATTCTAGTATTCCTTCATGCAAACTGACACAATTGTCTTCCGAAGTGAAGTCAGACAGGTTTAACAAGGTACCCTTTTGCTTCCAGTTTGTGATTCAACACATTACGGCCAAAACTGTGTACTTAAGTGTGGGAAATGCCTGAATGAAACTTGTGACAGTATCACTGGAAACTGTATGTGGGATACGGGTTGTCAGCCCGGTTGGCAAGGACCTAAATGCGATATATGTAAGTTTAGAATTCTTACAAGGACAATATAAAAGAATGACATAAATATAGCTAGATCATGTAGGGAAATGCACTAACTCGCATATCACCGCAGTAGAAACATAAAATACTAGAATACTTATGTATCGGTTCAGTGTAAATTCTATAACAATAACACAGATGGTTGGATGACATTTCCCATCGTAGGAAAAAAACAAACCCATTTATTTTCTCAAGCGGATTTTAGTTAATGTTACTCTTTTTATTTGTCACTACATTTTGAGACTGAACATCTTGTATGCAGTTAATATTATCACATTTCTTAGGTTTTAACACTCTGGTGCTGTTTTACATACTTTATCCACAATCGTTGTTTAAATCAAAGTTCAAAAGTGCAAAGTGGAGCTAAAGAAGTTACTGACGTACATACATGGGGTCACTGTGTTATACGTGAGACTAATTTCACTTGTAAGTTTGTAACATTCCTTTGACAACTTTGTATTTCAGAAAAATATTATTTTGAATTTTTTTTTATTTTTTATTTCCGATGCTCTGAAGAATACAAATGTGAGTCTTACAATTACAATTACCAAGACACACAAATGTACACAAACAATCTAACACACACACACACATACATGCATATATATATATATATATATATATATATATATATATATATATATATATATATATATATATATATATATATATATATATATATATATATATATATATATATAGACACACTGATTTCAATATTTCAGCTTTAGTTGGGATCCAGCGATCTGAGACTGGTGTAAATGCTGGTATTGTTGGTGGCTCAATTGGTACTGTTGTTGTCATAGTTGGTGCCGTCGTTGCCATCATTATTTTTATAATTATTCAAAGAAGGTTAGTGGATTTTGAGAAATCTATCTCCAGCACATAATTATATGAAACGGTTTAATATTAACGTTATTATTAACAGCCATGGAGGAATGCGCTTGAAGTTTTAAAATATCTTCCAGTTGACAGTGAAAAACTGCAAAGAAACTGACGCTTAATTTAATTAGGGTTATAAAGGATAGAACCTTGATTGTATGAATGTAAGCAATGTTTCATAAATGAAAATTTGTAGTCGACATCTGATTTAATAACCAAACATAGTAATGGTAATACAGATAAGTGACACACTGTATGATTTATGTGTTTATTTCATTTCATTTCCTGGCGTTATATCTTAACCCAGTGCTGATACATACAATAGAAATGTTGTACTCGTTGCGTTTTCTGATAGTAAGTCACTCCTCTCTTCCATTTAAAGCCCAACTGCTGCTGTTATATGTATACATTACACGTTTCAATACTTCAGGATTTCACTATTCACTATGTTGTTTCTGTTCTAATGTGTCAATTATAAATTGATTTTGATTTGGCATTTCAAAGTCACAAGTCTCCTGAGTTTTGTCACTACATTTTTTGAAGTGCAAATCAACAATTAATTAGATCGAACTCAAAGGAGTGTGTGTTTAAAAACAATAAATAAATAAACACTTTAGACGTCTTACTTAGTGTAAACTTGCCCTTTAATTTTGAAGGAAACGCAAACGACTACCATCACAAATGCCAAGTCCACCAGCTTTATCTAGAAAGAAGGATGACACCGATGTTTACGAGAATCCAACATCATTCTGTATCAGTGAGTGCTTTGTTTTCTCAATAATTGTAATTCTTTTCTCCTTTAGCCGCAAATGATGAAATGAAAAGTTCTTAATTTTCGACTGAAGCATTGTTTGAATATTCCTGTATGGGATAAGACGAAATGAACGGACGTATATAGTGAATTGTTTTATAAATTGATCATTACTATAATTTGTTTTTTTTTTTCATTTTGATTATACATGTTTTTCTGTAACATTTTTCTCTTTGTATAAGAGTGCTTAATTCAGTGTCATTATAGTTATTTAGAATTATATAAGATATATATTATTTCTTTGTGTTGCTGACACATTTCCTCCTCTGCCTTAGATATCACAAAAGTTGAGGCGAAGTGGTCAAGGTATTGTCCGTCTGCATTCGTCATGAACCTTAGACAAAGATTTCCGTGAAATAGCTTATCTTATATTCTAAAAAGTGGTTTTTGTAAGACACTGCTTCTTGGTTTAGTAGAATTTTTGGAAGATACTATCTCAAAACGTTTGAAGGCTAATATCATGGATAGATAGCTACGGAGGGGAGTGATGCTTGTTACAACTTTTTTTATATATTTGATTTTTTTGTCCTATCCAGACGATAGTACGCTGCCGGCCAATGAAATCAGGAATGAAGTAAATGGGGCTAAGTACACGACAATTTCAGAACAGAGGAAAACAGCGGTCTTTCAGAATACTGAAACATACTACAACGTGGGAAGTGCGTTGTCAAACGGAACCATACCACTATCTAAATTTTGGGACTATGTACAGGAGAAGTTTCTTGACGAAAAATATTTTTCTACCGAGTTTGATGTATGAATCTTATACCATTTACTTCGTTTAACTTTAATGCCACAAATGCACCAAAATGCACCAAACCTTGTTTCAAGTGCTCTCGAATATCCTTGTGATTAAGCGGAATAATCTCTGTGGTAGAAACAATCACAATATCTTTTCAAAAAAGCACTTATAATCAATCGCCGACCAGTAGATATTATGATTGAAGATGATCAACTCAAAATTTCATAGGGCCCCGGGTGGCCGAGTGGTCTAAGGCGCTCGCCTTTACCTATCACCGCCATCTCACCTCTGTCCGCGTGGGTTCGAGTCTTGGGCTCGACAAATGTGGTTGTGTGAGAAAGCTTGCCAGTAGCTTCCCGTGGGTCGGTGGTTCTTCCCAGGATTTTCCCGGGTTCTTCCTCCACCAGATATACTGGCCGCCATGTATGGTCTATCATGTGCTGAAAAATGGCGTTAAACCCATAAAACCAATAAACCAAGATTTCATAATCATAGAAGACAAACACACACACACACACACACACACACACACACACACACACACACACACATACGCACACACGTCTGTATAAATATTGCAGTTTCATCCTTTAATACCCATAAAGTCAAGCGAGTTTATAAAGTATCGAATTTAAGTGTTGCGTTTTTAACAAAGAGCTGCTTAGAATCTTCACAATCTACTTTCATCATGCTTTCATTTTCTTGTAGAGTTTTCCTACATAACGAGAGGTATTTGAAAAGTGCTGATTATTGTGTTATAACGTTTTTATTTGTTTGTACCTGTCAAAATATCGTTCTATAAAATAGACAAAATAACATTCTATAAGATAATCTGCAGGTGCCCATACAGCACGCCGGATATATGCGTGTAACTTAACATGTCGGAGATATGGAAGATGACCCACGTTTTGGAATACCGTTGTCTGCAATTGGTGAGCGGAAAGTGGCTTCTGTTAAAGAAGCAGTTAATGAAGATGCTTGATACACGATGAAATATATTTCTATTATCACGGGCATTAATTCATCTGCTGTTTACAAAAAAACATTGAAAAATCATTTGAAGTTCAAAAAGGTTTATGCAAGACGGGTCCCGCATTTGTTGACAGATGATCAAACACAGAATCGGGTTGAAATCATACAACAGCTTCTAGCCAAATATAAAAAGTGACCACAATGAGATTTCCACATGTGATGAAACATGTATTTGCTTTTTTGAACCAGACTCGAGAGAAAATAATAAAGTTTGAATTGGTGAAAATTAGCATAGACTACAAATCTCTCAGCCTAGTCGAACTGTCAAGATAGTTTTATACGCTTTGTTTATCAATGCAATACGCCTGGTCATCCAGGTTCCTGTGCCTGGCTCTTCTCGTGCCACTGGACGTCTGTATACCTCCAAAGTGTTGCAAAAATCTGTGAAACAATACCGAACAAACTATATGCGCACCAGTAATTGAGGTATCCATCAACTCCATGACAACACACCGGCGCAAAACTAACTGGATAATCAGACTGAGAGAGTGTGTAGATGTGAATGTGGAGTACTTTGAGGGGATGCACTGACGTAATGAGCACTAATAAAGAACTTTATTGTGCAACACGCTAATATTCAGAACTTGTTAAATACCCCTCGTATAACAGTTGGTTTCCAAAGTTTTAATATAGTATGCTACCATGGGAAATTGATCGAGGTGTGATACGATTCCACTGAGAACTATATGAACTACAATTAGTTTTTTTTTACCTATTGCCATACCAATGCATTTTTTTTTTTGTTACATAATCTTCAAGAAAAGAAAGGGATGAATAATTTGACTTTTTATTTTCTTCAGAAACTTCCGTCAGGCCCACAGCTTCCGACAACTGTTGCCCTTCGTGCTGAAAATAGGAACAAGAATAGATACAAGCACCTCTATGCATGTAAGTTACGTTTTCCATGCGCAGATTGTTTCTTTGTGTTGTTTGTTGTTTAAATACAAGAGTTTATTGTATTTCAGTTGCAACAATCATCTATGAGACCTTTTTGATGAATGCTCTATTTAAGCGCGGCATGCATTTATTGAATTATAGATTCTGTCTCTTAAAAACTGTGCATTACATTGCAATTTAACTTAACTCGAGCGAAAGTCTATGTTCCAACAATTGGAACTACTTTGAATATATTGTACCAAATACAGAAAAACCTATTGGACAACGAATATATAAAGGTCCCTGCGTGTGTAAATCATATTTAGATAACGAATGTAAATAGAATCATACTCATGAATGACTGTGCTAATGTGACTTTATGGACTGTAATAGAAGACTACCAGAATATAGTCTCTGTTTCATCTTTATAGTGTAGAATACAATTTTGCATACTCTATTATATGTATATTAGGATCAATCCATAGCACACTACTCTTTTTTTTTTAAAGTCTTCATCAAACAAAGAATTTATTTAAATTTGAAATATGCTTTGTATGCTTTTCTGACTCATGGAGATGGGTCTCACTAACATAAACTTCAAAGAATCATGTCGAAATGGGAATAGCAAACAATATGATTATCAAATTACTGTCCATGGGTTAATTTACGTTTTGCTTTTAGATGATGTAAACAGAGTCGTCCTAGAGCCATTGAGTGAGGATGACAATGACTACATCAACGCGTCCTTTGTTGACGTGAGTGTTTTTAATATACACTGATTTTTTTCTTCAAAGATTAGGAGATTTAAAGACGTTAATTCAAAATAATTGTCTTGTTTAGCGATTTTATGAAATATTCATCCGAAAAGGAAAATCTTCATAAAGTATAAATGTATTTTATAAAGTGCCGTTATTGTCAATGAAAAATAAATTAAAAAATAGCATCCAACCAATGATATTGCCTCTACACTGGCTTATATTGTTTGTTTTGTTATCTACACATCTCTTTCGGTATTAGGATCATTGTGTTTTAAACATCGCATCCATACATTTCTCTGGAAGATATCTCTATGTTATTTCAGCAAAAGTAGAACGTGCATGACAGGAAAAATGTTGATATTTAACTAAATACAAGATACTAAACAACATTATTTATCCTCTCAACTCTTCCTAATCCTCCTATTGTTCATATGAGTCTTCGTTTTCTTTCGATTTATATTATTATCTTTAGTTATTTATTCATTATTTATTTATTTATTTTTCAGGGCTTTTCGCGTCAAAAGATGTATATAGCTTCTCAAGGTAAATAGTATATTTTAGCTTAGGGTTCCTGCATCTTAATTGAACGAGTGTGTATTTTATAAAATGATATTTCTACATTTTAAACAAAATATATTATTATTTTACGCGGCTGTATATCATGTTCAGTCGTAATCTTTCCCGATGAAATACATCTCATACAATCCTTTTTATTTGCTAACACTTCAAAGAATCAGCGGAGCATACACATGATTATATAACGAAACTGTTGTCATTTACTGCCGTCCGTTTGGACCAGTTGTCGAGCCATATCTACTCCTTTGATCACTATAACAGTTTGCTTTGTTTTATAAATATGTTTCAAGAAGTACCTGCATATACCAGGTTTTAGGTACGATTTCCTATCCGACAGCTGTTTTTTGTCAGTGTTGTTGATTTCTCTTTTATGTTTGTGTTTTGTCTTTTACTAAAGTATAGTTCAACATATTAGAGTAGATATATCCTTCCAGGTTTCTGAAAAGTATTTCAAGAAATTAAAATGGTAACTACAAATCTTGAGAACACGAGAGCTAATATTTTTGAACAAGCAAATTAATTTCAATTTCAGTCAGAATTATGATTTGGATCAGATGCAACGGAAATTTCAGCACAAATGGGCGCCATCTTTACAAGTCATTTAGGTAGCTTTTTGCAAGGTATTATGGGTGTACTGGTATTAGGAAATAACCCGCAAATATATTGAGTAAAATGACGGTTGAACTAGCAAACGTATAACAATGAACCAGTTTTACCAACAAAGTCTAGCATAAAAAATTACCCCAGTGTCTTTTAAAAACGGCCGATTTGTATATGAATTGACGCGTTTGCCGTCAGCTGCAATCAGTCGTAATTCTAACCGAAATTGAAATTTATTTACTGGGCTCTAGTCATCATTTTTAATTTGATTTAGTATTTTTTCAGAAAACTGGAAGGGTATACCCAATCCACTGTGTTGAAATAGACTTTACATAAAGAAATATCTGTTATGCACATGAATTTTATTTCACTTTGAGATAATACGGAGGTGGGGTGGGAGGGGCGCTCGGTAGATGTCTAAGCTGTACCAACCTGCACATGACTTGCATTAAAGTTGGCATGACAAAAAGCGGTAATGTACTGCCATCGTTTCCATAATTTTCAGATGGCATTCTGTCTCGTGCTTCTCATTTATTGTTATTTCGTTTATGTGAATGTTGCAGTTCTCCAAAAGCTCGCTCTTATACAAGAAACACAGTATCTAAGTGGTCAGCGTGCCTGACTCTGTCAGAAAGACACGGGTTTGAATCCTAGCATCTTTAGTCCGGGCAGTCTGCTTGCCTGAACTCCAAATAACCTTCAGGTGTTGCTGTGCCTTAAAACACCAAAAGAAACCAAATCGCTCTGATATATTAACATCGAAAACATTATATTAAAGGTACAACCAAAGATAACATCAATGATTTTTGGAGGATGTTGTGGCAATATGACGTGGAAAAAATAGTAATGCTGACGGGACTGGTGGAAGGTGGAAGAGTAAGTAAACTGAACTGTTACATGATACCTGGATGTATGAATTATTATTATTATTATTATTATTATTATTATCGATGTTGTTACTTAAGTATATTTACCTATATTTTTATATTTTATCCTTTAACTAAGATTTTTGTTACATTTACTGTGGACAGTTTTGCAAGACTAGACCAAAAACTATCTTGTATCAAAGCTTATTTAGATAACATATTTCCAATGCTTGTGTTTGAATACAACCATTATTTAAACAACATTATGTTAGAAGCTTATGGGTCGTCATCTTGTTTTTATATGACTGCAGTTGAATCAAACATATAAGAAATTAGGTAAACAAAATCGTTGGTGTCTTGGAAGTTGGTTCTTTATAAGATATGCTGGTAGAAAGACGAATTTAGAATATTAAATATGAAACATTGATTGAATTATTTTCACTTTCTTACAGCATAAATGTGAATTGTATTGGCCAGAGGAAGAAGAACAAACATCGACTTTTGGCAGTGTTACAGTCAGGCTGCTTGATACTGATTCTTTTGCGGACTACGAGATTCGTACAATAGAAATGTCTGTAGTAAGTAACATCTCTAAAACGAAAATTAAAAGGCTGGTGACTTATCTCACTAGTTGATTATAACATTTAATATTTGTATGAATCATTTTAATTGCAATTCTTATTATCTACTCGTCCTTGGATAGTACCATATGTCAAAATACACGCGTGCAGCAGCAATATTGACACCAGTAGGTACATCGGTTATTTAAATTCTCAGTCCTTTTTGTTTGATACAATCCTAACTCAAAAAGTTCAATATTAAGTGTGCACGTTAACACTGCTTTCATAACCTTTTGCATTTCAGGACAAGCAATCAAAACAGTTGAACCAGTTCCACTACATGACCTGGCCAGACAAGGGTGTACCGAAAACCGCATCATCTATTGTTCAGTTCTGGAACAGGGTCAACAAAATGCCGACAAAGGAACCCACCGTAATACATTGCAGGTTTGTATTGTCTCTTTCGCACGGTAACCAGTTTTTTCAAGGAATCGTTTTTAATGGTCGTAGACAATATTGCATTTTTATATTTTAAAACATTTTTAAAAACATATTCTCCTTGCAGGTATAGACCATTAACTATGATTCACTTTCAAATGCATAGAATATGTCCATAACATTGTATGTATATAAGTATATGCGTCATTAATACAGTATATAGAGCATATTTCTTCTGTGTATATGCGTCATTAATGCAGTACATAGAGCATATTTCTTCTGTGTATATGCGTCATTAATACAGTACATCGATCATATTTCTACTGTGTATATGCGTCATTAATACAGTACATAGAGCATATTTCTTCTGTGTATATGCGTCATTAATACAGTACATAGAGCATATTTCTTCTGTGTATATGCGTCATTAATACAGTACATACAGCATATTTCTTCTGTGTATATGCGTCATTAATGCATTACATAGAACATATTTCTTTTCTGTACATATGTTTTTTTCCAAAGAATTTAAAGGATTCTAATCTCTAATCGGGATTTATTATAATATATGATCGTAGGGTGATGGGTATTTGTTCTTCCATCTTTGGTGATCGACTCTTAATAGATATTCTGATTAGTATCACCCTTTAGTATTCTATGAATATGTTAATTGTTTTGTATTATCTTTTAGCATATCCTCTACAGATGGTCAAATAATTTGTCTGTACCACGCATCTGTGACAATTATGAGACTGTGTGCTTTTCTTTTATTGTTCAATGTAGCGCAGGAATCGGTCGGACGGGGACCTACATTGCTTTAGACTACCTAGTTAGCCAAGGAAAGGCGGAAGGACACGTGAATGTATCAGCATGCGTCTCAAACCTACGACGTCAGAGAGTTAACATGGTGCAAACAAAGGTCATAATAAACTTTAGAATTGTTTATACATATTTTTTTTTCTTTTCTAAATTTAAGACCTTAACGATAATAAAAAATAAAACTTTCTTCTGTGGAAAACGTTGAACAAAATTTTTATCGACAATACCAACGTTATCTGTGCAAGACTGCTTCTTGCATAGTGTTATGTTGCTTAAGATAAAATACTTTAATATGGAAATAATATATACTGACTTGTGCGACTTGCATAATTAATTTTTTCATTGCAAGACTTAAAAGGGTTAATCCAGAATATATATTATTATTGATCGAGATAAAGTTGTTCTGATGCAAGCTTTTGTTTCATCATTCTTCGCTGTTTGCGGAAAATTGCTTTGTAACTGCGCCGTCTTCAACTAATTATTAGTTATTTTTATCGACTTTTTCGAGAAAGATTTACTTTGGAGGAGCATATTTCTGTTAAAATGTTATATTCTATTTTTATCTAAAAAGTTACCTATTAATATGACAAGAATATGGAAGGTATTTTGTTTTTAAAATTCATACTTTAAACTCAGAGTTGATGAAGAATATTTTAGTTCTCTCTGACTTGATACCCGAGTTTTGGACAAGCGTTTCACTTACAGTTTAGAACTTCTGTGTTTCTTCTCCAAATAATTATCCGATCATAATATCTTAGGAGTACGACGACTACCTCGCAGATCCAGCCCTCCCAAGCTAACTCTTAGCTATACAAAAGCTAAACGTTTTCTGCCAACATAGGTGGAAGTTAGATAAGAGTAATCTCCCTTTGGGTAGAGAAATTGGCCCCAAATCCCGTCCATACTGCAGTTACTACTTTCCACCCTTCCTAAGAAGCATGCTCCTGTAGTGACCTCGCAAAATATTGTATCTAGTGGTACCTTTTCACGTTGCGAGTAAGTTTGGGCATTTTCTCACACAGCCTATACTCCATATTTTTTCAACCTATTTCTCTCGCTTTTCTATCTGAGACGAAGTTTTTTACTTTATCAGAACGTAACATGGTTGTGCGATATACATTTATATGCCTGTTGGGTTTCCTCCTGCTCGCTAGTGTGTTCATTCAAATAATGTGTATTTCACCTATTATACGAATTCTTTTATTAACTGTCTAATATTACAGACCAGAATGGTCGTACATGTAATTTTCATAGGCATTTGGTTTGTTCATTAGCATCCACTTCACAGTATGTTTACGCGACGTTTGTCTGATTTCCTCCGTATAGACTGTCGTTTTGCTATCTGTATTTACGCGTGTAGACACACTGCGCAGGACTAAGTGCTCCAAATGCAGACGCTTTAGACTGGCTGAGGATAGTCATGCTACATGTCTGGAATGTGTGGGGTACGATTCAAGCCATGCATGCGACATCTTTGCAGGTTGGACAGAGAATAAATGGGCTACAGCCTTGACCAGACATATCACACGGAATAAAGTGAAGGCGAAGAAGCAGAGAGAAGGACGCCATTAGTATTGCCGCTGATGCCGCCCCAGTAACCCTGTTTCGTGTGGCTGAAAGCGGAGAACTCACCGGTGTCAAACAAATTAGGCTGACCCTTTCAGCCGATGCTTTGCACACAGATCCATCTCCACCTTCACCTCCGTGACTGGAACAGGTTTTTACCGGGGTACCTTTAGGACTAATTCCGACTAGGTACGACAGCTCATCTGGATCTACATTGACAATAGGGGCAGATTGACAGCGGTCAATAACGACTGGGACACGGCCTCATCTGATGCAGGGTTGGACCGATTACGGTCACCTCATATCCCCTAACTCGTCCAGTCATCGTGACTTGGCACAAAAATGAAGAAACCGATGGCCCTGTTCTCTTAAGACGGAGCTCTGCCATCAGATAAAGATCGATTACCTATGCCTGAGGGAACTGGTTACAATGATTTAATATTTCGTATCCCGTCCCGGCATCAGAACACTGGCATCTACATTGAAGAGCCCATCTAGTAAATTGCTACGACGGATACATGTCGGTCCATACCCAGTATAGTACCACGGTGCCTAGTTGCTATTACAGATCCAGGTCGGTGGACAGCCATGAATCGCTCCATACCTATTACGGATACATTTAGGCCTGGTACCTTTACGGATCCATCTCAGTCCAATACCATCACCGACTAACGTCGAATGGTTGCAGGAAGGCCCATCATGACTTACCAATACGGAAGCGGCTACGGCCACGTTACCGTCCCGGATACCCAATATCATGCCCGGACGAGGAACGATACAATCAGCGATCGTCTTCACGTTAGGGTATCTCAGTCTGGACAGACGTTTGGTCTAGATCTCCATCAGTCTCGTTAAGTTTCGCCAGCATCGTCACAGGCATCTCAGGAGGCATCTCCGTCACCCCATTCCTCAATATAGGACAAATCAGGCTCACAAGCTCTATCGTCATAGGTCGATCAGACGATGACTAGAGAAGACTCAGCCTTCTGTGCATTGATTGAGAAAGTTTTCGTCTTCTACCGCCCGAATATTTCCCGCTTCCTCCTGCTCCATCAGAGGCGATGTACAAAATCCCAGCAGCCTTCGATCTCTTGTCAAACAAAGACTTGCCCACATTCGGATAGTTACCTCCGTCTGTTGGAGTTGCAGACTTATTACATTGTTTAGAGAGGCAACTATAAGACCCAGTGTCAACAGGCCTTTATTTTCACAGCAACGACGGCCATACAACTTTAACAAAGCGTACTATAAGATATACACGCCTGTGTTTAATACACATATCCCAGTCCTCGATAGATGTAGCAGGTCTGGGAATGTTAAAACCTTTGTCAGTAAGGATGAAAAGGAAGCACTTCAGTGACACGCAGCAGTTAGTGTAAAACGTCATTGCAATAGGCTGTATGACTCACCTGGTATCCTTGGTAATATTCCAACAAGCGGAACTTAGCCTAGCTTCGCCCGCCGTTATGCCAGCTAGTCACGCTTGGAAATCAGTTTCAGGAACCGCGCGTGTTCTGAATTGCCAATACCATAACAGCGGTAGTGAATCCACAGCTCGCAGAGAGATATGCGTTGCTCTCCACTTCCGTTTTAATCAAAGTGCATCACAAAGACCACACTCAGATTGCAGCTATTGTTGTATAACCTGATATTTAATAGTAATGTGGAGGAAGCCAACAGCGTCTTAGATTTCAACTGTCGATCCAGAACAGGGAGCAGAGGAACATGAAGGCCCCTCTAGGTCACGCCAAACGGGAAAGCAGTCCTACATGCCATGTACACATTTAAAACCACAGTTCTCAAGTGCGTGCCAGTGACGACAAGAAGCAGAGAGAGGTGTGTCGTTTTCCCCCAGTGTCTCTCTACCTGAGCCTCCTTGCCGAAAGAAATGACGCCATGCTCACGCCGCTCTTGTCACATATCCACGTCGGGGAAGACTCAGTCACTTTTATATGAAATGGAAAATATTTTGACATAACAACCCATGGAAAGCCTCCATAGTACATTGAACGCCTCACCCTATCGTCCAGGGGTCCCTACAGACGTCTGAAAAGATCCATTGAGAGCCCACGTTCTGCAGCACGAAATAGACAATCTTCTCACAAAAGAAGCGGTATTAAAGGCCCAGGGCAGACTTAGGACCGTCATAGACTTGAACTACCTCATAACCTTTTCCTGTGGGTACCATGATTCAGAATGGGGACGCCAAGACTGGTTCTAAACGCCGTATAAGAGGGAGAATTTGAGTTTATATTTGCAAGATGCGTACCTCCATGTTCCAATACACAAGTTCTCCAGGAAATTCCTGAGGTTCGATTCCGGGCATAGATTATACCTGTTCAGTGCACTCTCGTATGGTCTCAACATCAATCCCTGGGTCTTCACGCGAATTATGGAGTAGTGTCTCACTTCAGAACCATCTCTACGTCCGTGACTTTCAGCTATCTGGACGATATCGTACAAAAATACCAAGTGAGTTATATTCTAAGTCAAGACAACATTTCCCTTTTTCACTCCTTGGATTCATTGTCAGCAAGGACAAATCCGATGTCGTCCTATTTAAACATTTCACACACTTGGATGTGGAGTAAAAAACTCATGTGAACAGAATCTGTCTTCCTCAGGAACGAGCCTTGAAAGTCATCTAGACGGTATCTTCAATCCTCTAAAAGAATCGCATCTCAGTCCACGAATTCCTTCGCCTATTACGTCTCTTCTGTGTGGCAACTGATCTCAATGTCCCGAGTTTCCTGTTCATGAGACCATTGCAAATGATTATGTTATTCCAGAGACGACCGAAGCTTTGCCGACTGGAGCAAACAGTCCTAGTTTCCGAATACATCAAAGCGAGACTGAGAATCTCACTTGGCTTACGGCTGGTGTTCCCTTGCAGGTTCAGCCCACGATTGGTACGGATGTTAGCATAGCGGGCTAGGGTGCCCACCTCCTGCCATCGTTTTGGGAAACCAGCGGTTTGTGTCCTCCTCAGGACAGATTATTGCACACCAATCTCCTACAGATGAAGGCCGTAGTGAATGCATTGTATTAGTGGCAGTAGACGCTGTCTGAAAAGGGCATCCTCATTATATCCAATAATTCCAATGTTGTGAATTATCCCAGAAGGCAAGGGAGGACCAAGTTCTCAGATCCTTGCCTGCTGGTTTGGGATTTTATCTGGTGGTATCATCAGCGGCACATCCGCATTCAAACCCGTCACATTCCTGGCAGGCTTAATGTATTTATGGACGCGTTGCTTCGACACAATCATGTAATCCAATCTGAGTGGTCGATTCACCCCTCGGTATTCAGTGGAATCTGTGATCGCGTGGGACAACCACTCGTGTGGATCTATATGCAACAAGGTGGAATGCGATGCTCCAAGCCTTTGTCACTCCAGTTCCAGATCTAATGGCCTGGACAGTTTACACTCTTTCGATTAGATTCTTACGGTCTAGAAGCATACGCTTAATCTCCAAAAGCACTGATCCCAAAGGCCTGGCAAAAGGCAAGGGAATCAGAGGGCCATCTTATACTGATCGCACCCCTCAAGCGGGACAAATCATGGATACACGACTTGTTAAACTTGGCAGCGGAAATTCCAAGGAATAACGTGGTCTTTTAGCATCTGCTCAAACAACCTCGACTGCAGGAGCTTCATCCGAACCCAGATCTGTTGAACTTGCATGTCGGGATCATATCAAACAAGTTCTCAGGGACAAACATTTTTTCAGAACAAGTGGTGGACAGAATCGCTAGTGCAAGAAGCCCACCACTCTGAAAGCGTATACTGGAAAGTGGAGAGTTTTCTTCCAGTGGTGAGAGCGGAAACACATCACTCCATCAAAGCATCGATGCCACAAATAGTCAACTTTCTCTTGTGGGTTTTCGAGGTAAAGGAGTTAGCATCCATCACTATAAAAGGTTACCGTTCCAAAATCTCAGACACATTATGCAATAAATTATTTGTAGGACAAAACAAAGAGCTCTCCGACCTTCTGTCGAACTTTCACCTCTCACAACTAGAGGCTTTGGCCCTGTGTCCGAATGGAATCTACCATGGGTTCTGACATGATTGAATAAAGTACTGTTTGAACCTGTATCTAGAGCATAGTTGACTCATTTCTCTTATAAAAACCTGTTTCTTAGTTGCTTTAGCTACAGCAGGCATGATTGTTAAGATATATGCCTTATCGGTCGATCCGAACTTTCTACAGTTTCGTCTGGATGGTTCAAATTCACTCATGACGGCCCCTGCTTACATTGTTAAGAACAGGTTTCCGCTCATGGGCAATCAGTCTTTTGTTGTGAAACCTTTTTCCACGTTGGACTCTTCACCTCAGGGTTACCTTCATAACCCGATTAGGGCTTTGATGTGGTACCTGAAACAAACCGAGACCGTGCGAAAAGGGAGATCTCCTTTATTTCTACCATTGAAATAAGGAAAGGTCGCTATCTCAGTTCAGACTCTATCGTCCTGAATTGTCGCTGTGAGCATATAGAACTAGCATAAGGCCAAATTAATTTACTGCGCATCTCAGCTCATGAGTTTACGACAGTAGCCTCGAGCATAATATTTGAGCGAAACTGTTCCCTAATAGACATTATACAAGCCGTTGGATGGAGAGTAGACACAACCTTATTTAGTTTTACGTCCGAGATCTTTCATTCCAAAGGGCTCAGTTTGAAATGGTGGGACCTATGGGAGCAGCACAACAGGCTACTTTCTAGGGTTCTTCAGCAGCTTCTCACTGATGCGGCCTATCGACTTTCGCTGGATTGGGAAATTGTTGTGGGCATATATATATATAAAGAGTTGAAGCTGCCTCGCAGACCCTAGGGGGCTAGAGATGGGGCCTTCTCCGGGGTAAGGAGATGTAATTTCCTCCACCTCGTACCTATTCTCCTAAGGTATTATGATTGGGTAACGTATTTGAAGAAGAAACCAAGTTTTGGAGTCAAAACATGTCTCTTTGATAATACTAACCGGATCACAATACCGACACACACTCCCATCCTACCCGCACTTACATCCTACTGACAAAGCGTGCTTTTCCGCTCCAGTCGTAACTGACATATGGACAGGGTTTAGCGCCAATCCCTCTATCGAAGGGGATCTCACCCTCAGCTGACTCCTATTTCTGTAGGCAGACACCATTTAGCTTTTTAACAGCTAATATTTAGGTTGGGCGGACTGGATTTACGAAGTAGTGATCGTACTCATAAGGCATTATGATCTGGTAGGTATCATCCACGAAACATATTTTACTCAAAACATTTGTTTATTTTTGGACGACGAAATTTCCTCTCTCCACATATTAACATATATCTACACAAGATATTCATTACATATAGTATGCGCCTTGTGTTCGAGTCTGGTTTACATTCTAGAGCAAAGCAACGTTGGAATATAACGTTTTATTTTCAAAATAGACTTATTCTTGAGGTCAGATAAATGTCTACTTGTTAGGATACGAGCGTATGTCTTTGTGTGTACAGATATATTAAAATAATATTTTCTATTATGATGATGACAGGAACAGTATTGTTTCCTTCATGAAACACTTGCAGAGGCTTTGATGTTGTCTGGAACAGCGACCGTTTCTGACAATTTTCCTAAAGTATACAAAGAATTACTGGAAGTTGATGGTGAATGTGGAAAACTTAAATTGCAATTGGAATACGAGGTAGAGTATTAACATTGTCTTTTTACCGTGCATCATGGTTAATAATGAATTTTAATTTTCTCTATTAAATGTAATATCACTGTAGATTAATTATCCTACAAAAAATTCGAAACCTTTAAGCTATAAGATTTTTTTCTTAATATTATAACAACATATTTTTCTTGTTATTTAATGTTTTCTTTGCATTTTCATAGTTTAAAATATGAGCACCATACAAAAATTGTAGTTGATTGTTATTGCTAAAGATGACCGCATGTTTAAATGTTATACGCTATTTTATGTTATTATACAACTGAATATTATATAATAGTATAATTATATTAAAATTGATATATCCCTTAATGTACCATGTCGCTTACTTCCAGAGGTTGCAAACTGAAGTTGTAAACTATGAGGCAGTGTATGCTACCATGAAAATAGAGGATGACGAGGGCGGGGAAGGGAATGTTAATCGAGATGAGTTCAGTGCTGCCAAGAAACCTGAAAATAAAGCTAAAAATAGATACGACAATATATTGCCAGGTATTATATATATATATATATATATATATATATATATATATATATATATATATATATATATATATATATATATGGGTTTGGTGCTTACAGGCAATGGGTGCCGTGACCCGCGGATCCGGGTTCGAAACTCTGTAGAGTATTAATTACAATTCTCTAACCTGTATGATAATATTATTTATTCGTATTTAAAAATTCTGTAATGTTATCAAGCATTCTCCTTTAGAATCCAGGGATAGCACTTTTCGCTCTGTTTGCTGTATATTTGTAATTCTCTATAATAACATCTATATACCTTAATTTTTGTAGTAGGAATCCAGATGGCCTGTGTAGATGAGAATTAATTACTGGGTCGACATGCGTGTATGTCTGCTAAGCACGAATGCCTCTACCACCGACTTTGTAGCATCATTTTTGGTGATGTGTGCATGGTCAAGATGGTGTAGGGGTTGGTGCTTACAGGCAAGGCGATTGGTGCCGTAAGTCGCGGATCCGGGTTCGAATCTCCGTAGTGTACGAATTAAAATTCTCTAACCTGTGTGATAATATTATAAGTAATTTAGATCATATAACGGAGAAAAAAAAGTTGTATCGTAAAACGGAGATGTAGCGCAGAACATATATGACTAATGTTCACAGAAGAATTTATCCGAAGTCCAATAGTGACGCTGATATCTGTCATAAATCATAATTATGGAATACTGCCTCGGTTAACTATGTAAGAGAAAGCTTATATTTTGTTCATTTAGCGATTTTCCCAGTCTGTCTTATTCACATATCTTTTATTCTATAAAATCTTTATGTATCCCAGAGTAAATATTCTGTACTTTTCCAGATAACTCTTTATTTATCCCAAAACTCTTCCTGCAGAGATATGGCTGTCCTTTTCATTTCCCGAGTTATAGCTGGACTTGGCTGGGATTTGCAATCCCATGGCCACCTTACAGACGGTTGATTCCGTTGTCGTGGGAAAGAAGTGCTGATCTTTCCCTTAAAAACATGATATAGATAAATGTTAAAATTGTTACGAGGTTTGGTTTACAATATGCAAACAGAAGCAAATTAAAACAAGACTATCTTGCAGTTTCATACTATTTAGAAACCAGAAAAAAAACTGATCACTGTTCCTCTAAACTTCAATTTCTTATTCATATCTTATTTCATGTTGTTTGCAATATTTGTTCCTATATATAATATCCGGCTAAAAATGGTCGAATTCGATTTCGACAGTATGAATTTCACCATTGAATTAATCGAATATTTACTAATTTTGCAGCTGATATGCACAGAATATATCTCAGCACACCAGTCTCGGGCAGAAATGACTACATCAACGCTATTGTACTGCCGGTTAGTATGTTTCAAAATGTATGTCTTACACACAATACAGTTAGGATTACTGGATAAACTGGTCTATGGTTAACTCTAAAGCTTGAATAAAATTAACTTGCATATTTCTAACGAAGTATTAACGTACTGCTGCTGCTATTTTATTTTATTTTTTAAAGCAGTATTTATCGTTATCCACCCTATTGCTATTTTAAGAAGGTTATCTTTTCTAAAGTAATATGTATGGTTCTCAACCCTTAAGAAGGTAATCTTATTCTACCCCCAAATATTGAACAGCTGCCAACAAAAGGATAAAATGCAATTCAAAATGTTCGTATAAAAATGCACAGCATGCGGAGATTTCTAACGTACTATGTAGTAATATCTTTTACAATATTTCAGAGTCACAAACAAAGACAGGCATTCATCTTGACCCAGATGCCTCTCACTGACACCGTCATCGACTTTTGGAGGATGATTAATGATTTGGAAATTAGAACAATCGTCATGTTCAACTCGGTGGACTCCAAATTACACGACGTACGGTGACTTTATTCTTAAAGTACACTATCAGGCTAGACACAAGTAATATTTTAAAATATTCGGGAAATTATTGACAGTCATAAAAGCAGACAAGAAGCATGTCGTGGATACAAGCTTCCTAATCTGGAACATGGTGAATGTTCATTCTGATTAAAATTGAAATCTATGTCATAACTGAGATCTGACGGACGCCGATACGAGGTTGTATTCTGCTGACCTTTTGATTAACGAATCAAATTACAGCATTTACATATATGAAAGTGAAAACTTCATTCGGAGCATATCGTTCCTAACGATAACTCTCCCTAACACGAAATGTAACTCTTATTCTGACAGGTTAATAATATAAATGAGCCGGGAGTTCCCAAGGTCTGCGGAACATGAACCATTATCGGTGCCTTTCAGAGTTTATTGTTCGCTATATATCTCGATTTCAACCATACTGGGTGGCTGTATATATGGTGAACACTTTTACTCTGCTAAAAAAAACGCCATATAAATTGCATTCATCAACAGTAAAGCAGCGTTATGCACTGAAACATGGCTGAAAATTGTATGGTATTGAGACTCTAAGGTCAATGTAAAGTGAGTATCTTACCACATTCAGTCATTTCGTCAAAATTTTAACTTTTTAGTAGTCATGAGTAATACTTATCTCAAGTACTTGTTGAACATTTATTCCTCAGTTGATAAAAGTTGACAAAAATTGCTGTGCCTAGCTTGAGCTCTCCGAACATTCACACCCCAGACTAATTTTGTTTCGTCCTAACATTTTTTGAATAACTTCTGAATACATGAAGAACATACATATTCTAAGAAGAATTTGTATAAATATTTATTATCATATTTACAGCCAATCATCATTGCGTGAAAGGTAATGTCAGAGAAAAGCTATAATCCTACACCCTTTTCAAGAGTTTTAAATTATACAATTTATAAAAGAGTCTATATTTTTGCATTTAAATCTGAAAATATTACAATTTCGAACATATTGATGATTAAGGCAGACAGAGAGATCATACTTTGAAATGACTATAAATGACTAACAATAACACAGTTGTCCAGTTTACTATGCTTCCAGCTTAAAGTCCTGCGTAAGATGAGTTTCTATGTTCAAGCATTTATATTTCGTCTCATATATTTAAATAGACATAAATAAAGGGATATTCAAGCTTATTAATATCTATCACCAGTTACCCTGATAATCGACTGGATATATCCATGTTTTCAGTGTTCTCCCCAGAGCCTATTAACGTGGCGGTCCCGATGAGCTATCATTTCAGCCCCCGAGGCTTTAAAACCCGTCGATACACTATGTACTAATACCTATACGCTTTAATATTTCCTGTTCCCGATAACATTTAAAAATTCATATGTTAAATAAGCATTATATCACCTAATTCAAAGGGCTATTGCTCAAATGACATCTGTTCTTACCTCTTCTTGGGTAGTGAATAAGATAATCCATGTTAAATTACTGACTCACGTAACCGTTATTTTTTGTACCTGCCTTGGCCCTACTGCCGGTGCGCAACCTTTGATGCTGGTTTTGTCTTTGCACTCACACAGTCATGTGTTTGGCCAGCGAAGATGGAGTCTACTGGCAGTGTGTGTTATATATGTTTCAGTCATTTTCACTACCAGCGCAAAAATGTGTGATACATATTACTTTTTAAGTTAAGCAAATTCTTAACGATGATTCTGAAAAATGGACACACCACCTTAAAAAAAAAACAAACATGTAAAATTACCCAGCGGCCCGGTTAGCCTCATGTTGGCCTGGCTACGAAGAGACTGGTGATTCCGATTCAGATGGCGGGATTTCCCTAAAATCGGTGGATAAGATGGTAAATCTTCCACATTGCTAATTTTTGCTTTAGATCGACTTAGTTACCAAATGTGAAATGGCAATGCCTAGGGCACGACTGCAATCTATTAGTTTTCATTTTATCATAGTAGTAGTAGTAGTAGCAGTTGCTTTTGTTGTAGTTCCGATTGCTGTCATTCTTGTTATTTTCCGAAATATGTGGCGAGGAAACTTTTATGAATGAAAATTGCATCTTAACCATGAGTGGCTCTTATATTTACATAGTATACTCTCTGCAAAAAATAAAAATAGTTTGATCAATAAACCTTAACTTAAGTAGGTGCTGCCCTATAAATTTCTCTTTTCTGTCTATCGAAGTTAGCAAAAGGACCTATTGTTATCTTCCAAATTTACCTGTTTTGAAAACATGTAAATAAAAGGTGTTGGATTATTCCTTCATTTATATTTGAAACATTTCTCCAGCAATAGACAGCTAGTTTGCAATTGGAATGTATCGCGTTATAAATTAAATGGTGATATTTCATAATCATTATAATGCTGCATTAATACGCATAATCTTCTTATTGACCAGACTTGCAGATGAAAACATACAAACCTCAATAAGTGAGCTATTTGTACAATCTTTGCCATTGCCACAGATGAACATAAAACCACATTATGTCTTTGACATTGGGAATAAATATAACTTGGATGGTTTCATGATTTGCTTAAATTTGAAGATTAATGGGTTTTTACATTACGTCATGTTATAACTTAGGTAAATAAAGAAAACTATGTAAAAATATATAGACTACTTTATATTTCATTGATATTAAGTTTTTTCACTTTATTATGATAACGCTCGTTTTTTAAAACATGTTATGATGCTCCTGCGCGCTTACCCTGATGTTGTCAAAAAATTCTGGGGAGATCACTGGTCTTGCTATGAAATCAGGCAGAAGAGAATTTCATTTGGGGGGTTGCTTGTGAGTCACCGCCCATGGGATGATTTGCTAAATAAATTAGCCGTTACCTTTTGGCAAATTTAAAATGTATTAGTAATATGTTTATACCCTTAACTCTATCGAACTTTTAAGGGTACAAAATAAAACCTGAATTCATACATAATCCGTTTCGATAGAGCTGAAATAAAATATATCGTGAAAATATGAATTTTATTCGATGGTAAATCATCATTAATTACCATTTAGAAAAGAAGCAAAACAAGAAAGAAAAAAAATATAGTTAAAGAATTCAGATCTGACGATCTCCTAACCAGTATATCAATTGCTCCTTAACCTCTTGTGAGCATATTATCGGTTAATACTGATGTGTGTAATTCTTTCTTGCATCACGTTACACAGGGAAGAACACATGTCTTGATTTTTGAAGCATATCAGATATTTCCGTATTATTATAATCTTACTATTCTGTTACATTTATACGTCCTTCCTTTTATAGTATTCATATTTACACTCATTTCCAAATTAAATCCAAGAGTGTAAAGTGCAGCTAGTATCATCTGATCCTCCCAATATATTTGACAAGCGATTTGCTTACAAACATATATCTGTATTATCCGTGGCCTTTGATTATTGGTATTTTCTCACACTGAATTTATAGTGAAGCGATAAAATGGTTGTTTCAGATTGGAATCTACTGGCCTACAGACGGCCAAGTGCAGTATGGACCTTTCTCTGTCAGACTAACAAAACAAGAGAAATCCAAGAATTACACTGAGCGTATTCTTTCCTTCTCCTTAAATGGGGTAAGATTATAATTCACTATCAGATTAAAGTATTCAAATATTGCGTTTCAGAATTTTATATTCAAAAATGCGAATGGTGTGTTCCAGTAATGATGTTGTCAAAAGATAGACTGATGGAACAGCACTTTTTTAGTAACAAAATTAAGGATATATATATATATATATATATACATATATACATATATATATGTATATATATATATATATATATATATATATATATATATATATATATATATATATATATGTGTGTGTGTGTGTGTGAGTGTGTGTGTGTGTGTGTGTGTGTGTGTGTGTGTGTAAATATATATTATGTAGCCAGCTCGCCTGTAACAAATACGGGCATGATAGATAGGTAGGTAGATGGCTAGATAGATAGATAGATAGATAGATAGATAGATAGATAGATAGATAGATAGATAGATAGATATAGATATATGTACGGATAGATAGATAGATAGATAGATAGATAGATAGATAGATAGATAGATAGATAGATAGATAGATCACATGATAGATAGATAGATTATTATATTATCGTATTTTAAGTAAAGTACAATGTTTATAAATATTTTCAGGATGACTATGACAGATCTGTAAAACAGTTTGAATTTACAAATTGGGCTGAGAACTCAGATGTACCTGGAAACACTGAATCTTTTCTGCACCTCTTAGATGCCGTTGAAACATGGCAAAAAGAGTCGGAAGCCAAACCTGTCGTTGTCCACTGCCTGTAGGTTCCATTATCTTCTTTTGAAGATGAATTAGATATTTAAAAATGTCTTAACTCTCGATGATAATGAATTCACATATGGTGAATCTCTATATCTCACATTGACTGCCTCTATATTTTCATGTCTGTTTCTTTAGATACACACTACATACAGATTTTATCTTGACAATGGAATCTTGAAATTAGGTGCATTGTAAAAGTTCACTTTACTCATCACCTAGCCTAGAAAGCTTGCCTTCACTTTAATATGGGTATCTGCAAGCGCCGCATTCTATAAGATATGTCAAGGTGTAACCCAGACTCTTATGCGCATGCTTTTTTTTTTTTTTTTGCTGGTATTTAAAGTTACATATGCCATGGTTTTCATCATTTTTTGACATAGTGTACAAAGTGTCCATATATGCATATTTTTATTCCATAGAAAAGTTACGAACTTTTTACTTTTTTTACACATTTATTGGACCACAGGAGTCACAGAGCGGAGGATAATTAGATGAAATAAAATTTCTATATTCTACGGTGTGTGGTATCGTAGTTAGTTCTAATTAATAACTGCTCCCCTTAGTAGCTGCAACATTAGATAGGGACTGCTCCCCGAGATAGAGGGGCGCTGCGATCCATCATGGAAGATATCTGATGTGTAGTACGAACGTGCGTCAATAAACCCTGTGTGTGTAACAACTTGAGACTTCCTCGTTTTCATGACATGGTGTCAGATGTGACTCCAAAAGATACATAAACTTTTGCAGTGAGTCAAAATGGCGAAATTCCAGGCACCGGAGAGCTTTAACTTTGGGAAGCCAGTGGAGTGGCCGGAATGGAAACAGCGTTTCGCGCGCTTTAGGATCGCCACCAGACTAAATAAGGAAGATGAGGCAGTTCAAGTAAGTTCACTAATATATGCAATGGGGAAAGAAGCAGAACAAATATTTAAATCGTTCGAGTTTGCTAATGTCGAAGATGCCGACAAGTACGCCCCAGTTTTGCAGAAATTTGATGATTACTTCGTCCCCAAGATGAGGCAGTACAGAGGATGGAAAGCCCTGAGAATCTACTTCCAGTCAATACAAATTCTAAGTTTGCCATTTTTCTTAGGGACTGGTACCATAGGTGCACCTATGGTACGAGTCCCTAAGAAAAATGGCATGTGAAGAGGAAATTGAAGTTTTTATAGAGTCAATGGAGGCATGCAGGCCAATTTCCGATAGGAAATTAGAATAAATAAAAGAAGGTTACATGAGTGACCACCATCTGCTGACTGCAATGGCTTTCACCAAGAATGGATGGCCAGATAAGAAAAATAGCTGTCCCTTAGATGTACACCCATACTTTGCTGTACGCAGTGAACTCTCTATTCAGAACGACCTATTTCTCTTCAGAGACAGAGTTATCATACCTACGGTCTTAAGGCCAGGAATTCTTGACAACATCCACGAGGGTCATCAGGGTTTAGCCAAATGCCGTGAGAGAGCCCAAAATTGTCTGTGGTGGCCTGGAATCTCGAGACAGATCTAAGACAAAATAGAGACCTGTGAATTTTGTCAGATTAGGAAGCCAGCACAGAGGAGGGAACCATTGAAGACAACCTCTCTACCAGACAGACCATGGCAGAAAATTGCAATCGATATTTGTGAATCCAAACAAGAAAGATACCCGGTAGCTATTGACTACTTTTCACGCTATTTGGAAATTATGCATCTAACTAAAACAACCTCCCAGCAGGTAATTGGAAAGCTGAAGAGCACATTTGCACGATGGGGGATTCCAGAAATCGTAGTATCAGACAATGGGACCCAATTCACTTCCTCAGAATTCAAGGAGTTTGCTGAGAAATACAACTTCAAACAAACATTTACTAGTCCTCACTACCCACAGGCGAATGGTGAAGCAGAAAGTGGTGTCAAAATAGCAAAGTCCACACTCAAACAGGATGATGTATTCTTTGCCTTGATGGCTTATAGAGCCACACCGACAGCTGCGACAGGTACCAGCCCAGCCCAATTGATGATGGGACGCCAGATGAGGACCACCTTGCCCATTATTGAAAAGAAATTAAACCCCAAGTGGCCAAACCTCAAAGACATAAGGCAGAGAGACCTTAAGACAAAACAAAGATATGAATTCTTTTACAACCGGCGCTACACTGCACATAATTTACCAGATATTGCTGAGGAAGACAGCGTGAGAATCAAATGGCATGGAAACGATAACAAGTGGTCAACACCAGGCAAAGTTATTGAAGCCGACAAAGACCGAAGAAGTTACTTGGTAAAAGCACCCCAAGGGATATACAGGCGCAATCGAATCCATGTACAGAGGATGGAAAGCCCTGAGAATCTACTTCCAGTCTATACAAATTCGTCTACAGACATTGCAACAAAGTCCCCACATTCTCCAGTCAGGACCCATTTGGAGTCCGGCACAAAGTCTCTCAATAACAAGGAGCCCGTGCCACAATCTGATGATTCGACCACCCAGCATGACCCAGTGCAGCGCACCCCCTGCAAGCCAGCTGTACCCAGTGGGCCCAACACTCCAGACACTCCAGTGCGGACGTTAAGTGGGAGAGTCGTCCGAAAACCAGCCAGATTCAGTGATTTTGTCTAAGAAAGTGACTTTTATAAATGTGCCAATGTGTAGTTTAGTACTCAATTTCTGAATTATTGCAATAGAATTGGACTTTTAGGTTTTCTATAGAATTAGAATCAGGACTATACTGTGCCAGTTTACAGTAACCTAGTATATAATTCAATTCCGTCAAATTCTTTCAGTGGACAATTAAGATACAAAGACAGTAAATTCATTGCTTACTCATTTCATGTTTTCACATTGGCGGAATTGATTCTTTTTTTTTCTTCTATCTAGTCATAAGAAAAATGTTATGTTCAGATAATCTCAAAACAGGGGAGATGTGTGGTATCGTAGTTAGTTCTAATTAATAACTGCTCCCCTTAGTAGCTGCAACATTAGATAGGGACTGCTCCCCGAGATAGGGGGGCCCTGCGATCCATCATGGAAGATATCTGATGTGTAGTACGAACGTGCGTCAATAAACCCTGTGTGTGTAACAACTTGAGACTTCCTCGTTTTCATGACAACGGCTTATCTCCCGTACCTTTCAGAGTCGCCGACAATTTCCACTTTCACATGATAAAATCAAAACACTCTTAGACAGCAGCTGTGGCTCAGTTGGTAGACTGTAGGAGTCGTGATCAAAGGGTCGCGAGTTCAATACCCACCCAGGCGAACCAAGGTCAGCTGCCTCGGCGTGTCCTTGGAAACGCACTTAGGTCCCATTTCCTCGGTGTGATATTGAAAATAATATTGTGAAAGTACCACTTAAAACCGACTAACAAACCATGGTAAACAAAATTCATATGTCTGAAGGCGCACGGATGATATGATAGTTAAGAGCTTACATAACAGGTAGAGCGTATCAGACAAAAATGGTGTGCTCATATATTATACGTCAAATGTTGGTATCATATGCACGCCAAACGTTGACGTTGCCGGTTATATATTATGTTTAAGTAACTGAAAGACCTATGCTTCAGATGATAAACCAAATGGATGTTGGATAAGGTCAAGCTCACATCAACAAACCAACCACCCCTACGAGCGATGATAGGATTAGTCCATGCTCTGCCGCGTTGTGCGCGCACGATACATTGATATCTAGTTTCATTGTTGGGAAACCCATCACGTGCTTATCTTCGACACTCTCTGACACGCTAGTTTTGAATGTTCGTTAGAAAGAACTGAAGAAGAACTGAAACTTGATCACGTTTATACAGGGAAAAATCTTTAAAAGCAAGGTTTTACCCGGTAAAGTATTAGGACTAATGTGAAGCTACTATTATATTCAATTATAATGTGTCACAAAAATTAGTGCTGTTTATAGCATATATAACTTAAGTTTGGGAAGTTAAACCTTCCCGAAACTATAACCAGATTTCGTACTAATATACAACTAGAAGTGTATATAATCAATGATACTAACATACAACTAGAAGTCTATATAATCAGCGATACTAACATACAACTAGAAGTGTATATAATCCATGATACTAACATACAACTAGACGTCTATATAATCAATGATACTAATATACAACTAGACGTCTATATAATCAATGATACTAATATACAACTAGAAGTCCATATAATCAATGATACTAATATACAACTAGAAGTCTATATAATCAATGATGAAACATTCTTTCTACTTATGCTGTGGTCCAGACTTATGCAGTTTAATTGGTGATATTTTTCTCCCTCAAGAAATGGTGCGCAGAAGAGCGGATTATACTGTGTGTTGTCCACGGTCATAGAGAGACTGAAGGTGGAGAGAGACGTGGCGATTGCCCAAACCATGAAAAGGATGCGGGCAATTCGTCAGCAGATCATACCAAACTATGTAAGTGTCTGTGAATGCTTCTATATTTGTATTGATGTTTACTTTTAACTCTCCCAGTTGGACCATTTATATGATCTAAGGTATTTTATATTTTATTGCTTGACACTTGGAGTAAGCAACATATCAGAGACTAATAGGAATAGACATGGTATCTAAAGGTAACTGACATTTTTATCTGAACAATTTATTTGAATAAAAGCAACTCTTGATGTTAATGAAATAGTTCCTTTGAAGAGATAAGGACGAAAAGATTATATGAAGTCTGCTTGACTGAAATGAAACAGCTATATCGTCATAATTATCTGCTCTCAATAATATGAAATGAAGAATCTAGTATCATAGGATTTAAACTTCTATTTCATCGTTTGTACCTACGAAAATATTTTTTTTCTTCTTTTTTAGGAACAATTTCGGTTTTGTCATGAGTGCATATTGCAGTACATGAAGACATTTGAAACATACTCCAACTTTTAGAGTGACAACTAGTGACTTTTCCTCTTAAAATTGTGCAACCTCATCTTCGATCCACTTAAATGAATATGTTATTTATGGTATAGAGATTTGACTTTACATACTATGCATTGCAACTTTTATCAGTATCATAGTGTACACATGATAGTTTGCTACAGGCGGATTCACCTGTGGAAAACCAATCGATCAATATAAATATTTTATTTGCTTTGTTTGAATATTGGTAGTTTCATATCGATGTTTACCCTATTTAACGTATTTGTCTCTATTTGATTTCTATTTTTTATATTTAGTTTTATCTGGCTACAGAAAAGATCAATCTCAGAAAAATTGAATGTGTTTTTTTCTTCAATGTGTTTAATTTTGCGTCTGATTTCTATTTGTTTTAATCTATTTTATCTGACTACAGAGAAAACCAGATTTAGAAGGGAAAAAAATTTTCGCGTCTAAAAGTTAGTAACGTTCTCAAATTGGTTTAATGTATTTGTCATTATTTGATTTCTACTTTATATTCTATTCTATCTGGCTACATAGAAGCCCAGTTTGAGAAAAAAATAGATGCTTTTTTGAACGTGTTTAGTTTCTTTTTGATGTTTCCAATATTCGACGGTAGTATAAAGGGACACAATGGGTACAATAGTCACTCTGGACACGAGGAGAATTTAACATTATCCCACCCTTTTTGAAAATATGGCACTCTGGCCACAAAGGCAATTTAATATTAAACACTTCCATAGGATTCTTATTGTGGGCTACTCTAGGCACAAATGCGAATTTAATGTCGAAAACGATCACTATATCCTTAAGGGACAGTTAACATTCGGGGTCACATTAGACACAAGGGGAAATTTAACATTAGGGAGGTCACTATGGCCACAAGGGAACATTGACATTGGATTCACACTAGCCACAAGGATCAATTAACATTGTGGGTCACTATGGGGATCTAACACGCTGAATGACAATCCAATACACATCGTAACTAACTTGATGAAATAAAGTCATTACTGCGCCCAGAAGACCTAACATGGAAAGTTCACGTAAAGGACTAGGTAAAATCCAAATAGGAGGCCGCAATAAGGATAAATATGTGAAGAAGAAGTGTTTTAAACATGGATGCAGCTATATGTCCAACATAGCTACCACTAGACCGAAACTAAAAATCGTAGTAATATTCCGAAATTGGAACGGAATTTAGCAGACACTAAAAAAAACAATATTTTAAAACTGGCAGAGACTATGATTAATACTAAAATTCCGAAACTGACACGGAATTTAACTAAGACTTTTAAAAAAAACAGAATATTATATTACACAATATGGCCTAGACTAAACGTAATACTAAAATCGCGAAACTCACACGGCAATTAACGGAGACTAAGAATTAAAACTGGAATATTTTATGAAACTTGCCTACACTAAAAGTGGACCAAAATAAATCCTGAATATGTAATAAAATGGCAGAGAACTTAAGGTACTACTAAATTACAAAACTGACACGGAATTTAGAAGAGACAAATATATCCTGAACATTTAAAAACACTGTACAAAATAATTAAAATATTGTATTTTGTAACAAATAATGTAAAATATTTTAACAAAGTTATGAAATGGCAAAACAATTGTGAAAGAAATGTAAAAGTAAATAAAAAATCTATAACTTTTGAAGAAATATTTTTTTTAAAGAAATTAAAAGTTTCAAAATTTGTAATACATAATTGTCCACTGTACCCAAACATTTTTAAATATAAAAGATGAAACATTTACAAAATAAGAAAGCGATTTTTAAATATTTAAAACAAAAATAAAAAGGAACAATTTCTTTTAAAAAGAATGAAAACAAAATAAAAAAGGAATGTCAGGGAAAGCTACGAGCACTCGTAGACAAATACACGCCTATATACTATTGCACACATACTTATATACTTATATTTACTATCCAATAGATGCAAATGGAGTATATATATTTAAGTTTCTTTTTGAATACACATACAATTACACACGCAACATATCGGCCCTATGGGTATTGAACATGAATAGCGCTTATACTTAGACTAACTATCAAATATACCCTCACACATACAAACGGGAGGGAGGCAGCTCATATACTTATATTGACTGTCCAACATATCATTACACATGCAAAGGGATTTGGGGTAGATTACATACTTAGAGGCTCCATCCAATATACCATTACGCAAACAAGGGAAAGAGGGTAACTTACATATGTATATTTACTGTACAAAATGTCATTAGACATATAAAGGGAAGGGCTATGGTATATTTATGTTTACGTTTTTTTTTTGTTTTTTTTTTTTCATACACACAATTTCATACAAACACAAATACACACAGAGAATAGGACATTTAATAGGGGTGACCATATATGATGTAGAGACGGACAAAGTCAGTTTTAAAGACATCGACAACCCAAAAATACTTCAAAATTATGAAAATATAAAAGTATATTGAAAACTGAAGACTATACCTATTTATTCATCCTGAGAAATTCCTTAAGAACAATTTGCATGCCATCAAAGGTGAATTACATTTCGTATACATCTGTCATGCGTATAATCAATAAGGAAAGACATATTCTGATTATGCGTTTCATAAGGAAGAAAGGTTATTTCCTGAGTGACATGCAAGAATACAGTCACAATACTTCATTTCTAGTATTACATATTTCATTCAGTTGCTCTCCAAGCTAAGTTTATGAAATAATCTTGATGCTGTTACGTTGTTAACATGTAACAAAATAGTCTTCTTTCCTGGTGATATTTGTGTATCTATATGTTAAAGTAAAAACGTTTCTGTCAACTGTATTGGTGATTTATTATTTACATGTGTAGGGTCTAACGAGTTTCAAAATCAGCTGATAGTACAGTCTGCTATCACGAAAAAAATGTAGTAGTTCAGTTTTTATTCAGTAGCCCATTGAAGATACCCCTAAATGAAAATGTGAGCTTTAAGCCTTATCTTTGTCTTGTTAGCATTCATTAGTAATGATTCTTCTTTACGTCGGGACGCCACGTTCTCGGATGTTTCTCGTGGTAATAAAAAAAATGGTATGCGCCATTGGCTTGCCAGGGCCCTGCGCCAGCAGGCAAGTAGTCTGAGGTTTATTTTGCTAATATTTCCTGACGTCAGGCAATTGTATAGCTTTGCAAGGGCTCGGTGTATTTGTTCAATTTGCTCAAGGTGTATCGCATGGAAAAGGTAATATTAAAAACAATCGTCATTGAGTATTTGTATATACAGCCGCTTAAGAAGCTTTATGTACTGATTTAAGATATATGCATACTTTTTTTTCGAGATGGTGCCGTCAAGTAGTGCATCACAAACAGTAACATAGGTCTGGATATGAAAGTCATCAAGTTGACTTTTTCATAGAGTGGCCTAATTTATGTCCTACACCGGTTTAGTATCCTACACTTGCTCCTTTACCTTCAGTCTAGTACCTGGTTGCATTGATCACGTGCATATTTATCTTTATAAATCAATATAACCTTGGTTTGATCTTCGTTTAACCGTAAAACCTTGATGACTAAGCTTGCATATACTCGTCATAATCATATATCCAATACACCCTGTTAGCTTCCTCCTGAAGTTACATTGTAATGAGCATATAGGCGTAGCATGAATTGTTTAAATTAAGTTTTTTATTCGTAGTATTGTGGTTCAAATGTACACCATATGCATTTCTGTTGATGCCTTTGTGCCTTTGGTGACTTTGACTGTGGCAGCATTGTTTGTTGTTGGTTTTGGAATGTACGCATCAAAGCAGGTAGTTGTTTCAGCAAATGTTGACAGTGGCATTGGCTGTTCGCTACTTTCTACTGTAGATCTGCAGGCCATATCAGGTGAGAGATACGGCGCGTAAGGCGTCTATCATTGTTTTAAAGTTACTAAAAATCGGGCAAAAACGCAACAATAGGCAACGCATATTTTGCTCGCCTGTTATTGAAAAACAGCATCGTATGCTGGGGGTGGGCTGGGAAAAGACTTTGAGTCATAAGGCTGTCGTTATAACGGTTCTGTCGTTCCGGGAGACAACATACAGCTTATGATGAATTTCCAGAGAGATAATTCATGATATCCTCGCAGGCTTGGACTCTTCCGCGGTCCGTTAGTCCGTTTCTTGCTATCTCGTCAACTACAAAGGAAGTGTGTGTCTTATGTGATGCAGTTCGTATTTCATTTTTTATGGTTGTGGATTTGTCGACTTAATCTTGGATAAGGTCGATTGTGTTGAACTTTGAGTCGGTCAAGACGCAGATTTTATCATGCTTTTTGGCTTTCATGGATAATCGCCAGCTAATAAAACAATTCTGACCACAGCTTAAAGCTTGCGCTGGGTGTGCTAGCACTGGGGCGACATTAAATGAGGGCAATGGTCCCAAGGTGCTTGCAGTGCTGTTACGAAAGAAGCCAGGACGGTCGACTAATAGTGTGTTAGTAATTTGTCACACTTTTCTTAATTTCACGGGTGATGGTGCACTCAAACATATTAATCGGCGAATGTGTTCGTCAAAGATGCATATCGCGACTTCCATAGGAGACAGTATGCGACTCCCCAAAAGACTCACCACCCACACGAATCACTTGTAGCAGGGTGCTGTTCTTTTCCATCAACAATATTCCATGTTGAATTTATTTGTTCGTAGTGAACATAAATTCGCGAAATGTTGAGAAACGTTGGGGGATTGGCTGCCAGTTCCAAGTAAGTTTTCAACCCAAAGATGGGGGCGAGTTTGGGCAGATTGTGCTGATTGTTTGGATCAGTGAGTGGGTATGTGAGAAAGTTTGCTAGTAACTTCCCATGGGTCGGTGGTTCTTCTTGGGTTCTTCCTCCACAAACTATTCTGGCCGCCATGTATAGACTATCATGAGCTGAAGAAAATGACGTTAAACCCCACAAAACCAGACCAAAGCTTACGTTCGGTCTAGATATATTGACATAACCGATAAGTACGTGTTCCCTCCTGTTTATCGCAAGGTACTGCAAACAACTCGAACTCAAGAACTGCAGATGGCGAGATAATATTTTGGCAAAATCAAGTAAACTTTGCTCTCTGGTGTGCAACCACTGGTTGTATCATAAGCATGCGCGACCAACTTTTGCCCAGTACAGAAGTGATGCCAAGGCCGGTGCTCAGCCTTTACTGGTTTCATGCTCACTATCACGCTAAAAATGTTCTTACTCAGATAAAGTGTCCACTGCCAAACCAAACTGGATGACACGTGTTTCACAACGATGTAGATTTGGAAAGTTATGAGCACTTTTGCAAAGAGTTGAATGTGGATATAAGTTCAGACTGGTGACAAAAGCTCAGCGAAAATAACGGACTTACACAACATCTCTTCCCGATTTCGCTGGCGGTGAGCACAGTATCGGATTTCCGTCAAACAATGCTCTATGGGCGGCAGAGATTGTTCCACAGGGAATTGAGGCACAAAACGGTTTTGTAGATTTTATGCCACATACGTCGCAATGATTTACCAGCGCCGGGTCGGAGCGTCTCCACGATAGTATTCATAATACCAATTATCCTGGGCCGATATACATGAGTATAAAACTAAACCAAGGTCTTCCATCTCGCAAGCGAGAAGGCGTTCAGGCAAACCTCAGCTGGCGTCGATACTGAGACGCCCCACATCATGCCACCTGCAGAAGTATGTTTCTGTAAACTGAAAGCCGGCCTCTTGTAATCTCTGGCGAGCCTCCTGCTCTGATAAGGTTGTGTAGAGGCAGTCAGTACGCACTGCCGTAAGCGCTGTCAAGCTTCTGTAGCAGGGTGCGCATGCCGTCAAGAATGAGATGTGAGACTGGCCTTTAACCCTCTGAGAGTTCTTTCTATACCTGATCAATAACTAAATGGAGGTCTGTGTCAATCTATGTGCGCAGACAGTTGTTACTGTATTCAAAGGCCTCGCTAATGTCTTGGTAGAGCTGCCTCCATGCTGCCTTGTTATAACGTCTGCTGGCAAGTCCGTATACAAAGTTTACAACGTACTTTATATGGCAGTCACTAACCGCTATGTTGGCACAGCTGTACAGTTTACCCAATACCTTAGTTATGTCGTGGGGTACTACCTTGTGTGGGACAAGCTCCCCAATGGCAGTAAAGTTTATTTGTCTCTGCTGTGTGCATACACGAGTACCGTACTAGAGACAAAGCCATGTCTCGAGGGAAAAAATTGGGTCGGTGTTTGTAACCTCTACCGAGAAAAATTATGCGGGCCGTGCTGAACAAACCTCTGAGATTGAAGAGCTTTCTAATCCACCTCATAACCTGTTGGTAGCACTTATTGGTCCAGTTCTTGCGGTACTTTGGCTGGTTGCCCACAATGTTACCGGGCAGAGCGTTTTGATTACCTGAACTGAGAAGTTGTCAACCGCGTCGTTGTCACACACCAAACAACCGGGCTTGATATTATCTGCATGGTGCAGTTTGCGGATAAGACCATTGGTCTCATGTCCAGTAATGCAGACCACGTGAAAGGTCTCATCTACCGTGCAAATGGCTTTCATGATGTCGTTGGAAGAGTCGACAGAAATAGCAGTCTCTGGCGTTGCTGGGATGATGCCACTCATCGCTGATTTGATCGTTAGTCTTTGGTGGCGGAGTCTCTACCTAGACAGTTCTGTTGGTTTAAATTTGCTTAAAGAGCTCAACGTCCTTGTTCACAACCTAAATATGTCTGTTATGCATCATACGTGCAAAGATCAGCGGTTCGACTCTTGCAATAATGTCGTTATTGCATCTCTCAAGCGCAAGCCTGCAGAACAAAATATAATGGATAAGACACGTCGGGATTGTCCGTTAGTCGGCTTTTCTCAAGAGTAGTCTTGTACTGACCAAGAAACGCGCTCAGCAGGTAGCGGTTGAGACGAAAGTCCCGACTATCTCTCAGAGAGCGTGGATTGTCTCCCCACTGAGAGAATACAGATGGTTGGTCCCTACCACCCTTGCAAAGCTCCTTTTTTGGCCAGTCGAGCGGCGCCTCCTTTTTGGCTTGCTTATGGAAAAATACTCACCCAGTTTTTAGCTTGTCTGTTAGAACAAAGAGGTTGGACAAAATTTTTTCATTACATGGTATCCAGAACTGCAAGGCTTTTCGGAAGTACTCAAATTCCTTCTATGCGAAAACCACTCCACATTTTCGGATAGTCTGTGTCCAAGTCCTCTCATTTCTCTTTTTGTCCCTGAGAGAAACCTCAACCATTTTATGGTATAGGCATGCACCTTATCGTCTGTTAGTATGGGACTAAAAGCCTCCTTATGCTTGCGCTCTATGTGTTATGCAAGTCTACGTTTCGCTTTCTTATCGCTTGCTTGCTTTTGCTGTCGTTCCGATGACGATTGAGCTGTGGTTTCCGCTGGAGCAGCAAGAAAATGGCGCGGAGCCGGCGCTTGTCGCTGCCTATAACTCGGCGCGTGAGTTGGTTTGCTAAGGTTAGCTATCGTCGCCACATAATTGTCATGACTAAAATGTCCTATCTGAAAAAAGTCGCCAAATTTCAGTATTGCCTCTTTGTAATCCATGCTGTTTTATAAGGATACAATTAGGGAGACTAATTTCTAAATGGACTTTTAAATCCTATAATTTCTCGTTGCAAATACAATTGTGCCAGTATAGTCCTTCATTCACTAAATTGTTTGTTTGCTGTTCAATGTTGTTGGGTTGGTTTTTTTTTTGTTGTTTCTTTTTTCTTTCTTTTTAACCTCCAACAATTCTTGTAATACGAGAGCAATCTGTCTTTTTGCGTTTGTTCTGTATACACTAAACGATGCTGCGCATTATTGTTGCCACACGGACAACAGAACTTGGATTCTGATTGTGTTCCCTTTCCACCTTTCCACACGACTAATATGGTTCAGGCAAAGCACCCCCTTTTCGCTGTCTCTAGAGGTCTACTTTACAATATCCATTAAGACACGATATGTTACACCAAATAGTCTTACCAAGCATCAACCACTGTCAAAGATCACGGCCTTTCATTTTCGCTTTTAAGATAAGCATATTTATAGCAGTGGTTCCCAAACTTTTTTGACAACAAATACCATCTTTTGCGATTCAAAATGCAGTACCGGTATTGGGTCATTTGGGTCGCGACCCAGGGTTTGGGAACTACTGATTCATAGCGACATACTTCTTCAAAACAAAACTTATACGTGGCCGGTTTCCCATTTTGTCAGTCTTTCCAACTGGGCCCGTACAGAACCCAGGCGAGCCCATAGCACATGCCAAATTTTGTATGTACCATAAGAAAATGCTACAACGTGGCGTCACGACATACTGCTGGCCCCATGCCCTATTGGCGAAAATTTAAATCGTGGTCTAGGGACGACGCACCCTCTTTTCCCATTACAAATAAAGAAATTTTAGCGTAAGTAGTATGTTTTCATTCCTTGCATGAGATTTACAGTCATCTATATGCTTTTCTATTTGCTTGTTCTACTTTCCATATGTTTACCATTGAATAATCGGCACGATGCCACCCTGTTGAGCTCAAGCATTTTCACATATTTAATGTGTTATCGTACCTAGCATTTATCCATGTACGAAACTGGCATAGGAATTGATTAATCAGCCATCACACTACCTCGCTAGACATCTATATAAAATTATGTTGATGATTCTACGCCACGAGGGGCATACAATTGAAGCATTTGCTTGCTGACATCTTATCATGTTTAAACATTTGAGATGTTTAATGATTTCACCCCCACCCCGCATTCCATTTATAGTAGTACGGAGTTACGAATATTTAGCATAGGTGTTAATAAATCATTCCCTTAAATACGTTGTGAGCTATCTATACAATGTTTTGTTGCATTACAAAGGAATCTAATTGAAGAATCTGTCTGATGACATCATGTCTTGCTTAAGTATTTTGATATATGCTGTGTTTGTCATCCTACCCCTTTTACAAATATCGAAATCTTAGAGTAATTATTGTTTGATCATCCCGTACACTATATAATGTTTATTCCTCTTTCCAAGGTTATACTACTGTAAAACCTTTATAGGTTGAACAAATGTAGGAAGTGATGACTGCAACCATTATTTGGAAGGCATGTGTTTATTGAATCATGTTGTATTTTTACATGCAACTACAGCAAAATGTGCAACGATTGAAGCAGATTCACTTGATACTACGGGGTGACAAGATTTCAGTTGGTTGAGTAGACATTCAAGCTGGACTTTTGTATGCAGAAGGCCTTATGGGCAGCTGAATGTGAAGAAGATTACAAAACATGATTTTTTTTAAAACCAACCGTCGACATCTCCGTCCAAACACTATCATATCTTTTTTTCATTTAAAGTGAACGACGTGGCTAATATTATTCCCGCGACACTTTAGTCCTGGTCTCTTGGATGTTTGTTGAGTACAGTGATCCTTGTGCTTGCATGTGCGAACTGTTTAATATTCTTCGGTCTGCTTCTGATATTTCCCTAAGCGACTGCTTAGACAAATGGGTCGTTCCTACATTAATTCACCCCTTCTCAAATAAAGACTCGTCCAGCATCCAAGCATGCATTTGGATAAAGATAGTCAAAATTACAACGAGGTATTTGGGTTTCAAATTCATGGCGCGGGATTAACAGTAACAAAGCAGTTAACCATTTCGGTCTTACCATGCAAAGAGAAATAGCGAAGCCTTGGAAACGCCCGCAACAAGAAGATGCACAACAGTGGCTCACCGTTACTGCCTTTCTTCGCTCTTTGTGCATGTCAGGGCCCATCTATACAATTTTGTACCAGGATCGAAGAAAGGGCTCGGCAAAAGTATCCATCCTCCGTACACAAGATTGGAACTTTTCTTTTTGGCCAGTCTGGTAGCGATGCCATAAGCTTTGCTCCGATTTGGCTAAGAAAAGCATCCAGATCCAAGCCCTTGCAATTTTTCATTTACGTACACAATTCGTCGGAGGTCCGTACGCATACATCAGAGGCAGTACCAAGGGATTACCAGGTACATGAGTATGTAGATAAAATGCTGAATATGAAGCATACCCGCGGATAACAAAGCAGAACACAACCGTTGAGCGGACCACCACTGCAAGAAGAGCACGGCGCAAGAGGAATATCGAAACAGGATGTATTGTCTGATAGTACGGAGAGATAGAAAGTCTTTCAAGCCAGTACGGCGCGCCTGTTCCTGTTGAAACCGGCTTTTCGTGGATTGCATGTTAATGGAAAACACCTGGCAAAAAATAGATGGTCCGGTCAGTGTGTTTGCGTTTCGCGAGCAAATGTGCGGGAATTTTTGTTTATATCGGACCAATGCACAGCGTATGCAGACCGTATGTGAACCAGTTCGGTAACGAATGTAGAAATCGTATCAAAACCCATATAGGATGGTTTGATAAGTAATCTACTCATTACTTTGTTGCTCAGCTCTTGCTAGCCATGTCTTCTAATACTGAAAACAGATCATCCAAGCATGCGAGCAGATTAAATCTGACAATGATTTTGATTTTTTTTTTTTGCAGCTGTAGCATTTACGTATATTTCCTATATTTTCTTGATTTGTTTATCATTTATGTTTCCAATGCTTTTAAGTCTCGTTTCACCGGTTTTCTCCTTGTGTGTTTCATCAGCATTAGCTCTGCTCAATTTCTGCTTTTACTGTTCCAGTTCTGGAGGCTGTAGATTCTTTGAAACAAACACAGAAATCCTTTTTCTTTTTTCAGCTGTAGTTTGTCCAAATTTTGTCAATATTTAAATAACGAAAAATGGCTGCGGGTAGTGGTTTTCAAGAGCTAAATATCAGACGTGTTGATGATCAATATATTGAACAAAGGAAATTAAACTTGAGGATCTATTTACAAAATCTGATCATAAAGTAGGTCTCGGTTTTGTAAGCAAATATGCAAGCTGTACGTATAGAGATACTAATGGCGAAATATACATCCTATCCATAAAAAGATGAGACCCGGTAGTGTAGCTGATTATAGGATCATTTAAAATGGTGTTACTAAACTTTAAATACCTAGTCAAATAAAGAGAAGCAAGGAATATCGAGTTTTATGAACGAATTAAAAGATGAAGATATAGCAAGCGAACATCTAGAGCCTGCTTCTTTCACAACAGGAGAATTTCAGGATATAATAGATATAATTAGAGATAGAGGAGAAACGGAAGATCGGCTGAGTGCGAACGCAGAGCGTCAGCCTGTGCAAAGCTCAACGTCCAATACACAACTTATATATCCATTAAAACCAACAGCTACCATGAGGAAGATAACAGAAGATACTAGGGGTATACCATTATAGGAAAATACTGTGTGCTGATGTAAATGATGTAACTGGTCGATTAAAAACAAGAAATACTGAAATGAGCCAATTAGTTGGAAAATGACACAAGCTTTCAGAAAGGCATCTTCCCATTAAAAGTCTAAGCTAAAAAGAAGAAACTTTACAAACATGATTTACCCAGCAAGAGGAAAGAGAGATAGTAGGATAAAAATGCTGTTGTAATTGAAGCCTAAAAAATGGAAGCTTTTAAAATATAAATTGAATATCAAACAAACTGATTAAAATAACTGAAGGAAAGAAAAAACAATTACTATAAAAAGAAATATATTACACTAACTAGACAGTGTTATAATGTTAATGTCAGATCTAGTTGGAAACATCAAAAATTTGAAATTCATTACAAGTAAAATTTCTCTCGGAGAAAGACTAAAACCGTTATTAAAAGAAATGGTGTAACAATAGCTGCTATAGCTATAGCTACAGCGATAGCATTAACAGTATCACCGGTTGCTCTCTATGAAGCTAATGCTTTGAAAAGTGTTGTTTCTCCCACTTATTCATCTCCATCTAAAATTCCTGTCTCCCCTACTATTCCGCCTGTAACAGAATCATTTCTTGAAGAAAAGAAAACGTTTATAAATAGTGACAACTTTTTTGAGCTATCTCAAAAGGCAACAGAAGCTTTATCCTGTGTTATTGGTATTGTGATAAGTTGGTTATTTAAGATTGTTGGACAAAATGTGTTTCTTTGCTTTCTTTATTGTCTTCTATAAGTGTTGTCGCACTGCCACGGGTTATTTTAAATCCTTCGGAATACCGCTCTTTGTTACCTCGGTATTGATCGTAGGGTTTAAGCACAGTTTAGAGGAGGCGCTATTTCTTTCAATTCTTGTTGATTCCAAGGATATCATTTCATAACCTTTTTACTCAGTAATAAAACATACTGTTACCACCAACTGCGTGTTCAATTTCAATTTTGAATATGATATATAGTTCTGCAATAGTGCAATAATGTTTTCATCTCAGCTGTAAATTTGTTCATCTAATATTAGTTTTGTTTATAACAACTTTTTAAAAGTATCGTATACGGTGGAGACATGCTGTGTAATAGATGTTATGTTTTGTACCTGTCCAACTAAATACAAAGTACATCTTATACATTGATGAAATCGAGCTATTCCCTCGTCCGTCAGTCCATTGCTATCTTGCAGAAATAACAATATCTAACCATCAGGTTCGCTACTGTCTGCCATATCATTCACTTGCTTAGCTAGTAATATTCTACAATATTCAAGTGTACCTTATCAATAGTTATATTTATGCAACTTACACAAGAGAAGGTGTGGACTCCCTAAAACCTCGGTGAACAGTTTTACGTTCTTCTGGCCTATTATCGATCAAGTATTTGCTTTATCCCCTAAGTAATCTTCAATCGTGCTGTTTTAGAATTGTAAAATGGTTGCAGATCAAATTAGATTCTTTCAAATCAATGCTGTTATTATTTGATTAAAATACAATCGTCATCGGGAAAAGGTATTTCCATCTTCAAATAAACACTACGTTTGTATATTGATGTAACTAATTCCTGTAGATTTATGTCCATAGGAAATCCCACAACTACCTGTTGCCATCCACGCACTTCAGTTTAGTTGATTCTGCCAAACTCTCAGGTGACACTGTGCTCTGTGCCTGTTCGTAGAGTCATCATTGTCATATTTTAACGTGTAGCTATCAAGAATGTTTCATGATTTGCATGCGAAAATATATCTATGCAGTATAGTACATTGTTATTTACTTAGTATTTTTGCAATATCAGAATTAACTGTAGCGTTAAAATGAGTTTTAGGACAAGGATAAATTGGTGTGCTTGTTACTGTTGTTGTTGTTGTTGTTGTTATTATTATTATTATTATTATTATTATTATTATTATTAAATCCGAAAGTCCATTTTCAAGCTTAAATGAAAGTATGAAAATGAAAGTGGCTTTTCTTATGTTAATACGTATAACGTCGATTTACTATTTTTCCACTATGAAGTGTAATTCTCTGTTTATTTTTCTCTTCGATCTTTTAATTTCCTTCATTTCAATACCAGCTTAATCTCTCTTTTCGTTACAGTCTTTGCATCTCTCTTATGCTGTATTTCGGCTTCTTGTTTCATCTAACTATTTTTCTCTGTTTCATTTTAACGTTTTAAAACAAGTAATAGTACCATTTATTTATGTTGTTTAATTTCAATTACCACAAGGTGTCAAATGAAAGTTTTGTGAAAACTAAATCTGAAACATCTATATATCTCCACACTCCACACTGTGAAGGTGTACTGGTTTTTCCTTTATCCTGATGCTGTTGAAATGAAAGCCTCCCAAAAGCAACTGATTTGGGTTGATTCTGTGGTAGTTCTTTATGATTAAAGGTCTTATGGATGTGTCAAAATTGTGCATAGTAAAACGTTAGTCCAGAAAAAAATGCATAGCTTTTAGAGTAGTTTTGTGAATCTCTGTTATTCATTTTTGCACAAAAGTGAAAGAATTTTAAATGCATCAACGTCTATGTGATTTGCATGACCCTTTATGTAGTTCAAGATATCGTATACCAACTTATAGCCTTTTACATTGTATCTGGGGGTTTTTCAGCTTTTCTTCAATGTAGTGAAAATCAACTTCATATTTTATTAATGGAATCACTTTTCATTTGTTCTATTTTATCATTTAATACCCAGATAGGGCATTATATATATTGTAGTGGCCTTCTCCGATTTTTCGTGTGTACCATTTGTTGCTTAAATGTGACTATCTGGATGTATTTTCCTTTTCCCTATAGTTTTGTGAACAATGCACATTTGCATGATGTGCATATTTTTTTACTCCTTCATTTTCCAATACGCTGTATTTCCATACATGTCACATTCTAGATATTCGTTATCTTACAAAATCTCATAGTTTTCATGGCGATTATTACTAGCAGTTATGCACTCCTCTTTAGGCGTTTGTTTAATGTCATAATATTTTCAGTTGGTTACCAACTGTTCAACGATTTATCATATCCTCGGCGGTTTAGGAATGCATACATTTTACCATTCATCTGCTTGTTTTAAAATCTTTTCAACGTTGTATGCATACCTTTGTTTATTAGTAAAACTTGTTCCCCCTACATCCCTTCCCTCCAACCACCACCTCCGTAACTACCGGATTTGTAAAATTAAGAAGGTACCCGTTTTCAAACCTTCCTTTGTATTTCGAAATTATGTTTCAGTGATTTGGAATACAGGCATTCCATGTGTATCAGTTATCAAATAATCGTGCAATCGATCCATACCTTTGATCTGTTTTCTTCGCTGCTTGATATTTTGAGTCGTGATTGTTGATGTGTGATTGGTGTTACTTTATCCCTCACTTAGCTTTGGAAAAACGTCAAGCCATTTTCAGGTTTCAAATTATCTCAATAATTTCGAAGTATTCGATGTTTTCTTTTCGAATAATCTTTTTTGTTGTAAACTCTTTTCCCTCATAAAACTGGTTTATTGTAGGATTTCGCTCTTTAAATATTTGTCTGAAAGCGTCGTATCATTTCCCATTTTTTGTCTCTTTCTCAGCTCAAGCTGATTTCGAGAAGACATATATCACTGTAAATATATTGTTATATCCACTGCTGCATTTTTAATATGTCTGCATGTCAACAATGTATGCCTGCCACTAATCATCCACATGACTTACATAAACCTTCTGAAATATATGTCTAGATTACTTGTGTAATATGTATGTGGATTGTCCAGCTAACCATTCATTCAATTTAGCGTATTTATTTTAATAAGGGATTTCGCTATTTGAAAATTTGTCTGAAAGCGTCATGTCATCTACAATATGTATGTGTCAATTTATTATTACCACTTAATGTAAATATATATATATATATTGCATTTCTCAATCGAAATCCAGTGAGTTTGTTCATATAGCTGAGTGTTAAATCCGTTTGCCTAGCGAGTGAGTTCTCGTGCAGCTCGAGTCCTTACCTTCGACTTTGTTCCATCCTTTTTGGGGTATGAGCGCATGGCAGTGTGAGTTTGGGCGCTGGTGCCTGAGAGCTAGGCGATAGTTGCCGTTACTTGCGGCATGGGTTCGATTTCTGCTTGTAAGGAATTATAATATGTAACCTGTTAGATTATATTGGTATAATTATATATATATATATATATATATATATATATATATATATATATATATATATATATATATTCAGTGATGTATTTTCAATATGCCTACACGTCAGCAATATCTGCCTGCCTCTGTTCATCCACGTGACTTACATACACCCTTCTGTAGGGAAATCTATGTCTAGATTGCTTGTGTAATGTGTATGTGGATTGTTCAGCTTACCATTGTTTCAGTTCAAAGTATTGTATTTTATTTTTGTCCGCTTTAATTTGTTCCCACAGTTGACTGATATTTGTATATGCCACTGGACTGTTAGTTATCGTAGTTAAGATATCGTAAATGCTCTTCTTTGTCAGTTGTCTCCAATGGAGATGTGTACATTTGGTATATCATTTGAAACGGCATAAAAACATCCAGAGAATGTTTACTTTATGCCTAATAAATCTCCGTTTGGTGTTATCAGTACGCCAACAGGAATACCTCTAAAATAGGTACTTTCATTTCTAGCAATTTGCACCGTTTCTTCAATCCTTTCACACATATGAATGATCTGAGATTTATTTTAAATTTTGTCATTCCTATGGTTGACTGTAAAACAGCTACCCGTTATACTGAATCTCCGTGTGCTGTTTTAAATTTAACGTTGTTCTCATTAAACTCACTCTCTCTCTCTCTCTCTCTCTATGTTTTTGTCGATAGTTGTAAATTGACCTAGTGTAATTTATGAGATCTCCAAGTTGTACTGTAAACGTAGTCCGTTACAAATCTGTATATTTATCCATATCAAATACGTAATTTATTCCTTCTTGCTACTGCACTATCTTGACAATCCTTCTATCAGAGCTTGTGCTGCTTATCTCAATGTTATCACCATGAAATGATATGTGTAAATCGTCACCTTTTCTGAAACATTCTAGGATAATTTTTCTATGCTTGAAATAAACAAATCAACATTTGTATTCTCTTGAATGTTATTTTATAACACAACTTGCCTTGACCACACCTTTATACCCTCCAAACTTATAAACCAATACACATTACCGCTTGATACCGAGATTATTGCTTTCATGTTAAACTCATGATATATTTCTATCCCTCTCTAAAAAAAATTGAGTTTATCACAATATAGCTTTGTACCAATATTTATGATGTGCCCAAATTTTCAAATTTGGTGTGTTCCATGAGCTTGACCTATTATCAGCGCCAGCTGTGCTAGGATAGATAGAGGTGAAATCAAGATTTCTCGATGTGACCACTGACTGGTGAGGAAGAAGATCATACGATTTCAAATTTCACAAGTGTGTTAGCCCAGCATGTGTGCTAGAGTAGTTGACAATTAAGGAGAGATTAAAGTTTAATTATCAGTATGATACTTTTATATATTGTGCGTAGGTGAATTCCACGAAACATGAGCGAACTAATTTAAATTTCACAAGTATGCTACTTCTCCTTATTTATCAACTCATGTCGACGGCGAAATTATTTTGTCAAAGTTCAAAAACAATAATATCTCCGTTGTTACAACTGCTAATAAATCCAACATTATTTTAATGTTAATATGTTCATAATTACATTAACTATATTCTCATGTTAGAAAACATTCGCCGAGAAGCTTAAGTGGATAATTGCTTTTCTTTTTTCTCCCAAGAATGTAAGCAAGTTGTAAGAAGTAAGTAAGATGAAAATATAAATCGAAACCTTTTATTTCAGACTATCTTGAATATAAAGACAAACTGTATCGTGGTAATGCAACCTCGAGAAGATAAAGGCTCGATAATCATCAAGTAGAATTTGGTATAGTAGTATGGAAATTGAGAGTAAAAAGAAAATTATCAAGTAGAACTTAGTATATTAGTAAATAAATAAAAAGTTAGAATGCATACATAAATGGAACATAAAACTTAAATCCAGTGTTCAAGCTCATAATCTTGTGTTTGTGCTTCTTTGCATGATCACTTTTAAATAATATTACTACTGCCTACGCACTTTATGGTACAATATATAACCTTCAAAGTGTTACTGTGCCGAAAGACGCCAAACTAAACATGACCGAATCCTTATTTTATATTACTTTATTTGAAATATAATGCGGGCTTTATATTGAAAAGGTTTTGAAAAGAATCTCTCTCTCTCTCTCTCTCTCTCTCTCTCTCTCTCTCTCTGCAAGTTTCACTCGAACGTTTTACACTTGAAGTTTCGCACCCTTTAAAAATAATATTAAATCAATCAATAGGATACATTGCGTCGTGATGTTTTCACTAAGGGATGATTGGTACCACAATGGCTACTAGGTGGTTTGTTTTGGGTTTGATTTTTTTTACTCCTATGAAAGGTTCGTAAACAATTTACAAAATCTTTCCCACTCTATGCAGCCATCACTTCGGCGGCTGTTTTTTTTTTTTTTTTTTTTTTTTTTGGGGGGGGGGGGGAGGGTAATATATCTATATTTTGCCGCTCTTTCTATTCTTTTCTTCTTTCTTTCAAATCTATAAATCGATATAGATTACGCTTGATTGGGCATGCAAATATATTGCGTGCTACCGTAAAATCTACTATACCGTGTTCATAGTCTCTCTCTCTCTCTCTCTCTCTCTCTCTCTCTCTCTCTCTCTCTCTCTCTCTCTAGCAATTTGTACAGCAAGTCAGACAGCATGTGGATCTACCAATGCACAGCAACGATCGTACCAACCGAACTGCTGTAGATTACATACGCCAAAATATTATACTTGTGCAAAAGCGTGGCTCCTTTTCGTTGTCATTGGCATAACAGTTTAGCTTCCAAACTTCTTTCTTCTTTCTTGAAACGTGATTTATTTGCTTTCTACAAATAGCTTCTTGAGTTAAACCGTAACATTTTACTTTCGGTCAGCCATTATTCCAATATCATTTTGACCGACATCACAGCTCTCAAACTCCTAATTTATACAGAAGACACATTTATCAAATTTCTTTCCAAATTTGTATGGATATTTTAACTTTTTTTACTGGAGTATATTGGTAAAATATGTTTGTATTTTCATCAAGCGATTTTCCACTAATGTTTTTCACAATACAAGTGACACTTTCATCCGTCCTATGACAGATCAGTATATTTTATCCACTTAATCTGCCATCTTCAGCATTAGCTCTGTGTCTCGCTTATTTTATAATTTTGCACCATAAGCTTGCTTCATCCGAGAATTTTACTAGTTTAGCAGCCCTTGTGGCTTCATAGGACAGGTATAACATAATATTTTTGTCATGATGGACAAAAAATGTCTCAACAGCCCATTTTACACATCGTTATGGCTAGAGAAAATGATTTTTACGATGCAGACGAGAATATACAACTGCTTTTTGGCCTCTTTTTTCAGTAATTTGACGGTGCCTGGTTAAATCTGCTCTCAAGGCAAGACATTTTTTATACGAGCTACGTGCGATATCTTTCAGTCAACCTATTTATAATATTGAAGAAAAAAAAAAGAAAAAAACAGGCAGCCAATAGGAAAAGTTGGTCCTTTTTTATCGCACGTGAGTCTACCTTCTGGAAACTTAATGATTTATACCGATACCTAACTTGAGCTCTGCTGGGTACATATAGTGGTGTATAATTGATCAAATGCACCATTTCGCACGTCACACTGCTTCAGGTAATTCAAACAAATGCCGAGCATTATGTCTGCCTGTATTTTTCTCATCTTGTTTGACATGCTGTTGATGCTGGCCTCATGTGCTAGATCCAACATTGAAAAAGATTATTTAAAAAGCCTAATGAAAGTTCGAGGTGAAGGGTCCACATACCAAAATGTGTCCGACCGTTGGTTGCTGTTTGATTCAAGAGTTGTCAGCGAAGAGAGATGTCCGTGTATCAAACCACAATGTTTGGGTAAGTTTTTGCGCATTTACCTAATTAATAGGATAAATAACACACGTGTAAGACCAGATTGTAAATAACTGTTTTTCTTTTGGTCTAGGGTATCCTTCTATTATTATGGTCTAGTGTATCCTTCTATCGAGCGAACAATTTTTGTTCCAAGTGCTATGTAATTGGAGCTAATTTTACCAAGAAATATAAGTTATAAGTTCAAATGAAAGGCACAGTAATAGTAAACCTTGGGAAGGTGTCACGTCCAACACTATATATTTGCTTTATGGAAGTGTGCATAAAATAAGTTGTTTGAGACGGGGGGGGGGGGGGGGCAAAAATTATAAATTAGATAATAAAATACTGTTGGGGAGGAGAACAGTTTTCAATATTGATTGATTGATAGGTGTTTAACAGCACATCAGCAAAATTAGAGGCATTTAGAGTAAAGTTCCTTGCCCAGAAAAACATAAGTTTAAGTAAAAAAAATGCTCCCAAACAGAATATCACTTGGAAAATTAATGTTAGTGCCACACAAATCTACTTACCGTCTATACTCGCTCATAAGTCGAGTCAAAGTAAAAACAACATAGACCCTGATCAGCCGTCGCATAATGCGCCGGCAGATCAGGGTCTGTTTTTTTTTTCTTCTACTGATTACTTCTAACAAACTGCATAGACCCATATCTGCCGGTGCAGTTGGACTCGACATATAAGAGAGTATATACGGTAGGTCATGTACATGTACATATGCAGATCAACAGACCCACATAATTTCATTTTCAATTAGTTTGAGAAATTTCTAAGTAGCTGTGCTAGGGAGGGTTTCAGTGTAAAAAAGCATATACGACGAAAATGTTACAAAACCGATAAACATGAAAGACCTAAATTGGCATACAAATCTCCACAGATCATGTACATATGCATATGAACAGAGGCATACGAAATAGTCGCGATTCCGGCACGCTAACTGCTGAACCACATTAGCTCCAGTTTTGTTTTGTATTTTTTCCAAAAACAAGAATAAGGGCATTAATGGTTGCTGGATGGTTAATATGAGGAGTAATTGCACTTAACTAGGAAACGTGGGATAGAACGAGAAAGAACTGCATCACCTAATTAGTTACTGTGCTATTTTGCAATACGATTTTGTAATAATATTTCAAAACTAATATTATCACTGGCATACGAACAAATAAAATATGTACAAGTAAACACAGATATGTTTATCAGTGAGCAATATTTTTGTTTCTAAGGAAGAATATGTCGACGACTCATTTAAACTCCTTTAAATTTTTATATGCGTCTATATATAAACATCAATCGCACCTTTCCAAACGGCGATGCAGACCACGTTACAAAGGGTGAAGTCGCTGTCATAATACACACAGTCCACAATGCACTAGTAGGCTCAAACTCTGTTTTGATGTTGTTGTTGTTTTTTGTTTTTTTTGTTTTTGTTTTTTCTTTTTTTTTTCTTTTTTCTTTTTGTTCATTTTTAAACAAGAAATACAATTATTATTAACGAGTTTAACAAAAACTATTACATAATTATATTTCGAAATGAAGTTGTTATTAAAACAAAACAATATGAATATATGTTTTCATAATATCATTCCTCCTAAAAATGGAAAGTACGTTAAAAGTATACTCGCAAACTCCACGCAAAAACTACAAGTATCCTTTTAAACAATACTCTGTTAATATATAATGTGCTTTAAGAAGATTCTTATCCTGCGATATGCAAATCAGTAGATAAAATCTAGTCACAAATATCAGACATTAATTAAATGGAACAAGTGAGCATTGTACCAAAGACCTTAATGATTTTGCGTCAGAAGTTAATTTTAAAGACTTCGTAGTTTTTCATGAATACGATGAAAGCCGATAAACCCTTTCTCACTATTGTAAATTAAGACATGATCAAATCATAATGAGATTTTATAGAAACATCTTTTAAAATGTGGAATAACCCAAAATATAAACAAATAAAAACTAGATAGAAAATATAATGTTTCAATTTTTTTACCCTCAGTATCATTGAGGAATAATTATATTCACACATTACAAATAAAACAACAATTGTCAACATTAACGGAGTTCATGCTAATATATATTTATAATACAATACATCCTAAGAATGTTTCCCTACCGATCGAAAAAACAAAACAAAAAAAACCAGTGCTGAATCTTAAGTAGTTGATGGATGACATACTTGTTTATAACTAGCAATATGAAATCACTTGTAAGCTTTATGATAAAATCCAGTCAAAATATAGAATCAAATAGCAGAATCAAATAGTGTTAGTCGTCTTTAATAATTGTTGAATGTCCTTACAGGCAGTGGCACCTGTCCCATAGGATACAGCTCTTACCCGGAAGAGAAGTTTTGCTACAAACTCTACAGTGAATGTAATACATGGACTGAAGCGAGACAAGTGTGTAGACGAGACGGCGGGGATCTTATCAGTTTGAGGAAAACGAACTTTGCTTTCTTCCAAACTTTGGAGCGACAGCAATCTGGTATAAAATGATGCTTTAAATCTTGACTTGGTAGTTGTTCTTATTATATGTTACCTGTTGTGCAAAGGCCTAAATGACTGCACGAACACAAATGAAATTAAACAAACTCAAATATTTAACATGCGTTAGTGTGTCTGCTGTCTAATCATAAAGAGCTTTGTACAGATCTTTAAGCTGCATGTATAACATTAGAAGCAGACACAGCAGCGATAGACATATAGATAGATAGTCTTGTGTCTGTTACTAACATATGTCGTCAACTTTGCTTGCAAAGGAGGATACCTTGTTTTTTCCTTGTATGTGATCATGTTGGCGTCTTTTATGACTTTTTAATAATATTAATAATAATAATAATAATAATAATAATTATAACAAAAAATAAACGAAGAAAAGAAAAGTACTGTATATACTGCACAATTGTCAACCACCTGCTGTATAAGATTGATGTAAATAAGGATTGATTTGAATTGAAAAGTGTCTTTAAAAGGTGTTAGATTTCTATAATAATATTCAATTTTTGCAACAATTCTTCCAAAAGGCACATGCACTTTGATTCACTTTCCAAACGAATGACAATCCTCCCTGTACATCTAGGTGTCCGTGCCTATGATGCGTGTGTGGCAAGTCTATTTTGCCAATGACGGTCCCGGTCTGTGTGTGTTGAGATAACAATTTCACCAATTCTCCACGATTACCAAATAATATATTCTGCAACAGAATCGTGAACTTTCTTCTTATATTTAATTTTATTTCAGGTACATGCCCTTGGGGCAACTTGAACCTGTGGGTTGCTGCATCGGATATCTCCTCAAAGTTACAGTGGCACTGGCTGAATGGTGAAAAGGTCAACCTCATCTTCTGGTATCCAGGTGAACCCAAAGATAACGGAGGCGAGGATTGCGGTTGTCTAGATTATGACAGATTTTTCGAAATGAATGATGTGAGGTGTGGTACCGGCTACAACTTTATTTGCCAGATATGTTAAGATAATTGAAACATTTTACTGACCTCTGTTGGAAGAAAACAGCATGTAGATCAGAAACGTTATCGGAATAAAATTAATCAATTTAATCTTTTGATTTTTGTTTGAAATTTTTATCGTAGATTCTGAATTATATTTTTTGGCAGTATCTAAGTTGCAAAATTCTGTAATCAAAATAGCACTTCTTAACTGTGAGTGAACAAGTACTCTGTTGTGTACACCGATCTGTTATACCAGTCAACATAATTTTAATTCGATGGCATACAATCCAGCTACGATAAATGCTAAACTGAATGTATTTTTCAAGATTCACTTTTCCATCAAATTGGAGAATTAAAGAGACAAAAGAGATGGAATTTACGGCCTTTTTCATTCTTCTCTTTACCCTCCGTTCTACTACCCAGAAACCTGGTATGTCTAAAATCATAAAACATATATAAACTAATGGGCCTTCAATCTTCATAAAATTGGAAAATATGTTGATCGTTCAACTCTCTCTCTCTCTCTCTCTCTCTCTCTCGTGTTATCATGTATTGATATAGGTATGTTTTGAACTTATTGAATGAACTGTCCCACCAAAAGTGTTTTTTGTTTATGTTGACTATGTGCATGTTTCGTAGAAGTCAAACACAGTTTAATTGTTTTATTTTGATATTCAGAGCTAGGCATGGCACTAATGTTACGCTTTCTCGACTGGTAACCTTCGTATAGCTTAAACTCCCTTATAACTGATACCTGCTTCCTGTTCTCTATGAAACTTGTTTCGTTCTCTAATCGATTTAGAAAACTCGCCTTTAATAAATGGAACATATCTACCTAAAACAAGGCAAAGTCACTTTGTAAAATGCATTAAAGCTTCCATAACTCTCTAACAGTAATCACTCCACTACTTGTTATAACTCGAATGACTCGTTCAATTCTGGTGAAATATACATACAAAACTACATACGTGTTTTATTCTGAGTCAGCATAAAGAACGAGTTTGATATGGCGTAGGGATATGTCGATGCCCGACTCTGAACAAAACAAGAAATGCGGTTTTTGTATTTATTAAATACACCCTCTTTTAGGCTTTGTAAATATTTTTTAGCTTTACAGTATGAATGCTATTCAATACGAATTGGGAGCCGTAGCGTGACATATGCAAATAAACATACTATATCATAAAACAGACATTAAGTAGAAATTTAAAATAGTTTAATGAAAACTTGTTGTTCTTTTGGACCAGCTACCCACCCCCACCCCCACCCCCAATCGCCCACGGACTAGTACAAAAGCGCTCTTTACACAGCCGGCTGGCTCAAACTGTGTGTTTTACACCATTTAAAGAAAAATATATGCAAAAGGGTATAACCTAATAAATTCATGCTGTAAAAAGACGTGCGCTTGGATAAAGCGGGGGAAAATAGAGCTATTCGGGAAACAGTGGCGTACCAAGAAATTCTGGGCACCTCACCCTCCGCAAAACTTAATTCTGTGGCATCCTCCCAATAAAAAAGTAGTTTGATGATAATTTTGGGCCCCTACTGGGCCTGGCTTGGTTGCTTGGGTGGCTGCTACGCCACTTGTAAGAAAAGCTGCGTGTGTACTGTTTCGCCCACTGAGAAAAAAAAATCGGATGCTGCCTTCAAAAGTTAAAGGAGTATGGTCCGACGCGAACATGGAGTTGTAAGACTCTAATTGGCACTGAAGAAGTATTAAATTCGCGGTTCGATCAAATGATTATCAACCGAGAAAACAAAGTGAGTGCTGCCTTTAAAAGGTAAGAGTTATGCACTGGCAGATAACTTAGGAAATAGTACTTGTGAATTAGATCTGGCTTATGAAAGAGGTAAATTCAAATCAAAACTTTAATTGGATCAAACACAAACAGTGTTTATACAGCAAAACACAAAATAAAACTCAAATAGGGGTAATTCGGACTTGCAAGAAAATGATAGCAATATACTTACCAGTAAACACCCAAGGGTAAACGACATTGATAGACACTTCACTTTGCGGTGAGTAATATTTAATTTAAAATCCAAATAAATGTAAATACAAGTATTACGAAATGAAACAGATAAACACGGTGCATACCATATATGCATTTCTGGGTGGGAAGAGTGGCACGACAAAGTAAAAATATTTTATTTTTCAGTACTTTGTACTTACTGAAAACCTATAGAATTTCCAATATCACAACTAGATTTATTAAATTGTTTGCATGTCGCGCTTATAAGACGACCGCTACTCTGCACAAATCGAATTTTCAGTAGAAAAACGTCGACTTATAAGCGAGTATAATCGGTAGTTAAATTAAGAAAGTTTATGTACTTAAGTGCACCAATAAGGAAATATCCATCAAAATTCATGCACAAATAATATACCACACAATTAATCTGCAACACAATTATTAAAACAAACACAAATTAAATTCTAAAATTTCCTGTCGATTTTAATGCAGCTAAGTATATTTTATATTACGCTAGTATTTTACAAAAATAGACTCAGAAGGAAATTATCATTGACGATTCAAGCTGATCTGATCAGCTGCATAAATCAATCGGCCCAAATTATCATGGTTTGCCTTATGCCTGTAATATTATGCTTTCCTTTTTTTAATTGGGTATGTGAACTGCAAAATGTTATATTATAACTTATTTTGTATTAAATCGCATAAACTGGATACGTTTTGGTATGGTAACGTTTTTTGACTTCATGAATACGTTTTGACTTGGGTACGTTTTGGCATACTTAGGTACTCTTGACTTGGGTACGTTTCGGCATTCGAAGGTACGTTTTGACTTGGGTACGTTTTGACTTGGATACATTTCGTTCAAGGTACGTTTTGACTGTAAATCCTTCTAACACGACTCTATCAATTTTCGGAAATACGTAGTAGATATTCATTGCAAAAACAGCAAAGAATAACAACAACTAACATGTGGTATGTATATATGGGCAAAAAATAACTAAGTCCACTGGCTGCACATGCGCTATATCTAGCTGCGGACAACTTGAATGGGAGACTTGCGGGCTAGTCAAGAGTTTGCAGTGTTTCTTTCACTAGCTTTGAAATTGCCGTAGTTGGCAGAACAAATCTGCTTCAGCCAATTGGCAAGATTGATTGTCAGCGTATGTCAATGCGAAACTTGAGTAGTCGTGGGAAATTTAAGTACGATGCAACGTCTTACAGTCAATGAATGTTCAAGCTTTTACGGCCACCGGTCTATGATCTGTGTACAAATGAAGACATCGTACATACAGTATTATTTCCCATGCAGATTATTATATCCAAACTGGGGGCGACTATATATTTGCTTAGTATCTAATTCATGTTATGAAGAATGGCAGCGGGAAACTACAGTTGTGCCTCTACTCAACTTTCAAAATTACAAGTTATATTATCTCTCTCTCTCTCTCTCTCTCTCTCTCTCCGTGTATACAGAATAGGTGCATGTTTGGAGCAAATGTTTGAGTAGAGAACGTTTGTACTCTCAGCAACAACAACAAAACATTGTCCGTAAGTAGCAATATAAAAAACTGCAACAGATAAAAAATAAATATGTGCGATAGCACATGACCAGTATGTCATTGTCTTTGGCAATATTGTGTGTGTCTATATATATATATATATATATATATATATATATATATATATATATATATATATATATATATATATATATATATATATATATATATATAATGATGCTCTCTGAGTGCACTCAGTTCACTTGTGAAAACAGTTTGCACGCTACATTGTGATGCGGAAATCTAGCAAATTTCACAGACAGAAAGCAGTCAATTGAGAAAGAAGTTGGGAAAAAATAAAAACAGGGCGAAGATTGACTCGCAGAGACATATCTTTCATTGGTTCCAGTGCAGTGAAATGTTTCAGAATGCAGGTGCACAACTCGCTCGCTTGGTTTCATTGACGGATACTTCATAGCAAAGTTAACACTATTATTGCCATGAGGATATCGTCTTCATAATGGTGTTCTGCAATCAATACACTCTTTTCGTTTTCATTATATTATCTTCACTAAGTTAGCTGGTTTTCAACGACACTTTCAACATATTATTGGCTATATCATCCCGAGAAAATGGGAGCTAAGTGCCTTTCCCGAGGACAGATTATCTTTACTACGAAGGGCTGACTTTTAAAACCACATCCTCTGGCGAGCCGCTTGGGCTATGATCTGTACGACAAGAGCAGTTTCAAGCTTTTGTATTTATTTTTCGTAGGCAAATGGTACACAAATACAATTACGATCTTCATCTTTCCTGTCGGTTACGTTTGTAGTATTTTTCAAAGATTTTCAAAAAATTTCAAATTTTAAAGAATATTTAAAGATTTTTAAAGTTCTTACGAAACGAATTTTAAAGAATATTTGAAGATTTTTTCAAGTTCTTACGAAACGAATGTGAGATGCGGGATGAAAAATGGAACAGGATAAACGTAAACACATATTTGTTGGGCACCCTGATCCCATATGTCCTGGCCTCAATCTCTCGCCTTTCTACTTGTTTAAGCAGGGAACACTGTTCATCAGATTAAAAATAATTCACATTCTCACTCAACACATAGCATCATAGTGCATTGGAAAAAAGCAAATGGATACACAGGCTTTTCTTTCTATTGAGATTAGCTTAGAGTTATGACAGAAATTGTACTTTATCTGTCCTCGAGTAAATACCATAAAATACTATTTTAAGTAGATTGTTTTAAGTTTTAACCACTAGCTGACTATAAAAATAATATTAGTGCCTGAAGTGTTTCTTTTTTTATTCCATAATTGTTCGCATAAAAATTATAAAGCACAATTCTTTCTCTACTTAGACATGTCAAAATACAGTTTTATGTTAATGTTTATCTATCTACATTTCTTTCTATCTCTGGTTTTGTGCACTTCATCTCAGATTGACTCTGAAATCCCCGTTGCACTAGAACTAATGTATTACTTCAACTGTTATACACCCTCAAAAAGCATATATATAAGAAAGTGTTGGCCGTTATCATTCTGGTCACTGTAAATGCCAAGAAACCTAAGCTTCCAAGTCTTTTCATTCTATCTGCAATATTGAATTCAACAAGTACTTCAATACTTCAATTTTATTTGAAAATATTACCTTTTTGAGCAGCCATTTGTCTACTGCTCACGAATCTATAACTTATAGCAAAGTCCAAGTCAAAAATATTTATTCAATGTATGCACATCATTGAAAGACAAAAGCAAATATTATACTATCTTAAATAGGTTGAATTAACAATACTGCGAAACTTTCAACAATATACAAACCCTTTCTTACAACAAGATCACACCTGCCTTCTCCTCCATTCTTCCATACCGCCCTACATTTTAAAATTGATGCGACTCATATCGGTGTAAGCAGGGGGGTCTTGTGTCTGATGAGCGCCCCTAAGTGTGAATCGTTTACAATAAAATTCATGTGAATCATATGGATATGAGCAGTGGGGGTCTTGTGTCTGATGAGCGCCCCCAAGTGGGAATTGTTTACAAATATGGGTGTGTAAAGCTGAAAAATTATTACAAGTGGAAAGTTTAATATATATAGTGTTTATTTGATCCAAGGGAGGTTATTAGTGAACACAATATCCTTCTTTTTTTTCTTCCCCTTAAATGTAGGTAACAAAATGCACTGTAAGTGATTATTAATGTTAGTATTAGTGTTATTAGAAATGTGTAAGGGTTGTCGTAATTTTTCTTTTTTTACATTCTAGTACATCAGCTTGAACATATCCTATATAATCTTACCCACAAGGGGAGACATGTATACTTGGCAATAAATTATAACTTTGTTAATATATTGAGGTTAGGAAATTCTTTGTAAATGTTTGTTATTTCTTTGTACGTTAATTGTCTTTGTTTCTCATGTTGAGGACATGATATAAGTGTACTTTTTCGTCAATTTCTAATGTGCAAAATTTACATATTCTCTGACTTCTATCTTTTTGTATCTTCCTGTTTCAATTTTTAAGCTGTGTGCACTTATTCTTACTGACTGGATCTTGAATTATTTATAACCATTAGGTAATATGCTGTAGAGTATGGGTCTTTCAATCCATTTGTAAAATTCAAGTTTTTCATTACTACTGTAGTAGCTTATTTCAATAATAATAATAATACTTTGATTCAAAGATTGTTTGATTATATTATTTTTATGTTTAGATAGCTTTTCATCTTTGATAACAAAATTTCTTTCTATTTGAATTTTTTCTATTGCTTGATGAAGGTAGGTATGCCAGGAGTCCGTACTGGCACAACATCTGACAGCAATTTTTTAGTATTTTTATATCTGTGGAAATATATTACAAGTGGTGCTAAGAACTTGTACAGAGATGTTAATTGGAGGGTATCTTCCCAATTCACTTTTGCAAGCAATGTTGGTTGTGTTCTTATTTACTTGTAAGTTTAATTTGCAAAAGATTGTGCAATTTGTTCAAAGTTCTGGTTCGGTTAGTTCCAAGTGTTTATGTGTACATTTCTCTTGATTTACCAGTTTGTTCCATCGCCCAAACTTCACTATTATACAAGATAATAGACTGAATATATTTATCAAAAATTATGTTAGATACATTTGGGTTAGGAAGACAGTCCGAAAAAACCATTTGAATAGTACTTTTAACCCTTTTTTTTTTACATAGGTCCTATATAGCCATTTTGAGGCCTCCATTTCAGCTCAGTATACATCCAATGTATTTGTATTCATCAGTTATTAGTATTCGTTTATTACCAACATAAAACTTGATCTCTTTTTGAGGGTGGTAGAGGGGGGATTTGTTTTTCTGTTACTAATATCATTATTTATTTTTTTCTTTATTTCTTTTATTGTGCCATTTTTTGTTGTTGTTGCAAAGGCCATTAAGTTGATTCAAGATATTTTGCATGCCTTCTTTAGTTTCTAACACCTGAAGTAAGTTACCAGGCAATATTAGATGCATGAATTTTATATTTTCAATTAATACGGAGTCACTCAAGTCGCACTCTGCAGTATCGCCACTAAGTAAGCGCCTCTTTTATCTGGCTCTTCACAACACAATTTTGTATATTATCCTTACGCCAACTAGTTCATCTCTCTCTCTCTCACACACACACACACACACACACACACACACACACACACACATATATATATATATATATATATATATATATATATATATATATATATATATGTGTGTGTGTGTGTGTGTGTGTGTGTGTGTGTGTGTTTGTTTGGAATCTAATAAAATACGTCCACACGTTTGCTCCCGTTACTTTACTTAATTTGTTATGATTACTTGCTAAATCCAGTTAAATATACGTCTTGACTGTAATTTGAACTAAGTAAAATTCTTGGTAAAAATGTATTACATGCGTGTTAGTTCAACGTAATATTGTCTATGCTCATTGGATCACTTCCTTTGTCAAACTCTTCAGTTTCAGATGTGGGTAGTTCTTGCACAACGTCAAGCTCTTCAATTTCGGAGGTAAATAGTTCTTACATGTAGTCCGCAATCCCATAATGCATAAACAAGAAAAAACACCGGACCGTTTGAAGCTTAGAGTGCAATGGACAGTTTTTATGCACAAATTTAATGCCGCATCCACTAGCCTAATATAAAAAATCATAAAAAATAAAATACACAAGTGAGGTCAAAAAGGTCCATATTTTTGGATAGCTATATTAAAACAAAGCATAAAAATAGTATTCACTTGACATGACAAGTCAATGGCAGTTCATAGCAAAAGAAGTTTATGCACCCCAACCCCAAATTTATATCTGCATTTTCCACGTCCGAAGGTCATTTTTGACACCAAGTGATGCTCACAGTTGAAACGCAAGCCCTTTTCCTAGGTGATTTTTCAGCAAAACATTGTGTACTAAACAGCTTGATGCAATTCAAAATAGTTGCCATCCAAGCCGTTTTTGAGATATTCTTCTTGCCTTGAATCCACATGTTTACTACTATGGGTGGCTAGCTCTGCTTCCTAGCCGACTATTGGTATTTCACTGTCTACATACTGTGAACTGACTATGGGAGGTGTGCATGCCTCACATCAATTTGAAGAACAACACAAGCCCGAAACAACTAATTCACAAATATATCCATATCTTTAATTATTAAACAATAATAGCTCAAAAAGTCACATCATAGCTTTTAGTTAAGAAATTTGACAGGGGCCAATTTACGAAACTGTCCCCTGCCACCTTAACTCCATTCAATCCTGGGACTGGACAATATCTTCCTTCCACTTTGTCCGACACTCAACATCACCCATGTCTATATCTCGTTTTTAAATTTGTCAAACACTTCTCTGTATGAAATCTCTCACCTATAATACCAAGCGAAACAGATGAACCAGCAACCATCTGACTAAAACAAAGAGATGATAAAAATAATTATGTGCTAGATACATGCAAAGACTGTACATGTATTAACTTTCATTTCTACACATTTACATTGAATACAATATGATACATAGAATTCAATAAATAAGTTTTCAGATCCTTTTCTTTACAAATACAGTCTTAAAAATCTATGTGAGCACTATCTACTGATAGTTATGTTACTAACACTACTGAGTGAAGGTCAATGATGGCTTAAAAGTCACTATGATCGAACAAACACAACTCAAGGTCAGTGGAATCATAAAGTATTTTGCAATTTTTACAAACAAGAGGCTCAAGTGGGCAAGAGATTATTTTTAATAGCAAAATGCAAAAGCAGTTGGCAGGGGTCAAGCTAGACTTGCATTTTAGGGAGAAGTGACTTCTCCTTTTGGACAGAATAGGGAGAAGTGAGAGCAGAACAGGGAGAAGTGGCAGCGATGCAAGAAATTATATATATATATATATATATATATATATATATATATATATATATATATATATATATATATATATATATAGATGGAGAGAAATATGCAATGTATTTTGGCCATATGACTTCAAAAAAGCATAGAAACTATACATTGTAATTAATTGTACCTGACAGGACTACCTAGATTACAGTATTGGAATTACAAATAAAGTAAAAATACTTAAGCAACTGCCACTTAAAAAACAAATTTAATTTTTTTGTTAGTTACTTTACTAGAAAATGGCAGTCAAAAATATTACCAAGTTGGTTTGAAACAACCCCTATATTAGGCTATAACACGCACACGAGAGGACATGTACATGTGTCTTTAACGTCATAGTGTTCATTCATTCAAACCACAGTGGTCACTAATGAGTAATCTCATCTTTAGAACTGCATTTTGAGGGAGCTGAGTCTAAATTAAATGTGAATCTTTTGACTGTCATTTTTGTTATTGTTTTTAACAGTAGATGCATCTATTTTTAGAAACAGGGATTTTCTTCATATGACCACTCACTTTCTAGCTTCGTTGCAACAATCCCTAGATAAGATTGAAAATGTATGCTTTTAATATTTGTCTCAGTGTGCGTAATAACATCGTGTACTGGTTGGATATGTTTTTCTTTGCTACTTTTTCTCGTATTTGCACAAAAATGTGTGATGTAAGGTAACAACCTTGACCTTACGTTTACAGCGCTTATCAATTCTACAACATAGAATTGTCCCATACGTTTCTGACCAACACATTTTTATTTCTAGGCTAAATATTTTATCACATAATAGTTACACTTTGCTTTCTACGAATTGTATAATTTCCTTAATGTTTGTGCCCAATGAATTACGAACACAGACAGTCTAATGAAGACGTACTTCCAAGACACAGCGATGTCTGCCATTATTACCCCTTAGCAGGTTCACTTACGGTTTCAAACTGATTTTATGAAGAAAATAATGGAAGCACGTCAATTAAAATCTTCAAACGATATATTTAGAAAGTGCTTTTCACCGATTCTATTCTAAAAACACAAATTGTTATTTACATACAGATGATTTTGTTTCGAAACACAAGTTATTAAGCATTAAATGATAACTTGTGGAAATCGGGCAGCGATGTCTTGCGGGGCGAAAGAGTTAATTGGTCAGTCAGCTATTAAAACACATGCCTGTAAATGTGCAAGAGTTTGTTTTGTTTGACGCAATTGATATCAACACATGCTAAGGCAACATGCAATCCATTTCGTCTGGGGCATAACGCTACTTGGCTGGGTTAAGGGAGCATCTCAAAACATGTAAACTACAGGCACTCGGCGCAGATCTAAAACAAAATATGACAGGGCGAAGTCGTTTTCGCTTTCCTAATACAAGAAGGCGAAGTTTTTTTTCTGGGTCCGTAGAATGCTTCCGTAAAACTTTGTTCCTATGTTGTTGATTGTATATGTTTTGAAAACAACTGTTTCAAGGGTTCTCTGGTTTTTATACCTTATTTGACGGCACATCAGAATCATTGGTCCAATATTGAAAGGCTTCATTGCCTATACCAGGGTTCATACAAAGTCTGGAAAATCTGGAAAAAGTATGCAAAAAAGAGTGCTTTTTCCAGACCTGGAAAAAGTATGGAAAATAATAAACTTTGCCTTGAAGATCTGGAAAAAGTATTGAATTTCGGGTTAATGTGTTTTTTGGTTGATGCTTGAACACGTTCATGTGTTGTGCCAAATTTGATCTTCTCGGGGTTCAATGGGACGTCGGCTGCTGCATAACGGTTGAGTGCGGTTGGCAATACACTTGTGATCTATCACCCACTTGTGATTGGTGGATACTATTTTAGTAATGCGGATACCACATGCTCATTTAAAGTGACACAAACTTTGAATACATGTGCCAGAGGGGTCTGGAAAAAATTGCAAACCAGTCTGGAAAAGGTCTGGAATTTTTTTTTTTTATCAACGGCTGTATGAACCCTGCATAACACTTTTATTGAAAGTTGGTCAAATTCTGCAAAGTGTTTTTTTTTATAGATAAAGTTGTGTAAATGTTTTTTATTTTTAGTAATGGTGGTCATATTTGATGGCAGATCTGCATCATTTGTATAAATGTGAATGACCTTCAAGCTAGGACACTTTCGGTAAAATTTCTGTAAAGTGGAATTTCAGAACAAGTTACCAAAAGTGTGTCTATTTTTGGTAACAGCTGTCATATATGATATTTGGCATCATTTGTACAAGCTTAAAAGCCCTTCATGCTTTCTGTCAAATTTGGCCAAATTGTGTTTAGTGGTTTTTGAAAAGTCATTCAAAGGATTTTCTATTTTTAAAAACGACAGCCACATTTGATGGTGAATCAGCATCATATGTACAAATTTGAAAGCAACTAATGCCACAATGTTTTCTGTCAAATTTTGCTAGCCAGTTTTTCTAAAGTCATTTAAATTTTATGCGAATGGTGACCATATTTGATATTGAACATATCTGATTGCAGATCAGCATCATTTGTACAAAACTTGAAAGGCCTTCTTGCCGGGATGCTTTCGGTAAAAATTGCTCAAATTCTTTTGAGTGATTTTTGAAGAGTAGTCATTTAAAGGTTTTTCCATTTTTAGTAACAACCGCCATATTTGATTGCGAATCATCATAATCTTTATAAAACTGAAAACCCTATTTGTCAGGATGCCTTTTGTCCAATTTGAGTAAATTCTGTTTAGCAATTTGTGCAGAAAAAGTTGTTTAATGTTTTATCGATTTTTTGTTTGTAATGGTAGCCACATTTGACGTTGAATTTGGCATCATTGGTACAAAAATTGAAAATTATCTATGCCAGGATGGTTTCTGTCAAAGTTGGTCAAATTCTTTTTAGTGGTTTTCAAGAAATTGTTCAAAGATGTTTCTATTTTTAGTAATGGTGGCCATATTCGATGGTCCATCGGCATCATTCGAACAAATTTGATATGCTTTGAGGAATGTGCCAGGATGCTTTCGATCAAATTTGGTTCAATTCTAATCAGCAGTTTTTGAGAAGCCATTTCAAGTTTTTCTATTTTCAGTAACAGCAGCCATAATGTCAATGATTAATTAATAATCAAGCCACGTAATGTGGTCTCATCCAATGAAAGAGCATCTCTAACAGGAGTCATGTAATCATTATCAACTCCATTACCCTAACCTTCAATGTCACCTGTGCCACATGTCTAAACAGAAGTCCTGACCTTTAATGTCAAGTGTCACATGTCTACACAAAAGTACACTACAAAAGTATGATCATAGCTGAGGAAACCTTAGCGAAAAACAATAACCTTTGACCTTTTTGTGGATGTTCAGCGTTAGTTCTAAGGTCCATGACATAAAAAAATGTTGTAGGGTTCCAGATCACTCAGATCTGGAAGTTTATGATGATATAGAATAATTAAAAAGATGCATTACCAAGAAACTCCACAGCTATATTCTCCTTTCATAACATATCAGGGGTATGAAGAGAAGGGTGGGCAGAGTTTATTGCCCCTGAAAACATATCAAGCTATGAGGGATATGCAAACGCAAGATTTAACTAGCTTCGATAGCAGAGCTCGACTCTCCAATGCATTTAGCTGGTAAAAGGTAACACACACTTGTGATGTCTTTATACTGTGTAAATGCTAAAAAATTGTTAGAGAACATACTTGTGAAGTTGATTTGTAGTGTGTCATATTACAACGATTCTATAAGATCGAAAACTTCCAGATCTGAGCAATCCGGAATCCTATACAGTTTTGTAATGTCATGGACTGTAGTGTTCAGAATGAGATTCCAAAACAAGGTTAAAGGTGGATTTAGTATAAATTTAGTCCTGAGATAGTATGACAGTTGCTGTGTTTGCAACATATGACAACAAATTTCATTGATAAATACTACTACTAAATAACCATAGAAAAACTTTAGCGAATTATCTGCTCACAACCATATCTTTTTCTTGCATGCAACATGAATCAAAACTTTGGTAAGATGTTACTAAAACTGTTCTATTAACAATTGCAAATATTAAAACATGAGCAGCAGACTTTAAGACTTTTATTAACAACTGAAAATATAAAAACCTGAGGAGTACACATCAAATCTATACTGACCAAATAGCCACTATTGTGCTGTGGTGCCATAAAATGCTACCCAAATTTATACTGAAAGCAGTACATACAATCTTTGGAGCTTTCACAAACCAAAACCACAAACAAATCTTCCTGTACTAATTGACTCTAGAAACAACGCCAAAACTTATAGTACATCTCAAACGCAAAAAAACTCCACAAAAAAAAATAGTAAAAACTTAAAATAAAAATTAAAAACCCTATATCTCCATTGTAATATAACATGCAGCAAAATATAAAATGTAAATTCATTCAATGGGAACAATGAGTGATAAAATTATGATGATGAGCTAATGTATTCAAAAGGTTTTCGAGCACAAAAATGTGAAATAATATATATTTACCATGGTCCATGTGAGCAAACATAAATTTGATTCCAACTGCTAAGAAAACCATTGTTTAAACAACCATTGTCATTTAATTTCTTAAAGTTCTGCAAAATCTCAATGTTGGTAGTGACTAAGGCAAATACTTCAAAAAGGCAACTTGAATTCAGACTTCTCATGATAAGGCATCAAAATACAGTAAAAACTGTCCTGAAAAGACCACTGTTATGACAAACCAAGCGTCTTGATAGACCAAATTTTCAATGCACAGATTTATTGATTATACAGCGTTGTGACTTGTCATGAGAGATCGCCCGTCTTGAGAGACCGTAATTTTTTGGCGAATGAAGTGGTCCTTGAAGACAAGTTCTACTTTATTTCAACACATAATTCTTATCAGTATTTGATAGCTTAAATACTGTATGTATCTAAGTATAATACACATACAAATGCAATTCTAACACAGCTGCAAATGTAACATGCTTTCTGATTGGTCTAATGCCAACGTTTGCAACAGTAAAATCTACAGTATGCTGTTGGAAATCTTTACATCATTGTGATGTCATAACTCAGTGTGACTAGTACCATTATAGAGACAGCACCAGTTTGGTTTGTTACACATCCGCATATAAACTAAAAGGTAACAATGTTCCCCAAGACAACTCGCATTCAGGGTGACCACACCTGTGAATATTTCCACAACTGCAGAATTTTCAGTTTGCAGTTCTGTACCTGATTTTCTTAGGTCATTTCGATGTTTGTTGAACATCTTTGCACTTCACAGAATTTTGTAAGCACATTCACTCATTGGCCATAAATACAATAATTGTATATCTTGGTTGTTAAATTTGATTTACAAGTAGATTGTGATGTAAAAGTACATGTTGACAGCAAAAGGTTGAATGTAAAGTATAATGTTTGTAAAAAGATAATTTAACACCTGCTCCTGTTCCTTGAAAGTAAATGAATGTCATGAGAAGTGAAGTTTTAGATATTTTATATTCTGGAATTGGTGTGAAAATGTGAGATTTTTCAGTCAAATTTTGTGGTCATCCTGCATATTATGTCATAAAAGACAACCAAAATGACCTGATACTGAGATTTTCAATTAAGTGTCAGTATGGGTTTGTTCTCTTGACAGATTGGTATCTCTAAAGCTGCATTTAGTAAGCATATGCTTAAGTTGTTTGCTTTGTATTTAAAGTCAAATGTATGAAAACTTTACCAAGGACTTGTCATTAATAAATACCAGGCAAATCACCTAAATCTGAACAAGAATAAAGTTCCTGTGAATTTAGCAAGGCAACCTTATTTATGAGTATATCATTTACATCAAGGTTTATGATGCAACATATTCTCAACATTAAATTGCCAATCATTAATCTGCAAACCTTTTGTGTTATCCATTTATTTACTATATGTTTGACAATAGTGGCCCAAAATTATTATGATCACTGTATTCCAATTAAAGATAAATTTAAGAAGTCACTCTTGTTGAGTTCACCAAAAACAGGTGACGTTAGCTGATCTTTAAGATGTCTGTAATAAACTGATCAATTTCTAATATGCTTCACAAAAATAAATGTTTCCTAGATCTGACTTTAAATTTGTAGGTAAGATCAGGAGTTTCATTAAATGGCAGTCTTAAATACAATATAATCAAGCAAGCATTTTTCCCTAAAGGAGAGGATTAACATTCTACTGATCTGTGATTCACTGTTATCCATTAGACCTCCTCATGGTTATTGGACATGAACAGATTAAATCATTAAATTATATGCAATAATAAAGTGTTTAAACATTAAAATAGACAACTGCCATCAACTTACTAAACAGTTTCCTTTGTCAGTTAATTTTGTGAAAATTTCTGCACATAAACAAAAAACCAATACAATGCAAAAATAAAAAGAGAGAAAACATGTTCAAACTGTAATAATGTCAATTTGTAAATCATAAATTGTGATAAAACAATTTATTTGATGAAGGTGACAGAAGAAAACATTTTATTATAAAGTTGAATATTTACATAAAAATCACTTCAACAAGAAATAAACTATTTAGGCAGTTTGGCTAAGCAGAATAAATACGCACATTTAGAACTTAAAAATATGGCACATAAAAAGGATTGAAGAAATATCGTATATACTGCTTATAAGTTGAGTCCAACTGCAAACTGCACAGACCCAGATCTGCCGGCGCATTATGCGATGGCAGATCTGGGTCTGTGCAGTTTGCAGTTTGAATCCACTTATAAGCGAGTATCTAGGGTATATTTGTTAACATGATCTAGAGCTTTGTATATTTGTAATAAAATCTTTATTTTAAAAAATGGCTGGCACTATAACCAACCTGGTGTCTAACCTGTTTGTACAATGATGACGAGTTAGCCAAAATTCCATGGTCCACTTTTGGGGGAATAGGAAAGTGGGTATCGTTTCTTCAGCTTTATGTTGAAGTTCAAAACAAACTTAAAAAGAATAAGTGTATGATAATATTGTCTGTAGTCAATTTAACACAGTAATATGGGAAAATGTACCCTGTCACTATTGTCCAAAAACAAATAATTGCTGAATGAATAATTAACAAGAGTCTCAACAGGGCCTAATATCACTCATCTGGGTAGTTGACATATATCAGCTTTTGAGTGCAAATTTATACAGGTACTGAAACTTTAGAGGTGAAAGAAAAGCTAGAAGCACATAGCTGCTACATGGTCTATTAATTTTTGTGTGATTTATCCCCTTTCCTAGACCATATGCATAGGATCACTTTCTCTGCATAAAAAGGACCAGAAATTTATACAACCAGCATTGTCCCCTGGATCACTCCCAGCCCCTGAGGATTTGAGCCGAATTTATAACTTGGAAACTGTTCATAGCCCCAGGCTTAAAGTATACACACTAACTTGGCATTACAAGAGAAGTTAATCTGTGCAGTCAACATGGATTCATGGCTCTGTCCTTACCCTCCTTGGGCCCTGCCCTGGGTGTCATAACTAAGAAACCATTACGATGTGCACCTAATGGGAGCTGTGGTGACTCCGTAATTAAGGTGCTGGACACATCACCAGAATGTTGCAGGTAAGAGTCCAACCCTCTGTGATCAGCCTGCATCAACTACCAAATTTCTCAGGAATCTTTTTAAGGTCATGGGTTTCTTTGCTCTTAGTAATTAAATATAGAAGTGCTTCAGGAGGAAAGCATATTGGGTTATGAAATTTTTTCATTATTAAAAGCTAAAATATAAAAAATATGCATTTCAAATAGTTTGTGAGTAATTGCAGTAAATACATGAAATGCCTTAAAATAACGCACAATACAAGTGATGATATATAAGCAACAAATGTTTCAGGTATTTTAATATTGCAGTATTAACAACTGTCAAACTCTATTCAACCAAACTTGTCAAACTTGCTTCAGAACATAAATAATGACAAATGTGGTCATGTGTTTATAATAATTCTATGCAAATAAATTTATAAATTTGGACATGGTTTTACAAAAGAAATGTTCTTAAAGCAAAGTTTTTTCTTACACCAATTAAACATGTAAAGAAATTCTGATACTTAGATACATTTACTGGCATGCAACAGAGACACTTTCAGTTCTTCAACCTAAAGGCTACATTGCATTATTAGAAAATTCCCCCATGGTTATTGTTGGTAAAAACATTACCAGCATGCATACAGGCAGGGATGGCCCTGGCTTTAAAAAAGTTGTCGCCAAAAAAATCGCAAATCTCAATATTTTGTCGCCAATTTTCAAAAAGTGTCGGCAAGCAAGGAGTAAGAATTTTTCCATGTCTATTAATGTAGTAGGCAACGAAAATTGAAAAAGATGGAGTATTTATTACTTTATTGACAGCAAACAATACAATCATTGCATGACTATTTTGTATGCTTATTTATAATGTTTTGCACTATTAAACTGTTGTTTCATAAAAATAATAAAATCAAATGTCACATGAGTATGCGTCGTGATTTTACGGCTGCCCACTTGCTGAATGCAGTTTCAAAGTCGAAGTCTCCTTCCCATTTGTATGTGCCGATTCTCATTAGATTCTCCAGAGTTGAGATGCCGAGTTTATTCCTGATGTCAGTTTTGATGAGATTCATCTTACTGAACCCACGTTCACAGTCTACAGTGCTGACTGCTGACACCAGGAGTCTCTCAGCAGCTGCAGATACACAAGGATATGTTGACCTGGATCGCAATGCCAACTGAACCAAGTCCTTAACATCTCGATACACCTTACCATTCCTGAGAGCCTGAACCCTAGCATAAGCCACAAAGCCAGCCAACTCCTGACTAACCTCTGACTGACTACCTAACCCACAAGTAGACAAGTAACCTGAAACAATGCCTGAAACCTCTGAAAGAATGGAACTGTTAGCCTGTGAACCATACAAATAGGGATCAAACAACTTGGTTAGAGCACTTAAAACTATTGAATCCCCCTCCTCGGTGAACCTTGCCTTCAGATTGTCTATAACAATATCTACAAACTTGGCACAAGAAGCTGCAGCCTCTGACCTTTGCTTAGTACAATCACTAATTGTATGTCCTTTGTACTCGAAAGTACACAAACCTGATGAATCTAAACTTGGTTCTGCTGGGACCTCAGAAAGAAACCTAGAAATATTAATACCAGACTCTGACCTCAGACCTTCAAGAACCTCAACAGTGGAGTGGAGAAGGGGGTTAACCTCAGTAAAGTCAATATCAGATCTCTGAAAAGCTCGACACAGAACTGCCAAATGCATCATAATATCAGCCATATAGTGTGCTGTATAAACAAATTTGAAACAAGTAATGGGCTTATACAGTGCAAGAGCCTTTGCAGACTTGTCTTCCAGGAAGACACTAACTAGCGCTGGGAAATTTGAAACAACTTCCCGCACACTACCTTCAAACTTAACCACCTTGTGTGGAATACCTGATGCAAACAAGTGTGAGAGGCCTCCAACACTGACTGAATAGCCTCTAGCCTACACATATTACGGGGTGAATATGCAAAATACTTGTACATATTATTCAGTATATCTTGAAAATTAACCAGGTATCTAACCTCATCTGCTGCAGCACCTGTACCAAGAACTAACCTATGTGCAATGCAATGAGTTGCCAGCAAACCTTTGGTAGCCTCCTTCAACCTGGTGACAACACCACTCTTGCAACCTACCATGACTGAAGCACCATCGATAGACACACCAACCAGAATTTCCAGGCTGAAACCAAATGACTTTATTACACTTAACAACTCCAAATAGATAGATTCTGCATTTGCAGTTTGAAGTTGACAGATACCCAGAAAACGTGTAACTGGTTCAACACTACCAACCAAACCAGTCAAGTACCTAACATAAACGACCAAATTCTGATGTACTGAAACATCTGTGCTCTCATCGAGCATAACACTGTACAAACGCGATTCCTGAACCTCCCTAACCATCTCGTCAACTATTACATCTGCCAGTGACTGCTGAAACTCGCTGGTGCTTCTGTGACTGTCATACGATGTGTGCATATCTATTTTAAGGTATGACAGATGGGTGGCGCCCTGAAATACAAATAATCAAAGAGTAATTAATTTTGTTTATGTCATAAATATGTCGTCAGTTATAATTATACATGTTCTGATTATGTTAATGAAATATATAATTAGCAAACATTGGAATTAATGCAGCAATCATGGTGTACTACAGATGTAACATCACATTAAATATATATTAAGGTTGTACATGTATTTTGCCTCATGTTTCTGTCATTAAAATCCACACAATATTGCAATTAACTAGCTATATTCTAAATACCTGTGAGATGCACAACTGGTTTAGCTTTGGAACAATTGTATTGGCCAGGTCGTAGTACGCAGCAAAGAAAGTGTTCCTCATGGCGCTGATAATGGGATTTTTGCTTTTGCTGATAGCATCAATCTTAGCTACTTCCATAGTCTTTGCATCCCACATGACGATCTGTACAAAGGTATGGCTGTTGTCACCTGAAATAAATGCATTATAAAATATGAAATATCTTTCTTTCCCTACATTGCAGTCTCTCTCTCTCTCTCTCTCCGGTTCTCTGGTTTATGATTTATACCTTGCTATAGTATCACACTACAAGCATATTTATTGTTTTACTACAGTCCCGTAATGCAGTCAGTGATGTGTAATAACTCGCATCTCTTTGATGTATTTAACTTCAGACAAATTGGGTTGTTCCACTTAGTGTACTTTACCTATGCAAATTAGCCTAATGGGCTCTCCCTCAGCAGTGCTCAAAGGTTTTGACACTACACATCACCCTAGCTATTGTGAGCCAATTCAGCAAATCTCTTAAAGTTGTCTATCTCTGACCGCCTTACCTTTTAATTGTCTTTAGAACAGTTGTATAAACAGTAGAATGTTAATCTGCCTGTATTAGCTAGACGAGAACCGTGTATATTTCAGTGTCATAGGGTCATAGGGGTGTGACTGACGCACGGATAATCTGCACCCGGAAAATCGAAAGTATGCTCTGATATGTATACAATTTACTGAAAATAGTTAACCTTTTATAGGGCAAGAAAGCCTTATACATTTGCATAAAATCAATTTATGTATGAGAATAAACAGTAACCTTGGAAATATTCAATCGGGATGGACCTAATTGTTGGAATGTAAATTATTGAAGATTGTCCAAGAAGTATGAAACGCACCCCCCCCCCCTCTTCACACACACACACAAAATCCAGCCCCCGTTTTGCAATTATTCCTGTAATAGTAGCAATTCCAAATGTAACAAATGTAATTGTAATTCAAGGAAGATCGCTAGACATTGTTGAGAAAACGTATGACATTTTCAGTCAGGATATCTTAACATCCCTTTGAGGTAATTTAGAATCTAGATCTCGGCGAAAATATTATGCACATAATTATGTGAAAACAAAGTCAAGACATCTGAAGGTAAATTGTGGAAATATGCACACACATTTTGTTTTTAAAGAAACGTCGTCATGATCGATGGCAAAAGCAAAATATAAATGAGTAAAATTACTTACCCCGGCTGAATTCATGTTTGGTGACACACTCCTTCTTCAAAATATCACAACCAGTTGTGAATGAATTGACGACTTGTGCTTTGATACACATATCACAGAACATCAGTTTTAATTTTGCATCATATCTCAGCCATGGACGCCCAAATTTCCAACTGTCAAGAAATTTTCGGGATTTCGGGGTCCGTTGATCATGATGTGGTGTTGTACTTAAAGTATTGCTACCAGCTGCATTACAAGTAGATGATGCTGGGCTGTCAGGTATGACATCTGGTTCAGTGACTGGGATGTCTGATGCACTTGCGCTAAATCCAAATGCTGTTAATTTTGTTAACTTACTCTTAGGATGAGATGATGAACACGAAATGTCTAACTTACGTTTACTCATGATAGTATATAGGTCTGATTGAGACTGAATTTTATTTTTCATTTGCTTCGTATTTATGCAGAACGATTGGTGCTTCAAAGGTAATCAGTTTTCTTTGAAGTTTCAGCAAAAAAAATTTTTCTGGTACATTGTTTCCCAAAAAACAAAAGAAGGATTAGCCGTCGTTTGGTCGATTGTAGCTGGTCTGGACTATTGGAGTGTATCACCGCATACACTACTCAGGCCATATGTCAGCACAAGCGGTCAATATGAACAATGGATTTGTTTATGTAACAATAGATAGATTCCGGTGCATTGTATACCCAAGTTTGCGGCTTCCTTTCATGGTGCCTTAGAATTCCTCCACTCCAAACCCAAGATTGTATATACAAGTTTTAACAGCCAAAAATGTTGTCGCCAAAAAAATCGCCAGATGGTATATTTTGTCGCCAATCGGGAAAAAAAATCGCAATTTGCGACATTGGCGATGCACTGGACGATCCCTGACAGGGCTCATGCAGCTGTTGGTAAAAAAGATTCCAGACTTTTTTTTCTGGACTGGTTTGCAATTTTTTCCAGACCCCTCTGGCACATGTATTCGAAGTCTGTGTCACTATAAATGAGCATGTGGTGTCTGCATGATCTAAAATAGTATCCACCAATCATGAGTCAGTGACAAGTCATGCATGTCTCACCAACCGCACTGAACCAGTATGCAGCTGATGCCCCATCAAACCCCACAAAGATAAACATTGGCACAACACATGAACTTGTTCAAGCAACAACCAAAATAAAACACAGCAACCCAAAATTCCATACTTTTTCCAGACCTTTAAGGCACAATCTTTATTTTCCATACAGGTCTGGAAAAAGCACTCTTTTTCCCCATACTTTTTTATGAACCCTAATCATATGCGCTCAACAACATGTCTGGTTTGGTTAACCTAAACTCATTTTAAGGCATTTTGATTATTGGCTTTAGCTAGTTTTTGTTGGGCAATTTTAGTGTTTTGCTTAGGGGCACAACATGGCAGCCATCAAACTTGATACTAGTGCATACCATCATAATAACCACTGTCTAGCATAATAACCACTGGTATTTTAAAAACTTGTCTTATAGATATATTATCAAATTATTATCAATTTAGAGTGTTATTTGTTTTATTCTATATTTTTGTTCAGTTTAAATAAATTATTCATTATAATTCCTAATGTGTATTATTTTTATAACTTGTTCTATTTTAATATATGCATCTTGGATTCCAAAAATAATATTTTTGTTTAAATTTTTTTCTGCATGGGGAAGATCTGCACTAACCCTAAACCTGTGATTCTAAATAATCCTTATCACAGGTTACTTCCCTTGCTTTATTCTATCAAGAAAACTGGGTCAATTGGATGCATTCTCTTTAAATGTATTCCAATACTTTAATAGGTTTACATGTTATTAATAATTTTTTTTTGATGGTTTCTCTAGTTGTTGCATCTGCATCAATATTTGATAGCACATCAGCATCACTTGTCCAATATCTAAAGGTCCCTATGCCAAGACATGTTGGGCCTCTATGCCAAGACACTTTGGGCCCCTATGCCAAGACACATTGGACTCCTATGCCAAGACACGTTGGGTCCCTATGCCAAGACACGTTGGGCCCTATACCAAGACACGTTGTGTCAAAGTTACTCAAATTATGTTCAGCTGTCTTTTAAAATAAAGTCGTGTCAATGTTTTTTCTACTTTTAGTAACAGCAACCATTATTTGATGGCAGGTTGGCATAATTTGTATAAACTTATAAGCCCATCATGCCAAAATGCTTTCTGTAAAATTTGGTCAAACTCTGCTGAGCAGTCTGTGAAAAGTAATTTTAAGTTTTGTCTATTTTTAGTAATGGCAACTATATTTTATAGTGGACTGTCATCATTTCTTAAAACTTTAAAGTCTTTGTCACTAATATGCTTTATGTCAATATTTGTCAAATTTTGGGGAGCAAAATTTGAGAAGTCATTTTTAGGTTTTTCCAATTTTAGTAATGGTGGCCACATTTGATCATGGATTGACATCGTATGTATAAAATTGAAAGTCATCTATTCCAGGATGTTTTTGTCAAGTTTTTGTCAAAATTTTGTCGAGTAGATTTTGGGTGGGAAGTCATTTAAAATTTATGTCTTAAGTTTTATTCTTTTATAATTAACAGTGGCCACATTGATAGCAGATTGGTACCATTTGAATAAATTTGAAAGACCCTTATCACAGGACGCATTCTGTTCAATTTGGTCAGATTCTGTTTAGCAGTTATAGAGAAGAAGTTGTTTAAAGGTTTTTCTCGTGTTAGTAATGGTTGCCATATTTGGTGATGAATTGGCATCATTTGAACACATTTTAACACCTTTGTGCCTGGATGCTTTCTGTCAAATTTGGTCAAATTCTGTTTAGCAAGTTTGAGATATCATTTAAACGTTTGCCCATTTTAGTAACAGTGCCATATTTGATGGTGGATCAGCATCATCTGAACAAATTTAAAAGTCCATCTTGCCAGGATGCTTTTTGTCGAATTTGGTCAAATTCTCTTGGGTGGATTTTGAAAAAAAGTTGTTTAAAGATTTTTTTATTTATTAGTAATGACAACCCTATTTGATCACAGATCAGCATAATTTGAACAAACCTGAAAAACCTTCATGCCAGGATGCTTTCTGTCAAATTTAGTAAAATTCTGTTCTGCTGTCTTTTACATAAATTTGTTTCAATATTTCTCTATGCTTAGCAACAGAAGCCATATTTGATGGTGGAACTGCATTATTTGAACAAATTTGAAAGATCTTCATGTGAGGATGCTTTCTTTCAAATATGGTCAAATTCTGTTATAGGCTATTCCCAAAACAATGGGGGGGGGGGCAGGTGGACGGCACTTTTTATTTTCACCCACCAGGCATAAAATATAATAAATATCACCACCCACCTTGGATGAAATATATATTTCTTCAGTACCACCATGCATTAAATTTATTTGATTAAAGATAAAAGGCAGTCCCTATATGGCTTGTTTTCATGAAATTTTCCGGATCTAGGGTGCAGTCTATAGTTTGTTTACTCCCTTGAGACAACACATTTGTTGAAACCCCCACAGTCTGAGTTTCCTCTGACCCTTCCCACCCCATTTTAGATCTTGAGACATTTATGTTGAGGTATGGGGTCAAAATGCATTGCCTATTGAAGAGTTGGAAAATTTAGTGACGCCGCATGGTGTCGGCATAGTGTAGCCACTTACTAGTGGGACTAGTAAACTTACATCGAGCCATACCTGCATCAAGTCGATAGGAGGATTTATTTTCTCAGAAATTGCGAGCATAACATTTGTTATATGTCTAATCTGCTGACAGACGAGACAAAACTACAGCGTTGATGAAATTTGACCTGGAACAAGCTATTTGCATTGCTAGTCACATGACTACCCAAATCTCGCAACCTATATGTCCATGACATCAGAGGTCCAGTAGTCACGTGATACCAACAAAAACCTCCTTTCCAATGTTGTTGTAAAAAAATTCAAAAATATTAAATGAAAGTCACATAATGTTTGTACAAAACCTCAAGGAAACGTAATTCTCAACATATATATTCCAAGAACAACTTCCAGAAACCTGATGATGTCGCAGAAAGCCAGACTCATCAAGCAGAGGGCCCGTGTCAATTATATTTTTGTTGGTATCACATGACTACAGTGTTATGTGTCCTTTTGTTTTATACAAACATTACACGACTTTCATTTAATTTTTTTTTTTAAACTTTTAAACAACTAAATGATCTTTAAGTGTTGCCGTGTCTTAAAACACAAAATCAAGCTTAAAAAGAAAATTTCTCTGCCACATTTTGATATATGTGACCCCCTTTTCAAACATAAAATGTTCAATACACACTGTATATTTGCTTTGAACATTATTTTGTTTTATAATACTGAAGCAATTTAGATGAGTGCACCCAGAAAAACAAAAAAGACAGGAAAAGAGCACATTATCAACATCCTAATAAATCTTTATCTTATCTTTGGTAAAAGTTATACATGCAGATTGGTCAATTCAAGATGTAAATCTATTCAAAAGATATCCTAGTAAAATAAACATATTTACACGATTCTTTATATACAGGACAGAGCAAGTGGGTGCTTTATTCTCCTTCAAAGACAGCCTTCACTGTCATAAATTTTAGATAGTACAGTATAATTCTAATGCATCAACAAATCTCTCAAAAGGTACGGAGAGCTGCAGTGGCTCAATAGTTAAGGCAGGCATGGTACTTGTGACCAGAAGGGTGCAGGTTTGATTCCCACCATAGGATCAGCTACTTTGGTGTATCCCTAGGCAAGGCACTTTACTTGCTCCAGTACAATAACACCCTGAAAGTGTTCATATGCCATAGAACACCAAAAAAGATAAAAATAACAATAAAAAATTCCCATAGGGTAAATCAAGTACAGGAAACAGACTTTTAAACCTATAACTCCTGATTACAAAAAAAAAAGAAAATTACTAGGCATACAAAATACCTGATTATTAAAAAATAAAAAAATTCACCGATATTAATATTCTCAAGTTTTACCATTTCAAAGTTATTTATTATCAGAATGTCATTTAGTCACCATCTTAATGTCATAGCCCTCTGTAATGTTTTGAGGTCAGTTTCTAAAAATGATCCAGCTATATTTAAAGCTATAACATTACACTAACAATGACTTCTGGAAACCAGAGGTGTTTTTTCCAAGGGTTCTCAGACACCCAAAATTAATCCCTATTCAAATGAAAAATATTAAAAAATAATGTAGAACCCAAATTTTACAATTCACCTTGGGAAAATTTAATTCCCCATTAGTCTAATTAATTTCCAAAAATAATGGACTCCAGCCCCATTGCTGATCACCCTAGAAAATTACTTGGAACTATTGTGCAGAAACCAAATTGGTAACAGATAGACAGACAACATCATAACATTGCATGCTCCACCTTATGGCGGGCATATAAAAAGCTAAGAACTCAATGCATATATTCAAGTCATGTATAAGTATTTATAAATGAAAATTTTAACATAATATCTACTTCTAACAGATGCAAATTACAAACCACAACTATGCTGAAGTAACCAACTAACTTTAAATGCATTTTGTCAAGATTCAACATTACAAGAGATTCTAGTATTGTTATGCCCACCTTTTATTTAGTATAAAGTTAAAAACTTTAACACTTATTTCAAACTAGGGTGTGAACAGAAGTATGGATGGATGTGCAGACAGATGGATATATGTATATACGGATGAATGGTCATGTACACAGATGCCAAATAGATCGCAATGTTGAGCATCATTCAAGGTGAACTTGACCAAAACCACTTCTGTGTAATGGCCACCAATTTCATCTCTTAATTGTGTTGTAGAGATTTCATGAATAAATAAAGAGATTGTACAAATAAAACACACTGAGCTATTTAATGTGCTGATAGATCATGACTATAATTTATTCATTTGGCAATGACTTATACTCAAGACAAAGTTCAATTATGATAAATATACTGAAAAAAGGTGACAATTAAAAAATATACCTAATAATAATAATACATTTTTCAAAGTTTTTGGTAACAGATAAACGTCACTGTATTCTCCCAATCTGACTTGCAAATACCTTATCATGTAACTTTAATGCTGACAACTACATCGCTGTCAGAAAAGTAATACCTACATCCCACGATGCTTATGCTGGTGGGATAAATATTGTATATTTATATCATACTTATTAGTCTATTTATTCGTGTATGGAGGTCGGCGAGTCTTTCCAATCTTTCCTGTTCATTCTATTTTACAAAGAAAAAAGGAGACCACAGTAAAACATATCTGAAAGCCACCATTAGTACTGGCAACAAAAATGACTGTAATATAGAGGTGGCTGTTATATAGAGGTTAAAACAATATGCATTATGTTGGGTCTTGGAAAATGTGGCTGTCATATAAAGATGGTTGTCATACAGAGGTGGCTTTAGAGCTGGATTAACTGTAATATGATTGTCCTTAGTCCCAATCCAATTGTTCTGGATTATCTGGCATCACAACCTGCAAAATCTTCTGTACCAGTATTGTGAGTTTGCCTGCAAAACATAACAAGAATTTTACTGATCAGCAATACAACAAGTTAAACCTTAAACATATAATACTGTTGATAATTTTAGTAAGACCATAAAGTTTGTTACTATTTTTCAGTAATAAAAACTATATTTAAAAAAAAAATATAATGGATATTATGCCATAAGCCCAAAATTAGCAAAAAGGTTTCAAAAGGATAAATTACAACAAATAAATAATAAAATGTCCTGTCTAACAGAATGCAGTGCCAAATTAAAACTCTGCAAAAATGTTGTAAGATTGAAAGCACACAAATTTGGCACTAGGAAAATACCTTGTTATATAATTCATAGAACCACCAGCAGTAACTACAGGACTCAAATTAGTAAAAGAAAAAGTGCACAAAATTGTTTTTTGGGGGAGCTCAGAAGTCGCCTTTTTAATGTATGTGAGTGATTTCCATTTTGCCTTCTACTATGGAGATGACTTCCAATGAAAAATGGGTTTTGAGTTGTGCCCTTGTACAATTTAGTCCCTACCATGTTTACCTTTAATCCAAGGTCCCTGAAGCACCTTATCCCGGTATTAATACAGAGTAAACACCACCTGGAGTCTTAACATAGTAGCATACAGCACTTTCTAACACATTTACTTTTCTGACACATTTACCTTTCTGGCACTCATACTCTACAAGTGATTGGTTTCATTGACAAGTTGTCCAGAAGGACAAACTCACCAGCTAAACCAATTACATGATCATCCACTGCTTTGCATGGGTTGTTTTATGTGACAAGGTACCTAATTGCAGTTCTACAAGAATGATCGTAAACTCAATGAATGCAGGTATATATGTTAGATTGGGGGGGGGGGGGGGGATAAACAAAATGTATTTTTCACTTCATGGTATTTGTGCAGTGAATCTTTTCAAATAGTGTTTTACAATGGAAATAAAGATATAATACTAAGCATAATGTTGTTTTCTTTCAATCTATATTGTCATACATTTGATAGACCAATTCAAGTTCCTTGGTTTTCATGTCAAGTTTTCAGGTAATGAATTTTGAAAACGTTACATTACATTTTATTATAAAAAAATTATTATTTTATTTTTATAATTATGGTCATGGGGTCCATAGTGTTATCACATTATATCCATAATTGTGTAATAATGAGGAATGCTTTTCCGCTAAACATTCTCACTTTTCCCATTTTTTTGGGCTGGCGATGTCACTTTTCCCATTTTTATTGGGGGGGGGGGGAGGATGTCACTTCTCCCACTTTTATTTGGATGGAGATGTGACTTCTTCCATTATTTTTTTACTCTAGTTTGCGCCCTAAACTATCACTTCCAATTTACAAGTTTTGAAAATAATTACAAATAATAGAAATCTAAAGAAAAGGTCCATATTGCAAAATTTTGCTTGTTTTCTGATCATGGTGAGATTGCGTTATTTTAAGCGGAACAAACTGTGACAATATGAGCAGGAACCTACATACCATGCCTGAGAATGTTCAGAAATATCAAAAACTATTTCAGCAAATTCAGATAACTGGGAAAAGAAGTTGTTATCCATAAAAGGAATAAATACAGAGGATGTTACTTTCCAAAACAAAATAACAATTGTTGAAAAGTAATTAACAAAAGGCCCAAGTGGCCCTGAAATCACTCACCTGGCTTACATCTACCTAAAAGCGAAATGCAAGATAGTTAGCTATGAAACCTGGGTTGGCATGATGCTCTCTCATGATTGAAGGTTGTTGTTTTTTTTAATGGTAGCCATACCCAATAGCAGATCGGCATCATTTGTGCAAACTTAAAAGGCCTTATATACCAAGATGCTTTCTGTGCAATTTGGTCAATTTCTGTTGACCTGCTTTTGACAAATCATTTAAATTGTGTTCAAGATTAATTAACAATGGCCATATTAAATGATGATTCAGCATCTTTAGAACAAAATAGAAAGCCTGGATGCTATCAAATTTAGTTCAATTCTGTCAAGCAGTTTTTTTGAGAATTCATTTTAAGTTTGTACAAATCTGAAAGACATTCCTCTTGGGATGCATTTTGTCATATTTGGTCAAATTCTGATCAGCAGTTTCTGAGCAGTTATTTAAAGTTTCTTTTCCATATTTGATGGCACATCAGCATCATTTTGTACAAACTTGTAAGGTCTTCATGCCAGGAATTTCTTTTCTTCAAATTTGGTCAAATTCTGTCCAGCAGGTTTTAACAAGCCTTTGTTTAAATCTTTTTGTATTTTCAGTAACAGCAGCTATATTCTATGGTGGATCAGCATCATTCATAAAACTCTGCAAGCCCTCGTGCTTTCTGTCAAATTTGGTCAAATTTTGTTCAACACTTTCTGAGAAGACATTGTTAAAGGTTTTTTCTTCTTTAGTAATAGCCACCATATCTGATGGCAGATCAGCATCACATGTACAAACTTCATGATTTGTGTCAAATTTGCTAAATTTCTGTTTAGCAGTTTTTGTGGAGTAGTTTCAAGTTTTTCCTATTTTTGGCAACAGTGGACATATTTGACAGTGAATTGGCATAATTTGTATAAATCTGAGAGGCCTTCACACCATGATGCTTTCTGTCACATTTAGTCTGAATCCATCCCACTGTTTTTAAGAAGTGGTTTCAAGATTTGTCTATTTTTAGTAATGGTGGCCATATTTCAAAACTGGTTTGGTAAATTAGACATCTAATTATTATCAGGATTCTGTGCCTTCAAATTGTACAATGATGTGCATGACATAAAACAAAAACATCAAGAGGCTCAAGCTCAATATGACTCGCCTGAATTACAGAACAGCTGACCATTTCACTAAGCAGGTTTATGTAGTATTGTACAAACACAACCTACATAAATTATCTCCTGAACATTACATCATGTCAATTTTACCAATTTTACTACCCTGACAAAAATTCTTTCCAAAGATAAAGGCATAATTAATATGAACAGCCTCTTGCATATAAATCAAGTCATCCATGATTTTGATGATATAAATCTATCTACCAAATAATTTTGAAGAAAACTGGTTAACAACTATAGCCTCTAAATCTCAGGAGTTAACAAACTCAGCCAAGATATCTCATTAATATGCACAGATCTCTCTTAATATAGAACCTCAGACATTGGTAACATAAGTGTTTTACCAAGCTGGAGAAAAATCTTATTGAAATTCGGTCTCTGAGGAAGTGGCAACAAGCTCAGCTAATCAGACACAAGATTACTCATTAATACATGTAGATTTTGCTCATAATCAAACTCATCCAACATCTTGATATTATTTGACTAGTTAACAAGTTTAATCAAAATCTCACCAGAAACATAGTTGCTAGCGTGTTGAAAATCGGATGCAAGAATATGTAGTTTCCAGGAATTAACTGAGCTACCAGCTTGGCTTTTGAAAAGGAATGCGAGTCATGGAAATTACAGGGTGGTATAAATCTTACCCTTGACACCCAAACATGTGACGTTCATGTAACCAGTACTCGGATGAAATTTAAATCTTCATCTGAACCACCCTGTAGCTGTATTAGCATTATTTTGTCTACATTTTCACAAGTTCATCCATTTCTGATTGCAGTGTGAATGTTGTTCTGAGCAGAGAAGCTCATCTCACAATCTGCAGTCTGATGATGCATTTGCATGGGTAGCTGTAATAAGTTAGGAAATAAATCCTTATGGTTGCTGTACATGAACATCCTATTTCCTGAGAAACTTCAATTGCTTCCGTTTGATCACAGGTCTCCAGAGATGGAATTAAACAGGGATAGAAAAAGTCACTGCCTCGGAGGTCAGGACAACTAAAATTGAATGCTGGGCAACCTTTTCTACCAATGTGAAGGCCTGGTTGTTAACCAAAAAATATTAATAAAAAATGTAGCCTGGTTGTTAACCAAAAAATATTAATAAAAAATGTAGGGGTTGGGGCTGGGGGGCTAAAACTATGATGGGGGGTAAAAATAATTTTAATAATATAATGCCTACCTGTCACTATTGTGTAGGTTACCCTTTCCACAATGGAAACACCCTCATCCATGCCAGATGTACCATCCTCCTGTTCTTGGAAGTTCTAAAACATGTACATTGACCCAGTCCAACTCAACACCACAGGCTCATGCGCAATAGTGTCTCATCACTCTTTTAGGACTCTGACTATTGAAGGACATCAGAGCGAGATGGGAGGAGGATATCTGACAATAGTGACAGGTAATTATTACATAATTAAAATTAGTTTTATCACACCCACCCTCCCCCGAAAACTACATTTTAATGTCAGTAATACATTTACCTATCACTGTTGTGTAGCTGAATGTGTCAGTTAGGAGGGAAGTTGATGACCTCAACTGGAACAAAATTACTCATTTTAAAGAGAAGTGTCCACTGCTGTTAAATAGCAGCAAGGTTGGTCACTGCTTGTGCCACAACTATTGGACCCAGAGACAAACTATCTTGGTTCTGGTTTGATAAGTACTCAAGGTAAAAGGAGAAGGTCATGTGCAATTGCCTAAACTCAGAGTCTAATTCTTTCTGACACTGCCCAGCATAAAAGGTTCCAGACTTCCACACAGAGAGAAGGAGCATGAGTGCCTCCTTGTGGTCTGAGGTATGCAAATTACTCATGTGTTATCTGACAAGACCATCACATAATGACCCCTGAATTGATCTATGCACCCTTTCAAGGTGAATAGCACAGCTCTCATTTTTAAATTGTTTATGTGGAGGAGTCTTTCTTTCTGGAATCAATGGTCCTGGAGAAGTACTCCTGGCTCACACACTGAATCTGATGGATTGGTGTACAGATAGGAGTGGGTTTGGGGGACATGCAGCAGAACTCCAGTCAGAAATTGTTCTCGACTGTCCCACCACTTGAGGAGGTACTGAAATGCCGACCCTAGAGAAATTCGGGCTGAGACGAAATCCTTGTGTGGTATCCAGATCACCAACAGAAGAAAGTGGAGATGACCTAAAGACTCCTAGCGGTACCAGGTTTGATATGGAGTTAAAGGTCCCCAGAACAGAAGGGTCAAATCAGGCTGACAACAAGGTCTTGGTCTGTAGAGTCCTCAAAAGATCCAGGATTCTGTTTATCCTGTCAGGGGGAACACGAACCTGGCCCAGATAGGTGAAGAAATAATTTCTATATAAACAAAATTCTGAGAAGAAATGAAATTTGATTTCTCTAGGCTCAGTACAAGTCCTAACTGAGTCACTGTGGACCTACAGCAGGACATGTGATTTAACAGGGACTGTTTCCTGCAGTCATGCAGCAGCCAGTCATCAAAGTAATGGAGAAGGGGAATCCCCAGATGCCTTAAGTGAGCAGCCACTACTCTGATCACTCTGGTAAAAACCATGGATGCCGAGGCTAGACTGAATGACGTGGCTCGAAATTGGAAAACTTCCAGTCCTTTTAAAACACTTCATATTTTTTGTGTGGAGGAAAGACTTGGATGTGGAAATAGGCATCCTGAAGGTCGATGGAAACTGGCTAGTCTCCAGGCCTGATGTACTCTGGACTGATTCTGTAATCTCTATCTTGAATGTTTCCTCTCACTGGAATTTGTTTTGGGGGGAAAGATCTATAATGAGCCTCAGTTTCTTGCCTTTTTTGGATACCAGAAAATCCAAGAGTAGAAGTCTGGTGACCAGATGTTTTGTACCCTCCTCTCTACTGCACCCTTCTGGAGATGGGTGTGCACATCTTCCTTTAGTTTACTTTGACTGTTGAAACAAGATGGCGATTCTTGAGAGAGGAGAGAGTTCTGTGATCACTTTCTATAATTGGGTGTTGCTCCACCCGTCTACCCTCATTGAGGGTAAGTCTTTTCTCATGCTTAAGAAGGTGCTGCCCCACCCTCTTGTAGTCGGCAAAGGATGGGGGGGGGGGTGCACTTGATCACAGCTTGGAGACTATGTCCCTAAACAAGTACTTCTGCTTTCTTTCTAGAAGACACACTCTCTTTATTGGGGAAGGTGCTGCTCCTCCCTTTTTTACTCGAGGGGGGGGGGGGGGGCAGCACTAAATCCCATAATCAAGCTGAGCAAACAAAAACTGTTTCTTCCTCAAAGGTGATAACAGCTGATCTCTCCTGGAAGGTGCTGTCCCTCCCTCTTGTATACGGGGGGGGGGGGGAGGGGGAGATGCATTAAATCCCAGTATTAGAAGGTACACTCTGAGATCCTTGGGACTTGGGATAAAGATGAGAGGAGGATGAATGTACTTCCTTCCTCTCTTTATATGTACACCTGTTTTCGATGAGGTCCCAGATACTGCTGTACCATAAACAAAAAGCTGGACATCTGTCCATTTGTGTACATTTTGTACAGGAAAGACATGTGGTGTGTGTGTCCAATGGGGCATTTTTGTGCCCATGCTTACCCCAACTTTGTGACATTTTAAATATAAAAAAAACTTGCTTGTAAAAGAAATTTTTTGATGACAAAAATTGATGATGTTTAATAACAACAAGGGTTTGTATTAGCCACATTGTTATCTTTACTACTAACCCATGAGTGAAAACTTCAAAGTTGTGTACTAACTGAGGTGTAAACAGTGGTAAATAAACATCCCCTATGAATTACACTTATGCCACAATCATATAAGGAATGTACCAATGTGTAATCTCTACTAATGCAACTAGGAGATGAATTAGCTGGTAATAAAGCACATTGTATTAAACAACAGAAATGAAAATGAAAACATGTACCCCGACACTAAATGTAATCATCTGAAGGTGAAAACATATGTATGGATAATATTCAAGTGAATTTTGGCAACTTGCTCGAAATTTTTTGTTTTTTACTACAAGGTAATTCCTGAACCCACGATGGGTAGAAAGGGTAGGGGGTTCATTGTGGCCACAAATGCTGAAAAATTATCACTCTGGACTATCAAAAAAACTTTGACAAGTAATGGACTGAGGGATAATGTTTGGTAATCAAAAGGAATAGGAATATAAGGTCCTGAATAGCAATAAACCATTCCTTATAGGTATTTGTTTCATCAAGCGAGAATTTTCCACTGCTGACAAGATGCTATCTGGAAAAGAATGAAGATATGCTATTGTACAAGGGCTTATGACATGGAATCAGACTGCATACTTGCCATATTCCCAGATAGTGTTGGGGTTTTTTTGAGACTCAAAAGTTGTGTTTTGAGGTCCCAAGGAGGGGTCAGTGCACATGACCCCCCAAAAGCAACATCATCCAAATGAGAATAAGCTATCTTTTCAAATCAGCCTAAAGGAAATGACTGAAAATTCAAATCTGAATAAAAGACAATACAATCTGTTTTCTCTGAAGCATGTAATATACTTACACAATTTTTTTTTTTTTAAATGGTAGACAGCACTGTCAAATAACAGCACCACAAACATGGTCGCAACCTCTCATACATTAAATACAAAAATACACCAAGTTACTGTCTTTAAAATCCATTGGATAGTGTAATGTAGTTTTAATTACATGCAGTCTATGCTGCTTTCAATAGTTTAGTGCTATAGTTGGTTTGATGGTAATGCAAGTGATATTTGTGTTCACAAATATGCCTACACTTTTCCTACGCGAATGTGCATCCATGTCTGTGTTGGCACAAGCAATGGCCAAAGTCACTAAAAGTGATAAAAGCTGTATGATGGTAATGAATATCCATTTTAAAACAATGAATCTGCCAATTAAAACATTCAAGGTTTGTGGTAGTCAGCCCAGTTGCTCAAGTCTTTGAGCGCCGATATTGTAATGTATTTTCGAGATTAAAGTCACACCTACGGCAGTGAAGATTTAACTTATTCTCAGGCATAATTAATGAAAAAAGGTACTATTTTATGCAAATAGACAATTTGTTATTTGATTAATGATTTAATACTTTTAAATTATTAAAATTCCATGGTGCGGTTCATTTCAGGTTAACCAGGTATCTAAACATGTAATGTTTTCACGAGTTATTTGATCACAACATAAAACGTTTATTGCAATCATGTAATGTCAGATGAAAATATGAGAAAGTTAAGGTGGTAAAACTGTCAACGCAAATAAGATTATCTCATTTTTTTTTAGCAGTTCAAGTGCATTATGTACAACAATTTTCCTTTTTCCCTTTAAAATGTTGTCCCCCAAATCTGGAGAGTGAGGTACGCAGTGTCACCTGACCTTTGGATCCTAGATGCAACATTGCAGTAGAGACGGAATGGTGCTGTTGTTCAACCTACCGAAATAATCATTTTTTAAATTTTAAATATGGAGTAAAAATAATACTTCAAAGAAATGTTCCCGCTGATCACAAACTTTAATAAAGATGGCTTATACGTTCTCATTCAATGCAGTCAGTGATGTGTAATAACATTTGTTTTTCAACACGCATCTGTTTGATGTACTTAACTTCAGACAAATTGGGTTGTTCCACTTAGTGTACTTCACCTATGCAAATTAGCCTAATGGGCTCTCCTTCAGCAGTGCTCAAAGGATTTGACACAACACATCACCCTAGCTATTGTGAGCCAATTCAGTAAATCTCTTAAAGGTGTCTGTTTATCTCTGACCACCTAACCCTTTAATTGTCTTTAAAACAGCTCTATAAACTGCCCTGAGGATAGTTTTACATGAGCTCTGAGCAAGACTGTTTACTGCTTATACATACCACAGATTACAGGCGTATATCATTGTGATAAAAAAATACACCTTTGTGACCAAAACTAACACAGACAACCTTACTGAGAACAAAACATGACCAGACCTCATTCAGATTATTCACAACACAAGTTCTCACACAGTTCTTATCAAACTGAACGAGAGATGGCCCGTTTTGCATGATTACACACTTGTTTGGCTTGGTAGCAGCACTGATCATTTCATTAATATTTGTGGATCTTGCTCATAATCATACTCAACTAAGATCTAGACGATATAAGCCTATTTACCATGTTTGCTCAAAATTGTGTCAAAAATAGTGTCTTTAGAGTGATAAAAATCTCAACTAATCATATGGAAGATCACCTCATTAATAAGTGTGGATCTAGCTCATTATCAATCTCATCTGAGATCTTGATGATATAGGACCGTATTTGAATATGAGCAAAATCAAATAATAAATATGGCCTCCAGAGTGCTAACAAACAATTGTTGATGGATGGATGCAGGCTCAAACCGTAAGCTCACCTGGCCTGATGGCCAGGTGACCTAAAAAAGCTTAAAATTGTAGACAGTACCACAGATCCACCAATCATACATTCATTCCATCAAATGTAGTGTCAAGCTGTGAATGGCATTAAGCAGCCAAAAAACAAATCTTAGCACTTTACTTTTCAAACTCTAGGCACAGAGTAATACTGTTCCAAAGTTGAATGCAGTGACTGATGCTATAGTTATATGACTTTCAAAAAACTTTAACTCAAAATTGTAACATAGTTAACAAAATCTTAAGAAAGCCATCACTGCAACACATGCCACAGAGAAAGTGATACCTATGTCTCACTATTTACAAACTCAACAAAATGTTGCGAATTTCTAACAATCTTCTAATGAAGGCAAGATAATAAATCATGCAGAAAATTAATTCTCTCCACTTACCCATCTTTTCCTTTACAAACTTGGGCTTGGACTTCCATTTAACTCCAATTAAGTAAAGAATAAGTCCGCCTGCCACCAGTCCCAAGGCCAAGAAACTTTCATGGGGCTTCTCAATGAAGGTCAGGATAACTATTACAATACTGACCAGGCAAAGGAAGATTGGCAGGACAATGGGAACCTATGGTGAAGAAAAGAACAATAAAATGTTTTACATTATTATATGCAATATGCATAAAAATAAAACTAACAAGAAATGCAGTGAATATATGACCCAGACTACTGTGGTGAGGTCACGAAAAGTGTACAATGATGAAATCTGTGGCCGAAGTGACAAAGCTTCAAAGCTACTGGGCAGACATGGAGAGTAACCAAGTTTCATGGCTTGATCTAAAGGAGCATTAGAGTGAAAGTGCCGATAATGGAAAATATTGATCAGTGACCTTTACTTTAAAAATAAAACCTTAACCATCATACACGAGATGCCACTGAATTGAAAAACAGAAGTGTATCATGGTTAATTATTGTACCTCAAACAGCTTTTAAGATACATAGCAGAAATGAAGAAACCTTAAATCTGAACCTGTCATCTTGATCTTGAGGACAGGATGCCCAAATTGTGAAATGTAACACATAGTGACAATATAAAAGTATATCAAGTTTCAAACATTTCTCTCAAACAGATCTTGAGCTATGTTGCAGAAGGTAAAATGTAACTAAAACCTAAAATATTAACCAGTGACCTTGACCATGATGAAACCCCTTATTGTTTAATGAGACACACCTAGTAATGATGTACAAGTATACCAAGTTTCATCTCTTAATCATAGACAGTAGATACAAAGGTAGGACGGAAAAAAGTATCCATAACCTTGACCTAGAAGATAAGACCCCCAATGTAGTGCAGAACATACCTGCAAATGATGATGTAAAAGCGTAACAGTTTTCCTTCCTAAATCTCAAACAGTTCTGAAGCTAAGGAGTGGAAAAGGAAGGGTGATAGAGAACTTAAGATACCAAACAGTGACCTTGACCTTCAAAATAAGACCCCGAGTGTGATTCATAATACTTCTTCTAGTGATGATATACAAGTATACCAAGTTTCATCCCTTAATCTCTAAAGGCTCAAAAGTTTTAGTCTGGAAAAGAAGGAGTGACAGAAAAATTAAAATACTTACCCATGACCTTGACCTTGAATTATGTATGTATTAGGCGTTAACAGCATGTCAGCACAGTAATGGCTATATGTTGCAGATTTAAGTTTTAGTTCTCAAATTGTAAATACAAATAACTGCAAAAACCTTTAGGTCAGATGTTGAAGATAATATGAGCCCCAATGTGATATGTGACATACCTGCACCCATGATGATGTGTTAAGTATACCAGGTTTCATCCCTTAATCTCCTGAAAGTTATAGAGCATAAAGAAAAGTGTGATGGAAAACTTAAACTACTGAGCTGTGACATTGACCTTGAAGTTATGACCCTAAATCTGGTAAGCTTTAAAAGCTCCAGGATTTTGTGCATCCTCACTGGGGGAACAGAAACCTGGCCCAGAGAGGTAAGAAAATTCTTTCCTATGTACATTAAATCTTGAGAGGGAATGAGATCGGATTTCTCTAGGTTGGGAATCAGTCCTAACTGAGTCACTACAGACCAACAGTGGGTCATGTGACATAATAGGAATGGTTTGTTGTTGTGTAGCAGCCAGTTGTCAAAGTACTGATTCAGCAGAATCCCCACGTACCTCTGGTGCGCAGGTATGACTCCCATAACTCTGGTGAAGACCCTGGGTGCTGAAGCTAGAATGAAAGGCATGGCTCGGAATTGAAATACTTCCTGTCCGATCGAGAACTGGAAATATTTTTTTATGTGGAGGAAAAATCGGGATGTGGAAGTATGCATCCTGAAGAATGATGGAAACTGCCCAGGCAGCCAGTTTGATAGCATTCCAAACTGAAGTTGCAGTTTCCATCTTGAAGTTTCCTCTAGCAGAAATTTGTTTATGGGGGAAAGATCTATAACAAGCCCCAGTTTTCAGTCTTTTTGGGGACTAGAAATATCCGGAGTAGAAAGCTGGTGACTGGACATTCTGAACCCTCACTACTGCGCCCTTCTGAAGAAGGGTGTGCACTATTTCTTTTAACTTTAATATGTTTGACTGATGGAAGAAGATGGGTGTCATTGAGAGAGGGGGAGTTCTGTAAAGCATAGACATAAACCCTCCTTCACTACAGAAAAGATCCACCGATCTTCCGTGATGTTCGATCAGGCCTCTGAAAAGAGGGCTAATTAAGCACCTACGTGTATTAAAGGAAGTGGTATGCACTGTAGGAAATGTGAGGTGCCCCTAAGGACGACCTCCCTTCCCCCCCCCCACCACCACCTGCTTGTGAAAAGGGGGAGGCAAAAGTAGACTTCTTTGCCTTGCCACTACCTCTCCAATTTCTCTGTTTCGTTTGTGGAGAAGACTTAGAGGGGGCCTGGCTACTTTGTTGTTGTTGTTGCATACCCTTTTGTTTGAATTGTGGCTGACCCATTGCTCGATCAGGTTGTGTGTAAGTCCATCAATGCCATAGACTGTTTGTTCAGATAGGTATTTTTATCAAATAAATATTCTTACTTTTTTATTTCATTTTAGATTCTTATTTATTAAATTTATCTTAACCCTTAGAGTGCTATATAGTTTGTAGCATAAGATCCGTCAAGGCTGAATAGTTTGAGAAAAGAAATGAAAATTGCACTCTTTTAAATTGCCGATATTTTAACTAGGCTTGGTATTCTGCCTTTTCCACATTTAATTTTAAAATACTGCTGAATAGAGTGTTAACTGGTGTGAAATCTGTTTTTGTACATCTAGCATGTACACTGGACCCTTATTCAGCATTATTTTTGGGTTTAAAATCACTCACTGGTATTTCCAATAACACTTTCCCAGCCCCAATAATCGAATAAACTTCAAAACTTTAAAAATCATTGACATCATCGCTATCATCAGGCAGTATTTGATGAATGAAATCTGAAGATGAAACATGTCGGGAGTCAGCCATTTTGGGTTTTCTGGGTAGCCCATATTTTAAACAAGCATTTGTAAAACTTTCTTGATGAATGCAATCTAAAACTATGACAGAATGCTTGTTCCAGGGCTCAATATGATATTTTAATTTAGTTTAACAACCAGTCATGTGAAGCTTAAGTACTCAGATGGATAAACAGTTGCCAATCTGCAAAAGACATGTCGCAACAAGTGCTACGCAACCTCTACTGGTGGCAGGACTTATGTCGCAACAAGCACCTTAAGGGTTAGCAGCTAAATAAAACTTAGGTACTGCACAAAGTACTTTTTTATATGTGTGACTTTAAACTAATTTGCATGACTCGCACCCATCGTTGCTTTCCAAATGCGCAAAGTCATAAAAATTTTGCGTGATTCGCACACTTCTGCACCCTGTCAGCATCTCTGATATTACATGATATACTGAGTACATGATTATTTCAGGATGATCCCAAGCTTTGCCATATATGGGGTTAGGAGAATAGAGAAAAACAGACAGTCTGGGCAAAGCAACCTGTGTAATCAAAAAAGATCGCTTGATGGATTTTGTTCATTGTCATAAAAACAATCAATGAGTAATTCGGACATTTAATGATTGGTTGCCACATCTGAATCAGATTAACGGCAAAACAACACGTCTTTTTAATTTTGTTTTTGCGCTGCTTTTGGCATAATAAATCTCTTTGTTGGTGGGACATGGTTTCTGTTTTGCATAAATCCCACAAGGAAGCATCCTGGCTGAAACACTGAGCAGGAATTAAGCCAAATATGGTACATGCCATCTGCATGAAAACAGAACCAAAGATTTTATTTAAGGCATTATGTACTATTAAACTGATATGACTATATTTCAAAATAAAAAAAATTGCTTTTTTACAACTGCAAATTATGATTTTTGCAAACAAATTGTCAATTGCTCCTGTGTATTTCAGGCCCTGTGGTAGATAATAGCAAACACTGAGAAAATAAATGCCAGACTATGGATAGGATACAACAAAACCTTGCACAGGACCACATCAAGGTTGGAATCGGAAATCTTGTAAGAACAAAACTGGTGCTTCACATTATCCTATTCAATTCATGCCTCAATGAATAACATTTTCATCTATGGTTTTTGCCACAACTATTTATTGTTTGCTTTTACCAAATACCCAAGTTATTATTTTACCTTTATGGGTCTGGTCAGATTTGGCTCTTTAAATCTCAGATAGACCTGTGCAGCAAACACCATAACCAGAACAGTGGCAAAACCAAACCCTCCCATTTCTATCAGGTAGAAGATGTCACTGGAAGTTTGGAAAAGCAAAGGCAATACCATCTGAAAAACAAGAATTACATTTATATTCTCATATGAAATAAATATTTCCCCATTGTAACTTTCCTCTCTGATCCAATTTCACTACATACTAACATAATCCACTTGGGGAGGAATAGACCAACCCCAAACAAAAGTGAGGATTTGTACGTTAGAATCAGGCTTTGACGAGTTCCTGCTCACAAATTCTGACCCCAAGGGTAGAATTTTCCATTCACTACCAAATCATATGATGGAATCTATTAGTATGTAAACATACACATATGATGCATTATTTTTCTCTCTTTTTTCCATGTGGTGACAGCAGCTGAAAACAACATGGAGGAATAGCATGCATTATCAACTGACTGGACCTAGCTATACAAATGCAGTGCAATTTCAAATAAATTCTACATCATTTGAAAAAAAGTACTTGTAAACAAGAATTCACTTTTCAATTAATGGCAACACTTGTCTTTTTAATAATGAAATCACAAGAACTATTGTAGACCTTAGTAACATCATAAGGCATTATGGTATCATCTAATGTCAAAGAGTGCACTCGGTTATATATTTATTTAATATGCCCAAACTGTGTCACACATAAAAAAAGGAAAGAAAGTGTGATGATTGTTTATGCATTATGGCAATGAGACTTAAATCAAAAGCTGATGACCTAAGGATAAACAGATACACTAATTGATTCTACTTTCATCACCTACAGTCTCTAAAGCTGCAAAGTTTACACATGTAAATGGCTTAGTTTAGTTTATCGCCTGTACATTTTTACAAAATGGACAGGCATGTGACTGATATTGACACAGAAACTATCCATTCCAATAAAATTATATATTTACACATCTTTGCTTTAGAGGATTGTTTAGTAGGATTTTTATTTAAATTCTTTTCTTAAAGTATGCATCTATGATTTTCACACTGAATGTGGCATCGCTAGGAAAAAGCAGAAATTGGTTACAGCACACATTACATAGCATGTATACACATCAGGTTGACTTACTGATAATTCTGATACAAATTTCTTTAAACTACAGTATTTACCTTTAAACAACATCTTTGTTAACAGAACCGTTGATTAGAAACATTATATTATAAGAAGTTTTAAGTTTGAAAGCCACTGCATAGTTTTTCAGTCAGATCCTACAAAAGTATTCCATGCACATGGCCAGGCAGTATGTCTAGTTCCATTATCAAAACTCAGATATATTCAACAAAGACATTAAAAAGTGAATCTGGTCATAATAAGAGGTAAAGGCCATAGAGTAAATGAAACAATCGCAAGTTGAGCAAGATACGTTATAACAGCTGTTAGCTGTTCAGTAAGCCTAGTGAGCAGATGGAGGGAAATGTTGAGTTTATAATCATTTCGATTGAACGGCATTGTCTTGGTCATTGTAAACCATGTACACATTTAGACATTTGGTAAACATTGCAGCCATAACTGTCTCTAACAATTTTGAATAATGACCAATCTCCTACAAAGTGCGATAATGCAATCAGTCAAGACCAGTGTTCAGCGAAAAGCCTTGACTCGCCTGCAACCAATTCGATTATGTATAACCATTATATCTGACTTCAAAAAGAAAATTAAACACAGAATTTTAAATAGAACTCTTTTGTGAGACTCCCTGCTTCCAAAACCTCCAGCGTTTGGTTGTAGACTCTGTTTTCAAACTGTTCTGAATTTTCTCTATGATAGAATACGATTTTTAAAACATAAAATGTAAATATGTAAAAATTCTGTGAAATGTATATAAAATAATAAAGCTAACACATTTACAATCCTTAAAACGCGATTAAAATTTTTTGTATAAACTGCATTCAATAAAAAATTCCAAAATTTTCTCATATAGTTTCTTCAGTCAGTTCACATCAAAATACTTCCGTCTCACAGGGTGGAAATCGATACACTCAACAAGGATGTGTTCTACTATCAGTAGACACTGGCAGGATACATACTCTGATCGAGGTTCACTCTTCAGGAGGTAATGTCATTTAAATAACAAAAGCATAACAACAAAGATGCCGAGTAACAAAAGCATGATAATCACACATCATTCATAATCAGTAAATAACAAAGGCCTAACAAAGACCCCAGGTAACAAAGGTGAGATAATCACAACTCATTCGTAATTGGTACTTTAGAATCACTGGGCAGGTTCAATGCAATTAAAGCATCAAAAGAAATGTTTCTGTTTTGAACTTTTTTGACTAAATAATTTAGAAATATCCTTTAGCTTTAGCTATCATTCTATACCTGTATGTTGACTAATTGACTACAGCTTGAAGTAAATCTCTCGTGTTCATTTTGAATTTAGAAATAAAACTACAAATAAAAAAAAATTAAGAATATGAACCATTTTCATACATCCAAGTACCGATGTACTCTAATCCAAAGATACCTCATGAGCCTAGACAAAAATAATTGAGCGTGAAATAAATGTACTGTCCGCAATCAATATGATTTATCATGCATGGTGTGATGTTTCCACATATTGTGTTGCAAACTGTTTTGTTATGGCGGTGTATAGTGAGCAAACAGATGTCATTACCAGTGATAGCAATGCTGATGATGATGTTCCCCTTGCTATTGATGCAGTCTCCCCATGGCTTGAATATGTCAGTCAGGGAGCAGCTGTACTCAGATGCTATGCTGGTGGTTACTGCCCAAATTTCATGATTCAATTTGCATAAGAAATTCATCTGATTATGGATTTGTTAATTGCATGCTAAGTCGATGACCATACATATCTAGATCAACTGCAGCTGAGCTGAAATATCATCCTTTCCTTCTCTGAGCGGTAAGAACACACAAGATCTCCAGATTCTGATAGGCTCAATATGCTTCAGGTACCACTTCTATGCCATAATAGGATTCTGCACAAGCCCTCAGGATGATGGGTCTAAAAAGGACAGCAGTTCCAACACAAAAGAGTGATTTCCCATTAGCTAGAGTCTGTTCTTAGCAAGAACACTAGGGACCATCATGAGAAAAATCAAACTATCATGGCAAAACCGATAATAGTTTGAGTCAGCCAATAAGGAATGAATTTCACTGATTCTACATGATGAGGGTGTAGTGACATGTAGGCTTATATGAAAGATGAGTCACCAAGACTCTTAGACAGTACTTCAGCAGGCAGGGAGAAAGCAGAATTTTCCTGGCAATCCCAGCTGGTAGGTTCAGGAGGTAGCTGATCCATGATTGTTCTCACTTGAGGGGATCAAACAGACAAGTATGCACTCCAACACTCTTTCTTTCTGCAAGGCCTGCTTTAAAACTGCTCAAGCTCAGTGAAAGGGCATTGTCTGCCCAAGCTTTCAGATCTGGGACTGGTGAGACAAAGGTTGGGAACTTGGCATTCCACCTCACTGCAAAGAGATCAACAACAGGTCAACCCCAGAGAGCACACATTCCACTTAAGATAAAGGGGTAAATGGACCAGTCCATTTCAATCACTTTATTCTGTTTGGGCTGCAAGTTTGCTAGGGTATTGAGCCTGCCTGGGATGTGGTGGACTTTAATGTAGATCAGTCTTGACTTATGGCAAACGAGAAGGCAGAGATCTGGGGATTTGGTTCTCCCTTGTCTTCTAAGATAACTGTTAGTTGAGTTGTTGGAAAGATTCAGAACGCCCTTTCCAGATAACATATCCCATCATAATCAAAAAGCATATGACATGGCTTTCACCTCCAAGAGGTTGATGTGCATGGAGTGCTCTTAAAGGGACCAAACCCCACCTGCTTCCATAAAGGTGGGCAGGAGATGGGCACCCCTGCCAGTTGTGGTGGCATCTATACAGATTGTGATTTCTGGTACCTGATCCTGCTGAAGGATGCTAGCCATAATCCATATGAGGATTATGCCAATATGGGACCTCATGGAGTCTGAAAATTCGATCATTTGGTCTAGTAGACAAACTTTTGGCTACCACTGGGGTAGAATGATCATCTGCAGGCATCTCGTGAACAAGCGGCCCAAAATGAGAAGATCAGCAGTTATATTGAGAAGACGCAAGAGGAGAAGAAATTTCCAGGCTAAAACTCCACTCTCCAAGCATATTGATGATACAACCAAGATGACAGTTTTAACACACTCATCAGGAAGAATAATCAATTCAGATAGGTTTGGAATTCCATGCCCAGATCAATGATTTGCTGGGATGGAAAGAGATTCAATTTGTCCTTGCTGACAAGGAATTTGAGGTGAAACAGGAGAAATATATGTGATTTCATGTCTTGACACAAAAGACTGCTTAACTTGTGTTTTGGAGAATGTTGTCCAGCTAGTCCTATGTGATAGAGGTGGTTCCTAAGTGAGACAGGAATCTGTCCATGATTTTCCTGAACACACAGAAACTGAGATTCAGACCAAAAGGGAGTGCCATGAACCTGCACACAGTGTCCCTGAAAGTGAACTTCGGGAATTTCTGGGAAGAACTGCAAATGGGAATATTAAAGTACACATCTTGGAGGCCTAGACTGAGTGCAGAATCTCCCTCCTAAACAGTGTTAAGAATTAATCTCAGATTCTTCATTCTGAACTTGGGTGTCTGAAGGTGTTGGCTGAGACACCTTATGACTGATTAGAGCTTACCACTAACCTTGGAAACTAGAAATTTCAAAAGTCTGTAGTAAAATCCAGGTGAGTTTGTGTTGCTAATGATCTCTACCGACCTTTTCATAAAGAACGTGTTTATTTCCTGTTGCAGAACGTCTGCCTTATATGGATCTCTGTGGATGTCTTTAGTGCAGGGAACCCTTGAGAGAGGGAGAAAGTCAAGGAACATGATCTTGAGGCCCTCTAAGATGATTTGCAAGACCCATAGGTTGTTGGGACAGTGTCTCTCCTATTCCTTGGTAAAGTGTTGAAATCTTCCTTCCACCACAACATCAGAAAAGGACAGCGCGAGTATGCCAGTATTTTCTGCTGGAATGCTGCCATGGAGAGAAACTGGACTGAAATTGGTCCTTCTCTGTGTCTTGTCATCACTTGCTCTAAGGAACATGGCTCTCACCAATGAGAATGGGTTTTTGGAGAGTTATCCAATCTAGTGTACCTTAGAAGTGACTTCCTGGATCAAGTAGAGAAGACTGGGCTTGCAAGGGTATGTCTTTAAAATCAGACTCTTGAGGTGACAAAGAAGCGTCCTGCAATAGTAGCAACTAAGCTGGTGTAGCAGGTAGTCAGGGATCAACAAACTGATAGTCCGTCCATGTTGGAATATGGTGATCTCCAGCTGACATCATGTAGAGGTCCAGTACCAGATATCAAGAAACTGATCATCAGAGCCACTACTTGAGTCTATATTCAGTTATGGGTTGTCCAGGACTGGTAGACCATGTTGATATTGAACCAGTAGTCTGTTTATTGCTGGCATGATCTGGCTTTGGCACTGTTGACAATTGCAGAGCTTAGGCTGAGTTGGAGGTCCCATATGGAAAAGACTGCCAGACCCTCTTAGGAATTGACAATCTTTCTGCTTCAAGTGACTGACATATAAGAAAGTTTGCGACCAAGATAGCATCAACAGCAATATGGGAGCATTTCTTGGCTCTCTCACTAGCCTGGGTCCACTGTTTGGCCATAATTGTTGCCTATCTCTCTTCAGACCAGTGCTAACAAATATCACAAGTATGGTCCGAAAAACACCCAGTATAGCTAATGCAGAAATGATCTTATTATTTGATCTCATTATTTGGAATATATGATCATGTACTAGATATAACTTACAAAAAGGTTCAGTACTGAAATGTAGTACTACTGAATATTAAGGCAGGCATTGATGCTGACAATTAGCTTATCAACAATGAAGTGGACAATTAAAGTGCAAAATATTCGTCTAGGATGATGACAGAGCAAAATTCGGTAACAAAATAGATGGAACATACATCCCTGTGATGAAAATTCTCAGAAGGGTCACTCAAACTGATGAAAACACACAAAATGGAAGGTATATGTGATACCTCTTGTGACTGCGCTGACCAGGCTCAAGCAGAAGTAGTAACAACTACTGCTGAGATTTGGCACCAATTCCTCTATAAACTGGGAGACCACTCTTGTCTAACTTGCATCTTGGCATGCAGATGACTTTTCAGCATTTTTATTGCTATAACAAGCCAAAAGACATGGTAAACTTTTTTGTTTAGTTTGTGAGTGCTGGGTTGACCAGGTAGTGGATGTTCTAACATATTATGATCAAGTACTGTTTGGTTGGTGTTTTACAGCATAGCAACACATACAGGTTATTTAGTGCAATTGGCGTAGAGTGCCTTGTCCTAGGACACACCATGGTAGCTGACCCAGGCTTATCCAATGGTATGATTCGAACCTGTGCCCTTTTGGCCACAAGTCCAGCACACTAGCCACTGAGCCACTGTGACTCCTGTCTCCATTTGTGTCCCATATGACACCCAGGAAGGTGCACTGGGTCCATTCTACATTCCCATGCCTGCAGAGAGTGACCTGGTAATGTATTTGAAGTAGAAAATATTTTTTTCCCAAACAAATTGCTTCCACACAAGGATGCATATGTAAAGAAACAATTTGTTTTTCTTTCCAGAACTTAAAAATGTTACCGAGGTAATTGAGCAATTAAAGTTTCCATTTTCTACTCATAAAAGACATCTTCAAATACAAATATTTACCAAATTTAGCTACCACAACTTCTTACCAATTATAAAACGTTTTTGAATGTAATACACTTGCTGAAAGTACTTGTTTTTCATAAAGATTTCAAGCATGTGTATGTAATTTGATCTCCTGTCAGACATTTCATTTTTGGCAGGAGAAGGGAGGACTAGTGCCAGTGTGACCATAATAATATTTTCACCAACTGTTTGGTCATATATACTTACAATCATTTCAATCCATAATGAAACTAACTAAAGCATGACTGAATAAAACTTAAACAACTCTGCAATTTCAGGATCTCTTATGTTTTGACTCAAGAAGCTGGAAGTTGATATTACTAGATCTGTGTGAACCATTTCCTCTCTAGAATGCTGAACTACTGTCATGCAATACTATATATAAGTGACTGAGAATTAGTGCCACTAATGTGGAAATAGCACATGTATTAATATCTTGCAAGAAAAAAAAATGCTTTTGTCAAAATCAGATTTTGTAAAATCTGAATGACATCTTTTCTCTAATTTGATTTTAACAACAAGTATTTTAACCCCTCCTTGGGTCTCATCAGTTGGTGATAGAAGCTCTACAAGAAAGACCCACAGAAGACAGTTTATCTTCTCTCTAATGTTGTAAAAGCATATCCCATAAATAATGTTACAATTCTTTAAGCTGATGTGAGCTCATTCAGAAACTGGTAACTGATGATCAGATGATTGTCCTTCTCCACAAAATAGGCATTTTCATAGCCTTGTCATAGCTTAATGAGATACGTCTGACACTTTGTCAAACATGGAATCAAGAATGTTCGTTTTTGCCACATTTTCAGCTTTTGAGGAATGCATATCTTCATGGTCAACAATGGCTGACTTTTCACAATTTTAAACACCTAGACAGACAAAACTGTTCTTCTGCTTTTGCTTTTGACATAACTGACAAAACAACTTGAAGCTTTGCCATATCTCAGCCACTAGAACTGATCCAACCATTTGCTGTTGATCCTAAGTGTCACTTTTTTCTGGTTAGAACTTGTTGAGTATATTTATGAACTATGATAACCTGTGTGAAAATAGTATACTCTCCTATGACCTTCGGTAGTTATTAAGTAGTTAATAAGTAGTTATTAAGTACTTAATCAGTGGCAATTTAAGCCAACAAATTTATTTGATTGGCTGTTGTTACTATGAACAACCAATTAAGATAACTTGAATAGGTGCTTTCTTTGCTTGATTTTATCTCCTTTTTTTTCTCTGTGTCATTGTTATTATTTGAAACAAAGCCACAATGGTACTTATTGTTACAGCAATGCCAACAATGTACAGTGAAGTTTCCATCTGGTACTTAATGCATAGCACTATAGATGGAATCACTCGGATAAGCAGTGTATACCTTTCTCTGCTTTGTTCATGGAAGTGAAGCCAGGATTAGAGAGCAATTACAACTGATGCTCAAGGCAGATGAACATCTGTCATGTGAAGATTTGCCATCCTGTGCTCGTTGTGTCAGATAAAGTTTAAAATTATTAGATTTTACAGCTGTAAAGTTAAATATAAAAAAGAACAAGATTTATGTTAATAACTATGAATGTCCACCAGAAGTACTTTGTACATTATCAAAATATCATTATTGCCAAACATGTCCAGCATAATAATAATAATAATGAGGACTTTGTATACCACCTAATCTTTAGAAGCTCTAAGCGCTTTACAACATTAGATAACACCTAAAACATATATAATGATATGATTACGAAAAACAAACACCATGACATTAGAAAACAAAAACATGCTGAAAATAGTTAAGGTAAGGAAATATTATTAAGTCTATAGGTCTATTCTTGCAGTCGAAATAGGTGATTTTTAAGAGCGCTCTTGAATGAGATCACTGTGTCTTTGTGTCTAAGTTCAGTGGGCAATTCATTGCTGGGCCCTGGTATGCAAAAGAACGTTGTCCATATGACTTCATTTTGATAGTGGGAATAATGAGGATACGAGTGTCGGAAGAGGAGCGTAAGTATCTTGCTGGTGTGTACACATGGGTGAGGTGAGAGAGGTATGTTGGACTGGAGCCAGTCAATGAAACGTAGCACAGAGAAAACATTTTGTGTTTGATTCTGGATCTAATGGGTAGCCAGTGTAGGGTACAGAGCAGGTTGAGGTGTGCTCTATTCGTGGTACTCTAAGAATGATCCGAGCAGCTTTTGAACTTTTTAAAGTTTCTGGAGTAGATACTGAGACGAACCAGACAGAATTGAGTTACAATAGTCGAGTCTTGAAAGTACTAAGGAACACACAAGTGTTTTAGTGGCATCAACTGAAAAATAATTGCAAATGGAGCTGATGCGTCTCAGCTCAAGATATGCAGCCTTGCATATGTTCATGACATGTTGGTGCAATGAGAGTGTACTGTCTAGAGTAACACCTAGGTTTCGTACTGACTGTGTGAATTTAATGTTTTTGTTGCTGATATTTATTGTTTGAGGTACAGGATGTGAATGAGAAAGTTTTTGTGTTGTAATCAGAAAGGCTTCAGTTTTATCATCATTCATCTGCAGCTTGTTACATGTCATCCATGATTTCACATCGGAAATGCACCTCTCTACACCTTGGATGGTAGCATCAACTTCAGTTGGGTGGCTCGATTTGTATATTTGGGTGTCATCAGCGTACAATTGGTGAGACACTGGATGACGATCTATGACACTTGATAGAGGCTGAGTGTATAGAATGAAGAGAACAGGTCCAAGAACAGAACCTTGTGGAACACCAAAACATAGATCAACTGGGCTGGAGTGTTTTCCATTTGCGGACACAATTTGTGTCCTGTTGACCAAGTAGGACTTGAACCATAGTAAGGCTGTATCGTGAATGCCAAATACATGATGGAGACGGTGGAGTAATATATCATGATCTATTGTGTCAAATGCTGTAGACAAGTCAAGGAGGGTGAGGACTGTAATCTTTTCATTATCCAAAGCAGAGAGAAGGTCGTTAACTACTTCCAGAAGGGTAGTTTCGGTACTGTGGCGAGTTCGATATGCAGACTGTACATTGCTAAAAGACTGTTTGAATTCAGATGAGATACAAGTTGGGATAGAACAACTTTTTCTAAGATTTTTGACATGAATGGGAGGTTAGAAACTGGGCGGTAGTTCTTTAAATCGTTATGGTCAAGTGTTGGTGTCTTCAGCAGAGGCTTTACAATGGCAGTTTTGAAAAATGATGGGAATTCCCCGGATGAGAGAGAAGTATTAATAACATCAGTTAGTGAAGGCAATATTGGATCTAAGCACTCAAGCAGCAGTGATGTCGGAATCGGATTAAGTTCACATGACTTTGGGGCACTCTTCATCATGATTGTATGTACTAAATCCATAGAGACAGGTTCAAATGCTGCTAACGGTTGCCGCTGAAATTCTGTATCGCATCTGTATGGCGACGACGAGTCAATTGAAATTGTGTTGTCAAGCTTATCTCTAATGGTTTGTACTTTGTCACAGAAGAAATTTGCAAACTGGTCCGGAAGGTTGACTGGAGAGAAGGTAGTTGGAAGTGGTGTACATTTGTTCCTTGACGTTAGCTTGTTAGTAATCTCGAAGAGCTCTTTGCAGCTGGAACTTTCAGTGATCTTAGTACTGTAGTGGGCTGATTTTGCTGCATGGACTATGTTTGTAACATTCTTCTTAGCGGCTTCATAGATTTGCTTATGAATAGTGAGTCTGGTGGAAAGCCAAAGCCTCTCAGCTTTACGGCGATTTCTTTTAGCAGTGCGAAGCTGGTCCCTAACACTGCTATACCACGGAAAACACTTTTGAATTGATACTCTGCACTTGGTTGCTGGGGCATGTTTGTCAAGCAATGAATGCAGGCAGTTATCAAGTTGTTCTACTGTATTAAGGTAACTCAGTTGTTATGATTGCTTTGATGTCATGCATTAGTTGGGTTCTATTTATCATACGGAAGTTACTCTTAGTAGCAAATAAAGGTGGAGGGTTAGGGACTGATACATCAAGATGGCATATAATGCAGAAGTGATCTGATGCAAGTTCGTGGGACACCAGGGAGGACTGTAGAATATTATCATCAGGTCTATGAAGAATCCAGTCTAAAATGTGACCATGTTTATGGGTGGGTTGGCTAACTGACTGTTTGTGGTTGAAAAAGTGAATGGAATCTAGGACTTTTGATGTGTATGGGTTTCCAGGACAGTCAAAGTGAAAGTAGAAATCTCCAAGAATAATCAGGTTGTCACCTATCGAATTTCCATACTCCAAGAGATTCTTAAACTGCTCCAAAAAGAGAGATTCAGTCAGCTTGTTTTTTCTACTAGGAGGAGGGCGGTAGAGGCAGAAAAAATGGACTGACCTTTGTTCCAGTGTGAGTGTGGCTTGGACTAGTTCAAACGATGGTGGTAGAAATTGAAGGTTGTAATGTAATTAAGACGGTTGATCATGGAGTTCTTTGCGATGACAGCAATTCCACCTCCGCGGGAGTGGCGGGGGAACGACTTGATGGAGTAACTGGGGGGTGTTAGATCCGCGCACTTGGGCTCATCGCCTGATGTTTTTAGCCATGTTTCTGTCTGGAAAAAGATGTCGATATTCTGATCGTTGATAAAATTAATTATTTCTGTGCGCTTTTCCGGTAGTCCTACTGATTGGGCATTGAATAATCCGATGCGCAGTGGTATCTCTTGGATAGTTGACACAAAGGTTGACAATTTCAGAGGAATTTGAATGAAGTTATTGAAATTAACGGTAGAGTTTTCAAATTTCGTGCCGGAAATGGCGAAAGGGAGATAACTGGAATTCTTCTTCCTGTTCTACGCTGTCCATCTTTGAAACAACGTTTCTTTTTTCGCCTACGTTTACATTTAAGTAATGATGAATGTAGTCCCAGGTCGTTTAGTCTAGTGCACAATGTTGTGTGGAGAGCCAAGGAGTGGTCATTAAAAGCAATTAATGAGGGTCCATCATAGCATAAACGGGTGGACTGGTGAGTATCAGGTGATGGCGGTATGTCGAACAACAAAGATAGTTGTAGCAGTAGAGCAAGACGGCTGAGAAAAAGTCTAATAGTTCTCGTTTCCAAAACAAGAAGATGACGAAACACATTCCAACCAATGCATGATGAACACAATAAGACAGACAACAAGCACATAAATCATGAAAAACGGCACAAAAATCTGGAGCTGCTGCCTCAAGCCTGTTAAGCAATAGCGGCCATCCACATGGATTTCTAGAGGACTGATATGTGTATATGTGTGTGTGCACACACACACCACTCCCTTGTTCTAGGGAACCTAAATAACTCACAAACCAGCTTATAATGCAGCGGCAGGTGTGGATCTCATTTTTTCTAAAACAAAATACACAAAAAAGTAGGCCCCTATTTGCTGAATATGGCCTATGACCAGCAGAGCTAAAAACACCTGAAAATAACAAAAACACTAACTACCAAACAAATAAAAATATATAAGAGGACTGCTGAAAACACATTGAGAAAACCAATAGCAAAGGCACATATGATCACGTTCTCACACATCCAAGAAAAGAGTAAGTAAACAGGATGTTGGCTGCAATGCAGGCATCAGACTGGGACCATGTTCTTTTCTCAGTTCTAGTACCTTCCATACTAACGGAAGAAGGGAATCATGTATGATCATATACAAAAAATCTGTAGCTTGCATGCGGAACTGAGCATCCTGGAAAGGTAAGCAATACAACAGTGGTAGGTGTTGTATCACTGGTATTAAAAACAAAATTTCTCAATACACAAAATAATAAATGTGAAAAGTGTCAACTGACCATCAAAACCTGTTTTTAACAATCTTTCAAATATAGATTATCTTGAAAATAGAGGTAATTTATAAAAGAAAAGCAAAGAACTTCATTACAAAGAACATATTTGTTGACAATTATTTCCAACATAAAAACAAGTATTCCAGCCCCCCTTCTCACTGTCTATCTACTTCCCTTAATTTTTCAGAGGTACCTTCTTAGCTCATGCCCTCCCTTATGCTGCAGTCTATGTTTGTTTTTAGAACCTCTTGTGCACCAGTTACCAAGGGAGAGGTATATATATATATATATATATATATATATATATATATATATATATATACACACTTGTGTGTGTGTGTGTGTGTGTGTGTGTGTGTGTGTGGTTGTAGTATAACTAATCCATCAATTCTCAAATAAATGACTGCTATTCACTAAATGTGAATAACCTGTTGTTGTTTTATTTGAAATTCTACATGTTTTCAAGATACTCACGATAACAAGAAGGGAAGGCATGGGTGTAAATCTTTTAAAGTTGATCATAGATATGACACTTGGAAGCTGTCCATTCTTGGATCCAACATAGAACAATCTGTAAGAAGAAATACATAACTGTTCACTATTATAAAAATGAAATCTATCACATTTTTCTAATTGCATTTCAAAACTAAGAACCAATTAAAATGTTCAATGAATCTGATATCTGAATAGTGATATAAATTTCATAAACAACTTTAGCTTTGAAACAGGCTAGATTATTTATAGTATTAGGCTATTATCTGTAGGAACAATATTACCAGAATTCAAGCAGGAAATGAATTCTTTGTTGTGTACCTATTCAACCTGATCCATATCCATGAATGGGTAATTTTACCAGTGAAACAAAAATGGAATGCAAATTGAATGCAAACTAAATACAGAATGGATGCAAATGAAATGCAAAGATAATGATGGATGCATTTTGAAAGAAATTGATGGGGAGCACAAATCCAAAACACATAATGCAGAATGATGAATGATAAAATAAAATGGAATGCATTTCATTATTAGACTTGAAAATCCATTTACCTGTATTTTATACTGCTTCTAAATTTTTTGTTGAAAGCCATGTTGCATGATAATCTGGGATCAGATTCTTTACACTGAGGGAAAGCTTTTCACTAGTTACAAGCCATGACATTATTCTCACAACTGACACTGACATCATCACCAGTAACTGTATCTGTACACTTTTTATCTGAACAAAATGAAATCAAAAATAAATTTTGCTGACAAATACTTACTGCAATTATTGCTATATTTTTATTCCTTGTCAATTAAACGCTGTGTTTTGAATTTTATGCATTTTATATTTTATTAAAGAACAATTTTAATAAGAAAAGATATGAAAGAAAATCCTGACTTTGGTACATGTATATGCATTCCAAATAAATGAAAATGAAAAAAAAAAATGACTATAAGCATTACATGCAAAATCAGAATGAATTTCTGAGATCATAAATGAAAAAACCACAAGATGATAGCTGACATGCACACGGAATGGAATGTAAATAAAATGCAGAATGAATGCAAATGAAATGCAAACAAAATGCAGATTTGGCAAAATTACTCACTTCTGGGTACATATCTAAATTAAAAGTCCCTCAAAGGGACTGACCCTCTACTGGCTGCAAAGAATTTTTTGGAATCCAAGATAAGACCATGTCTTTATTTTAACTGTTGAGTGCTGAAACCGTTTCCAATATTCTTCATAACAAGATTTTCATGATGGATGCCACGGTGGCCACACTGAATTAAGATTGGCACCATTTTCATTTAGGACCAACTATATATCATAAGTAGTCTTTTGTTGAAAACCGAGTAGTGATAACAAGATTTTCAAGATGGCCATACTGGATGTCAGATTGTCACCGATTTCATTTAGGATCGATTAGACATTATAAGATGACTTCTGGTAAAAACCCTATGCTGATATGACCATCCATTCAGGAGAAGCAGCGATAAGATTTTCAAGATGGCCACTATGGTGACCATATTGGATGTACAAGCAGCACTGTTTTCATTTAGAACTAACTAGACCTTGGGATGAATGTGTGTTTGTAAAGTTTCATGGCAATCCTCCATGTAGTTTGGGAGAAGTAGCAATAACAAACCTGTGCAAATGGATGGACGGATGTTAAACAGGCCATCTCATAAGTTCTATGACCAGTAGAGCTAAAAATTGAGGTGGTTTACAAAATGGAATCAAAACACGAAAAAAAAATATTGCCCATTTTAATGTTAACAAGCTTGTAAGCTTATAGGGACCAATTTTATTAAAAAGTCTCTTGTACACTCCCAATGACAGTTGTCAAGAAATAAATCTGCAACAAATCAAAGTGTGTGACAACAAATGAAGCTGCTTAAAAACGTGACTCCCTAACTCAGTTATAAAGAGAAACTTTGTACCTTATCCATTTCATATGCTTGAAAGGCAAGACAATACGGTCAAACTTGGTAATCCTTAAAAGTCGTATCATTAACTGTAAAGATATTACATATCAAAGAGAAGGAAAATATATAAAGTGGATACTATGCTGATTAAAACACACAACAAAGATGAAATGCACACTAGACACTGACACCAGGCAATGGCCTACTGTAAGGAAGAGACGTTGTCATTCCCCACGATTGTTTTCTCTGTGTTTTAAGTGGTTCCTGAGGGCATGAATCGAGTCTCAAAGAGCTGCCTCTCTCAACATATTGATCAAGAAGCGCAACTGACCACCTTCTGATTGACTATGGATAGCAACGTGGTCTTTGCTACGAAGCATGGTTACGTCATTACGACAACCGAACCATCCAATCAGAATCTGAAGATAGTTTGGGTCTATATATGTACCTATTAGTGTTAATAGCACATCAGCACAATAATGGCTATATGGTACCAATTAAAAGTAAAGTATTAAAACTAACTGTAAAAATGAAGAATTGCATAAACGTTTAGGAAGATAAACCCCTTCCAAATAAAGGGTAGAATGATGTACTACATGGTAAAATATATTAGTAAAGATGCTAAAAATGTGTAAAACGTATATAAAATCGAGTATAAATACAATAGATATAAACTCCTTAAAATATATGGTCAACGCTTGCATTCCCTCAAAAAGTCAAAGATTTTCTTGGGCGGTATATCATGATCAAGTTTCTTACTCAAATTCACATTAAAAATTTGTCTCACAGAGTGAAAGTCAATACACTCACAAGAATATGTTCCCATAGTTTGTACAGTCCCAGAGTTTTTGTTCAAGGACTTTTCAATGAATTTTCAAAGACTTCCAAATGTTTGCCAGAAGTATTTTATTCTTACAGAAACTGAACTTTCTCCATATGTTACTTTGTTTATCACTGCATAAATCTGTACAAAAGTAGAAGAAAAAACAATTAGCATGCCACTACAGCAAAGGAACACGGGCAAATTACCTGTGTCATGTGTCATTTGATCCATCCAATTTTATCCAATTGTATTTATGTATTCATTACTTTTGGAAAATACATAAATAACAAAAGTTCTAAAGATAAAAGTTATATATTTGGTTCACTTTTGACATTGGGTTATCCCTCAGAAAAATGTATGGTGTTTTTCAACAAATTCTAGGGCTTTTCAAGGACAATGCCAATTTTGTTTAATTTCAAGGAGTTTTAAAGGCAACCCCTCAAATTCAAGGATTTTTCAAGGTTGTATGAGCCATGGTTCCACTGTGACACTGGTAGGGTATGCACTCTGGACAATGTTTACATTTCAGAAGGCATGCATGAGTCTGGTATGTGTGTCCGATATCGACACAATACAAGGTCATCTCTGTGATTTATTCTATATTAAGGATGCCAATCTCCAATGATGGGATTGATGTTCCGAGGTTTGTTTGTGGAGTTTTCATTCCACATATTTTGCAAAGTATGAAGAACATGCTGATTTATATAATATTTGAGGCCAGTGTTTGAAATCTTCCACTGGTGACTGCATGGCAGCTTTGGTTGTTTTATCTGCTGTTCCAATACCATTAATACCAATCTGACAAGGCAGTCAAAAGTACAGAATACTTTTTCCAGATTGTATCAGCAAGGCATGTTTCTGTAAGATCTGGGATGTCAACAGGTTGTCAAATTTCAAATTATGCAATGCTATCAGTCTGGAAACGGTATCCGAAAAGATGATGAAATTTGTTTTTTGCAAGGTTTCAATATTTCAATCTAGTTAAAAGAATCTGAGTATGGCTGTAATTTCTGCGATAAAAATGGAAGCTTTATCCAGTAACCGGCTCAAGATAGTGAAATAAGGAGTTGCAACAGGGGATCCAACCTTGTCCCCATCTTTTAAATAGTCTGTATAATACTGGGACATATGACCATGATAGGTGGCTCTGATCTTATTGAATTTACTCTGAAAAGGAAAGGATTTGCAGAGCACTTTTTTAGTTGGCAAAAAAAAATATTACTTTGGGGATTTTGTATAACCAAGCTGGCGATTCTGAAATACAGAATTATGTAATATTTCCAACATTATTTTGTGCTGTTTCTAAGTGAGGACAAATTAATATACCAAATGGTGGAATGAAATTTGACGTCTGAGTGTACAAAGTTTGGTATTTGGGTTTCAATGGACTAGAAAACAGTTTTGTAGCATATTGAAGAGTCATTTTTGTTTGTCTGAGATAAAGTGATTGTTCGTTTGCTTCAATACAGAAGCTTTCTGATCAGGAAGTCCTAAACACACCCAGACAAAGTCCCTCACTGTTTATCAGATCAAGCACCTGCAGGCAAGACCTACAACCTGATCTATAGACAATCGAGCTATAGTCAAGTGTAGAGCTTATTAAAGACCTGTATAGCCAGTGCAAGACTTTCCAATCAACATATATTAACATTTGTCCCCAAGGTATCTAATATGTGGAAGGAAAGTTAGTTCATAGTCGAAAATAAGCCCCAAACATTGTCTTCTTCACAACAGGAATAAGACAACCATTAAGACAGAGTTTTGGGTCATCATGAATTCAATGTAATTGGCATAAGGGCAATCAGTTTTAGATTTCAAAAATGTGAACCCATTTTCTTCTGCCTATTTCTGAACTCTGTTTACATTTATCTGTACTTAACATTCAGTACTCTTTAATCTCTAGCAGATCATAAAGTTGTCGACACATAATGAGCAGTCAGTTCCTGGATGAAGGTATTTCACAATCCCATTAATTCTGATATTGAATAGGATGACAGACAATATGCTGCCCTGTGATACATTTATATCATGAGCATAACTTTCAGAACAGGCACTGCCTACCTTAACTCCGAAAGTTCTATCTTTCAAAAAATTGGATATAAAGTTGGAGAGTCCTTTAGACCTATGCTAGGAAAGGTCATCCATCATGACTCGCTTCTTTGTGATGTCATAAGCTTTTCAAAGCCAACTACATGATCTTCCTTTATCAAAGCTTCTCTAATAAATGTTCAAGTAGGACAAGATGGTCTATTGTGCTTCTCAGGCATATAAATTCACACTTAATATCTGACAGTAGTTTGTTGGACTTAAGATACCAGAGGAATCTATCATTTATCATCTGTTCCATGGTTTTGCAAATATGGCTTGTTAGTGATATATGGCAATAGTTGGGAGAGTCGGTATGGTCTTTTCCAAGTTTAGGTCCTGGTATTAGTCGGTGGCTGAAGGGAAGGTTGAGCTGCAATGAGGATAGAATGGTTGATTGGGTCCGCATAATATGCCACATACAAAGGTAATGGTTGGTTGATCTGAAACTGGGATGGTGATGGACAGAAGACAGCTGATGATAGAAGCCAGCAAGGTCAGATTCACACCACATGCACCTGGAATTACAGGCACTTTGGTCCTGCTCAGGCATGCTGGTGGACTTGTGCCCACTGGGATGCCAAAATGCAAACTTTCCCAACATATCCAAGTCTGTATTTGAGAGACACGATAAAAGGTGGGATACTAAGTCTCACAAGGTCAACAACTGTGTCTGTTTCCTGAAGAAGTCTCATCTGAAATTCAAGCGGGGATAGGTGGGTGTAGCATAGACACAACAAATGCACTCCAATGTTCTGCGTCCAGCTGACCTGATGTGATGCCTGCCAATGGTTAAGTTCTAGGAATCTTGAATGGGGGAGAGGTCATTGAGGCGTCCCCCATTATGCTGGCCACTGGCGTACTTTTAGGATGTGGATTCAGACCATCACTATCTGTAGGTTTAGACTTCACTCGTCTCTCCCATAATTCAGACTAGTATGCAAGACTGTGGATCACATCCCCTCTGACCATTCTGTAGAGACACTGCATGGTGATGATGAAGTGCATTATTGGTGCAGGCAAGGCACATCTTGTGCATGTCCTCAGTGACCTTGAACTTCTTATACTTTGCGCATTTTGTCACCATTGTATATCTAGAATGACAATGAAAAAATGACTAATCAATGGGAAATGACAACCTGAAAGTGCAAACTATGTCTACAAGAAAGCAAGGGCATGTATGTCGGGCCTACACTCAGAGCATTACTGCAAAACATGCGATCTTGATCACGAAATCTAAAGGTTGAGCAAGCATGTCACAGAATTAATTGTCTCGGCTTTGTAATGATTCAGCCAAAGTATAAACAAAATACAACAAAGGGTTATGGAAATAGCAAATGAAAAAAACTGTAATCACAATCTTAAATCTTATGATCAAAAGAATGAGAATCAAGAATGCATATTGCAGAATTAATTGTTTAAGTTTCATAATGATTCATCCCAAGATGAAAAAAAAATTCCATCAATGGGTTTAGGAAATATAAGTAAATGAAAAGTTGTAACAAAAATCTTAATGCAAATTTTTTATGATTGTGACCTTGACCGAAGGTAAAAGGAGCATGAGAGCATGTTGTAGAATGAATTGTCTTTGCTTCATACTGATTCATGCCTTATATGATGAGAATCTTTGCCAATTTTTTTTTTCTACCAAAACCCAAGCACTTTATGCCACCATCACTGATATCATAAAAGTAACTGATATGTCTTGCTTCCCACCAACGTGGGCTTGACAATAAAGCACACCCAATTAAGCTGTATATAAATCTTCGCATGTCCCACAAGATAAACGTACCAAACAGTATTAAAAATACTGTGTGCAACTACAAGGTCAGAGGCAAAGTCCACAAAAGTCTAAACATATTCAAAGTTATAGATGAAAACACAACAATAAAGTTACCAATGTCTTCAAGCATCCTTAATTGTCATTAGTATACCAAATTTAAAGGCAGCAGAGAAGAAATAATGATGATCTGAAAAATTTTGAGAGGCGACATGATGCAATGTCGATTGTATCGAAGTGAAAGCTTAAACTGAAGAGCATCCAGTATATGTGTGGAGACCTAGAGTGGCAAGGGAGGTAATTATAATAGTATTTTGGAAGAATTTCTTCCCATAGATACTATTGTCAATGTCTATATGATATACAGATGGGAAAGATGAAACTTTGCATCTTTTCAGGAGGGCTGGATTTGAGAGGTAGTGAAGTTTACTTACTAATGTAATGTGATAGGTAATGTATTCAGCTGAGAAATTTGAGGACATATTTACTGACAGAATTCAGTGATTACAGAGGTGTCCAAATATATTCATATAAAATACTTATATCAATAAAATTTGAAAACCAAAAGCTACCTAGAGAAGCCAAGGGCAGCTCCATTCATAGTTCCACAGACAGAGATGGCAATCAGTATTGGCATGATCCACCTCACCACTTTCATGGTACTGTCTGCAAAGGTCTGCAAACAAAACATAAAGTCTCAATCTACATGGAATTTGTATTATATAGTCAGATATTGATCTGCACTCTGTGTCTCCAACACTCTTCTATACAAATAAGTTACTAATAAAAACCTATAGCAATTTATTTTAATTATTTTACTTGTCTGGGTTAGTCAATGTTTTCCTATGGGACAATTTAAGTCTGATGGATGAGACTGGATTGTATTTGCAAATCATTTCCAATTAGGCCAATATTAGATACTGCCATATTTGCCCTAAGTTTTTGAACACTCTTACAAAAAATTCCCAACAATTATTTAATGCAACCTATGTTTTGGACAGTTGTAGTAAGCAATATATTTTTCCCCTAATTTTTTGACACACTACAAATTAAGATTAGTTGCAGTTTGCATGAAGAAACAGAAAGGTAATTTAATATAGCACCTGTATTTGAAAAATGAAAACGATTGATACCGATTATAAAAGATCCTCAATTATTGCAATTTTAGGATTATCAATGACAGTTTTACATTCCTATCTTGTAGAACAAATTCTGATCTTTTTTAAGGTTTATATTGTTCAATTATTAGCTTCAAGTGAACATACATTAATAGACATGATAAAACAAAATTTTTATCAGTTATGGTTAGAAGTTCTGTTTTGAAATTGTTTCCTTGAAGAAAAAGCGCAACATCTGCTAAAAAGAAAGGTTAAATTAATAAAATTGGAACTTTAATTCCTAATCGTGTTTAATTGTTGAAAATGATTTCAATCTGTCATATGTAAGCCATTTCGCTACTCTGTAAGATTTTCAGTCCCTCATAAGCCATACTGTTGATGCCCTATCTAAATCGTAAAATGCTTTTTTAAAAAATGCATTGAATGTACATGTATTTACTTTCCAATACATACTTTGAATCAATAATAAAAAACAATCTTGGTTAAGTAGATAACAAAATTGAAGTAACATATACTTTTATATGGTGTGTACATGACAGTGACCCATACTTGGGACTATTACTGCAGTAAAATTAATACAGAAAGCAATCTTTAGTGGATTTTGTACATACAGGTTTCAATGGTCTTTGAAAGTATGTTCAGTCTTATGATTAAGCTGAAACAGTTTTATCTTATACAAAAGTGAGATGTGCAACAATTATGACAAATGAAATATTACCTGTTGTTTTGATGTAGGTATTTTCTTGTTTGGAAACAATAGCATTTACATAGAAGACATTAAAATAAAAATATATAGACCACAAAGATTTTGATTTCATTGTATTTACAATGCAAACACAAATCATTAATCGTCTGACTCCAGCAACACAAATAGCAATCAAGCTTGCCCCACTTTCATCCCAACCCCCGCTTTCAAAGTTTTGTTAGAAATTGTTTCCTTTGGACATGAAAAAGAAAATTATGTTTGCTGTCCAAAAACACATGGTAAAGATGGTACCTACATTTTTAATTTTTTTTTAATAATATTTTATATATTGAGTGTGTAGAAAACTAATTTGCGAGTAAAAATTGTTTTTGACAATATTTAACTGATCGTGATACACTAACCTTTTGACTTGTTTTAGTAATAAAAGTCTTAAAATGTCATCTACTTACAGAGACAGAATTTAGATGAGAGTGGTCTCCCCCTGGATTGAGGGATTGGTGCCAATCTCATCATTTGTCAGTTACTACTGGTAAAGAAGGGCACACTTTTCCAAGGATGAAACTGTAGGAAGGACCTGGGAGGGACTGTCCATATTATGATCAGGCAAGTATTAATGAAATAACATATTTTAATCACCCCAAAATTTCTTCTTAAAATATATTACTCCATCATAATACATTAGGAGAATAATTGCCTCTATGGCTCCCACAAGGCACATAATAAAAAAACAGAAAATAAAGATAAACGGTCGTTATGGATTATTTCTGAATGACTGAATCAAGCACACCCCAAGATGACTTTCTGAACAGAGTGCAGTCACTGCCAAATAAGCAAAAGACGATAAATTGTATTGGCTGACAGCAAAATCTTACTGATTTTGACTGCCTGGGAACCAATTGCGCACAAATGGTTGATGATCATGGATAGAAAATGTATGGAAGAGAAGACAAAATCTTCAGCAAGAACACTGCTGCATTTATTTCTGCAGTAAGCATACAGGGAAGGAAAAAATGTAGACTCAAGTCTCCAAAATAAATTTTAGAGTGGAATGATTATTCAGGCACAAGGAATTCAAATCCAGGTACAAAAGGCCCATGTTAGGGGAGGCTGATAATGATATGCAATTAAATTTTCTGGAATAAAGAAGTAATAGGTAAGGGTATTTGCGACCCTTATTTTTCTTTCTAAATGACCATACTTTAACAATAAATGGGTGAAGTCTTCAGAAAACATTTCTCTCTCACAAATCCTGCATAAGTAGAGTAACCCACATCATTACAAAGCCTCTGAATGACCTGAAAAGATAGTGTTCTGCTGCTGATATAGGTCACACAAGATTAAATGTAGCCTTTTGGGATGAAATGTCTCTCAGATCTAAGCTGGTGACTGTTGTGTCAGACCTCAACCACTTGGCTTGAATGATGCTGGTTGGGGAACAGTTTTGTTTGGATGCTATGCTGGTAGCAACTGCCTTAACCTCATGGACTGTGCTTATGGCAGGAGCAATACATTGACAACTTAAGTTGCATTCTCAATATAAAATATGCAAATACGATGTTTATTTAGAGGTCTGGACATCGTAAATTTGTCTTGACTCAAAATGTATCTGTAAAAGGGGTGAAAACTTTTCATAAAGATTATGTACATTCATAAGGGTTGGCATTTCTGATTTTCATTTAGGACCAACAAGACATTGTAAGAAACCTTTAGGTGTAAACCCCATGTCAATATGACCATTCATTTAGGAGGAGTTGTGACAACAACATTTTCATACCTGAACCTCAAACAGCTTTTATGACACAAAGCAGACACAAAAGCAACCATAAAACGTACCTGTCACTGTGACCTTGAAGATAGCATATAGACTGCAATATATCTTCCAGTCACAAAATACATGTATACCAGATTTCATTCAATTATCTGTAACCACTCATTTGTTAAACAGCCCAAGGGAAAATTTTACTGAAACCTCAAATATTGGCCTGTAACCTTGACCTACAAGATATCCATTGTGTCATGTCATGTACCCATTGTGGTACATGACAAATATAGCAAGTTTCATTTGTTAATCTCAAATGGCTCTAATGTTATAGAATGGACGGCATACAAAAAGGTCCAAATACTTACCTACAACCTTGACCTTGAAAATAAGGTCTCCAATGTACTATGCAACTCACTAAGTTTTATCTCTTGATCTCATGCAACTCATGAAGTTTCATCTCTTAATCTCAAACATCTCTTAAATTATTGAGAAGAAATGAAAGTGTGAAGGAAAAGTTTAAATACTGATCCATGACTTAGACTTGAAGATATGACCAGCAATGTGGTAAAACAGTCACTTTCTACTAATAATGTGTAAGTATACCAATTTTCATCAATAAAGCCAAAATGGTTATAAAGTTATACAGCAGATAGGATAGTGAGATGGAAAACCTGAAATACTAACCTGTGACCTTAACTTTGAAGACAAGATCACCACTAAAGTACACAATACCATACATGCCAACCATAGAGATGCAGAAGCATAACCTACATGGCAAAAAAGTGTAATCTGAGCATAAAAAGTGTAATCTATATATTACATGCCATAATTACAATAAACTGTATGAAAAATGTACATTTTGTTTTTCTAATAAGCTGGATCTGCAGCTGGTTAAAATTCTTGTCACAATTTGACAAAATCCATGTGGATTAGTACCAGAATACAAACACAAAAGATATTGACAAATTATTTATATACAACACTCACTTTAACTAGTCTACATGTCTAACTTTTGCTGAATGATCGTAAAGTCAAGTCCACAATTTCTGCAATGAGCATGATGATGTACTCATCCTGAGTGCTGTATTACATCACTCTCACATTCTTTTTAAATTTGTAAAGCACAACTGATTTGTCCTTTTCTGTTTTGCTTAACATCTGGCGTCATTTGTATTTAAAGTATAGACTGGTCCGCTACCTAAATATATTTATCAAAATATAATGAATATGGAAGATAAGTTTTCAAACTGAAGAAACCTGTCTGTTTTCTTGGAAATGTGTCATAAACAGCTGCTATAAACAGAAAATAAGGAAAGTACACATAGATCCACAATGGACAAACATACTCTTATGCTATTCTTATGCAGCAGTCTCCTCTTTTAGAATATTCTCAAATTGATATGATGTGTGGGATTAAAGAGATGATAATAAAAATGACAAACACAACTTTTTATTGCGTTAGGTTTATTTATTTTTTTAATGTAAAAAAAATGAACTCCATATACAGACAAGCATAAGATGTAATTAGGTGAAAATAAGTGTAATGATTACACCAAAAGCGTCATGGTTGACATGTATGCAATACACACATTCTAGTGATAACATAAGTATACCAAGTTTCATCCCTTAATTTTGAAGAGCTTTGAAATTATCAACATAAATGGAAAGTGCAACAGAAAACTTATAATATTTTTAAGTCGTGATCTTGAACTTGAAGATATGATCCACAATGTGGTAGGCAACACAATATCTAATGATGATGTGTAAATATACCAAGTTTCATAACTTAATTTCAAACAGCTCTAACATTATAGAGTGGAATGGAAAGTGTGATGGAAAATGGAAAATATTGAGCCATGACCTTGACTTGAAGATAGGACCCTAAATGTTCTACATGACACACCTTCTAATGATGCTGTATAAATATGCAAAGTTTCATCCCTAAATCTTAAAATGGCTTGAAAGTTATTGAGCAGAAAAGAAAGTGTGAGGGAAAACTTTAAATGTTGAGCCATGACCTTGAGCTTGAAGGTCATATGAATAATCCCCTTATCCAAGCGAAACCAATCTCTTCTGACCTCCATCTCTGCAAGCAGACAATATTTTAGCAATTTATTTCTAAAACAAGCCAAATTATGTTTTTTTTAAAAACATTTTTTGTGCTTGAGAGGGCTGGATTTGCGAGGTAGGTGATGTTCTCAAAGTGTATTATCAGGTAATGTATTTGACGAAGAAACCGAGAAATACCTGGCCATATTCACTCTACAAACATCAATCAACACTGCAATTTTATACACGAGTCTCCAGAAAAATTTGCTTTCAATAGTAACAAGCTACATAGAAACTTGAGGGTTATCATTATACAATGAATAAGTACTGCAAGTTTCATTTCAAGAAATAAAAAAATATAAATATTACTCATTTCTTATTTTCAGGTATAAGGTACATACTGAATTTGACTACTTTTGTCTCTGATTTAGCAGTTCCTAATAGGATATAGCACTCTCTGACATCTTATTTAAATAATTTTTTAACAATTATAATCTGCAAAAATGTCATATTTTAACCCTTAAAGTGCTGTATAGTTTTGTAGCAGAAGATTGCTCAGTGCTGAATTGTTTGAGAAAAGAAATGAAAACTGCACTCTGCTTTTAAACTGCCTGTATTTTAAATACAGTCCTACCCGTTTATGTCGACATCCTCGGGCCCGAGGAAATATTGTCGACATACGCGGATGTCGAGAGAAGTGTTTGGGGGGGGGGGAGGGATGACCTGTCGTCAGTGAGCAGGATTTACACTTTGAGAAAACAATGGAAATTTTGAGTGCATGAAGACAAAACCAGCGTGAAATACACGTCTATATTGACAAATTACATTTTGGTTACCTTTGTGTAATAAAATCCACAATGCATTAAGTGCATGTATATGAAAAATCGATGAATTTGTGTACGGGTCTCATGTTTAGAAAATGTATGCATCGGTCACATCATGATAGGAAACACATGTATAAAAAATGGTTGTCCTCATTTGATCTAACACGTCATCACAATTCACTACGATAATCATTGTTGCCAGTAGCACATGGTTGCATAGTTGCTATTTTACATGCTACAAAGTACATGTACATGTACTTAAATTGGCCAAGATTTTGGTCAGCCTGAAACAATGTTCCCATCTTACTGAGGCTACCAAGGGGATGGGGCTATTCACAGGGAAATGATAACATGTATTTATTTACGGAAGTCATCGTGAAAAGTACATAAAATTGAACAAGAGATATGCGGCTGATATGATTAATTTACCTTCAACGTAGCCTTTTTTTATAAACTCAGCAGCTTTCATCCATCTAGACCCACAAGTTGTACTCCTCCTTTTTTTTTTTTACTGGTCCGCCACCAGTACAAAAAAGAAAAAAAAAATAAGGCGGAGAACAACTTGTTGGTTTATCATCCATCCTGACAGGGTGTTATGTTTAAGTGAAAAGTTTTCACAGACATATTTGCGAGATGCCCCACCTTCAATTTCCTTAACAGCCAGATATTTAGTTTCCAGAGACTGTAAATTTAATCTGCGTTTTACGCTGCTGTTGGTAGCCATCGTAAACATAAATAAAGTTAAAAAGGAAACTTTCACAGCACAATAAACTTGTTTTAATCACCGATCACTTTGGAAAATGCAACAATCGATCAGATTTCATTGCTTTTATTCAAGTTTGGTGATAATTTCTTTTAATGAAGGGTGGATTGTTTTTATTGAACATTGTAACCGGCTTGCTTTGATGAAGGGTACATGTGTTATTTAAGTCGCCGCGAGAGGCCAACTTTATAGGACCAAACAAAAGCCTGTTTTTTAATCCACCGAGACATTAATGCCTGGCGGCAAGATCAACTAATTGTTGAACTAAGTACAGGTCGGAACTGGTCGCTTGTCAACATAAATGACCCGGCGACAAAATTAAAACTTGGCGGCAAGATCAACTAATTGTTGAACAAAGTATGGGTCGGAACTGGCAGCTTGTCGACATAAATGATTAGAAAACAAAGAATTTGTTCAAGCTGGGACCAAGGGCTTCTGTCGACATGTACGTTTATTTTTTATCTCGAAGTCGACATAAGCATGACAAATTTGGTAGTAATAGTAGACCAAGGGACCGGGACTTTGCTTTTTTGTCGACATAGGCGGCTTTTCAACATAAGTGATGTCGATATAAGTGGGTAGGACTGTACTATGCATAACAGATATACAAACCCTATATGAAAAATAATTATAGATGTCTGAACTTTTTTATAGGCATCAAGTCACATATGTAACTTTATCATATTTGCACTTACAGGTGCAAATACGGGTTAATATATAAATTACCTTTGTATTTCATCTGTATTATTGACCTTTTTAATGAAAAAGTTCAAATATGTGACAACCATATATATGTATGTCTGTTACAACTTTATATCCAAGTTGTGAACATTGGTAACAGTTAATAAGCATCCAGTTAAGGAACACCACAAGTAAGTTTACACCCCTAAAGTTTATAATAAAAATTCACAAAGCTGAGCGGTTTTCTTGTTATTTATTCTAGTATATGTCTGTCATCTAATGTCCAATTATGAGCTTATAAAGACAGTCACCTATCAAGTTCATTACCTGTTCATGTGTTACTTGCTCAGAATATTAAGAAATATATCCCAACTCATTTATTTGGGGGGGGGGGGGGCTGAAGTATGGGGTTGATATCACATACTCAGTTGTCCAGTACAACTCAATATCAGATTTATACAACAAACCCATGGCCATAACCAATGCAAATAAAAAAAAAGTTTCAATTCATCAGGTGCGACAGGCTTTCATTTTCTCATCCAGCTGTCGTCTATAAAGTCTGCCCATTTATACTCTGCTGTGCATACAGATTCATTTGATCTATGATTAGATGCAAGAAATCCTATAAAAAAAATAGCCTTAAATGGTCTATGTACCAATCAAATTTAGTTTAACAACCATTCATGTATAGCCAAAGTACCGGATGTGTAAACAGTTGCTTACCTGAAAAACGACTTAAGTCTCGACAAGCAGTACGATACTTCTACCGGCAGTGCAACTTTGTGTCACGACTAGGACTTTAAGGGTTAAAATCAATTACAAATAACACATTGATCGAAACTTTCAAAAATAAAAAAGCAGATTTTTGAACTCAGATTAGTACATCTCTAGTGAATAAAAACATTTAAAATAAGCACTGTTTAGTGTAGAAACTGTATTGTTTTGAAAATAAAGTTTAAGCATATTTTGTGTGCTTAAAACAGAAGTTCCATTCTTGCTTATGGAAGTTACAATGATGATACAGCTTTCTGCATATATACTGATATAATTATGTGATTACCACTGCAAGAAATTTAAGGCATATAGTAATGTCATCCAAAACTTCTAGTTGAAAAAAATGTAGAAGATACATGACTTCTAAAAACTTTAGCATAAAATCCTAGCACTAACACGCACAAAAGTAATGCCTTTCTCTCACTATTCACAGGCAAGACAAAAAATATATGATCCTTTTATCTAAAGTATGTTCAGGCCTTATGATATATACTACAGCTACTGCAGGGGATAGCAGCATCTCTCTCGGCGACAGGACTGCCAAATAAGCAACATTTACCACCAGGTAAAACACAATAACCAGGGTCATGGAGATCCCTATGGATAGGGGTAAATTTCTGAAAGTAAAGAATCCCTTTATAGTGTACAATGTTCATATTTTTCTAATAGAATCACAAAACAAAACAAAACCTCAAAAATCTGCAAGCTATTAATGTTCATTAAAGCATAGCCATTTATCAGCCTATTGCTCTCATACCATGATGTGAACAATTTAATTGACAGCAATCAAATAAAATCTCTCTATGCTATTGTAATGTTTATAACAATACAGTTGTCCCCCTTTTATAAGGCCATCCCTTCTGCCGCAGGAAAGTGGCTTTATAAGGGGTGTAGCCTTTCTAGAGGGGGATCACATAGATGTGAGTAATAACTACGCATAAAGTATGAAAGGAGTAACTAATTTTTATATATTTTAAATATTATTTTAAAAATCACAGGAATATTATCAGGTTATGAACTTAATGTGATAAAACTAATATCAATGTAATTTTTTTAAAAATATGGTGCAAAACCACCTTGTCAGTAAATTCTGGCCGCAAACATTTAGTTGCAACTATTACTGTACGTCCATCGATTCTGTCTTCCCACTCAATGCAGTTGTATGTATATTAATGATTTTTATTTTAATCTTTCTGACATCAAATTTCTAAGTAGTGATCAAAGGACTCTCCCTCTTTTAGTTGAGTCTAATTGCTTTCACTTTTTGTTCTAAACTGAGATTTCTGATGACATGTCGCAGTTATGCGACAACTTATTCCTTCGTGGGCAATATGTAGTTATCACACAAGATGCTCAGTGTTTACAAAGGAAGTGAGCTTGTCACGTGATTGACTTTTCTTCTCCAGCCTGGTACCCAGTTAAATACATTTCATAATCAAAGAGAGGGAAGCCAGAAAGGCTAACATACCATTTTATATTTGGCGACCAGATGTCACGCTGACTTGAGCTTAACAATAATCTGCTTCTCAGCTGTTAGCTTTTGTCATCTTGATAATCGGTGGTAATAATAGCCAGTAATTAGTGACAAAAGCTAACATCTAAGGAACACACGGCAGTAAAGATAATTGGATTACTTACATCTTTGTATGGATTAAAGTTACTGTATCGGAATGTTACAACAAATATCACTGTGTTTAGTTGAGAAATTAACAAATATTAGCTAGATTTCTTTTTGTAAACAACAATTATGTGGCCACTTGCGAGGGGTAAATTTGACAGTTTTTGCACTAAATGCTGGTCACATTAGAGGGGTGACTGTCCTTGAGGGGTCCTTTTTAACATAAACTCATCAGTGCCAAGGTATTCTGGCCATATAAAGCGGATGGCCTCTGGTCGGGGGGGGGGGCCGTTCAAGAGGGGGACCACTGTAATATGTTAAGTTCTTTTTGAACTACTAAATATTTCCATCAATGCTTTGTTATATCAATATTTATAAAATATGGGGGGATTTTTTTGTGTGTGTGGTTTCTGCCACAACATAGGGTGGGTGTGCAATTCATTAACAGAAAAGACCAGTTATGAACATTCCACCTAAAGACTAATACAAATGATGTACTTATTAACTGATGTGTATTAAGTTGAAATCATGGAGTTCACAAACATGTATGCTTCACAAGAAGTTTATTTACCAAACATTTGCACTTACAATATATACATTACTAATTAATTTAATCTGAAACAATCTGTTTAGTTGAGTGATTAAAAAAATTAAAAAATGGTAGCGGTAAAACCTTGTATTTGTTAAGATTATCGTAATGATATCAGAGTACCCAAATAAGAAAACTTCAACAAAGCTACATGAATAAAGTCGCAATATTTCCTATGCATATAACTCGCAAGTCAACAAAAAGTGACATTTGTAACATCAATCAAGTGAGAGTTTTTCATTTTGACAGTCACTTTTTTGTTTCTGATCATTGACAAAAGAGCTTAAGGGAGGTAAATTGTGGAAAAACTTACCCTGATATTAATTAACAACAGCCAAATCTTAACAATGACACACCTTCATACTTGCTTATAAGTCAGATTCAACTGCAAACTGCACAGACTCAGATCTGCCATCGCATAATGCGTCAGCAGACCTGGGTCTGCTCAGTTTATTAGGAATAATCAGTAGAACAAGCAACACAGACCCTGATCTGCAGGCACATTATGTGACAGCAGATCAGGGTCTATGTTATTTGCAGTTGGATCCAACTTATAAGTGAGTACAGACAGTACATGGCTTGAGACTAAATTGGTCATTATACTGGGCTGACTGTATTAACATCTGCTATGTATTTTGCTACAAAACATACGAATATAATGGTAATTTTATTTTCTCATTAACTGATTTAATCACACATCTGACCTAATTCATATACAGTGCTAGCCTGATACCCTAACTTGTATTCTACTCAGTGAAAACATACGAAACAGCTTTAACTAATCAAAATGCACACACCGCCTAATTAATGTCTGAACTTTAAAATTGCATGGAGCAGAATATATTTACTGAAGAATATTTTTCTGACATCCAGCGTGTTTATGAAGGCAGCAGCTTACTTGCATAATAAGTACCAGTAATCACATGCATGAAATGTCCATATCAGCTCCAATAATCACAACCATCACGAATACTCCAAAAATGAACTTCAGTCCTTCAGTTAATGGTATCATTTCGCATGTATGAATCTACATGTGATACACCACATGCAGTTATGTAAAACACTAACCTATTTGGGTTTACAATTTCATCCACAAGGAAACTGATGTAGTTCCTGTAGAAAAAAAACGAGAAACATTATGATTATTATCTGTAAACATACATCTTAAAAACATTATTTAACCAGGTTTTATGGAGGAAAATTAAGAGTTTGGATTTATCTCTAACCATTAAACACCATTTATTGGGCACATTAAAGTTGACTAAACATAACTGGATTATTTTAGAAACTTTCGTCTGGGATAGGGAAAAAGAGAAAGAAAAAAATTAGAAATATGTTGATACAGCATGGATGACCCCAACAATTTAATGGAATGGCAAAGTTCCAAGTCTAAAAGAGGCCACAACTAAGTAATTTTTTGTTGGAGAATATGAAAATAACAATGTGCCTATACAGCACAGAAACCCCTGCCAATAAGATGTACACATGTAAGTGACGGGCAAAGTTCTAAGTCGAATGAGGGCCACAACTGAGTAACATTTTGTTGAAAAATATGAAAATAGAACTTGACTTAAATCTTCTCAACGGTTAATTATTGTGAAAATCTTCAAAATGTTAATTTATCATGTTTTTTGTAGAACACTGGTAGATTAGAAACCAGTTTCTCTGGTAAAATTTACTCCAGCTGATTTCAAGATTTTTAAGACAGTTCAGGGATTTACAAATTGTATAAAAGTCAGCTTGCCCAGGGCAAGCTGATTGGAAAATTGACTTATCCACTGGAGATCTGAGCTTGCCCCAAACAATATAACCCAACATGAGTAAAAACAAATCATAAAATAAAATATGGGATAGTTTAAGGAAATCACATTATATAAATTTTAACTTTTGTTTTCTTTTTATTTTTGGTGGCACCTTAAAACCATGTGCCGATAATTAAAAGTTATCTAAAAAATATGTAGATATGTAGATGAGAAAGGGTTAAAACACAGATATAGTTAGAAAAGCAAAAACAGACATGTACATTCATATAGACAGATAAGATAGGTAGATAAAAGTTTGAAATAGTTAGATTTTCAAGTGAGAGAGAGAGAGAGTGCGAGTGAGAGTGAGAATGTTCAGGCAAAAGACCTTGAACTGTTAATTTAATTACCAATAACAATATTATAGACAGGGATACTCATTAATTGACGATGATTGGAACTTTCTTGCATGTTTCGAAGCATCATACTGGTTATTTTTGTTTAAACCAGGTTCAAGAGATCTAGAAACTTCATCAAATTTCCTTTTTTGCCTTGAGAAGATAGAACTCATCTCATCAACTACATCAACAATAATGAAAGCCATACTGTTTCTAATGACTGATGTATACTCACAACTGAAGGATTTGTGAACACTTATTTTATCAAATTTACTTAACAATGATCATCTAGTCACCTGGAAATTGGCAACACACATCAGAATATTGGACAAGCCAACGTTTGAGATTGAGAACACTTATTTTTATCCATTTACTGTTTGTCAAGCAGTAAGCGTGATTGGTCTCCTGTAATTATCATGTAAACAACAGGTCACAAACAAAGCTTTTGGTTGCTACATTTTCGGCACATCAATCACGCTTTGAACAAAATCCTCCTGGTGATTAATCATTAGAGATGAGTGCCTTTTATTTCCAAACACACCTGTCAATGAAATCTCACAAGTTAATTAACAATTAACACCTGCCCACCTTAACATTGGCAACATGCATCAAAACAATCTTTGACAAGCCGATTGTTTGGAGTCGGCAAGCTCACAATCTGCCTGAGGCTAGGTTAGAACCTGAAAGTTGACAAATCCCGGATATTTACAAATATTGCAATTAAAATATAACTGATAAGTTAAAATATGAATATTTATTTCTTATTTGTGAAAACTTGCTTTAAATTGTAAATATTCACATTATCATGTCTGCACGAGAAAATGCGTGATTGACCTTGACATTGACTAGCAGATGGAAATGACATATGACAGATGAAAGAAACTGTGGCCAATTAGTGCAATAGAAGAATGTGGTACATATACACACTAAAGAAAGGTGCCGATATATGTACTGTGGCGAGATAGCAGGGTATAAAACCTGCAGAACATAAAGCACTATGAATGGAACACAACCCTTTCTTCCTCTCTCTTTCAATTTTTTAACTTGAAAATTCAGCTTGCCCGAGCCGAATTTGAGTAAGTCCCAGGAGTCGGGCAAGTGAATTTGTAAATCCCTGCAGTTGTCATGGCAGCAACACTGGATGTATGACTGGTACCAGAACAACATTTTCAGAATATGACTTTCCATTCAGGAGGAGTAGCAATAACAATATTTTCAAGATGGCTGCTGTTGTGGCTATATTGGATGTCAGATCAGTACCATTTTAATTTAAGACCAACTGGACAGTATAAGAAGTCTTCTGGTGAAAACCCCATGTCAATATGACTTTCTGTTCAAGTAGTGTTTGGTAACAAGATTTTAAGATTTATGGTGGTCATATTGGATGTCAGTTCAGCACCAATTTTTATTTAGGACCAGCTAGACTTAATAAGAAGTCTTTTAGTGAAAACCCCATGTTGACACGACCATCCATTCAGGAGGAGTAATGATAACAAAAATTTTCAAGATGGCTGCCATGGTGACCATCATATCATCACAAATTTTCTTTTAGGACCAACTAGACATAATAATAAGGAGTCTTTTAGTGAAAAACCTATGTTGATATGACCATCCATTCAGGAGTAGCGATAAGAAGATTTTCCAGGTGACTGCCATGGCAGCCATATTGGATGTCAGATCATCACCATTTTCATTTAGAATAAACCAGACATCAAAAGATGTATTTTAGTGAAAACCCCATTCTGAGATGACATCCATGCAGGTGGAATAGCAATAACAAGATTTTCAAGATGGCCAATGTGGTGGCCATTTTCGATGTCCGAGCAGCACCATTTTTATTCAGTACCAACTAGACTATGGAATGAATGTGTGTGTAAAGTTTCAAGGCAATCCTCCAAGTAGTTTAGGATGAGTAGCGATAACAAACTTGAGCTAAAGGACAGATGGACGACGGACAACAGACAACAGACCATCCCATAAGCTCTTCTGGTCTATGACCAGTAGAGCTAAAAATGACAGATTGTGTGCAGTATATATTCAGAAATTTGTTATCAAAAACAGAAAAAGGAATATTGGTGTCCTTCAACGTGTACTTTAGTTTCATTATAAATGTTACACTACACTTGGAAAATTAAACAATCAAAAAAATATATCCATTAATTTATAAGGGCAACAATTTAGATAACTCAGTGCCCCACAGTGCTCTCTCTCTCTTTCTCTCAATGAAACTCTTCAGTGCATGCTTGCTGGGGTCATAAACAGTAAATCTCACCCACTTTATCAACACCATGACCACTATGCAGTGGTGGTCAGATGTGACTCTGAAAGAAAAGCTTTGTGTGCAGAGCAATTCTCTGTAAGAAGCTGTGGCAACTCCATGAGGAGATGGAACTGGAACTACATTTTCAGCAGAGTTGACAGATCCAGACATATTTTGCACTTGGAACTAGTCCTAAAGTATTTCTTCTTCAATTTTGACTCAGTGAAAATAATAGTGTATCCTACAAGCAATTTTCTACTGTTTCAAGTGAATTTAGGCGCAATAGGTCCAGAAACGTCCCATTTTCAGACTTTGAGTCTTGATTACCATGATTGATACATAAGTTGATAGTAATGTTCCTACCATCAGTATAACGTAAGGAGATCACAGATATAGCTGATCAAAAGTCTTTTGAAAAACACAACACATAGTTTCTATAGAGTGTACACAGTACTTATGGATATTTTTTTTTTGAAAATATGCTTCCCATTACAAAGCACTTGACTGACTCTTTATCTGCCTTAATGACCCAGTCAACACGGCATCCATTCATTTACATTATGTGGTGCTTTCATTCCCAAACAAGGCTCAGTACTAATGAACATGTAAGCGATCCAACCAGAAGTCTTAATAAATATGTAAGCAACCCAATACTGAATTAAAATTTCACAAAGATCGAGTTTCTAGCTTTTAAATGTATTTTTATTTTCTTTCTTGATATTTATACCAGTAAATTAATGTTTTCCAATAAAATATGATTGTTTCAAATTCCGTCACTTTTAAAGACTTCTGAGGCTACCCGGGTGGAAGAGTGGTCTAAGGTGCTAGCCTTTACAGATAACTCACATCTCACCTCTGTTCGCATGGGTTCGAATCTTGGCTCAGGCAATGTGGGTATGTGAGAAAGCTCGCCAGTAGCTTCCCGTGGGTCAGTGGTTCTTCCCGGGGACTTCTGAGCATTTTCAAGCACTTTTGCAGTACTTACTGGAACCAGCCCTAAATTGAAGAACTTCTCAAGCTAACCAAAAAATTTCAAGCACTTTTCAAGATTGTGCTAACTCTGATTTAATGATAGTAAAATACTATGCTTTACATGCAGTATTAATTTTAAAATGCTTTTACCATCCACTGTAATCCCAAAAGCCTGAGTAGAATGACAGGGCAATAGCCCCAGCACTGTAATCACTGTCCTCGAAAGAGTCCTTAAAACTCTCTGTTTCACCTGAAAAAATGATAGATTATCTGTCATAAAATTTTCTAGTAATTATACAATCAAATGGTACAAAATTAACAAACCTTCTTACCGTTAATAAATGTATTAACTCTATAGCAAGAAAGCCTGAAAATTCATCCAAATAAAGGATAGAGCAACTGCAGTTACTTGCAAAGATGCTGCCAGAAATTTTCTTAAGAGGGGGAGGTCCCCCACGCCCACCTCCAGAGAGGGGGAATCATCGGGGGAGGGGACAAGGGTGAACTATCCCGAATGGTAACCGATGAGTGAAAACATTATTATTATATGGTGCAAAAATTACTAATTTAAAAACAAGCATTTAATGATTTTGTATCTCCTCTTTGACAATAAATGTATAAGGTATCTGCATACCTAATTGTTGCTCAACTGGTAAATATTCATCTTTGTTTCTTATCACTCCCCTTCAAAAAAGCCTTTGCAAACTGAAAATAATTTTCTGGACCACACACACATCTGTATAGTCATCAGTTTATTTACTGTTTCAGATTTTAGCCCACAGGCCTTTGAAACTCTATCAGTAGTAAGAAAATGTCAGAATATCTTAGAAAAAATGGCAAAAAATACTTTCCATATATAAATATATATAATCTGAAATATATATCTGTATTGGGTTTTGTTTCATTTGTTCTCAGATATTCTGACATTTTTTTAGTTAGTACAGTGATAGAGTTTCAGAGGTCTGTGGTTACAATATTTCTCAGAGTAGTGTGAATTTTGCTTTGAGAACTGAATCACCTCGGTTATACAAAACACCCAAATCCACCCAAATCTACATTGGATACATGTAATATACAAAGTATATGTTCCTTAAGTATCATATATTACATGAAATAGCAGACAAGTAGATAAGTTACAGTAGATGGTTAAAATTTTCTTTGCACAGCATAGCATATAGTTTGTTTTTTGTTTGTTAACACGCTTTTGTGTATAATTTATATGTATACAAAATTCGTTTTTCAATTTTTTTAAGTTGTGTATATTGACATAACAGTTTTCAATATTTAGAATTTCTTCTTTTTTTCACCGTTGTGCAATACCCCAAAAACAAGTACCTTGTTTATATTGCGTATCTTAGGTATTAAATGTATATTTGTGTGTACTGTATTTGTGTTTGCACAAATATACTCCAATTACACCCAAATTGCGTTATATACAAGTGTATGTTCTTTGGGTATCACAGGTCCAGAATTTAATAAAAATGTCCTTGTTGCCAGAAGGTCTAGTCGATTGAGAAATTTACTAGTCCTGCCGAATCTTCACTTGTCCTCTCACAAAACAATGTCAGACACGTATCTAGATTAACAACACTTTTATTTCTTAAATATCACAATCATTCATAATTCAAAAGTACAAATCTTGCTTTAGAAAACCGAAAGGTTACTTGAAAAGATTCACTGCAAGTTCACAAGAAAAACAATGAATGATTCTCCAGAAATAAACTGTAAAAATGTTGACTCAGTAAACATTATTTTAGAGCCTGGTCATCCAAAGGAAAAAAAAAACCAGTAGAAAAGACGTATAAAGTTGATTTAAGACAGTACCCACTGTGTTACAATGAAAGCAGGGTGAGAAGACGGTTCTAGGCGCCCAGAGGCAATGTTCTTTAGTGGCGCCCCTACTTTGCTTCAGAGAATTTTTTTTCCAGGTTGCTGGAAACATCGACAGGTTTTTTGTGGTTGTTCTCTGAATACATATTTTGAAAATTATGTTTCTTTTCATTTTCTTTTAAATAGTACGTGACTTTCATATAATATTTTCAAATATTTTTGTACAACAAAATTAGAAAGGGGTTTTTGTTGGTATTACGTGACTGGAGAGAACCAGGTCAGATTTCGTCAAGGCAGTAGTTTCATCTCGTCTGTCAATGAATTAAAGACATAACAAATATTATACTCATAATTTCTGAGATGAGAGATCATCTTCCAATCAATTTCATGCGGGTAAGGTTCGATGTAAGGTCGTTTAAGTTTGCTAGGCCCAGTAGTAACCAGCTACCCTATGCCAACACCACGTGGCTTCGGCGAATTCCAACTTTTTAACAAGCAATGCGCTAAGACCTCACACCCCAACATAAATGTCAAAATATCTAAAATAGGGTAGGAAAGGTCAGTGGAAACTCTGACTAAAAGTCTTTGACATGGAACTTTTCCTTATAAATCTAACAAAGCCGGTAAAACATTTATACAGCCTCATCTCGAAATACGATTTGCAAAATCCTCATTTGTTGCAATCCTCTACGGGAACAATTGAATTTCAGTGATTTACTCGATTAGCTCTGAGAGAACTTTGACATCTTCCCATCATTCAGATTTTCAATAATGCATGTACATATGATAACGTAAATAAATGCTGACTGGTGACATCTGAAACTTTACTAGCCATTGAACTACTAAAAGTATGAAAACTACTAGTCCGACAGGAAATTTACTAGCCTCAGGCTAGCGGACTAGCGCTAATTTCGAGCCCTGTATCATTTATTTGATGAAAATATCATAAAAGTTGATTTATACCTAGATTAACCAAATACACAAAATCGCTCTATTTTTGAACAAACAAAAATAATCTATAAAAGAAAATAAACAAATATAGCTACATCCCCCAAACATGCAATCATAGTACATACCGTATTTAGCTGTGTATAACGCGCACTTTTTCACATAATTTTCTTATCTTAAGTCCGGAGTGCGTGTTTTATACAAGAACTAAAAAAAAAAGATTATTTCCAGGTCGATCTGATGAGAGGATGAAGGCACTATAGCCGCCTACATGTGTCACATTCACTCCTTGTGAAATATTAAATCCGTTGTACATTGTATTGTAACTAAATTGTTTACCGGTACTAGCCGTATTAAAGAAATAAATAATGCTTACAAATAGTCTTGTTCTTTGATTGCTTATGTTAATAAACTGGTTTCATTTCACATCACTGTGTAACATTTTGTTCTGTGCCTCTACCGGAAATACATGTGCATAACGACTGGCAACTTGTTCAAAAGCTGTGCAAAGTGTCGCATTGGACCGGAACAAATACCACTGTGAGGATTACCGAACTTGTTCCATAAATGTTCAGTATTCCATAACTGTTGATCTAATACAAATTTTCTTCATTTATTCTTGGTTGAATTGAAATATAATATGTGTAGAATTCAAGCAGTGTTAATGTTCTCATCAGAGGGACCTTTAGAGGACATTTTTTGCCACCGGTTTCTTTCTTACGGTAATACTGACACGTTGTGGAACAAAATAATCAACTAATGTATGAAGTCGGAAAATATTTTTTCCTTTGGAAAATAAACTTGGTTCTTAGTTTTTATTTCTCATCTTATTTATTTCTGACTATAGAGTGATCAATGTTTCATTGACTAAGTGTGGTCGTTTAAAGGTTATCAGCGGAATATATGATTACCATACCTGTAAAATGTTCAATATTCGATAACTGTGGATCTAATTAATTTTGTCTTCATTTATTCGTGTTTGAATTGAAATATAATATTTAGAATTCAAGCAATGTTAATGTTCTCATTTTTTTGTGTGACTACTGTTAGCCTGTTACGGTAACACTTACACAGCGTTAATGTATGAAGTCAGAAAACATTTTGTTTTTCCTTTGGAAAATAAACTTGTTTCTTAGTTTTATTTCTCATCTTAAATCATAATATTTGAGATATCTTTTTTTTTTTTTTTTTTTTTGTGGACCCCTCTTAGACCTCTAGCTATGTTAAGCTATCAGTCCTTAAGGTGTCCCCCTTTGTGCCGAAATTTTTTAAAAGGGTTTTTATATCTGTTTGTTACCCCCATAAGTCTGTTGTTGTGGGTTTTGAAAAAATCAAAAAGAATTTTAAAAAGAAAATTTTATTGTTACTTTTTAGACTAGGGTTCCTCTTTATATATTATTTTTGAAGGGCGTACTTGATTTGAAACCCGTTTCCAGGTTCCCCATCGTTCCACCCTAGGCCTAAAGAATTTACTCCATGGCATGTACTCCCCTCCTCAGGTATTGCCCTTGCGGCTGGTTTCCTTGCCATGTTATAAAGGTTGTTTTCAGTGATCCTTGCCAGGGATCTTTTAAAGTCCAGTGTATGCTATATGTATGTTGCTATATTGTGTTATCGTGTGCTATAGACCCCTGTATTCTTGTTTGGACTAGCTTTTTAGTTTCCAAATTTTGTTGTAGTTGTTATTTACTTTTAAAGAAAAGATAGAAAAAAAAAAAAAAAAAAAAAAATATATTCATATATATAGTTCCAAAATATATAATCTCTTGAAAGGAGATTAAAAGTAGGATTTTGGTGGCGCAATTGTTGGCCCATGTTGGAGGTATTATGGTTTACAGATTTTATTGGCACTTTTTCTCCATCCATAGGCCATACTTATGCTCCCCCTGTTTCCTTTTGACTGGTTTCTAATACCATATTTAAAATTTCCAATTTATTTCTTATTTATGCTATACAGAAAAAAAAAAAAAAAAAAAAAAAAAAAAGTATGGTTGGTTTGTATGTCTGAGATGCGTGTAGGCATGATAGAATTTCGCAGTTGTTAGTATATGTTTTTGTTTTCCCCTTGTTTTCTTGTTTTGTAATGTTTATATCGGTTATGCCTCATTTTTCGGGTACTCTGATGTGACCCTTACTACTTCGCGTTAGCCATGTAGCTTCGGTGTCACTCGTCATCATATCCTACTTTGAGTTACATAACCCCCCCTGTATTTAAATCTGCTTCCTTTTTGTTTCCTATCTGTTTGTTAAATTATGTTAGTACTGCGAAGTTCCTGTTAAATGTTAAGAGCAACAAAAAAAAAAAAAAAAAAAAAAAAAAAAAATTTATAAATAGTATACATTTCTAATCATCTATTATCCTTCTACCCCTCTATAACATTTTATAATGTTTCTTGTAATATATATAGGGGGTGATTATTGAGCGATTATTGAGCGTTTAATCTCGCATCACGCCTCCCCATTTTATTTTCAAATAGACAAGAACACTGTTGGTTATTTATTATTTGGATTATGATATTTTATATTCCGTGCCGTGTTTTCTGCATTGTCATTTTCATTCAGTCAGGTTAATTATTATCTTTCTTTCCACACTGAATCATTATATCTGTAATGTAGTCTATTATTTTTAAGTATATATTATTATTGTTTATTCTGTCTGTGTACAGTATTTGTTTTCCATAATAGTTATATTTTGTTTTAATACTGTCAATTATTTTGATACGTGCTCTTCTGGTTTCCTCACAATATAGCATTACATGTTTTTTGGTGTATAGACATTTATTACATATGGGGCAATTTGGTACTGTTTTTATTATGCGTTTTTTGTGGGCTACCTCTCCTGTAGACCACACATCATGTAAGTATAGATATATCATACTTTGTTTTGATGTTGATTTTATTTTTTTCCATTTTCCCCATATTCCTTTCCAGTCTACCTCTGGATTGTTCCATTCCACTTTTATTCGTAGTTTACTGTTGATATCTTGTTTCAGTATGGAGTATATATTTTGATCTTCTGTTTCACTCCATATTTTTTTAGTATTTCTATATTTAAGAATTATATTTTGAATATATTTCATGGCTTGAGGTGGACTTAGTAGTTTTTTAAATTTATTATTGTTGTATATCTCTGGTATTGGTTTTATCATAAAGCCAAACCAGTAGATATATAATGACGCCCATGCATACTTTTTATTATCCTTGATATGTCTTAATCTATTTAAAATATTTGAAATTTTTTTATATTTGAGATGTGGGATATTTAAACCCCCTTCTGTTTTCGGCTTGTATATATATTCTCTGGCGAGGTAGTGTAGTTTTCCTCCCCATATAAAATCGATTATAGTTTTATCAAATGTATCTAGCATTTTATCATGTAGGTCTATGTTGTTCACTATAAACCAGATTTTGCTATATATGTATGTTTGAGCAATTTGTATTCTTTGTATTAAATTTAATTTTATATGTGACCACAGTTCAATGTTATAATGTATTTTTGTCAATATTTGGTTATAATTTTTATTCATAGAGTTTTTCCCGTATACTATCCCCAAGGTTTTTATTTCTTCTTTTATGAGTCTTGGAGGTAACCCGGGGTGGTTTCCCCGCCAATTTCCTATAAGTAGGATTTCTGTTTTTTCGTGGTTTATCTTCGATCCTGAGGCTTTCCCGAAAGCATTATATTCATCCTCCAGATGTTTAAAGGAGTAAGCATCTTTAATGAAATTTGTGCAGTCATCTGCGTGTTGCACCATTTTTAATTCCTTGTCTAAATTCGGAATATTAAAACCTTTGATATTATTGTTATTATTAATTTTTGTGCAGAGTGTTTCTATCGCTATGACATATAATAGCATTGATAAAGAACACCCTTGTCGTACTGACCTCTCTATTTTAAAAGTGTCAGTGGTAGCTCCATTGACTTGTATTTTTGAATTTATATTTTTATATAATATATTTACCCATGTACAGAAATTATCTCCAAAGCTATATTTCTTTAGAACCATGTCTATAAAATTATGTTCTATCCTATCGAATGCTTTCTCTTGGTCATATAATATCATTGCCCCTTTTTCCCCCTGTGTGTTTATATAATCAATAGCTGTTTGTATGGTTAATATATTATTTTGTATATTTCTACCTTTGTGACTATACAGTGATCAATGCTTCATTTACTCAGTGTGGCCTTTTCACGGTAATCGGCGCCAGGTAAGCTTTGATGCGCTAACATAGTTACAATGCTTTGTCTCAGTGAGCAATATTTAATTGATTCAGAGTGGTGTTTTTAACGGTGATCAGTGCTTGATTGACTCAGTGTGGTCTTTTCAAGGTAATCTACACCGGCTAAAGCTTTGATGTGCTAAACATAGTCACGTTACTTTGTCTAGGTAAATTTGCAATGTATTTACTTTTCTTCGGAAAATAAACTTGTTTCTTTGTTTTATTTCTCATTTTAACCAACAGTATTTGATACGGTACTTCTTTGTTACAATACAGTGAGCAGTGTTTAATTGACTCAGTGTGGTGTTTTTAAAGGTAATCAGCGCTGGCTACAGCTTTGATGGGCCAAACATAAGTACAATGCATTGACTTGGTAAATTCTAGCTTGGACATGGAGATATATTTTAGAGGTGTCATGATAATCCAAATAAGTATAAATACCGGACCTAAACTTTCACATAGCATATTGTGTTTGATCTTGAATCTGATCGAATATAGTAAAAGTATCAACACGGGTCATATAAGAAATTTGTACAATGCGAAAGACAAGCTGACCATCATGCCTATGCAGAAACACAAGGTAACAGAGCTGCTGGGAGAGAGTTTAATGTAGGAGAGTCTTCTGTTAGGAAGTAGAGAAGAATGAAAGAAATACTGAAGAAAATACCTAGAACAAAACAGGCAGACAGAGGGACAAGTGCAAAGTATCCAGACGTAGGAGTGGAGTCCTTGAATGTGTCATGGATAGAAGAAGACAGGGAATCTCAGTATCCACGACAGAGATTCGCTTTCAGGCAATATTGATTGCAAAACAGAATACAATAGACGACTACAAAGGGTATGTGAGCGAGCCGATGCATTTTTACGACGGCACGACTTGCCATGCATCATCATCCATGCCTTCAAAAGGTGCTGCGTCTCAAATAAAATGGATGGCACAGAGGATGACACCTTGTGGGAGGACAATGCTAAGCGTGAAGGCCACTCAGAGAGCGAGGACGAAGACAAAGATGAAAGCTATTATGCAGCAACACCAGGAATGATGACAGACGAGGACATACAGCGACTTTTCGAGAGTGATGACGACGAAGAGGAATTTGAGGGATTTGATGCAATAGGTTGAACTCCATCAACTAGGCAAACCTTTAAAGGGCCCCTTTATGGGCCAACCATAAAATCGAAAAGATATAATTTCAATATTGCCTCTTTTTCAATAAATCTCCAAAATGGCAGACTGTTGTCGCACTATGAAAAGGAGCGAAATAGTCACGATTTGAAATGTATTATATCACATGCGCATTATATGGCAGAACTACGTTTTTCCACTCCCTCTGAGTCGAAAATTTGGGTGCGCGTTATACATCGGTGCACGTTATACACAGCTAAATACGGTATACAAAAAAAGTTATACAAGTCAGAAAAAAGGTACAACATATTTAATCAGTGAAAAAATATTTGAAATAAACACTGAACTTTATACCTTATGAATTAAAATAGCATAGATCCCACGAACATATAAGTATTATACATGTGCATTTGTAACGAAATTAACACAGAGCCTAGCCACTTGAGGTGAATAAGAAACAAGAAATTATTGGGAGAAAAACTGGGACCGTTTAATCCAGTTGCAACTCTGAGAAGTGCTATGTTTGATGATAAATGTATTCACTCATGTACCACAGTGTTGTTCTCTTAGAAACCCTACGATTTTGCTAACCAGGTGTTTTTTTGTTTTTGTTTTTGCTTCAAACGGTGCATACCCATCAGATAGTCAAAGTCTGTTCCGTTACTGCTTATCGAAGGACATGAAACACAAACGTTGTGCAGTTCAAGAGCAGACCATTCAACAAATTCATCAGAACTAATACTTTGACACTTCCCATGAAACCACTTTGAACACATTACACACACAATACAATCAGAGATGCAACTTAATTTACATCTGAACACATTACACGCACAATACAGTCAGATATGCAAGTTAATTTGCAATCTCCACATGAAATCCTAGACAATTGAACAAGTTCATCAGAACTAATACTTTGACACTTCCCATGAAACCACTTTGAACACATTACACACACAATACAATCAGAGATGCAACTTAATTTGCAATCTCCACATGAAATCCTAGAAACACGCTTATTAGCCATCATGGTTATCAACTATGAGAACTTAATGATATGTAATTAGAGCTTTTATGCAACAGATGTGTCAATCACGGAGAACTCCTTATATATTTGTGTTCATTATCAAAGGCATAATTATATTCTCAGATCAATACAATTACTGCAAATTAATCTCATTAAAATATTTTGGCAGTTTGTGTGTTCCCCATTATGTTTTATAATCAAAGTTAAAGGAAACCGACATTTAATTATGGTTAATCTCAGTATCGCTTAACTTCTAAACAGTCTTATCCCAAAGGCAGTTCAGTTGACTCAAACTGACAATTGTGAGTAAGACAATAACATTGTCATAACATATTCTATGTGACTGTGTTTGAAAAGATAACCGTCTTCTATCAAAGGATTGAATGACTTATTGTTCCTGCAAATTACAAACACTGAATTGACTATAATAAAGGCACTTTTGTTGTCTTATGTCCAATTTACTGAATTTACCATTCAAGAACACAAAATATAATGCTGACTAACTTTGTGATCTTTGGGTACATGGAAGTGTTATTTTATCATATATGTGTTAATGTAATAACACTTCTATTCAGAAATCAAGACTTAATGGATTATATATTACTCACATGGAATAATTAGGTTTATTAATATTTGCTAAATTTTCAAATGTTAGAATGAAAATAAAATAAGATGGTTTACTGGTTAGTGATTTTACTCACAAGATACAAATTCAACGATAAAAGTAAAGTATATTTAAATATTATGTTACTCATCAATAACACTTTACACAATTTATTTATTGTATTTAAATATTATAATGTGAAGAAAATACAATTTGCATGAAAAATCAATACAAGTCTTGGGTCAGTTTATATACATTACTGTTTTATAGTCAGCCATACTGGCCTGATTTATGAAAAGTTTCAAAATGTTTTTCAAAGATATTAATTAAATTTTCTTTATTGTAAACATTACAAAATATTTTGTTTTTTTAAAAAAAAACAATTCTAAAGACGATAGCTCATATCTATTTTTTTCTGATTTCGGATAGAAAGAATAAAGACCCATCTTGTGAAAATTAAAAGAACAGACATTCTCTTACCATCTAATGCAACTTAACTACTCTTCTGATATTTTCGTGTAATATATAATACCTAAAGAATATATACTTTGTAAATGAAACTTATAAATGGTATATTTGGGTGGATTTGGATGGATTTGGATGTTTCGTGTGTAACCCAATCACCTTTCACAATCAATTTTTCATAAAGGCAGAACCGCTGCAATTGTGGCCAGTCTGAATAGATTCGGGAACAGGTTTTCGAGTATCCAAAACAAAACTTTCCACAATTCACGCATGTTGTTTCTTGGATATTTCTGTCGATGTATCAAATTTTCGTCAAGGCCTAAACTGTAGTAAACGACATCATGCCGGTTATTTCTGTATCACCGCTTTCTGCGCTCTGTTCGGTTGGAAGCAAACCATCAGATATTTCATCCTCCCTAGTTTCGTCCTTAACATATGATCTTTCTATCTCGCTGACTTTCCTAAAGAAATCAGTTATCTTTTGTTTCAACATGACACAATTCTGTTGCGCTTTAGTTTTCTAATGGCTGATCGATTGATCAATTTACTACACCGCTCCAGGAAATAATTCAATCCGAATACCTAAATAGTTTCTGCAATGCGCAAATAGATCTCCATCATAAAGGTGCTTGTATTCAAACAATATTGTTCATGGATTTAGGATCATAGAGTGAAAAGGCAAAAAAGACGATGATATATCTGGTCAACCTAATTAAAAACTCGCACATTGGGTACGATAAATCTGATAAATTGCGCCTAAGTTGTCAAATCCATTAGTCACATTCAGATTTTTAAGAGTTAATGCTGATGGTTGATACGGTGACTGGATATCTCGGCCCATAACGGAGTCGTCCCATACAAATTTAATTAAGCAATCTCCCCATAACATACTCGGCCCATAATTACTAAAGATTATGGGCAAAGATAAAAAATGTTATACTAAAAAAATAAACACATAAGAATTAGATATATTTACTTTGTCTCTGTGCTTATCTTTTTTTTCTTAAATAATATCTATTTAACTCGATTAACATAGCGCCCGTGCAAGAACAGAGACGTTTTAAACTTAGAATACTGGAAAATATTTATTATTGATACAAAATTTACGGTATACAGATGGGAAGTGCGACCATAATCAGATTCAAACGGGTCAACACATGTTTACAATCACAAGTAGTAGAGTAGACACGTGCTGCCTTCAACTGTATAAGTTTGTCGGCCTTACCTTTGATCTTGTATGGCTTTGTAACACTTGTTCTTATTGGTGATCTTAACCTTTGATCTTGTATGACTTCGTAACACATGTTGTTATTGTACAAGAAATAGCAAACAATGTCCGGTAAAGTAAAAATATCACATGTTTTGAATTTTCTTGACAACTGTTTACTCTTGAAGTTAATTAAAGTGTATCTCAACGTGGTCATGTATGCGCTTTTACTCAGATTATAATGAATATTACTTGTCGTTGTACCATTTAATACTCATATATCATAACCAAAATCAATTAAATCCTGATTGTTGAATGATCTGCACCTTAAATGTCATCAAAAAACTTCCAGACGAAAATTGTTCATTGCTATGGACCTTTACAGATATTAAACTGCGTCACGAAAAGAGGAAATCAGGTCTATCATAGCGAATATTTTGAAAAAATCAAACACATATGCACTAAACATAAAGAAACATTCAAAGATTAAAAGAAAAATTAAATGACTGTTGAAGAAAGAAAAAAACATTACATCAACATTACTATTATATAAATCGTGGACTGTGTACATAATGGGCAGAGTATGTAATGGGGCCGAGTATGTTATGGGCCGATTTGGGTAGGCCGAGTTCGTTATGGGCCGAGAACGTTAGTGGGCCGACTCTGCTATGGGCCGAATTATCCCGTAATCGTTGATACCAGTTGTGTCAGAGAGTACAACATGGGATTTTCCAGAGGCAGCACTCCAGATTTGAAAGGTTGGTAAAACACACATGACTTCCAACAAAGTTGACTCTGATCTGATGATGCATAATTCACTGCGGCTGGTCTATGTGGTTCACTTTGAATCAAAAATATATTTAAAAAAACGGGACAGATTCTGATCTGCGAGTGCTTTATGCACCAGCTGCATGCTTTTCGTAATAGCATGAGCAGATTATACCCAGGAAATATAGTATTGAAATGTGGCTTTCTCCAATACTCATCCAAAAGGATATGGCAATTGACTGACAGTCACCCAGTCAAGTAGGGTAGCTATTAATATCACTATTGCATAATGCTTGTTCAATACCTACCTATAGGGATATCAGCAACTGAACACAGGAAATAAATAGAAATTCATGTGACGATGGTCAAAGCTGGAAAAGACTTGAAACACTTGTTGCTGACATATTTTTGGCCCAGTATCTTAATTTGATTTCTGCATCAATAATACAGACAGTGAGAGCATATCCTGTTCCATCTTTGTCAAACAACCGCATAATTTACACATTCATTTGTGTCTGTGGATGCTCTGATTCATCCCAAATGTGAAGAAAATCCAATGGGTTTAGGAAATACAAGCAAATGAAAAAACTTCAACCAAAACCTAACACAAATTTTCTTTGACTTTGACCTTGATCCCAAGGTCAAAGAGGCAAGTGACTGTGTGGCAGAATGAATTGTTTTAGCTTCAGTTATGAAGACAATTCATGGTAGAAGTAAACATTACATTATACCAAAGCTAAAGAATAAATTATTTAAAAAGAGCTTCCCAGTGACATAAGATAGGCTCATAACATTACCGGTACTTCTTTTCATAATCAATGTCTTAAATGGATGAAATCTTAAGACAGTCGAACAGGTCTAAGTAATATAAATACATCCCACTTTTCTTTGCTTGTACATCTTTTCACAGATGAATTTTTCAGTACAATATATGTTATTTTATATGTGCTCACTGATACATGTGTGTGTGTTACTCTTGAAGCTTACATTGATTTTCAGAATAACTAAATTCTTTAGTGTTAAGCCTAATTGTTGTCACATTGTGCTGTATATACTACATATATTGTACATAAGAGATGGTCTCAAGGTAGATTAGTTTCTGTAACTAATTGAGTTACCATCTGTTAAAAAGGCATTATTATTTTTCTGTTTACAGTGTTCAGTGGTTACCCATGGGAAAGGGCCAAAGTGGCCTTTGAAGACAGGTGACCTCTGAAGGCAGATTCAGCTCTCAAACTTGGTTCATGACAAATGCATGTACTATGCACCGAATAGCATTAGCATTATTATTATTAATAGTAGTAGTATGCTATCAAGATACATATATTTAATTTAGCTAATTAGAAAAAGTAAAATAGCAAAATAATAATATAAAAAGTTCCACTTTAATCCATCATGTACATTAAATCGTCACTTATCCGTAGGAACAGCGTCTATATAAAATTACTAATTGACAGCTTACCTGTGATTGTCAAACACAGGACTGACTTTTTGTTAGGCCAGCTGGTATAATTGGGCATGAAAACAGATGTTCCACTTCAAACAACTGATGGGTTAAGCAGTTGCTCAAACTCACCGAGATCAAAAGACAGTCGGCTTTTGTGTGAGATCTTTGATGACTAGGGAATGAAAAGAAGCTTCCTGCAGCTATTGTTAGTAACATATAAACCATAAGGGATATCACAAATGCAGTGTACATGTATATCTGCTCATTTAGTGTGATTGTACATAATCTCTTACACTCAGGATTAACGTTGTTCTCAAAATTGGCCATAATATCTTGCTTATGCATAAAAATCCCTTGGATCTGAGTTTGCCCGATTCCCATTTCTGCTACAACTACACGACTACTTTGTCCACTATCCAGGAAATGAATTGCTTCGATCCTCTCCTGTAAGGACAAAAACCACTTTGCTTTCGAAGCCAACACGTTGACACCTTTGAGTTTGACTGACAGCGTGATTGGAGTACAGTATGTACAATCGAGATATGAAATGCTTAAACATCGAATCACATGATATACTTTTATCTAAACAATGCCTTGCTCATTAAACAAAAGAAATGCTTAATTTTTATACTTGGAGCGGTCACTGCTGATATGCTCCAGTGACTGCTTAAGGTACGGTGAAACCATGGTATGGTTAAGAAACACCTGACCGCTGACCGCTGAAAGCAGGTGACCGTTAAATACAGGGCATTTATATAGGAAATTTGTGGGTGTGTGAAATTAGAATGACCACTGAACACAGGTGACTGTTAGGACAGATTTGACTGTATTATTATTATTATTATTATGGATAGACAGACATAATAACAAATATACATGTACTCAGCCTTATGCAATAATTTGATAAAAATTTTCAAAAACTGTATATATCAAAGTGACATTAAAGTCACCAACAGTTACTGCTGATTTTACTGTAACAGGCTCTAAAGTATGACTGCCTTGATAGGGCATTTCATTTGCACATTGTTAAATTGGTTATACTAACCTTTCCCAATATAGTAGAGTCCTATACAGATGATGGTGCCAATGGCTACAAGCTTGCTAATGGTGATTACTATTTGCACCTTTGTTGCCCATTTTACATTGATGCAATTCACCATAATCAGCAAACCTGAAAATGTACAACAACAAGTGTTATTGAAAATTGTAACTCATTGTTTAAATACTTTCTTTCTGAAAGATGAATTCACATATATCTTTGTGACATCATTTTTAGCACAAGGAAACTAATGCTATCATTTTAAAGATGTGTGTAACATCAAATTCCAGTCAAGAATTTATAAGATATGGCACTAAATGCCAGAAATTAAAAACAATGCTTCCAAGCACAACAGCAACAACAAAGCAAAAATAAATGCAACATAGGAAAGTGCTTAACCATTTATTCCAGTGTAGAATAACTACTGAGAATAATGTCTTTCATCATATGATTGTTACATGTACATGTATCATACATCACATGACATCAAAACTGTGTTTTGATTGTTGCATCACCACTATCTTGCTTATATCATGTTATCACATATACTGTATGGCACCCAGATTCTGTATTTTTTTTATTGCTTTAATTGCAGTAATTAACCTGAGTGTTGCATTTGAACCACATTTCCAAATTTAAACCCAGTGTATCCGTGTAAACCAAATATTACATGCTCATTCTACTATTCACAAATTTGTAATGGATATTTTGCACTTCGCCTGCTTTATGAGTAGCAAAGGAGGGCCATTCTTTTAAAACCTTCTACTTTACACAAGGATGGCCATATTTGATAATGGATTGGCATCATTGGTACAAATTTGAAAGGTCTTCATGCCAGCACATGTATGCTTTCTGTCAAGTCTTACCCAATTTTATTCAGTGGTTTTCTAGAAGTCATTTAAAGGTTTTTCTATTTTTAGTAACCAAGCCATATCTGATGGCAGATCTGCATCATTTGTATCAATTTGAAAGGTCTTCATGCCTGGTTACTTAGTCAAGTTTGGTTCAGATGTATTCAGCGGTTTTGTAGAGGTTGTTTGAAGGTTTGTGGCATTTTAGTATCATAGTTTCTATTTTTAGTAACATGGCCATATTTAAAGGTGGACCAAAATCATTTGTGCAAACATTGAAAGGGCTTCCTGCCAGGATGCTTTTCTATAAAATTCTGTTTAGCAGTTTTTGGAGAAGAAGTCATTTAAATTTGTTAAACTCTTTTTAGTAATGGCAACGATATTTGATGGCAGATCTGCTTCATTTGTATAAATTTTAAAGCCCTTCATGCCAGGATACTCTGTGCCAGATTTGGTCAAAATTTGTCTGGTGGCTATTAAGAAATAATTCAGACATCAAATGATGATTCACTATGGATGAAGGGCCATACCATGAGCTCACTTGGCCTTACAGCCACGTGAGCTAAAACCTGAATAATTATTTTAATGGTCTGAAAATTGAATCAGGTCATCTATGTACAAACACAAATAGGCCTACCAAATTTAATGTCTACCTCAAGTGGCGTTTGCTTAATCAAGCTACAGTACACGCATCATGTTTTTGTGAAAATCCACGTTCCCATGGTGGACCTTAATCCTTTTCATGCAGTGTCCGTCACAGACCTGATATAGTGGTCATCATGGATTGTCCACTTTGTGGCTTGTAGTGGACAGATTAAGTTTTATTGCCCATTTGAAAGTTGCAGCAATATAATTATGTAATAGTAGAAGCCCACTACCTCACGTGGAACTTACCTGTCGGCTCAGTTATAGTACACGGTGCAGAATGCTCTTTTTAAGTTGTACACAATGCCGTTTAATATTCAAAGACTCGCCCACTAAAATGCATTTACATACGAGTATTGCAAGAGATGAAAGATAAATTTCCAAGCAAAGAGTCATAAGACTGGTGCTTCACAAATTATAAAAAGTTTAATTATAGTAATTTTAATGAGAGAGAGATATTCTGTTTTTAAACAAATAAAAGGAAAAAGAAATCACACATAATTACATGTATTAGCGGGTTTCATTCTGTTATTAAAATAAAAGAATGCGAGAAATGTTGTGATTTTTTTTTCTCATTCCGCCAGTCACTTTTAAATTGTTTGCTTAACCTGTTCCCACACAATGAAATATACACAGCACTATCCGATATACAACCTCTGCTAGTCCAGCCTGTTTAGTACTTGTATGGACATGTATACATGTCCATGTGACACATTTTCTCAGGAACTAGACACATGTTTACTTTTACCATAGACCTATCTTTTTTACTCAGATTCTACGAAGCATGTGATGCTGCATTCTATGACCAACAACTTAAAAAAATATACTTAGGATTGCTGGTTTGGTCGTTTGACGAGTTTAATACCAAATGGACGGGTGAACGCCATAAGAAAGTGTAATAACTTAAATATCTTTGGTAAGAGATAAACTTGTATGTATTATTTTCAGTTAATGCAGATATAATTTATTTGGAACAGTACATTCGTTCAATCCGCATGATAAATACGGCAAACTGTCCCTGAATTTCAAGCGAATATTGTTTATAGTTTAGCTACTAATTTGTTAAATCTTGACCCAATTATCCTTTTTAAGAAATTGGCGTGAATACAAAATAAAACATTTTCTAGCCAAAGAATATGGATTCAAATTTGTATTTATACCGGGATTAGCAGTTAGGCTAACAATGTGAAATTACTGAAATTATGCCCATAATCGCCCAAACAGCACTGCGGTAGATACCATTGCATTAACTGTACAATCAAAATAGCTTCTAGTTTTGTACTTCGGTATTGTTTTAGCTTTATCTAAGTGTAATTTCTTCTTGTTCATACTTCTTTCTCCCCTTTGTTTAACTTGTACTGTATTACACACAAGCTGAACACATCATATCTATCATTAATGCCTTGTACATCACCCGAAATGCCACGCTTTTGCCAAGGATATAAAAGCAATCTCTAATTACACTGATTGCTGTAGATATGTGGCTTCTTATTTTTCACAGCTATAAACTGGTATCCTTGGTAGAACTTCATTAACTACTCCAACCTGGAGGTGGAAAGGTTTTGGCTTCAGAGGTTGTAAATCCCAATTATTTCCTGTTTATTTTGAACCGTTTATATTAATTCTAAGTTCGTTGCAAATATTGTCAGGTTCACCTTGATTCTTACAGTAATGCTCACTCATTTGACTTTCAGTCTATTAAATTTCTGAAGCGTCTAGTTCGTACATGGTTAATTATGACCAGGTTCGACAACAGATATAAGAAAATAAGAAAAAGCACACTAATAGCATGTTAATAACCCAATGAATTATATAAATTCATGTTGATACAAAATATATTGATATGCAGCATTTATCTACTTATTTAAATAAAGAGCGGAATCAAAATTTTATTTCAAAATTTTGTCATAGACGAATTCCAAAATGAAGATGAAAGTAGCACATTTCAAAAATGCATACTTTCTAATTATCAATGCCTGTTTCCAGGTTGGCGATAAAAGCTACAGGTAACGTCGATCAAAAGTTATGGTGCATAATCTCTCTCTTCCGCTCTCTCTCTCTCTCTCTCTCTCTCTCTCTCTCTCTCTGATTTTTGCATGTAATAAACACATTTTATTACAAAAGAAGATGCATTAAAAACAAAAAAAAGAAAGCCTGTAGTCAGTGGCAGTGCGAGGGTTTTAGGCGCCCGGGGGCAAGGTTCATTAATGGCGCCTCTACCAAGGCTTCCGGGGGCAATGTTCTTTAGTGGTGCCCCTACTTTGGCACAGAGAACAGTTTTTATGTCAGTTGCCAACCTCCACCACCACACCCCCATCTACACCCCGGTTACAGCTAAAAAAAAAAAGAAGCTCCAGACAGCGCCTCTACTCACTAGGAAGCAATTGCCCCCCAACCCACCCCCTGTTACGCTGCCACACCCCCGTGTCGTGTTGCCACTGCCTGTAGTGTAATACAGCTTTCATAAACATGTCATAGCTTTATGTTGCTGCAATAGACTTGTATTATATGTGCTGCATTGTAAGATTAACTGGGAGAATAAAATTTGTATATGGTTTGTTTTATATACCGCTAGAAACCAGTTTTATGCAAAAATATCACAACTTAACCATATTGCTTTTCTCACTCCATATTACAAGTCCAAAATTCATTTTTCCACAAACAACAAAAACATTTTAATTCAGATGTTAATGTTTCTTTTGAAACATCAGGGCTAAAAAAGTAAGATCGGAGCTCAACCCCTTCCTGAATGGCCATTGTTTACAAGCATAGCAGCTGACTTCAAAATAAAAATGGCACTCCTAGGCTGGTGCTTGATGATAGATTCACAAAAAAGTGATGAAGACTGTAACCTTTTTCATACAAATTACTTCGTTTATGGCATGAACAGCCACTGAAAGAGAGCAGCCTTCAATACCATGTAGATGAATTCGGCGCATTTAAAAATATCATACTCTCAAACAAACAGTCATTTTCTAAATCTACAGATAAAGATATTTTTTATCCTGCTTTCAATAATTTCTTTAAAAAAAGGTTTTGGAAACAGTGTAGACATTAAAGGGAAACTATGACAAATTAATAACTGGTACAAGAAGCTCATTTATGAAACAGCATTTATTGAGTATACACACTGAAGTTAACGATTGATGCAGAACAGTACATGTATGTCAATGTAGGCTGAGAGAGAAAGAGAACTGGAGGGGATGTGATATAGCTTGAAATAAATACACTTGTTCTGATTTTTAGGGGGAAAAAACATAGTTTAGACATGCATCAAGGCCATTACATATATTTTTCCTAAATTTAAGTTAAATGGTAAGTCTCAAAATGGGAAAATAAAAACAATTATATTTAGTTTTTCACATAAAGCTAGAGACCAGTTTTACACGATAATATGAGAACTTAACATCAAATGCGTTTCTCAGTCAAAATTTGTTTTTCACAAACTAACATCTTTTTAGTTTTAAGGTATGTGGTTTTGTGATATTTTCTTTCAACAGTTAATGTACTGTACAATTTGAAACATTGAAGTGCGACATTGAACAGTAGCTGATGACATGTAGGAACTGTCCTGACTGACTGTTGTTGACTCAAGGCAGGAAGCTACAGCAACAGGCATAGCGGCTGGTGTCAAAGTAAGAATGTCACTCCTCAGCCAGTGCCTGGTGATGCATTGTAGATTCGAGAAAAAAAGTGAGAACAGGAAGTAACTTTTTTTCTACTTGAAATCACTTTGTTTATGACATGAATGGCCACTGATAGAGCGGAACAGTCAATACAGTGTACACAATTCCTTGCATTTAAAAATTGCCGTACACTCTCATAAATAATGTTATTTTGAAAGTTTAAGGGTAAAAGTATAGAAGAACGTTTTCGTAGTACAGCTCATGTATCTTTTTTTTATTTTAATATACTTTGGAAAGAATTATGACATACATATCATAATGTTCCAGTATTCATGATCGTACATGTTCGATATAAATACTGTGGCGTTTGTAATCTCTTTTTGAGTTTTATATGTATTACTGCTTTCAATGATTTCTTCAAATTGGGTCTTTGAAATAGTCTGGACATTAAAGGGAAACTATGACAAATTATAACCAGTACACAAAACACTTTTATGAAGTATCATTTATTGAGAAAGAAGATCGAGGTTACCGCTTGATGCAGAAAAGTATGTCAGTTTCCGCTTTTGTGTATGCAAATAGGGTAGATATACATGTTTTCAATCAGCATGAATGTACGTTGTAGCTAAGCAATTTTTTCTGGTGTACGCTTTTGTCATGGGCAGGGGTGGGAAGATATTCAAGAAATATAAAACCTCATATTTTTTCAATGTTGCGCACATTTGTCTCTATGTATCTTTAGCCAGGCTACTGATAAATACAACAATAAATGTTACCACTGTACAGGTAAAGGTATGAAATTGATACCTGCCATGTTCAGGTTTACAGTGTTGGAGTTTCTCCCCTCTATTTGTTTAGTGTGTCAACTCGCGGAGCGAATACAATAGAATTAGCGAGGGGTCCCAGAAACCCACTATGGCTGCAATAAAATCCGTGACAGACCTCCACTAGATTGAGTGGATTTACACTAGACTGGGGCAAAAATCCACCAGACTGAGTGGACTTCCACTACTCATAGTGGGCACTTAATCCCCTGCCCCTCTGTCCACATCCACCGGATTGAGAGGGGAATCACAAAAACACGATGCATGTACTGTATAGTGAATCAATGTTTTTGTCCAATAAAATCTTGACAAATAACCAGAAGTTAAAAACATGTAAACAAGAATATCATACATGGGATAGTATCTGCCTGTCCTGTAAATAATAATCCTCTTTGTAGGTACTGGTAGGGCATGTAGACTCCGGAGATTACTGATAAATTGGTCTAGGAGATTTTATGCTATTTACCTTTATTTTATATGTTATATACCTTTTCCAGAATTTTAATATCTTCACCTTTCATCATTTACCATTAAATACTCTATGTTTACGTTTATTTGGAAGGCATTAACTTCCTAAAATTTATTTTTGCATTCTTTATCTTTACATTTTTCAAACTTAACTTTTAATCTGCACAATATTGCCAGTATTGCACTGACATGAAGTTAAACATATTACATACATATATACATACACACTGTATTTTGGTGTGTATAATGCACACTGTTTTAAACCTAATTTTCTTATTTTCAGATGGGGGTGCACATGAAGAACAAAAAAAAAAAAAAAAAAAAAATCCCATGTTGATTTGATGAAAAGATCAAGGTGCTAAAGCTGCCTACACATCACATTCACTCCTTGTGAAATATTAAATGTCACATTGTAACTAAATTGTTGACTAGCCTTATTAAAGAATTAAAGAATGCTTACAAACCTTGATCGACTTGTTCTTTGATTGCTTATGTTATTAACTCATTTCATTTCACATTACTGTTTAGTTTTTTGTTATGTGACTTGACCAGAAATACATGTACATACAACAGGTAACTTGTTGTTGTACTCTGTCATGTTTATGTTAAAGCTGTGTAAAGTACCACATTGCAGCAGAACAAATATGATTACGTTATCCTTACATTTTTAATATTCGATAACTGTTGATCTAATAAATTTTTCTTCATTTATTAATATATTTATTCATGGTTAAATTGAAATGTTTAGAATTCATGTAGTGTCAATGTTCTCATCAGAGGCACATTTAGGGGACATCTTTTTCGTGACTATGACTTGTCTGTTATGGTAACACTGACACATATAATAAAACAAAATAATAAGTTAATGTATGAAATTTGCAAATATTTTTTCTTTGGAAGATAAACTTGCTTGTTAGTTTTATTTCTCATCTTAAATCACAGTACTTGATATTTCTTTGTGACTATACAGTGATCACTGCTTCACTGACTCAAAGTGGTCTTTTAAAGGTAATTAGAGATGGCTAAAGCTTTGATGTACTAAACATAATTACATTGTTTGTCAAGGTAAATTTCCAGTGTATGTTCTTTTCTTCAGAATATAAACTTGGTTTTTTGTTTTATTTCCCATCTTAAACGGCAGTATTTGATACTTCTTTGTTACAATACAGTGATCAATGTTTAATTGACTCAGCGTGGCGTTTCTGAAGGTAATCAGCGCCGGATGTGCCAAACATAACTTTGATGCACTGTGTTGATACATTCTAGCTTGGACACTGAAATATATTTCAGATGTGTCATGATAGTCTAAACAAGTATAAATACTGGACCTGAACTCTCATATACAGGGTAGCATCTTGTGTTCAATCTTGAATCTGAATGAATACAGCAAGACAAAGTATCAACATGGCCGTGTAAGAAACTTGTACACTGTGAAAGGCAGACTAACTATCATTGTCTGTGCAGAAGTAAACCATATACATACTTTGTCAGAATGACCTTGACCGTTTACTTTGTTTTACCCCAATATCGATAGGCTTCTTTCTTACTCCAAGTGCAAGTCATCCACAAGGTTTGGTCAATGTCTATGATGTAGAACTAATGTTATTGTGTGGAAACCATTTTTCTTCTTTCCATCATACATGTACCTTGACCTGTTACTGCTTTACTGCAAAATCAGTAGGCTTCTTCCTTAATCCAAGTTCAAACCATCCACAAAGCTTGTGAAGATGTAGATGGTATAAAACTAAAGTTATTGTGAGGAAACAAGAAAGGTACAGTATGGTTGCTTGAACCATGGTGGGACATGGGTACAATGATTATTGAGGATCTGGAAGGAAAAGATTTTGTCCGATGGAAAATCCTCACATCTTCAAGTCATAATTACCATATCTAACAAGGAAATGATTACCGGTAAGTTTAAACACCATCTGCATGTTTCGTATACCATGGTGTCAACTCGATGTCCAGAGAAAGTCATGCACTTTTGGCGGAGATCAACAAGTTTTGAAGAGGGGATTAACATTCAGTCATTTTGGTGTCTTGACAAATGATGTACCAATGAAAATCATGTACAAATGATGTGGGAATTATATATTGGATGCAAGATTGGCACTATTTTCATTCAGGACAAACTAGACACCATTAGAAGGCTTTTGGTGAAAAATCTCATGTTGAAATGAACATCCATTCTGGAGAATTAGTGACAAGATTTTCAATGTGTTCATTGTGGCAGCCATACCGGTATCTAAGGTCAGATCATCACCATTTTCATTCAAGACCAGCTAGATACCATAATTAGTTTTCTGGTCAAAACCCCATGTCGATATGACTTTCCATTCAGGAGGAGTACTGATAACTTGATAACTTGATACCTGGTACACTATTATGAACTCTGTTTTAGATCAACATACTCCTTTAAAAATAAAAAGAGTGCAATACCCGCAGAAACCTGCATGGCTTACGACAGAAATCAATTAAGCCAGACATAAAAGAGACTATTTACATAAAATCAAGGATTGGCACGACTAAAAACTCTGGCGTAACGGATGTACTGCTATGATTCAGTCTGCTAGAAGATATTTTTATAAAATATCTGTTGAAAAGGTAGTAAGTCCAAATGTGGAAATTTCTGAATGATTTTACTCCAAATAGAAACAGTAAGATCCCAAATCAACTAATAGTTGATGGGACAATAATTGATGATATGCATAATATTGTTAACAGATTTAATGAGCACTTCATTAATGTAACAGATCTAAATTTAAATATCTTGGATACTAATGTAAAACATAACAAGTTTCAAGATTTTATTAAGTCAAAAATTCTGAAAATGAATAATTCACTATTCCATTTATGTCATGTGCAGATGTAGTAAGTGAACTGAAAAAGTTAAATTCTACGAAATTGGCTGGATTGGACCAAATAGGTCCATTCATCTTGAACAAATCTGCTGATATTATTGCTCCATCTCTTACCCACATAATTAATCAAACCATTACAAAAGGAATATTCCCATCTTAACTGAAGGATGCCAAGGTTATGCCTGTTTATAAAATGGGTTCAAAATCAAATGCAGATAATTACAGACCAATATCTATTCTGCTAACTATATCTTAACTGTTTGAAAGATATGTTTCCAAACATCTCTATGGTTACCTGTCAAAGTACCATTTAATTCACCCATCCCAATCAGGATTTAGACGAAACCACTTCTGTATATCTATGCTAACAAAATTCGTTAATGAATGGTTGCTTCCTATGGACAATGGAGAATTGGTTGGAACTATATACCATAATTTTAACGAGGCTTTTGACTTAGTTGACCATAATATATTTGCATGGAAACTTGAAAAGTACAAATGTTCTCACTTATCTCCCTCATGGTTCAAATCATACCTATCTGACAGAAGCCAATAAGTTGTTATTGGTAACATTAAATCGGAGCTGATGTCCATCAACAAAGGAGTTTCACAGGGATCTATTTTAGGGCCTCTATTATTCATATTGTTTATAAATGACTTTCCCGTGTATGTAAAACATTCAAACTTGATCTATATGCTGATGATACTACTTTGCATAAGTCTGATTCTAATGTTCAAATGTTAAACAAACAATAGGGTGAAGATTTATATCTCAGTTGAATATTGGTGCTCACTGAATAACATGTTTATCAATCCCCTAAAAACCAAGGCAATGTTGCTTGGAACTAAACAAAGATTATCAGTGAAAATAAATCCAAATCTTGAGATGTATATTGAAGATAATCTAACTGAAAATGCTGACACAGAAAAACGTTTTGGAGTTCATGTTGATAAGAATCTAGACTGGTGCAAGCATGTTTGCTCTGTTGTAAGCTCAAGAATTTATCTTTTACAGAGGATAAAAGTTATCTACCACTCATCTATCGGATATTATTTTACAATGCATTCATTGTTCCTCTTTTGGACTACTGCTGCACAATTTGTGGAAATACAACTGATAGCATTATTGAAACAATCCATAGACTAAAAAAAAAGGACAACAAGAATTATCGTAGATTTACCATTTGATACACCTTCCAGAATTCTATTCTCGAAATTGAAATGGCTGAAATTTAAATACAGATTAGTCTACCACAAGTTATTATTAATGTTCAACGTTAAGAATGAACGTTGCCCTCAATATTTGCATGGCATGTTTAATTTTAAGTCAGAAGAACAACAACAAGGACCCAAATTGAGATCAATTACAAATGATCAGTGCAGAATACAATTTCCAAAAACAAATACATTTTTAAAAAATCATTTGCTTACTCTGGTGCTATTTTATGAAATGAACTCCCCATAAACATTAGATCAGAAACAAATCAAAATGTGTTCAAAAGAAAATTGTATAACCATTATCTTGAAGGGCAGTTGTCATTGTAAATATTGAAAATCCATGCTCTCTGATTTGCTTTGTTAATCCATATCATATACACTTTTGTACTTTTATACTTAATGTATACTGAGGGTCTCAGGGGAGAATAGTATATTATACTACCTGAGATACCCTCATAAAAAAATGTTTATTATGATTATAATTATTACTGAAGGCAACAAGTTACTGTAAAAGGACTAATGTGATGAGATGACATGCATATTTTAATAGAGAAGAAGTAAATTTGTTCAATATTTGTCCTTTTTTTCAATTTACATGCTAAAAATCAGTTCAATGAAAATCCTTCTGATTTGAAGTCAAAACTCCTGATCAAATTATGCAAATCTCCTGATCTGTGCAAAGCTGACCTCTCCATTCTGCCACATGTACATGTATGTATTTCTCTGTAATGGGGAATATGTATACTGTACATAGGGTTTAATAGCACATCAGCTGAATACTGGTTATAATACTGAGTAAGTTTAGGTATCCCCAAAAAGGCAAACAAAATACAGATAAAGCGAAAACAGTGTGAAGCTCCTAAAATAGAAAGGCGAATTCTTTTAACATAAACTGCACTCTTCAAATAAAAAAAGCTGGAACATCAGCTTTCCAAGAAAAGGGTCACGTTGGGCCCCCATGGGTCAAATATACAATGTATGGGGTCCTTATCACTACCTATTATTTCATCATCTACTATGAATATTACTTCCTTCATGCATCACCACATTTGTGAATATTTATATTAAATTCCTTTAAAATTCTGTATTAGTTTCATACTAGTTTTCCATGCTAAATTACTGTGCAATTTTTTCATGGTTTTATTCAAGATAAAGTCGACTGGTAAGAAAAGAAACAACTTAGCACTAAGTCATATCTTCATCATAAGCTGTTTCTTTCAAATTGCTTAACTGCTGAAAAGAAATTAATTTTTTTTTTTTTTTCATTTTAAGATTGAATTCTCAGCCAAAGGTTTTATTTGGGAGCATTCTTTACACCTGAATACCTGAATGGCCAAGCGATCACTCCGGTACCAGTATCAGATACTAAGGCAATGCCCCCACTGTTGTAATTAAGTTCAGTTCAATTCGATTAGCAGCCGCTAAATACACAGGAATTGTGTTTACATCAGACCATCAGTTAACACCTCCACTGACCTAAGAATTCATGTGTGAAAGTCAGTCATTCTTTAATTCCTCATGAGTCGCTCGCTCAAAGGTCTATCACAATGAGGTAATTGTGCTCCATGAGAACCTTGCTGCCTGGTCCAAGTGTTATGATGATGCATCTTGATGACTTTAAAGACTTGCCTAATAGTTGGCACACCGAACACAAACTTACAAATGATATAGGCAAATAATATTTTGTGTCTTTTACGATGCACACAAAGTTCCACACATTACAATAAGTAAACTCAGACAAATTACTTACATATCAACGAGGCACCAATAAATTTTATGGGCGTATCTGGAGGCTCACAGTCAGGGTAGATTGGTTTGATTATGTAAAGAGCAAACATCGTGCCCAGGGCTACAATAGAAACTGGACAGACCAGCAGGAAGTTAATCCATAGAACGATGAATGCTGGTAGATCACCAAAAGCGCGTTTTACATAAATATATTCCCCTCCAGACTCGGGAATAGATGTCCCCAACTCTGTATAGCAAATAGCGCCGAGAAGATTGTACAAACCACATATTACCCACAGGATGAAGGAAAACCCAACTGAATGACTATGCTTCAGGATCCCAACAGGTGAGACAAATATCCCTGACCCAATAACGGTACCCATAATAAGAGCAATAGCATGGTGCAGTTTAATTCGTTTCTGGAGTTTAACTGTCGTTGCAGTGGTTGCATTGGTCATTCCACTCCCAGCAGCTTGAGCCAGGTTTTCTATCTCTTCGTTCTCATTCATCATTCTATCCTCACAATAAAACACGATGTAAATTAAACTCAACAATAAGACTAATAATCAATTATCAATTATTATTAATTTATTCCTTAATTGAAATCATAATTTGTTGCAGCCCTTTGTTTACTAATATGCAGAACATATTAATGGACTGAACTGTGTCCTAATCCAATAAGGTATATCACAGTATGCTAAGGCGATGCAATACTTGTCTAAATTGCCAAATTATTATACATGGCATAGTAAGATATACAAGCATAACCTTACAATATGCAAGTCATTCAAAATAACCTTTATTCAGTAACAATAAATCCATACTTCACTAACACAAGTAATATTTGTAACCCGAGCCCTCCCACTAAATCCACAAATATAAACAAAATCTAAACGTATTTATCCTTCAACCTCGAGGTCTCCACACTTTTTGTCCTGCTTGAAGAAGAAGAATACAAAGTCAAAATAACAAGGAATAATCCCAGCCAAGTTGTGGATATTTCAACATAGGATATCACACATGAGAGTCTAGTTTTTCCAGCTGATCTTATTTCAACTATTTCCACTTGCACATACATATATGTGTATCTTGTCAAATGCACTTGTGGAGAAAAAGATTCATTCATAGGAAAACGAAATATAACCACATTGTTTGAATAAATACACAGCATAATCTTTCATGGTAGTTGGTCAAGGTCGACAAATAACTTGGTGTAAATGGTAACTAGGAATATTCTATAGTGCTAAATATATCAACACAGGGCTTTTAAAGGACAAAAGGTAGACTTGCTGTACTCCACACTTATCTAGCCATGCACGTTTTCTTCTAAATGAAAACCAGTCATGTAATAAAAAATGTTGACCCACACATATTTTATCGAAAGAAAATAATTCATTTTATAACAATTCAACTTTCATTGAAAACCACATAAACAAATTACTTTGTTTTATGTTATACAGCACTCCTAATAAAATTATTGATCTGTGGATATCTACATAACAACAACATGAAAACTGAGCATTATTATGTGAATACACTACTAGTAGTGGCTTCAGTGGTGTAGCGAGGCAAAGTGCCGCCCAGGGCCAACTACCAAAATTACGCCCCCCACTCCATTCGTATTATTTACGATATATACGGTACACTTACCAAATTACCGCCCCTAGAAAGTGCCGCCCGGGGCCACCGCCGCGTTTGCCCCCACCCCCTCGCTACGCCACTGAGTGGCTTATAAATTCTCATTTATTTTTAAGTATAGACTGGTCCGCTACCTAAATATATTATTAAAATATAATGAATCTGTGAGATAGGTTCTCGTTGAAGAAACCCGTTCGTTTTCTTGGAAATGTTTCATATACAGCTGCTATAAATAGAAAATAAGGCAAGTACATGTAGGTCTACGATGGACAAATGTATTCTATTCTTATGCAGCAGTCCTCTGTTTTAGAATATTCTCAAATTTATATGATGCGTGAGATTAAAGAGATGATAATAAAAATGACAAACACAACTTTTTATTGCTTTATTATTATTGTTTTAATGTACCAAAAAAGTGTAATTCATATACAGGCGATTGTAAGATGTAATTAGGTGAATAAAAGCATAATGATTACTCCAAAAGTATAATGTTTGGCATGTATGCCGTGGGTTGATGGTTTTTCCCGGGGTTTTCCGGGTTTTAATCCACCAGATATACTGGTTGCCATGTATAGCCTATTATGTGCTAACAAATATCGATAAACCCACAACAACAGCAACATATTTATCATGCCTTTGTGAATGTGTACAGGGCTGGACAAATCCACTTGCCCAATAATTGGGATAAGCTCTATTTCGGCTTCGTCGAAATGAAGTTTGAGAGGTACTTGCCCACAGGAAAGTCCAAAAAATTGAGCGAGGTTGTTTACAGTTTATAGTGCTTTATATTCTGCAAATTGTATACTCTGCTATCTTGCCACAGTACATATATCAGCACCTTTATTTAGCATTGATCTGTACCACGTGCTTCGATTACATAAATGTCCGCAGTTTAATTCATCTATTAATCCTTTATTTCACACAATAAACTGTCAAAGTCTGTCACTTCTATCTTGTAGTCAATCTCAAGGTCAGTCTCACATTTTTTCGCAATGATAATGTAAATGCTTATTATGTAAAGAAAGTTTAGACAATTAAGGAATAAGTATTGATTTATTATAACTTGTCATCAGTTACATTTTAATAGTACTATTTGTATGTATATGGGATTCGCTGACTTTCAAAAATTGTTTTCATGCATCTCGCCGATTTCAAGGTGACTTAGTGATAATTGTAAACCTGCAAGATTTCTGTTACAGGTGTATTTAGAAATAAAAGGCAATCCTCTCTAATTATTAGCCATGTGGACTTCTCTGAAAGCGTTATTGATGTACCAAAACATAACCACCACGAGTGGTGTTTATCATCTATTGTTTGGATAGTAATTACAGAAGCCATGGATGATGCAATCATAACTAAGCTTACATCACTCTGCTGAAGACATTGCCCTATATCAGCTGTACAAATCATACAGTGTCGTGCTCTCTTATTTGTCAGTGTTTGATTTTGCAAAGGGACACATTTCTGTTTAGCCAAAGTGAGCAGAGTTGCCTCGAACTTGTGTGAACAATGCAGATAACTTCTGCTATGTTTGTGGTGAAGTGACTTTTGTATCACAAAAGCGCAGTATAACCACTATGGTTAAGAAAGCCTATCACCTTTATTTTGGCTGCAAAATTGGAGATCGGGACAAGATGTGGACCCCACACATATACTGCAACACTTGTGCAACATATCTTCGCCAGTGGTTGAACAGGAAAAGGAATTCTATGCCTTTTGCAGTGCCAATGATTTGGAGAGAGCCAACAGATCATATCAGCAATTGTTACTTCAGCATGGTGCCTCCAGTTGGGAAAGGTGTGTCAAAGAAAAAAAAGTGGACTGTGCATTATCCAACCATTCCATCAGCTATACGCCCAGTACCCCACGGAGAAGGACTGCCGGTTTCTGATGCACCAGAATCATTTTCACTTGAGTCAGACGAGGAAGAGGAAGAGGATGAAACTTCTAGTCCTGAACCATCAATGTCACATGACCCATATTTTCTCCCATCCTCCTCCTCTGAACCATACCTCATAACACAAGGTGAACTGAATGACCTTGTCAGGGATTTGGAACTACCCAAGAGTAAGGCTCCAGACTACAGCAGTGGAATCTCCTGGCAGGTGATGTTAGGGTTTCCATGTTCCGTGACCGTCAAAAGGATCTTGTCACATTCTTCTTCATGGAAGGTGATCTTGTAGCCTGCAACAACATCGATGAGGTGATGGCAGCCCTCAACATCGTTCATGATCCAGATGAGTGGAGACTGTTCATTGATTCATCGAAGACGAGTCTTAAAGCTGTTTTGCTGCATAATGGCAGTGTTTTGCCATCAATTCCAGTTGGTCATGCAGTCCATATGAAGGAAACTTATGAAAACATGAGACAACTTTTGAGGCACATAAACTATGACCAACAACAGTGGCAGCTTTGTAGCGATTTCAAGGTTCTTGCTCTCTTTCTTGGTCTGCAGATTTGATACACAAAGTACTGCTGTTTTCTCTGCGAATGGGATAGTCGTGCGAGAGATTCCCACTATATCAAGAGAGATTGGCCACTCAGACAGTAATTGGAGCCTGGGATGAAAAGTGTTCAGCATCCACCACTTGTTGAATCAAGGAAGATTTTGTTACCATCCTTGTACATCAAGCTGGGTCTGATGAAGAACTTTGTCAAGGCCATGAACAAAACACAAGCAGCTTTCAAGTACCTCTGTGGCAAATTTCCAAGTTTAAGTGAAGCTAAGATAAAGGAAGGTGTCTTTGTTGGTTCTCAGGTTCGTGAACTTCTTCGAGATGATGCATTTCACCGTGCACTGCGTGGCAAGGAAAAGACGGCATTGAAAGCCTTCCAGTTAGTGGTAACAAATTTTCTCGGAAACAACAAGGTAGACAACTACAGGGAGTTGGTGGAAAACCTCTTCAAGGCATACAAAAGCCTTGGTTGCAACATGTCACTAAAGATACATTTTTTGCACTCTCATCTAGATGTTTTCCACCGAACTGTGGAGCAGTGAGCGAGGAGCACGGCGAGCGATTTCACTAGGACATTGCAACAATGGAGAAACGCTATCAGGGCAAATGGAGCCCATCAATGCTTGCAGACTATTGCTGGACAGTAACAATTGATGCTCCATTTAATGAATACAAGAGACAAGCCAAGAAGCGCGGAGTAGACATTGAATAAGGACTAAACTATGTACTTATATATATCTACATAACAGTTTTTTGGCTTTTGTTTCAATATATTTTTTATTTATATAACCCTTTTGCTGTTTTTGAAAGTGTTACATAAACAGGACAGGTGAAATATTATCATGTAAAGCAACCATAAACACATGAAAAGACCTAGGTTTACAATTTATGATTAAAAGTCTACTATGTACACAATATACATAGACGTAAAATGTAAAAACTTAAATATCTTATAAACAGTATTCAATCAGTTGTTTTAATTGTCATATTTGAATTCAGCAAATCAAAATCCCTAATAAATAGCACATTTTATCTATGAAGCAGACGACTTCGAAAAAATTGTATACCAGTGTTACAGGAGTCCAATACATACTTGCTGTTTGACAAATAATTATACGGATAAAAATAAGTGTTTTCAAATCTTTCAGGTGTGTAAATGAATAAATCACTGCAAAACCACTCTCATTTCCAAGACAAGGTTTCATTATTGATGTTCTTGAACAGATGAGTTTTTTATACCATATCTTTCTTTGCTCTTCTAATTATCTGTGTATTCTATTCTCCAGTTATCAATTCAGACTCCTCCTTTTTTCTCATCTACATCTCTATCTATTTTACACATCTTTTTATAACTTTTATAACTATTGAAATTAGTTTTAATGTGCAAAAAAGGATAAAAGAAAATAAAGCAGTTTTTTCGTAAAATAAAAATGACAACATTTCATGAATACATCTCATATGTTTATTTTACTTTACTTTTTAACTTTTGTCATAATAGTGTGTTGTCATGTTTTTGGGCAAGATCAGTCTCCATTTACCTAACTCTGAAAATGGTCCTTATATTACAATAATCAAATTAATGAAAACCAAAGCAGCAAAACATTGAGGCATTGCAAGAAATATGCGATATAATCATGTACATGTGAGTGATACAGTGTATAAAAAAATTAAGCTCATTTTAACTTTCTATGCAATTCCGACACAGAAAATACTAAATTAACCCTCCGATAAGTCCTTGTTTTATGATACCCATTCACAATACATGTATCTACAAATTTAGTCAAATATTTATTATGGATCTCTTTGCCTTTAAGGGAGTTGTGGTAGTTCAGTTGGTAGAGCGTTGGACTTGTGATCCAAGTGTCGCGTGTTTGATATTCGTATGTGGGAAAGGCGCTTAACTCCCATTTCCTTAGCATGATGCAGAAAATAGCATGTTAAAAGTGCTGTTAAAACCAACCAATCTCTTTGTCTGATAATAAGACAACCCCCTACTTTTTGACAGTTTTTGAATGAAGAATGATGATTTCAGTAGTCTCTGACAGTCTTTGCAAAACCCACCAATTATGCTGATGCAGTTTAATCTTACGTACAGTAAAATGATAATGCGTGGCAGATCTGGCAACTCGAACTTCACTTAAAAACAGTATTTAAATACAAGATGTCAAAACCATGTATACCTAGACTGTTACGACTCTAGGTCTTAAAAAATGTAACAAAAAGAAAGTGAAAATAACAATGTAAGTAATCTCAACAAGCAATTTATTTCCCTATAATACAAAGTGAAATTCAAAATATACTTAAAATTTTGTGAATCAAATTCCCCAAAAATCCTAAATGTTCTAATCACAAGTCCAAAAATATAGAATGTTCCGAATGAGTTCCAATAGTCTTGAATGTCCTGATATTGTTACGACTTTAGGTCTTAAAACTATGTAACAGAAAGAAAGTGGAACCGACAATGTAAGTAAAATCAACAAGCAACTTATTTCTAGACAATTAAAGTGAAAATTAAAAAGATACTTACAATATTGTGAATTAAAATCTAAATAATCCAATAATCTTAAGTGTCCTAATCACAAGTCCAAAATATAGAATGTTCCGAATGAATTCCAGTAGCCTTGAATGTCCTGATCTGCCAATAGTCATGAATGTCCCCACATGCCAATAGTTTTGAATGTCTTGATATGCCTGAATGATGTAATCCAAAATATCTTTGAATGAAATCACATAAATCCCAAACTCATGAGTAATTCCAATGAATATTTTAAATAAATAATTCCTCTTTCTGAATTTGCTTTGATTTCCACAACACAACTATAAACATCTGATTATTAAAATGATTCTTCATAGACTGACCATTAGAACAAGAATGAAATATTATTGATCAAACTCCATATATATATATATATATATATATATATATATATATATATATATATATATATATATATATATATATATATATATATATATACACAAGACACCTGACAGAATTTTCTAGAAAATCATATGCCTACCTGACAAAAATCAGTAATTCTAGTGGAAAAATCAATCTAATTGTAAACAAAAGCAACCTTGATCTCGAATTCTAAGTAAAGAACTTGTTTACATCCTACAATCTAGGACAAAGTTAAACATGCATGACAAAAGTTAAATATGTAAACATTATATATAACACCTCCCGTCATAACGAAAAAGAAAGATTTATGCTATAAAGCTTTCTTTTAAATATGGATCTGACATTATAATGATCGAAATTACATAGGAAGATCTAATAAATGTCACTCAGCTTAATTACACAAAATAATGCAATATAATACCTTGATACACGTGAGAGTGTCTCTGCGATCACATTGTCTTTTCGCCTGATGTGTCGAATATATATTCGAAATCTAAGACATTGTCAAGCACATTAATCTTTGAATCTTCATTTGAAAGAAGTTTCTCGTTCAAAAATTTCAATGGTTCACTGACAGTATGTCCAAAAAGCCAGTTAAAAGGAACTAAAACCCAATGACTCTTGAACTGATTCCCTAACAGCAAACAACAACAAATGAACACCCTCATCCCAATCCTTTCCTGTATCAAAGCAATATGACCGAATCATATTCTCTAAAGTTTGATGAAATCATTCCAAATCATTCCAAAGCCCCTTGACTTTCAGGGTGATAGGGAGAAGATTTAAACTGTTGGATGCCTAATTCATGCATAACTTGTTGGAAAATTCCAGACATAAAATTGGATCCTGGATCCGACTGGACAGCTTTGGGAAGGCCAACAAGTGTAAAAAAAAGAAAAATTTACCAAAGCTTTTACAATGCTTTAGATTTAATATTTCTCAAAGGAATTGCCTATGGAAATCTTGTACACGCACACATTATGGTCAACAAGTATTGGTTGCCTGACTTAGTCTTAGCTAATGGACAGACAAAGTCTATCATTATTCTGCTTAATGGTTCGTCAAAAGCAGGAATAGGTTCCAGATGAGCCTTAGGTATCTTCTGATTGGGTTTTCCTACCATGTGACAAGTGTGACAAGATCTACAGTATTTAGAAACATCACTTTTAAGTTGCGGCCAATAAAAATGATTCAAGATCTTGTGATAAGTCTTATTGACTGGTAAATGAACAGCCACGGGAGTTCCATGGGCTAGACTAAGACTTTCCTGTCGATATTACCTCTGAACAACATTTTTGATAGCTCACTGACCACTTGTCACCAGCGGATTCCTCAGATGGTCTCCATTTTCTCATAGATACCCCATTTTTCATAAAATAACAATCTGGGACTTGTGTGGCTTCAGTTTAACTAATAGCCCTTTGAAACAAATAGGAGATCTCAGGATCTTGTTCTTGGAAGACAACGAGTGGTTGTCTTTTATCACCCTGATTAGAATAGAGAGAATGAGTAGTACAAAGAGGATCACTGTGATCAATACCTATTGATTGGTCAATACCAGGAGAAAAGGTGACCTCATTAAAGACTGACCAATAAATATGTCAGCTAAAGGAATAATTTCCTGCTCAACATCATTCTCAAGAGCTCTTGTTGCCCTTAGCTCTGATAAGTGCACAAGCAGGATACAAATCAGGGATTTCAATCTTAATAGGATCAACTTTTTGATCCAAACAAGGCTTGTCAGTTACTAGTGGATTAACCACGACCTTATCTCCAGCTAGGTCATTGAAAACAAAGAAATGAATACCTTCTATAGGTAAAGAAGCCACTGACCCAACATGCACGGGTCCGGAAAACTAAGTCTGATGCCAAACTGATACAGTGGAGAGGAACATTTACAAAGCTGCATTCTTCTCCCTGAATAATAACACTTTCACTAGAAGAAGACTACTCAGACAAAGGCAAAGTACCTGATAACAAAAGACTATGAGAATCTTCTGTGCCCCTTTATATTTTAATAGGGATAGGTTTGACAGAATCACCAATAAGTGATATAGAGCCTTTTGACATGAATGGTTCATAAGTCTCCAAAATAGAATCTGACTGGGGTTTGTTTGAACCAACAAATGTATTGCTTTCAATACAAGACCGTGACCTTGACCTCTTTGAAATAAGAGCATTTGGAATAGCTCCGTCTTTATTCTCTTGCTTATTTTTCAACATATAGCAATCAGAAATGACGTGCCTTTTCTTTTTACAATAAGAGATAAGGATTTCTGATCAGTCTTATCAGATGTTTGATTTCTAACAGTTGTGCAGGATTGAAATTTGTAAGTACTCGTTTGAGACTGAAATGGTTTTTTACCAAAACCCTGCTGAGAGGTAGACTAACTGAACAATGAAACATTGTGGGTTAACGAATAATCATCTGCCATGCAAGCAACATTTTCCAATGTTTCCACTTTTTGTTCATCAAGATAGGACTCGACATCACTATGGATGCACTTCTTGAACTCGTCAATAATTACGAGCTGTCTAAGATTATCGTAATCTTGAGCAACCTTCTTGGCTGAGCACCACCTATCAAACAGTTTGTATTTTCCCTTGCAAATTCGACATGGGTTTGTTCAATTTCATTTCTACAATTCCTAAACCCCTGTCGATATACCTCAGGTACCAACTCATAACCCTTCAAGATATATTCCTTAACCACATCATAATCAACACTCTGTTGTACTGACAGTAAACTGTAGACTTCACGAGTTTTGCCAATAAGTACACTTTGTAGTAACAAACTCCAATGCTCTCTGAGCCATTTTAAAATTTGAGCAATTCTCGCAAAGTGAAGAAAGTATTCATCTACTTTTTGTTCCTGAAAAGGGGATACTAACCTAATATATCTGGTAACATCAAAACCTGAACTTGTGTGTAAAGGGGGCAAGAATTCTCCGCTTGCCAGTTCTAATTTTTAAAATCTATATTCCACTTCTCTTTCTTTTCTCTGCATCTGTCTCTCCTCTTTCTTTCTCTCTCTCTCTCTCTCTCTCTCTCTCAGCATTTGGACTTCCCTTTCCTTCATTTTCTTTCCTCTCTCTCTCTCTCTCTCTCTCTCTCTCTCTCTCTCTCTCTCTCTCTGTCTCGCAGCATCTGGACTTCCCTTTCCTTCATTTTCTTTCCTCTCTCTCACTCTCTCTCTCGCAGCATCTGGACTTCCCTTTCCTTCATTTTCTTTCCTCTCTTTCTCTCTCTCTCTCTCTCTCTCTATCCCTCCCTCTCTCTCTCTCTCTCTCTCTCTCTATCCCTCCCTCTCTCTCTCTCTCTCTGCATCTGCATTTCTATTTCCCTCTCCTTTTTCTGAAGCTGAAGCTTTCTTAATTCTAATTTTATCTAGGGTTTTATTTAGCTCCAATTCCCTTAATTTTCAATCATAACCGGATACAGATTAGCAATGAAACCCACAGCACTATTATCCAAAATTTCCTTTCCCACCAAATATGGAATTAAAATATTCTTTATCTCTTGCTTTGTCAAAGATGCTTTCGCTTCAGAAAGATCATAATGTCTGGCAAGCTCAAGCAACTCGTCCTTTTTCATAGATTCTAACCCTACCTGGGTAGGACTTGAAACAAAGTTCTCAGCCTTAGATGACATTTTTAAAACAGCAAAGCCCGGAGAAAGTCTAATGTCAGAAATAAAACTTAAATATCTGCTTAATATCAATTACCATCGGACAACCATTCCAAATCCCTGAGGAAATATAAATGAAATATTCTGGTCGTACATACCCACGGCTTAGAAATCAATTAATTATTACTCATTTGGAAACTTAAATAGATGAATTCTTTGATGACATCCAAGAGTTCAACATTTACCTGCAGATGATGAAACAAATTGTCCAAAGATTTTTCACGATGGAAGAAGAAAGAGAGGTTAGTGGATATATCTATTCGACCGGTTACTTTTTAAACCTATGTGTGACTTTACATTCATCATAAGGGTCATTAAATATTGTCTTTGTTCTATTTTATGTGATGTAGTTTCTCTTCATTACAGCCAGATAATTCTTTTGATACAGGTTTTCACTATACATTATCAATCACATATTTGTTTTTCCCTCGATTTATCTCCAATCATACCGTGGTGGAATTTCGAAACTGTTGGGAGATCAAATTCATTCGCTTCAAATCTATGTTGTTGAATGTATTGTCGTCAGTTAAAAAGGGTGTTTAACAATTGACTTGGGGAATGCTGGAACAGTAATGTACTGCCGCTGGCATACTTCTCACCCAGAGGTTATTCAGTTCCTGAAACATTTTTATCTCTCAGTGCTACCATGAAATTCCACAATCAGCTGCTGACATATTCACAGACAGTATATTCTATTTTGCCAAAATTTCATGTCACTCTGAATCTTGTCACTGATACATCACAGTGAAATTTGAGGGTGTAGTTTTCAAAAATGCTCAGTGGCTTGTATGTACAACAATCACATTGCGTGTAGTAAATTTGTATCTCGCTCAATATTTTCGAAATATTCTGGTTCACTGGAGCGTTAAACTGAATTTCAGTACAAGAGTAAGGTGCTGTACTGGCTAGTGTTTTTTCTTTCTTTTATCCTTTATTTGTTTTTACCTGTATGATAAAGTGTTTAGTATTGCCATTTGTGAATGGAACTCGTTTTTCTTGTATAAATACATCGATCCTCTATTTACCGTTATTTTAACACACATCTAATTCTCTGTTGATTTCTTCTCGTTTCCTCCTCTGTAATACCATATTCATCCCGTTTCTTTTACGCAATGTCTTCATCTCTGGTAAACTGCACTTACTCTACCATCTTTCCTCTGCGCCATTGCTGATAATTTACAACCGCTGGTACAATGGCTATTCACTCTCTGTAGGAGATATTATCACAAGGCTGAATGTCGAAGACTGGGCAAAGCCAAAGCAATGTCCTAAAGATGCTCTGGATTTTACGTCATCATAGCGGCGTACAAATTCCTCCCAAATCAAATGATTTTGGTAATTTTGTTTTAATTATTTCTAATTGAATGTTTTACAGATGTGCTAAAAAGTTTCATGGCAAATTGTTTATCTAGACAAAATACATAGATCATTGTGTAGTTGTGTGAATCGCTGCTATACATTCTTTAAATGAAGTTTGAAAGAAGTTTAAATGTCCTGTCGATTGTATCAACGTCTATTCGATTTTCATCACCTTTTATTTTCTTCAAAATTTCGCAGTCCATCTTGTAGTCTTTCAAACTGTGTTTGTTTGTCAGCTTTTGACATGTAGTTGGAATCAATTTCATATTCCCGAAAGTTGTCTCTTTTCATTTATTCTCTAATGTAAAGTATTACCTTGACTAGACATTGCCTTTTTGATAGTGGCCTTATCGCGTTTTTCATCTGTACTGTTTTGTTTAACTCGTGGGAAACGTGATGGTGACAAACACAAATTCTCGTCACCAACATAAATTCGCATTTCGTGTATGTTTAAACTCCCTTGTTTGCATTGAAATGTTATTACCACATGTCACAATCAAGAAACTGGTTATACTGATATCTATGTATTGTGCTTGTATTATTTATATTAATGGAATTACGTTTCTTTCTGATTCCCAACTATTAAACGATCCATCATATCCCTTCCATTTCACGAGTACATAATTTTGACATTCATTATTTTTCTCTTCAAAGTCTTTTCAACTTTGTATACGTCATCTTGTTTGTCATATAATGATAACTATTGCTTGAGAAACATGCCCCCTATATCCACTCACTTCAAATCTTCCAGTTATAAACAACCGGATCAGCTAATATTACGTGACTCATTTTTTTATATTTCCTCGATGAAGTAAGGAAAGAATCCCATTGCAAAAATTGTTTTGTATTTTGAAAATTCTAACTGATTCACCAGTTTTGAAATTGTGGTTTAATATGTATCAGTTGTCAAATAACCGAATAGATTGATCCATACCTTTGAGCTATATTTTCCTCACTCACTTCTACAGGAGTCATGTCTGTTGATATGTGATGAGTGTTATTGTATCCATTAATTAGCTTTGAGAAACTATCAACTCCCACATTCTAATTTTGAACGTTTTGTTAAACATTTCCACCATATATGTTTTAGGTTGAGTACGTTGAAAAGTATTCGATTTGTCCTTGTCCAACAAAGCTTTGATTCATATGTTGTAAAACTCTCTCTCTCTCCTCAAAAAACTGTCACTTTTCAGGCTTTCTCTCTTTCACGGTGTCTGTGAAAGCGTCGTGGATGCCATCTCCATGTTTGTTTCACTTTCTGAATCCATGTGCATTTTGAAAAGAAATATATCACTGTCACAGTGTATTTGTATCTATCATGTATGTTTTATATGCTTGCATGTCAACAATATATGCTTTTCAATAGTCATCCACACGAATAGCATAAACCCTTCTGCAGGGAATTGTTTCCTTCCCTTTCGCTAAAGTAATGTGTAGGCAGATGTTCAGTTAACCATTCCTTCAAACCAGCATATTTTAGTTAATTTTGTCCAGAATAATCTGTTACCACAATTGATTGATGTTTCTTTAACCAACTGGTTACTGCTGTGTTTTTTTTTTTTTGTTTTTTTTTTTTTTTGTATGCATAGTCCACCTTTGGTGTAGCTCCCCCGCCTTGGAATTTAGCCGTTAAAAACGGTATAAAGATCTACAGAGAACATTTTACACTTGTCAAATTGTCTTTTGACGTGATCAACAAGCCAACGAAATATCCATTTACTACCGGAACGTTTATTTTCAACAGTTTGCAACATTTTTCAAACCTTTTATAAATGACTTCAGATCAATGTTAAATGTTGTAATTACAATGGTAGGTTCAAAACAGCTACTTCATACACTGAATCACCATTTGTTGGTTTCGACTAACTTTGTCTCTGTTTTTGATGAATTGGTTGTAAAGTGGATGAGACCTCGAGTTGTGCGATAAATTTAGCCGAATGCAAATGTGAGTATTTTGTCTACATTCAATGCGTAATATAATCCTACTTCATACTTTACAGTTTTGATCGTCTTGCTATCAGGGTTGATACTGCTTATCTCAATGTTTTCATCAGTGAGTGTAATCCAATCTGTAAACCATCATTTTTCCAAAGCATTGCAGCGCATCATTTTTATATTTAAAACAGGCAAATCAACATTTGCATTCTCTTGAATTCTGTTTTGCATCACAACATACTCTGACCACACTTTGATCCAATCCAACCTTTGAAACAGCTGTTACGACTCTAGGTCTTAAAATAATGTAGCAGAAAAAAAGTAAAACGAAGAATGTATGTAAAATCAACAAACAATTTATTTATCTGTAATTAAAATTAAAGTTCAAAAGACACTTATAATTTGTGAATTAAGTCCCAAATAAAAGTAAATGCCCTAAACACTAGTAAGAAATTATAGAATGTTCCGAATGAATGAATAGTTTTAAATGTCCTGAAATACCACAACGATACTATCCAGAATATCTTTTGAGAATATGTCCAGAAAAATCCAAAAGTCATATAGTTAAATCCATTGGTTAATAAGCACTTTATGGTAATTCCAATGAATGTTCAAATACATAATTCCTTTCGAACTATGTCTACAGCACAACTAAACATTCCGATAATTAACAGATTCCCAAGGACCGATTTTAAAACAGAAATGATTTTTAAACAGGATTTAAAATATGAATGATTATAATGTGTTAATCAAGTCCTTATATATACTTTTCAAATGAACTATTTCATAACAGGACGTGCGTCCTTTAATGACCCACAATGCAATAGAACATGCGTCGTTCTTGTGGAAAATCCCCAATCTTGGTGTGAATAATTGTCAAAACGACTGGTCTTGAACTCAAATATCAGTTAACATCCTGTTGACAACTTAACCAAAACTTAAAAGGCGACTTACTACATCGACTAAGGTTACGCGCACTTAATAGATTCAATATACATAACATAGTACACATTGACTCTTGATACTGCGAGCTGTTTATGCTAAACTCATTTAATAGTTATCTCACCTCTCTGAAAAAGTTTGTTTTGCTCCATCGGTTATATAGTGCAATGACTTCAAAATTCTTTTGTGTTGTGAGTTTTCAGTACTACGAGTATAGCATTATATCAACTCGATTTAATGCAGTAGTTAAATTTATATAGTTTGGTGTTTTCATTTACGGTATACGAAGACTCTGACACAGTTCCTGGACAGCTTTTTGAAAGTCCATTAATCAGGTGTGCCAGCTATGAGTGTGTGTGTGTGTGGGGGGGGGTTCTTTTTTTCAGCAATAGTTTTGCCCCAGTAGTAAGGTTTCAGTAACACGAAAATTTGTGCGCCAGAGGAGATAACTAAACCGAGTAATGGCATTTGAACTAATCAGGAAATCATTTTATATTAGTTTGTTTGTACCTGGGCACAATCTATGCCATAAATGTTCGTGTTATTTTATATTTAACTAGTGCGCCATAACTTTCATATACAGAGGGAGAAGGATATACAGAGTAAATGGTTTATGAGAGAGCTGGCATTTGAATTAATCCGTCATTCATATTTTCATTCTGACATTTCCATGGTGTACCCTTTCACATTTGGTACATTAGGTAAATGACCCTTGATAGTTTTTTTAATAAAGTTTTGTATACATCTTCCTATCAAATTATTTATTTTAATCAGGTACGCCAACTCTCTCATATGTCCTCTACTTAGGTTGAACAATAAAAACAAATATAAAAGAATATGTGACTGATTGTGGAAAAGCTACATTTGCGTTAGAACGGATCGAAACTGAATACATAAACTTTTTAGATGACATTGTTAGCATCTGTCCAACATTTTTGTTTAACAAAGCTTAGAAGAGAAAGCGGTTCTTCAAGGATGAAAATGTGATTTGAATAGATCCTGTAGAGACATTAGATAAGGAGTTAGTGTTACTGGTTCATGTCTATCAAGGTACAAATGCTTTGTTTCTGATAGATAAATGCGCCATATCAACAATGCGAAAAAGGAAGTAAATATCCTTACTCAAATAGCATTTAGTGGTCATTATTATGGTATATTTGTGTGGGTAACAGCATGCAATTATAATGCAATCGCTCTTAACTTCCATAACAACATAGCGTTTTTGTTATTTTCTACAAAAGGGTCAAAAAAAGTTACAGTTCGTATTTGTAAGCAAAGTCTGCTTTTCGTCATACATAGACAATGTTATTATATTCATCATTATACTATAGATCTCATGATGGTATGCTCTGCATAATTGTGTTTCTTTGTAATTTTCATTGTAAATGATTAAATCATATTTATACATTTAGAATTTCAGATTTTGTTTTAACATCTTCTTTATGCCATTACATAGTTTATTTCGTCTCTGCCCTAAGCGCTGCTTTCCACAGATTTTGCCCTCTTCAATGAATACAGTTTTTATCTCAATCCAAAGACCTCTCTAAATGGAACGCATTTCAGTTCATTCTTGGAGAGTCCATGAACTCTCTTACTAATTTGTGGGATACCAAATATGTTGTCCTTGGGATAGTGACCAGTGTCATACAATATTATCCTCATAAAATTTGAATGCATAACTAATCAGTATCAGTCATTATTCTCATGAGCGGTTTCAAATTATCACCGTCTATGTTTCGAGCTTGTTGTAGCAAGATATATATATATATATATATATATATATATATATATATATATATATATATATATATATATAAATATATATATATATATATATATATATATATATATATATATATATATATATATATATATATATATATATATATATAAACCAGTACCATTGTCGTCTAATTAATATTTCAAAAAGATTCTCTCCCATCCACATAATGTGAGCATATGTTATTGTCTTTCTATTTTGGTTATGCTAACTGGTCTGATGTACTTTTTCTTAGCTACATCTGCAGTTTATGTTGCACCTCTGGCATCTCATACGTTACCCCTGGCACAGTTCCCTTTCACAGAGCTCTGAACTCCCGCTCTCATACATACACATTTACGGGTGTGTCAAATTCATTTTCAAAATTTTCCTATGTCATCTATTTTTAAGGGACATCTATCATACTTATGACTGTTGTTATCTAAATTGTATTGTTATGGTCTATCTACATTATCATTTGTATTTAATACAGATAGCACAGCATAAAAGAAACATCTTCATTTTTTTCATTGATACAGATCTTTTTGTTCTTAATCCAGTTATGCAAATTCATATATGAGTTTACTCTGAGCAGTGGATACCTATATATGTCCAACGGTAAAAACTCAATCTTGTCAGGCATCCATCTTTAACTTTCGGTTATTTCCTGTCCAGATTTGGTATGCAAAATGTCATATAAACGATCAATCACATTATTCATTTCACCTCTTTATTATGTTAATAGGTCTGGTTCTGTTGCAAATATTTATGTATTCAACTTTTTCTTCCTTGATTGTGTCTTTCAAAGTCTAATCGTTCAGTCTAATTATACTTTCACTAAACCAAATTCTCGAATTTTCTTATGATTATTCTCTTCAAATATGGTTCAGTGTCATTGACACATTCATACAAGTATCGACTGTTGCTGCTTTAGAAACTGTACTCATTCAAATACATTCGAAATGAATATCTAAGTCGTTTCGTTATGAGACTGTTTAAATTCAGTCTATTCATACGTGCTAATTCTTTTCTAGTTGGAACACGTATGAGCTAGTTCGCTTCTTTCTTACTTATTTCGGTTCGACAGTGGCTGTGTAGCCTACGTGACAAAATGCAGTTAACATATCAGATTGTTTTTAATATGAAAATAGGTATGCAACTGGACAATAAATAAGGTTTCTTCACATTTTACTTTAATTCAGTTGCAACTCTTCCATATCAAAATGTTAGTAAAACATATATTTTAGATGCCTTTCGTTATGAACTTTACATTTTCACCTTTGGTGAGTTCCTAGCATTAAAACTATGTACATTACTGCAATGGAAAAAAAGTAAGAAAGTGACTAAGTGGGCTACATGGCAAAATGCAGTTATCGAAAGACAACATGAGGTATGTATTTAAAGAGTCTGTGCTCACGACATTACTAAGTTATTTTTCAAAAGAGCCAAGCAAACAAGACTCGTGTATTTCAGAAGACCCTGTATATACTAGTATAGATTAGGAATGCATCAGTCCAGTTTTTATAGCTTTTTATTATCTTTGATTGTACAGTCTTATGTCTTGAGAATAACTAGCCCTGTACGAGAACAAATTTGTGTTCAAGAGTGTCCCACACGAGAGAAGATTCGATTAATTTAGAAAATGTCTGCAACTACTCCTTTCAAGAATTGTTTCTGTACATTTTGTGGTACATTATTGCCTAGAACATTGCACACACTATTTGTGGAGGAGTGTCATTACCTGGGGCTAGATGACGGTCCGGTGAGCCCATGCCTTGCACTACATGGATACTGGCCACTGCTATCTGCAGAAGGTTGTTATTCTCCATGGGCGTATTGGCCGCCTCAGGCTGACCTTCATCAATCGCAAACGAAACTGGGTTACAATCATCAGGGTATTGTGTGTCCTTTTTTTCTGCCTCGTAACGTGCAGCTGACCGCAGTCTTATCCAGGCGCAGGGAGATATTGATGGTCGCTTTGACTTTCCATTCAACATCTGTCACCAGAAACTGAAATACTAATACTAATACTAACGTAAGCTGGTGTTTTTTATATTTATTTTAATATATTTGTTACTTCCTTAAAGCCACAGTCATATTTTTAAATAATGATGTTGTTGTTGCTGTTGTTATATTGCTTTAGCATATCAAGTTCAACCACCACCGTACCATTTACATACTTGCCATTAATACATTGTTCAATCATAGGACATAAGGATTAAAGTTGGTATTGCTTTTTGGAGCTAAATCAAACAAATAATTGGCACGATGCGCATAAACAATAATTGGCTTTTGTGAACAAACAAATCATCGTCTCCTCCTATTGGAGCAGAACCACCTCCACCACCACTTACAACACCTATAATATGTATGCAATCGACAGAGCAACTGTTAATATTGTTATATATATAGCAGAGGCTATAGAAGCTATTGTTACGTCTTTTGGTAATTTTACTTTTAATGAATACTTTCAATAGTTTCTCTAAAAGTTCTCCCCAGCTGGGTCAGATACCCAACTAATTGGGCCCTTTTACTCTAAATACTTTCCAACTGTTCTTGAAATGCAGGTTTTTGTTTATATTTCTTTCGTTGCTGATATATTGTTTAGGCTCTTATATATATATGTATATATATATATATATATATATATATATATATATATATATATATATATAGAGAGAGAGAGAGAGAGAGAGACAGAGAGAGACAGAGAGACAGAGAGAGAGAGACATATATATTTCATTTAAAAGAAAAAAATTCTTCATTTCTTCCGTAACCTTGCTGGTCGTAGGGCCGCCACAGATGACTTTGCGACAATCTCTCTCCATTTTGCCCTGTTCTCCACTGCTCTTTGGGACTTTGCAAAGTCCATGCCTGTCCACTCTGTGATATTGTCTTCCCATCTCTTCTTCTGTCTGCCTCTTTTTCTCTTTCCTCTCACTGTGCCCTGGAGGATTGACTTTGACATGCCAGTTGAGCGTGAGACGTGACCATACCATCTTAGTTTGCGTTTCTTTACAGTGGTGAGCAGATCTTCATAAGGTCCAATTGCACCTTGGATTTTAGTGCGCACCTCCGCATTAGAGAAGTGGTCTAAGTATGAGATTTTCAGGATCCTTCGATAACATCTCATCTCTAAGGCATGGATTCTTCTCTCTAATTCTGCTGTTAGGGTCCATGTCTCACATGCATATAGGAATATGGACATGACGAGGGAGCGCATAAGCTTGATCTTGGACCCAAGCGTGATGTTGCTGTCTTTCCAAATAGGCTTCAGCCTAGCCAGAGCAGCTGTTGTCTGCGCAATCCTGGAAAGAACCTCAGGTTTTGAACCTTCATCAGAGGCAATAGCACCTAGGTACTTGAAGCTTGTTACTGTGCCCAGCTTCTGTCCATTCACTCTTATTTCCTTTTGGATGCCACTCGGGTTGTTTTTCATTAGGTTTGTCTTTTCAGCGTTGATCTCCATCCCATATCTTAGTGATACTTGATTGAGATGGTTCAATAAGGTTTCCATTCCTTCTTCATCTCCTGCTAAGCCATCGATATCATCAGCGAAGCGCAGGTTGGTGATTGTTCTGCCTACAACACTGACACTGCCCTCATGGTCTTCCAAGGCGTCGGACATGATCCTTTCCAGGTAGATGTTGAAGAGAGTGGGAGAGAGAAGGCAACCCTGTCTGACTCCGACTGTGGTTCTGAACCAGTCTCCTATGTTGCCATTGACGAGAACTGTACTAGTCGCCTTGTCATACAGGGTTTCAATAGTGTGGATTAGTTTTGCGTTTATGTTGTATATCCGCATGATGGCCATCAAGGCTGCATGCCATACTTTGTTGAAAGCCTTCTTGAAGTCAATGAAGTCAAGGTACAAGGTGGATTTGGTATTATAGAGTCCTCAGATAGTATGATAGTTGCTGTGTTTGCAACATATGACAACAAATTTCATTGATAAATACTACTACTAAATAACCATAGAAAAACTTAAGCGAATTATCTGCTCACTACCATATCATTTTCTTGCATACAACATGAATCAAAACTTTAAAAACATGAGCAGCACACTTCAAGACTGTTTTATTAACAACTGAAAATATAAAAACCTGAGGAGCACACATCAAATCTATATTGATCAAATAGCCACTATTGTGCTCTGGTGCCATAAAATGCTACTCAAATTTATATTGAGAGCAATACATACAATCTTTGGAGCTTTCACAAACCAAAACAACAAACACATCTTCGTGTGCTAATTGAATCTAAAAACAACGCCAAAACTTATTGTACATTTCAAACGCAAAACAAATCCACACAAAAAAATAGTAAAAAATAAAAATAAAAATACAAACCTTATATCTCCATTGTAGTATACATTGCAGCAAAATATAAAATGTAAATTCATTCAATGGGCACAACGGCAGATGAAATTATGATGATGAGCTAATGTATTCAAAAGATTGTCGAGCACAAAAATGTGAAATAATATATAATTACCATGGTCCATGTGAGTAAAATTAAATTTGATTCGGACAGCTAACCGTTTCTTAAACAGCCATTGTCATTTAATTTCTTATAGTTCTGCAAAATCTCAATGTTAGTAGCGACTAAGGTCCTTCAAGACAGGTTATACTTTATTTCAACACATAATTCTTATCAGTATTTGATAGCTTAAAGACTGTATGTATCTGAGTATAATATACATACAAATGCAATTCTAACACAGCTGCAAATGTAACATGGTTTCTGATTGGTCTAATGCCAAAGTTTGCAACAGAATAATCTACGGTATGTAGTTGGAAATCTTTACATCAATTTGATGTCATAACTAAGTGGGACTAGTACCATTATACAGACAGCACAAGTTTGGTTTGTTACACATCGGCAGATAAAATAACAATGTTCTCGCATTCAGAGTGACCACACCTGTGAATATTTCCACCACTGCAGAATTTTCAGTTTGCAGTTCTGTACCTGATTTTCTAATGTCATTTTTATGTTTCTTAAAAATCTTTGCACTTCACAGAATTTTGTAAGCACATTCACTCATAAATACAATAATTTTATTATCTTGGTGGTTAAATTTGAATTACAAGTATATTGTGAACTAAAAGTACATGTTTACAGCACACAGTTGAATGTAAAGTATAATGTTTGTAAAAAGATAATTTACCACCCGCTCCTGTTCCTTGAAAGTAAATGAATGTAATGCGTAGAGAAGTTTTAGAGATTTTATATTCTAGATTTGGTGTGAAAAAATTTGAGATTTTTCAGTCACATTTTGTGGTCATCCTGCACATTATGTCATAAGAGTCAACCAAAATGACCTGATACTGAGATTTTCAATTAAGTGTTAGTACAGGTGTGTTCTCTTGACAGATTTGTATCTCTAAAGCTGCATTTAGTAAGCATACAATTAAGTTGTTTGCTTTGTATTTAAAGTCAACTGTATGAAAACTTTACCAAGGACTTGTTATTAACAAATACCAGGAAATTCACAAAAATCTGAACAAAAATAAAGTTCCTATGAATTTAGCAAGGCAACCTTATTTATTGGTATATCATTTTCATCAAGGTTTATGATGCAACATATTCTCAACATAAATTGCCAATCATTAATCTGCAAACCTTTTGTGTCAACCATTTATTTACTAAATATTTGACAATAGTGGCCCAACAATATTATGATCATTGTATTCCAATTAAAGATCAATTCAAGAAGTCACTCTTGTTGAGTTCACCAAAAAAAGATGACGTTAGCTGATCTTTAAGATGTCTGTAATAAACTCATCAATTTCTAATATGCTTCATAAAAATAAATGTCTCCTGGATCTGACTTCAAATTTGCAGGTAAGTCTTAAATACAATACAATCAAGCAAGCATTTTTCCCCGAAGGAGAGGATATACATTCTACTGATCTGTGATTCATTGTTATCCATTAGACCTCATCAAGGTTATCGGACATGTGCAGATTAAATCATTAAATTATATGCAATAATACAACATACTAAACAGTTTCCTTTGTCAGTTAATTGTGTGAGAATTTCTGCACATACACAAAACAATACAATGCAAAAATAAAAAGAGAGAAAACATGCTCAAACTGTAATAATGTCATTTTGTAAATCATAACTTGTGACAGAACAATTATTTGATGAAGGAGACAGAAGAAAACATTTTATTATAAAGCTGAATATTTACATGAAAATCACTGCAACAAGAAATAAACTATTTAGGCAGTTTGACTAAGCAGAATAAACACACACATTTAGAACTTAAGAATATGGCTCATAAAAAGGATTGAATAATTATCGTATATACTGCTTATAAGTTGAATCCAACTGCAAACTGCCAAGACCCAGATCTGCCACCGCATAATCTATGTCGTTTGTTTTACAGATTACTCATAACAAAATGCACATACCCAGACATGTCGGCGGATTATGTGATGGTAGATCTGGGTCTGTGCAGTTTGCAGTTTGAATCCATTTATAAGCGAGTATATAGGGCATATTAGTTAACATGATCTTGGTATATTTGTAATAAAATCTTTACTTTAAAAAATGGCAGGAACTATAAACAACCTGGTGTCAAACTTGTTTGTACAATGATGACGAGTTAGAAAAAATTACATGGTCCATTTTGGGGTGAATAGGAAAGTGGGTATCGTTTCCATCATCTTCAGCTTTATGTTGAAGTTCAAAACAAACATAAAAACAATAAGGTTATGATAATATTGTCTGTAGTCAATTTAACACAGAAATATAAGAAGAAACCAAAAAATAAGGTCACCTAAATATCTACGATGTGACGACACTTGATTTTATTACACTACTTCAGCAATGAAAAAAAATCAGGAATTATATGAAGAACGAACTGCTTTTTCGCACCATGTCCTAAGTCCACTCATGCAATGGGATCACAAGAACCTCCACTACACGGATTTCAGAACTAGTAAAAAATATGGCAATGACTGGCCCTCAATGACATGGATGTGGGTATAGTTTAATAAATTGTTTGATTATTAATGGATATCTACACCAATATGCTGAATATCTACTGTGGGCCAAATCTGTTGAGAATAAGAAATGGGGAACAGAAATGATTAATCGAAGGTACAATTTTTAAAATTTCTACATCATGACCAGTTGTCTCCCAAAGAAAATTTGAACTGCAAAACTTGAACTATTTTGGAAGCCCCATTTAACACAAACGTTTAAAAAAACTATGACACAGGTGAGACACACAAAAAGAAAACTACAGCATCTAGATAGATTTGCTAGGGATAACTTGTGGTTCACAGCAACAAAGTCAGAGTTTTCTTAGCTAACCTACCTATAGCATATTATGTATGAAGAGAACTGAGTCTAAGCTGTTTTCAAATGGGTGCACACTGTACATGTCCATTTATATGTGTATATCACTGTAAATGGGTACACACTGTACATGACCAGATATTGTAGATTACGGTAAATGGGTACACACTGTACATGACCACATATTGTAGATCACTGTAAATGGGTACACATGACCACATGTCTGTAGATCACTGTAAATGGGTACACACTGTACATGACCACATGTTTGTAGATCACTGTAAATGGGTACACACAGTACATGATCACATATTGTATATCACTTTAAATGGGTACACATGTACATGACCACTTATTGTATATCACTGTACAAACAAAATGACCTTGAACAAATTAACATTTCCCTTCTACAACAATGACAAATTTCAATAGGACTAGTACATGATATACACGTGTAATTTAAATGTATAAAATCAACAGAATATGGTAATTTGGATAAATATTCTCTTGCAAAATAACCCATATGTTAACATTATTGAAAGTCATGTACGAATGTATAAGAACATATTCACAATGTTAATCTTCAATAAATTCAGTAGATGACAATTACATTTTCCTGTCTATAAAATGTAAAAATGCACCGAAATGAAGATTTTTCCTCCACCAAGATAAAAATAGATTTATATAAACTTTTGACGATCTCATTTTAAGTGCGATTTTACTCAGACTTTGTCTTAATGTCATACACAAAACTGGATCAAAACTTTTGTGAACGGTTTTCAACCTGCTAATTTTTGTCACTAAATCAAAATAAAATAATTAGATGCAAATGTAGCAAAATATTAGTTAAAGCAAGAAGAATTTCCATCAAGAATTTAAAAAAGAAAAATTTTTTTTGACAGGCCTTTCTACAAACAAATGTGGATTATTCTAAAGATCTTACAAATGTCAAATGTGAAAAGTCTAACCCTGACTGTTCCAAATTCGATACTGCTGTACACTTAATGGTCAAATTCAGGTTTTTTACTAAGTAATCAATGCTGCAAACACTTAGTAAATACACACACTTGTGTATAAAACACTACCCCATAAAGGTGGCTGCTATGAGCATGTATTATATGTATATGCTAGTAATGAACACAGCTTCAAGTACATAATGCAGTGTATATGCATATATACACATGCAAATTCTTAAAACAAGTATCAAGAAATGATCATACTTCCTATGTATTCACATGCGCATTTATGTAAGATATTAAAATGTAAATCTTCATTTGCTTCAGATGCCAATAACATCTACCCGAAAATTCAACATCTGCAACAAGCTACCATATATACTCGCTTAGAAGTCGGTAAAACTGCAAACAACATAGACCCTGATCCGCCATTCTCTAGATAAAATTTAGTTTACAAAATGAATCATTTATAGTTATCTTACCATAGAGAAAAACAGTAGGTTCACGAAATAGGTGAAAAAAATCGTACAGCCTTATAAACTGGTTATTCATGTATTTCCATACTCTGAATTACTCTTCATTGTTTACTCTACAGTTTAAAATGTCTGTGCGACTTTCTTACGGTTCCAAAAAAACGTTATGGCGAAATCCAATCGGTAGACCAATATATTTGCAATAGACTGGATGTGACTTAGTGAAGTTATTACTATATAAATTATGATGACTTTTGTAGCCCAGACTATTGATACAAATGTTTTAAACTAATAATCAGCTGTATCTATAAAACTGCTCACTGGATTTGAATGCAAGTCTGGCATACATTGCCATTCATTTAGTATATTCATTCAGTGCACATATGCAAACAAGTATGTTTTCCTTGAAGTTTGCTCACAATACAAAATGTACTGCTGTAATAGGAACCAAATTACTCGGTAAAGCAGCTGCGTTTTTTGAAAGGTGGTTACTAAAAGATCTCAAAAGTAGTAGTTTACAAGGGTATGTGGTAACTAAATTACTAAAGCTCAACAAATGTCACTACTAGATAAAAACAAAATCAAACATAAAAACACTTAAAAGTGGACCGCACATAAAAGTAAATAAAAGTGGACAAACAAGCAAAACATAATAAACAGAGAAGGAAAATATTAACCAATTAACATTTCATGCTAAGAGGTCTACATTCAGGGCTGATAATGTATAATCTTTGAGATCTTTAAAGACGATTGCTTGTGAAATGTTGCAGAACGTAACTTTCTGAAACATAGCTAAGGGTCTGCACAGTCCAAAATCACTTAACAATGTATAGACTGGATTCATTTTCTTGTACAACTCTTAGTTGAATATCTACCCCCAAGTAACAGTCATTACATAAAATATATGGAAAAATGCACCGTCACAATTGTCCAAAAACAAATAACTGCTGAATGAATAATAAACATGAGGTTCAAGTGGGACTAACATTGCACATCTGTGTAAACCTCTTCCTTGACAACTCGCACCCAGATAACTCGCGAACCCGCTTATAATGAGAGGTCAGGCGTGGATCCCATCATTTTCTCTAGAAAATGCCAATAGAAAATCGCGATGAAAAATAGTAAATTAAACTTTAATATATCGCTCATTTTATCGTCGAAAACGGCTGTTAGTTCCCTGAAATCTGATTAAACACCATAAAATTCTCAAGTTTTAATAAGAAATCATATATTTTGTTAAGCTTTCTATATAACAAAATTCTCAATATACTGTAAATAATAATATTCGAAGATATTTCGATCCATGAAAATGTTAGTAATGTCTACTGGTGGCAGCACTTTAAGAAATAATTACCAATTAAATAAGTTTTGTGAAGTGAATTTCGTGTTTTCGTTCTATCTCTTAATTCGGTTTCAGTGTAATCATCATAAATGCTACATGCCCTTTTGTATTCAAACATGAAAAGTGTCATTAATGTCCGCGAACGTTTCTGAGAACCTAATTTATATGCCGACTGAGGTTTGATCTCAGATTTACGGAAGTGTTTGTTGTATTGATACAATAAATTAAAAGCAGACCTGCTTTGTATTATCACGTTAAGTACATCTTTTGTATGAAATCAAGTAAAGGCGGTGGAATAATAAAAAAAAAGTTAAAAGGCATGCTAATCCGGCCTGCGTAAGAGCTAAAGGTCACGGTAGTGTGTCAGGTCAGCTCATTGGGATTGACCATTTGCACACTGTTATAAATATTAGTATGTAGGTAACATAATTAAAGTATCTAACATTAATCAGTGGTTTATCCTACTAATTCGCAAATGTGATCAACGATAGCAAGAGAAGCAAGCGAAAGAAGTACTCGGTGCATGAAAATCTTTGTTTCACATATACGGTTCATTATGGAGAAGCCAGTTCCAAAGTTTGTAGTGAACTTAAAATTCCCAAATTGGCACTCAGAGGTTTGCTCAAGGATGTGCAGAAATCTCACTATTACTTGCAATGAAATCGCGGCATCAATATTTTACTAATACAACAATGTTTTAAACAAATCTAATTTTAACGTTTACAGTTTTTGTTTGACGAATTAAATGTCCCTAATTTTTGAAAAAAGGAAATCTTGTGTCGCTGTGAATCAACGATAACACTCGAATATATCCACATTTACATGCAATACTCAGCTACGTAATACACTGTTTTCGGAGTATACATGTGAAGCGTGTCGAAATCTCTTGGTGTAATGTTTTTAAAGATCTTTCAATGGTTGGTTATCTTGAAAATAAAAGTAATTTATACAGAAAAGCGAACAACTTCATTAGAAAAAACATTTTTTTTAAAAATTATTCCCAACGAAATTGTAAAAAGAGTATTAAACCATTTAACAGCACCGCCGATCGTTTTCTCATTGTCGATGTCCAGTCAGGACAGCATCCCCTTTTATAAATTTTCCGAGGTCCCTCGCTTATCCTGCGGTCTGTGTTTTTTGGACCCGGCTGTGCGTGAGTTATCGAGTGAGAGGTGTGGTTGAAATATGTCAGCATGTGAATGCAAATTTACACAGGTACTGATACTTTAGATACAAAAGAAAAGCTAGGAGCACATAGCTGCTACATCGTCTATTAAATTTTGTGTGATTTATCTTCTTTCCAAGACCATATACATAGGATCAATTTCTCTGCAAGAAAGAAATAGAGATTAATACAACCCGCATTGTTCCCCTGATCTCTCCCTGACCCTGGGCATTCGACCCTAATTCAGAGCTTGGAAACTGTTCATAGCTCCCGCCCTTAAAGTATCTACACTTACTTGGCAGTACAAAGGGAGTTAATCTGTGCAGTCAGCATAGATTCGTGGCCCTGCCCTTGGAGCCATAACTATAAAACCATCAAGATGTACTGTAATATGATTGGATGCTTTGAAGAAAAAAAATATTATGGTCTCTCTAGTTTTTGTATTATCAATATTTGATGGCACATCAGCATCACTTGTCCAATATTGAAAGGCCACTATGCCAAGACACTTTGTATCAAAGATGGTCAAATTCTGTTCAGCAGTATTGTAATATAAAGTTGTGTAAATGTTTTGTTTCTATTTTTACTAACAGCAACCATTATTTGATGGCAGGTTGGCATCATTTGTATAAACTTAAAAGCCCATCATACCAAAATGCTTTCTGTGAAATTCTATTAAAATCTGAGCAGTCTATGAGAAGAAATTTAAAGTTGTGTCTACCTTTAGTAATGGCAACTATATCTTATGGTGGACTAGCATCATTTGTTAATAGGTTAAAGTCCTTGTCACTGGGATGCTTTATGTCAAAATTGGTCAAATTTTGTTGAGCAATATTTGAGAAGTCATTTTTAGGTTTTTCTAATTTTAGTAATGGCACATTTGATCATGGATTGGTATCATATGTATTAAATTGAAAGCCATCTATACCAGGATGCTTTTGTCAAGTTTGGTCACATTGTGTCGAGTAGATTTTGCGAAGAAGTCAGTTAACGTCTTATTCTTAAGTTTTATTCTATTTTGAGCAAATGTGTCTACATTTTATAGCAGATTGGCATCATTTGAATAAATTTGAAAGACCCTTATCACGGGATATTTTCTGTCCAATTTGGTAAAATTCTGTTTAGTGGTTATAGAGTAGAAGTTGTCTAAAGGTTTTTTTTTTAGTTTTCGTAATGGCTGTCATATTTGGTGATGAATTCACATCATTGGAACACATTTTAAACACCTTCGTGCCTGAATGCTTTCTGTCAAATTTGGTCAAATTTTGTTCAGTAACTTTTGAGATGTTGTTTAAATGCTTATCCATTTTTGGTAACAGTGGCACTTGGCCATATTTGATGCTGGATCAGCATCATTTGAATAAATTTAATAGACCATCTGGCCATGATTCTTTTTGTCAAATTTGGTCAATTCTCATGGGTGCGTTTGAGAAGATGTCGTTTAACGATTTTTTCTATTGTTAGTAATGGCAACCGTATTTGAACTCAAATCAGCATAATTTGGACAAATATGAAAGATTTTCATGGCAGGATGTTTTCGTTCAAATTTAGTAAACTTCTGTTCAGCGTTTCTTTACAAGAAGTCGTTTAATGGTGTTTCTATGATTAGCAACAGAAGTCATATTTGATGGTGGATTTGTGATATTTGAACAAATTTGATAGATCTTCATGTGAGGGAACTTTTTTCAAATTCGGTCAAATTCTGTTAAGCGGATTTTGACAAGAAGCTGCAAACTGTAACTGTGAACAGATGACGCATAAAGGAAAATACACACAGAGGAAGAAGGACCATACCACAAGCTCAATTGACCTTATGGCCAGGTGAGCTAAACACTAATCAAATTTGCAAATGCTGAAGATCATAGACTCCTACTGCAAAATACACAAAGAAAAGTGGATATCAGTCTATTATTTTAGTATGACACCTTTATTGAGATCATAGTTGTCTTGCGTTGAAGCAGATGCCTCTGTCTTGAAACACTCATTTGCTTCGAAGCAAGTTTTGGGCTATAATTTTGCCATAATATTATGTGGCACACCAAGGCCACTAAATCAGTAACTAATTACCTTAGCTGATTGGTGAGATTGTAACTAGTTTGACAATACATTTCCAGGTCAAAGACATCTGTGTTCAAACAAACCATATTGATTGGAATATGATTTTCATGCAACTACCAGTATCTGAAATCACTAAATGCAGCAACAAAGGAACCTCAGTGGTTCAATGGTTAAGGCGTTTTACTCATGACCAGAAGGGTGCGGGCTCAAACTCACCATTGGATCAGGCTGGATCGGCTACCGTGGTGTGTCCTTGGGTATGGCACTTTACTTGCCTTGATAAGATGTAACTTTCAAAGTGTTGCTGTGCCACATAACACAAAAAGTAAACCAAACCATCATCAGACCATGGTCTATGCAGTTTGTTTTGAACTAAACGTAGAATACACGATCCAGGCCCAAGCCTGCTAGTACATTAGATGAGGAAAGATCTGGTTCTACACTGTTAACGAATGGATATGATGTACAACAGCAAATATGGTACATTATCATATATTTTCCACTAAAAGTTGTCATTTGTATATGAAAAATATGTCTCCTGTGGACAGGGTACACTAATTCTCATGCAAAAGTAACATGCTCACTGGAATTAAAAAGAAATTTAAGGAGCTGCACGGTTCAGTGGTTAGGGTGCCGGACTTTGGTGAATGTTCAAATTCTACTCTTTGATCAGCCAGTATCGGCTTCCATGGTGTGTCCCTGGGCAAGGTACTTTACTCCAATGACTCTAAAACTAAATGACCTTCAGGTGTTGCTGTGTCGTAAAACACCAAATCAAACTCATAAAGAAATTTCCTCTGCCACATGTTGATATATATGTGACCCACCTTTTCAAACAAAAAATGTTCAGTACACAGTATATTTGCTTTGAACATGAATATTGTATAATATTTAAGCAATTTAAATCGGTGCAATCAGAAAAAGAAATCAAACACGAAAAGAGCACATTATCGAAATCCTATTAAATCTTAATTTTAAAATCTGTTGGTTATCTTTGGTAAAAGGTATTCAAGATGCGAATCTATTCAAAAGATATCATAGTAAAATAAACATACTTACACAATTCGATATATACAGGACAGACCAACTGGGTGCTTTATTCTCCTTCGAGGACAGGTTTCACAGTCTTAAATTTGACTTAGTACAGTATAATATTAATGCATCAACAAATCTCTCAAAAGGTACGGAGAGCTGCAGTGGCACAATGGTTAAGGCATGATACTTGTGACCAGAAGGGTGCGGATTTGATTCCCACCATAGGATCAGCTACTTTCGTGTGTCCCTAGGCAAGGCACTTTACTCTATTTGCTACAGCATATTATAACCTTGAAAGTGTTGCCATGCTGTGGAACACACACACACACACACACACACATGCAACCCACAGGGTAAATCTAGTACATGAAACAGACTTTCAAACATATAACTCCTGATTACAATAATACAAAATACCAGGCATACAAAATACTTGATTATTTGAAAAAAAATTATATTAATGTTCACTCAAGTTTTACCATTTCAAAGTTATTTATTATTGCAATGTCATGTGGTCACCATCTTAATGTCATAGCCCTCTGTAATATATTAAGGCCAATTTCTAAAAATGATGCAGCTATATTTAAAGCTATAACATTACACTAACAATGACTTCAGGAAAAATTAGTTTTTCTCAGGGGTTCTCAGACACCGAAAATGGGCCCCTGTTAAAATTAAAATTATTTTAAAATAATGCAGAACCGAAATTGTACTAATCTGCTTGGGAAAATTTGGTCCTTAACTATTCTAATTCATTTGCAAAAATAATGGATCCCAACCCTATTTTGCAGATCACCCTAAATAATTCATGGGAACTATTGAGCAGAAACCAAACTGGTAACAGATTGACAGACAACATCATAACATAACACTCTCCCCCTTCTGGTGGGTGTATAAAAGGTTCAGTACTCAATGCATATATGTAAGTCATTTAGAAATATATTTTAATGACAACCATAACATAATATCTACTTCTAACCGATGCAACATACAAAATACAACTATGATGAAGTAACCAACTAAATTTAAACTCATAGTGTAAACATTTAACAAAAGACTCTCTCACTGGTGTGCCCACCTTTTATATAGATATAAAGTTAAAATGTTTAACATTATCTTAAACTTGGGTGTGAACGGAAGTATCGATGGGTGTGCAGAGAGATGGATGTATGTTATACAGATGAATGGTCACTCACACAGATGCCAAGTAGATCGTTATGTTGAACATCCTGCAAGGTGGGCTCAACAATAACCACTTCTGTGTAATAACCACCAATTTCAGTTATAAATTGTGCTATAAAGATTTCATGAATAAATAGAGAGATTGTACAAATAAAACACACTGAGCTATTTAATGTTCTGATTGATTGTGACTGTAATTTATTCATTGGGCAACGGCTTATACTGCAAACAAAGTTCATTTATGATAACTATACTGAAAAAGTGGACAATTCAAAAATATACATAATAATAATAATAATAATAATAATAATAATAATAATAATAATAATAATAATAATAATAATAATAATAAATGTTTTATTTTTTTTTGGTAAGAGATAAACGCATAATAATTTGCCATTTACATTAAAAAAGTATGTACCTAAATTATGATAAATATTATTTTATATTCCAAGTTTAGCACGTTTTGCAAATATTTTCCGATATTTATATTATATTATAGAATAAGACTGATTCATATTCCTAATCACATCATAGTATATAATTTGACAGTGAACTAACCCTAACTTGATGAATATCCATAATGTACCATAGATTTTCGCTTATAAGTTTTGTCCAACTGCAAGCAACATAGATCCTTATCTGCCGATACATAATGTGCCAGCAGATCAGTGTCTATGTTGTTTGTTCCACCGATTACTCCTGAATGCATAGATCCAGATCTGCCAGTGTATTTTGTGATGGCAGATCTGGGTCTATGCAGTTTGCATTCGGACTCAATATGCAGCAAGTGTATACAGTACGTGAAGCAAGAGCTGTTAAACTTACAGCATAATCAGCTATAGTTTAAGTTGGTGTGAGATAAAATAAACACTAATATTTTATTATTTGTTAGAAAATCTTTGAAGAGCTTATCAATACTAAAGCCAATTAAGCAGAGGTAGATGCAAAGCTAAATGCAATTTTAGTATGTTGATTTCAATTAAAAAACCCTCTCATATTATGAACAAATGAGTGGATTTCAGAATCAGCTGCAATACAGCTGCAAAAATGCAACAAAAGAAATTATGGAAATCAATGTACAAAAGCATACAATCTGCGCACTCTATCATAAAACAAATTTTAGGTTTCGCTTACACAGAATGTCTCAACTTTTTTTCTGAGTAAACCGCAGTTCAAATTTTGCATCCTGATTATTTGTAAACTACAACAGGATAATTGTATTAAACATAAATTTTGAAACAATTTATTTATTTTGAGGTATAACATCGAGATACTGACCTTAAATTGGATTTCACATACATTTTACTGACAGGAAAAAGTTTGAGCCATTTACGTCCTTAAGCTGAGAAAGTTTTATGAAAGCTGGTCCAGATGTTTCTTAACAACTGATATATTTACACAATTTGAGATATTAACTCAATTCTATATCCTCAGAAAATAATTTAAAGTAACAATATATGATCCCTTTTAGGCTTTTATCTCACTTCCGAATACCTCAAGAAAACAATTCTTCCACAGAACCTAATCGTCTCAACTGAATTTATACAATACTGTATTCTCCAAATCTGACTCGCAAATACTTTATCACGTAACTTTAATGCAGACAACTAAATCTCTGTCAGAAAAGTAATACATACGTCTCACGATGCTTATGCTGGTGGAATATATATTGTATATTAACGTCATATTGATTAGTCTATTTATTCGTCTACGAAGATCGGTGAGTCTTTCCAATTTTTAATGTTCATTCTCTTTTACAAAGAGAAAACGGGACCACAGTGAAACCTATGTGAGAGCCACCATTAGTACTAGCAAAAACTGACTGTAATATAGAGGTGACTGTATATAAAGGTTAAAAGACAATGCATTATGTTGGGTCTTGGAAAATGTGGCTGTCTTATAAAGAAGTCTGTCATACAGGTGGCTGTTATATGGAGTTTAATTTAAAACGAAATGCATCATGCTTGGTCTTGGAAAATGCGGGTATCTTACCAAGATGTATGTCATACAGGTGGCTGTTATATGGAGTTTAATTTAAAACGAAATGCATTATGTTGGGTTTTGGAAAATGCGTCTGTCATATAAATATGGCTGTCATACAGAGCTGAGCTGTCTGTTAGAGCTGGATTGTCTGTAATATGATTGTCCTTAGTCCCAATCCAATTGTTCTGGATTATCTGGCATTACAACCTGCAAAATCTTCTGTACCAGTATTGTGAGTTTGCCTGCAAAACATAACAAGAATGTTACTAATTAGCAATACAACAAGTTAAACCTTAAACATACAATATTGTTGCTAATTTTAGTAAGAACATAAAGTTTGTTACTGTTTTTAGTAATAAAAACTATATTCAGAAAAAAATATAATGGACACTATGACAAAAGCCGAAAATCAGCACAAAGGTTTTAAAAGGATAAATTACAACAAATAAATAATAAAGCAATTCTGTCCATGTTAAATGATGATTCAGCATCATTGGAACAAAATATAAAGCATGGAAGCTACCAAATTTACTTCAATTCGTTCAAGCAGTTTTTTTTGACAATTCATTTTAAGTTTTGTTATTTTATTTGCAATAATGCAGACATACTTGATGGCAGATAAATATCATTTGTACCAATTTGAAAGACATTCCTCTTGGGATTCATTTTGTTATATTTGGTCTAAATCTTTTCCGGAGTTTCTGAGTAGTTATTTAAAGTTTCTTTTCTACGCAGTAATAACTAATATATTTGATAGATCAGAATCTTTGGTATAAATGTAAAAGGGCTTTATGTCAAGATGCTTTCTGTCACATTTGGTCAAATTCTGACAAGTGTTTTTTTAGAAACAGTCATTAAAACAATTTCTGTTTTAGTTATGGTGACCATATTTGATGGTGGATCAGCATCATTTGTACAAATCTAAAAGGCTTTCATACCTGAATGCTGTTAAATCTGGTTAAATTCTATCCAGCAGTTTCTGACAAGTCATTTAAACATTTTTATTTATTTTTAGTAAGTAACAGTGGTCATCTTTTACAATAGATCAGCTTCATTTGCATAAAATGTAAAGGCTTTCATGCCAGGGTGTTTTCTATCAAATTTGGTCAAAGACTCTTCAGCAGTTTTTGGGAAGAATTAATTTTAAGGTTTTTCTATTTTTAGAAATAGCTGGCATATGTAATGGCAAATCGGCATCATTTTGTACATGCTCCTAAGGCCTTCATGCCAGGAACTTTTTTTTCTTCAAATATGGTCAAATTCTGTATAACAGCTTTTAACAAGCCTTTGTTTAAAGCGTTTTATATTTTTAGTAACAGCAGCAATAGTCGATGGTGGATCGGCATCATTCATAAAACCCTGAAAAACCCACATGTCACGATGCCTTCTGTCAAATTTGGTCAAATTCTGTTCAGCAATTCTGAGAAGACATTGCTTAAAGGTTTTTTTTTTTTTCTTCTTTAGTAATGGCCACCATATCTGATGGCAGATCAGTAGCACATGTACAAACTTGAAAGGCTTTCATACCCGGATTTGGTCAAATTCTTTTCAGCAGTTTCTGAGAATCAATTTCAAGCTTTTCCTATTTTTGTCAACTGTGGACATATTTGATAGTGAATTGGCATAATTTGTATAAATTTGAAAGGCCTTCATATAATAATTCGTTCTGTCAAATTTGGTTGAATTCCATCCCACGGTTTTAAAGTAGTAGTTTCAAGATTTGTCTATTTTTAGTAATGGTGCCCATATTTCAAAACTGGTTTTGCAAATTGCATGGAATTATTATCAGGGTTCTGTGCCTTCAAATTGCACAATAATGTGCATGACATTAAAAAAGAGGCCCAAGTTCAATATCACTCTCATGAATTACAGAACAGTTGACCATTTCACTAAGCAGGCTTATGTTGTATTGTACAAACACAAACTACATAAACTATCTCCTGAACTTTACATCGTGTCAATTTTATCTATTTTACTACCCTAATAAAAATTATTTCCAAGGATAAAGGCATAAATAGTATGCACAGCCTCTTGCTCATAATTCAAGTCATCCAAGATCTTGATGATATAAACCTATCTACCAAAAAGCTTTGAAGAAAATTGGTTGAGAACTAAACCCTCTAAATCTCAAGAGTTAACAAACTCAGCCATGATATCTCATTAATATGCACAGATCTCTCTTAATATAGAACCTCAGACAAGGGTAATATAAGTGTTTTACTAAGTTGGAGCAAAATATTATTAAAATTCGGTCTCTAGGGAAGTGTCAACAAGCTCAGCTAATCAGATACAAGATTACTCATTAATACATGTAGATTTCGCTCATAATCAAACTCATCCAACATCTTGATATTATTTGCCTAGTTAACAAGTTTGATCAAAATCTCACCAGAAAAATAGTTGCTAGCATGTTGAAAATCGGATGCAAGAATATGCAGGTTCCAGCTTGGCTTCTAAAAATGTTAACCAAAAATATATTAATAAAACATGCAGGGGTGGGGGTGGGGAATTTGGGGTAAAACTAATTTTAAGAATGTAATACTTACATGTCACCATTGTGTAGGTTCCTCTTTCCACAATGGTAAAATCCTCGTCCATGCCAGATAAACATCCTCTTATCCTCTTGTTCTTGGAAGTTCTAGAACATGTACATCGACCCAGTCTGACTCAACACCATAGGCCCATGCACAATAGTGTCTCATCATTGTTTTCTAGGACCTTGACTATTGAACGACATCAGAGCGAGGTGGGCGGAGGAAATTTGACAATATTGACAGGTAAGTATTACATAATTAAAATTAGTTTTATCACTCCCACCCTCCCCCAAAACTAAATTGTAATGCCAGTAATATGTTTACCTGTCACTATTGTGTAGCTGAATTTGTCATTTAGGAGGGAGGTTGATGACCTCAACTGGAACAAAATTACTCACTTTAAAGAGAAGTGTCTACTGCGGTTAAATAGCAGCAAGGTGGGTCACTGTTTGCGTCATAACTATTGCACTTCAATCAACCCTGAGTCTTGGGAAGATCTCACACAAGATCGCTTCACCTGGCGGAGACTTATCCATACGGGTGCTACATGATTTAAACGGAGGAGAACTGCAGAGACAGTGCAGAATCATGCACAACGTAAATCTCAGAACTGCAGCATGTCCTCTATTGATCAAGCAAACCCAAGAGGCATCTCCTGTCCAGTGTGCCACAGACAGTTCAGAGCACAAATTGGCCTGATCAGGCACTCACGTACTCACAGAAACCAAACCAGTTAGTGATGTCACGGTCATCTTTGAACTCGAATGACGAACAACAACAACAACAATTGGACCCAGAGGAAAAATATCTTGGTTCTGGTTTGATAGGTACTCAAGGTAAAAGGAGAAGGTCATGTGCAATTGCCACGACTCAGAGTCTAATTCCTTCTGACTCTGCCCACATAGAAGGTTCCAGACTTCCACACTGATAGAAAGAGCATGAGTGCCTCTTTGTGGTCTAAGGTATGCAAATCTCCGATATGTTTTCAGACAAGACCATCACGTAATGACAACTGAATCGATCTATGCACTCTTTCAGGGTGAAAAGCACAATTCTCAGTTCTAAATTGTGTAGGTGGAGGAGACTTTCTTCCTGGGATCAATGGCCATGGAGAAGTACTCCTTATGGCTCTAAATGTGCGCCGCTGGTGTACAAATAGGCGTGGGTTTCAGGGGCATGCAGCAGAACTCCAGTCAGAATTTTTTCTCTACTGTCCCAACACTTGAGGAGGTACTGAAATGCCTACCCTAGAGAAATTCTACTTTTCCAACTTTGAGCTCCGTGATTGCATTGCTCACTTCAGCTTTTATTAGTTCAGGTCCGTTCTCGTACGCTCCAACACTTTCTTCATTTTCGAGATGAATGTCCTCCATTCTGGATTTGCCTTCTTTATCATACAATTCTTCAATGTACTCCTTCCATCTGCTGCGGATCTTTTCAACTACTTGAAGCAAGACACCATCTTTGTCCTTAATCGCTATGCTTTTGTTCACAACCTTTCTAGATTATGTAAGCTCCTTAACATTCGCATACATAATATCCATTTTACCAATTTTGTCCAGCAAAGCAAACTGAGAACATTGCATTTCCCACCATTTTTCTATTCCTTCTTCGGTTTCTCTCCTTAACTCGTTGTTAAGCTGTCTGTATTTCCTTTTACCTTCTAACGTATTCAATCTCTTTCCTTGTCTGCTTTTTTCTATCGTTTGGATCATTTTCTCAGTTATTCGTGGTTTTATTATTATATTACTATGTTTGTATCCGATAGTTTCCACTGCGATATTTAGAATAGATTCTTTTAAAACTGTACACCTTGTGTTAACGTCTTTTTCTTCCATATCCATGCTTGCTATTTTTTTTCTCGACCAAATTCTTTAAATTCAACATAATTCTCCTTCAAACGTTAGAGGTTCAATTTTGTTTTCTCTTCCATTTTCTAATTTTCTTCAGTGTTTGACCAGCTCTCATCATCACCAAGTTATGGTCCTAGTTCACATCTGCTCCAGGATAACTGCATGAATTCTTAATACTGTTTCTGTATCTTTGCAGAACAAATATATAATCAAGATATCTTCCTCTATCACCCGGACTTTTCCATGTGTATCTTCTCCTTTTTTCTTGTTGAAAACATGTGTTTATCACCACCAGTTTTTTCTTTCTACAAAATTCGACTAATTTCTCTCCTTTCTCGTTGCTTCTACCAAGACGAAACTAGCGATTTCTTTACCATCATTTCCTTCTCCAAATACGGCGTTCCAATCTCCCATTACAACTAGATATTCATTTCCTTTCTCTGAGTCGATTAGTTCCTCCATTTGTTCGTGCATGTCGTCTATCAAATCGTCGTCACTTGCTGACGTTGGCATATATACCTGCACAATCACTAAATCTTTCGGTTCTGTTTCAACTTTTACCATCAACAATATATCGCTATGCTGCAGTTCTTTTGTTACCCTTTACGTGTTTCTGCATTCAATATGATTGTACGCTTCTTTCACTCTTTACTCCTCCTGCATGAATAACTTGATTTTTTGGGGGGGTGGGGGACATCTATAATGAGCCTCAGTTTTCCGCCTTTTTTAGATACCAGAAAAATCCAAGAGTAGAGGGTTGGTTACAGGGTGTTTTGTACCATTCTCTCTTCTGCACCCTTCTGAAGACGGGTGTGCACATCTTCCTTTAGTTTAATTTGACTGTTGAAACAAGATGGGGATTCTTGAGAGAGGAGAGAGTTCTGTGATCACTCTGTATAATAGGGTGTTGCTCCTACCCTCTACCCCTCTAAGGGTAAGTCTTTCCTCATGCTTAAGAAGGTGCTGTACCACCCTCCTATAGTCGGGAAAGGATCTGAGGGTGCATTTGATCCTAGCTTTATGATTATAGCCCTAAACAAGTACTGCTGCCTTCTTCCTAGAAGACGCACTCTCTTTAGTGGGGAAGGTGCTGCTCCTCCCTTGTTTATTCAGCGGAGGGGGGTGGGAGCCGCACTTAATCCCAAAGTCAAGCTGACAAAACTCTGTTTCCTCCTCAAGGGTGATAACAGCTGATATATCTGGGAAGGTGCTGTCCCTCCGTCTTGCATACGGGGAGAGGGGACGCATTCGATCCCAGTATTAGAAGGTTCACTCTGAGATCCTTGGGACTTGGGATTCAGAGCAAGAGGAGGAAGCACGTACTTCCTTCCTCTCTTTATATGTACACCTGTTTACGATGAGGTCCCAGATACTGCTATACCATAAACAACAAGGTAGACATCTGTCCATTTGTGTACATTTTGTGCATGAAAGACAGGTGGCGTGTGTCCCTTGGGGTCTTTTGTGTCCATGCTTACCCCCACTTTGTGACGTTTGAAATAAATAAAAACTTGTAATATAAATTTTTAATGACAAAAATTGATGATGTTTAATAACAAGGGTTCGTGTTACGGGTGTTGTTATCTTTACCTCTTACCCATGAGTGAAAACCTCATAGTTGTGTACTAACTGAGGTATAAACAGTGGTAAATAAACATCATCTTTGAATTAATCTTATGCAACAATCACTAAATAATGAATGGAGGAATGTGTAATCTCTACTAATGCAAATAGGATAATAATTAGCTGGTAATAAAGCACATTGTATTAAACAACATAAATGAAAATGAAAACTTTTAACCCCACATTAAATATGAACACTTAAAATTGAAAACATATGTATGGATAATATTCAAGTGAATTTTGACAACCTGCTTGAAATGTTTCGTTTTTTCCAACGAGGTAATTCCCAAACCCATGAGGGGTAAAAAGGGTAGGGGGTTCGTTGTGACTACAAACACTGAAAATTATCACTCTGGACTATCAAACAAACTTTTGACAAGTAATGGACTGAGGGATGTTTGCTAATCAAAAGGACTAGTAATATAAGGTCCTGAACAGCAATAAACCATTGTTTATAGTTATTTTTTCCTTGATCGAGAATTTTACACTGTTGACAAGATGTCATCTGGTAAAGAATGAAGAGATACTATTGCACATGCGCCTATGACATGGAGTCAGACTGGGTCAATGTACATGTTATAGAATTTTCTAGAACAGGAGGATGGTACATCTGGCAAGGACGAGGGTTTTTCCATTGCTGAAATGTAAGCTACACAATAGTGATAGGTAATAAATTGCTGATAATAAAACAATCATTTTAAAAATTATAATTGAATTTTAAATATTTTCCAGTGACAAACAATTTGATCCTGATATTATCCATATCTCCATATAAATCTGTAGTTGAGTGTTGGGTGATTAATATCGTCAAGAGGCCACACTAATCTACCTGTGCCTGCTACTTATTATCTGATTAAATAATCACAGTATATACTACCAGCCCTCAGGGTTAACTTTTAAAGAAACAAGAATTGTAAATGTTTGTATTTTGGCAACACACCAACATATGGTAGTGGTTTCTTCAGCTTGACACACTATATGCCTATGATCTTGTATTACACTTTCTCATTGGTTTGAAGAAGAAATGGACACTCAAGGTAGAGCATGTGACAGTTGCTTCTGTTGGCTAATTTTAGCTAAGGAAATATGGCAAGTTTAAATAATTAAACCAATCACAAGTGTTGTTTCATACTATACTGGCTTGTGAGGTAAGGGCTAATTAGAAGTTTCACGTTAAAAGCTTATAGTTCGCTGACTATTGAGACATGGATTAAAAGTATTGGAATAACGATATTGTGAACTGTAATGATGCCAATTGATATCAATATAAAATATGGACAAGTTTCTGGTCAGCGATGGCCAACTACTAGCAAGCTAACAACCAAGAAGACACCTTAAAAAAGAGATTGTTCAATTATCTTTTATTTGCTGACCTCAAAAAGATAAAATGTATGAAACAGATTAAATATATGCCTGTGACATTTTCCATTAACAATACTGATGCTGAATTACAAGTAGTGTGTGCAATTAGGGCTAACTATATCGATATAACAAAAGTTGTTGAATAATTTGATTACTGCAATTTTGGGGACAACTGCAATAATTTACTGGGCAACCAGACAAATTTGCTGGGCAACCAAATTTTCAAAGCTGGTTCCCCAAGGACCAAAATAGATTTTCAAAATGTTTCTACATCTGCTAAAATAGTAATAGTCTCGAAGTTATCGATAACACGTTCAGATCCCTGATCAGAGTCAGAAATCCCAGCAGAAGGAACTTTAACGAAAGCCGTTTGCATTGTATGATATGCCTGAATGGGGTTTTGGTCAAGGCATTTAGGCAGTGTAAACGGCACATGAAAATGGTTCTCAGACCAACACAAATACACCCTTGTGACCAAAACTATCACAGAAAACCTTACTGAGAACAAAACATGACCAGACTTCATTCAGATTATTCATAGCGCAAGTTCTCACAGTTATAATCAAACAACACGACAGATGGTCCGTTTTGCATGATTACACACTTGCATTGCTTGGTAATAGCACTGATCGTGTCAATGTGTGGATCTTGCTCATAATCATAATCAACGAAGATCTAGATGATATAAGCCTATTTACCATGTTTGCTCAATATTCTTTCAAAAATAGTGTCTTTAGAGTGATAAACAAACTCAACCAATCGTATGCAAGATCAGCTCATTAATATATGTGGATCTATCTCATTAGCAATATCATCTGAGATCTTGATGATATAAGACTAGGGCTGAGACGATACGTGTACGAGGCGATACAGGTGTTACAATACAAAACGTAGCACGATAGTATTTCATATATTTCAAAGCAAGTTTAGTCATGCAAGCACTTGTACTCTTCATGGTATTGTTTGTTAATCTGTGCCATGATATTTTTTAAAATGGATTTTTAAAAACAAATACTGTAACAATAAATAAATAAAGAATTAATACATAAAGTTTTATGTCATCTTTTATTATAAAAAAGAAAATAAAATAACTTCAAGAGAAAACTTCTTCTTCTAAGCCACAGACAATTGAATAGAGGTTTAGACTCATGTATAAAATATCCCAATATCAATTAAAAATATCTGGTTAGTAAAAATTTTCAAAATATCAATATATGCTAATGTCAAAATGATTTCCCTAGTGAAATCGAAATGAATTCAATCACTAATTCTTGACTAGAAAATATCGAACACGTAACTATTAGCTTCAAAATATCAAATATAAGTAGTATTGAATCAGTGTGGAAAATAAGAACTACAAGTGTTTAATGCAGAGTAAGAATGTGATTATCAGCTTAATATTTGATTAGTTTCGACCACTTACATAAGGTCATAAACTACATGCTCATGAACTATATAAGACCATATTTGAACATGAGCAAAATCAGATAAAAATAATGCCTCTAGAGTGCTAACAAGCAATTGGTGATGGATGGATGAAGGATGGATGCAGGGTCAAATCGTAAGTTTATAAGGCCAAGTGACCTAAAAAAGCTTAAAACTGTAGACAGTGCCACAGACCCACTTGTCAGAATTGATTCCATTAAATGCGGAATCAAGATCTGGATGGGATTAAACAGCTAAAACACAAATCTTAGCACTTTACGTTTCAAACTCTAGTCACAGAGTAATACTGTTCCAAAGTTGAATGCAGTGACTGATGCTATAGTTATATGGCTTTCAAAAAACGTTAACTCGAAATTGTAACATTGTTAACAAAATCTTAAGAAAGCCATAATTGCAACACATGCCACAGGGAAAGTGATACCTATGTCTCACTATTTACAAACTCAACAAAATGTTGCAAATTTCTAACAATCTTCTAATGAAGGCAAGATAATAAATCATGCAGAAAATTAATTCTCTCCACTTACCCATCTTTTCCTGTACAAACTTTGGCTTGGACTTCCATTTAATGCAAATTAAGTAAAGAACAAGTCCAACTGCCACCAGTCCCAAGGCTAAGAAACTTTCACGGGGCTTCTGAATGAAAGTCAGGATAACTAGTACAATACTGACCAGGCACAGGAAGATTGGCAGGACAATGGGAACCTATGGTGAATAAAAAACAATAAATGTTTTACATTTACCATATGCAATATGCATAGGAATAAAACTAACAAGAAATGCAGTGAATTCTTCCCTTAGAATACTGTGGTGAGGTCACCAAAAGTGTACAATGATGAAATTTATGACTGCAGTGAGAGGGCTTCAAAGCTACTGGGCAGACATTGAGATTAAACAAGTTTCATGGCTTGATCTAAAGAAGCGTTAGAGTGAAAGTGCTGAAAAGGTGAAATATTGATCAGTGAACTTGGCGTTAAAAATAAAACCTTAACCATCGTACACGAGATGTCAATGAATTGAAAAACAGAAGTGTATCATGGTTAATTATTGTACCACAAACACCTTTTCAGATACATAGCAAAAAAAAAGAAACCTTAAAATCTGAACCAATGACATTGACCTTAAAAACGGGATGCCCACATTGTGAAAAGCAACATATAGTGAAAATATAAAAGCACATCAAGTTTCAAACATTTCTCTTAAACAGATCTTGAGTTATGTTGCAGAAGGTAAAATGTAACTAAAACCTAAAATATTAACCAGTGACTTTGACCATGACGAAACCCCTTAATGTTTAATGATACAGACCTAGTGATGATGTACAACTATACCAAGTTTTATCTCTTAACCATAGAAAGTAGATAGGAAAGTGTGATGGAAAAAAGTATTCATAACCTTGACCTAGAAGACAAGACCCCCAATGTAGTGCACAACATGCCTGCTAATGATGATGTCAAAGATACCAATTTACCTTCCTGAATCATAAACAGTTGTAAAGTTAAAGAGTGCAAAAGGAAGGATGATGGAGAACTTGAAATTCCAAACAGTGACCTTGACCTTCAAAATAAGACCCCTAGTGTGGTTCATAATACTCCTTCTAGTAATGATATACAAGTATACCAAGTTTCATCACTTAATCTCCAAAGGCTCTAAAGTTTTAGACTGGAAAGGAAGGAGTGACAGAAAAATTTAAATACTTACCCATTACCTTGACCTTGAGGTATATATGTAATAGGGGTTAACAGCACGTCAGCACAGTAATGGCTATTTGTTGCATATTGAAACTTTAGTTCTAAAAATGTAATTACAAATAACTGAGGTTAAATGTTGAAGATAATAGGAGCCCCAATGTGGTATGCGACATACCTGCACCCATGATGGTGAATTAAGTATACCGGGTTTCATCCCTTAATCTCCTGAAAGTTATAGAGCATAAAAAAAGTGTGATAGAGAACTTAAAATAATGAGCTGTAACATTGACCTTGAAGTTATGACCCTAAATTTGGTAAGCTACACACCTGCTAATGCTGATTTACTTGAAGTGTCAACCCTTAATTTCAAAGGGTTTTAGAGTTATAGATCAAAACATGAAGTATTATTAAAAACTTGAAATGCTACACCTGTAATTTTGACCTGAAAAATATCACTCCAAATGTGGTATGCAAAACACTTTCTAATGATAATTGTATAAGTATACCAAGATTCATCCCTTAATCTCAATGGGCTTGAAAATAATAGAGCACACGTGTGCCTGAAAACTTAAAATATTGAGCACTGACCTTGACCTTAAAGATAAATGCCTCCAAAGTGGTATGTGACAGCCCTTATCATGAAGTTCAAGTATACAAAGTTTCACCCCCAATATCAAATAGCTTCAAAGTTATCGAGCTGAAATAAAAGTGATGGATGCAAAGATGGACTAATATGAATTGACATACAAGCAGAAGGATGGACAGATGGACTGACAGAGACATAAATACCAGTGTGTCCTGCCTTTTGCAAAAAGGAGGGGAAAAAAATGAGTCCAGATGACACAGATGTCGTGGCCAATATTTCATTTATTTTGTGACATTGGGAAAAAAAATGCAGTTTTTTGTGGAATAAAGCTAATTTAATTATGTAATACCTACCTGCTACTATTGCATTGCTTTCCTTTTTCAGGACTCCTAGTGCCCAGACCAAGCTAATTATTCCCTCCTCCAATTAGTGTTGGAGAGCCAGAATTGGAAAGAACGTGATCCAGTCTGACTCCTTAGTCATAGCCAACATACAGATTACCTTCCTCTTTTGACCTGGACCTGGAGTAGAGGACATCAGAGTGAGGTGGGAGGAGGGAATCTTTCCAATAGAAGCGGGTAAGTATTACAGAATTAAAATTAGTTTATCCCCCTCCCGAACAAAAGTAGTTTTGGGGGGAGTAAAACTAATTTTAATTGCGTAATACTTACCTGTCATTATTGTTAAGCTTTACTTTTCAGCAATGGAAATACCTCGATCGTGCTAGATGCACCAACTCACTGTTCTAGAGATTTCTTAGAATACATGCATCGACCCAGTCTGATCTACGTCCTCGGCCCATGCACTACAGCGTGTCCAGGTTCTTTTCAAGGACGTCTGGCTAATGCAAGACATCGGAGTGGAGTGGGAGGAGGGCATCCAATAGTGAGAGTTAAGTATTACATAATTAAAATTAGTTTTACTCCACCAAAAAACAACATTTTAATGTCAGTAATACCTTACCTGTCACTATTATTAAGCTGAATTTGTCAGTAAGGAGGGAGACTGATGGACTGGAAAGGAGTAAAATGTGGAAAAATTACTCACCTTGTTGCCAAGCCACTCAACTGCTGTTATGCAGCAGTAGTCTGGGTCGCTGATTGTGCAGCAACTATAGGACCAAGAGAAAATATACCTTGGCTCTGATTTGCTAATGACCGAAGGTAAAAAAAAAGAAGAAGGTTGTGTGTGACCACCAAATGCAGCCTTCATAATATTGTCCAAGATGAGTGATTTAGGTAGGGCCAGGAAGTGGGTATAGTTCTTGATTCATGGGCTTGTATCCTCATTAACGAGAGGTCTTGTTATGTAAGAGACCCATAAGCTCTCTTGATGGTGAGAGAAATCTATCTAGTGATGGTGGATGCTGAAATATCAGCCGAGCCCCTCAAGAGGAGAAAAAAACTTTTCCTAACCTGCCTTCTCCGTTTAGCAATAGTTAAACAGAACCTAGTGCGCAAAGTGAATTTTTATGTGAGACTTTAAACTAATTTGCAGGAGTTCTCGCACATCGCTGCTTTCCAAATGCTCAAATTCATACAACTTTTGCGTGATTAGCACACTCGCACACCCTGGCAGCATTACTGATATTATAGGATATTCTGAGTACATAATTATTTCAGGACGATCCTGAGCTTTGCCATAGACGGGGTTAGGAGAATGGGGGAGAATAGACAGTCTCGGCAAAGCAACCTGTGTAATAAAAAAAGTTCGTTTCATAGATTTTGTTCATTTTCATAAAAACAATCAATGAGCAATTCGAACATTTGATGATTGGTTGGCACATCTGAATCAGATTAAAGGCAAAACAACATGTCTTTTTAATTTTGTTTTTGCGCTGCTTTTGGTACATTAAATCTCTTTGTTGGTGGGACATGGTTTCTATTTTGCATAAATCCCACAAGGAAGCGTCCTGGCTGAAACACTGAGCAGGAATTAAGCCAAATATGGTACATGCAATCTGCATGAAAACAGAACCTAAGATTTTATTTAAGGCATTATGTACCATTAAACTGTCAACTGATTTGGCTAAATTTCAATACCAAAAAATTGCTCATGTTGATTTTTTACAACTGCAAATTATGATTCTGCAGGCAAAATGTGAATTGCTCCTGGATATTTCAGGCCTTGTGGTAGACAATAGCAGACATTGAGAAAATAAACCCCAGACCATGGATTGGATACAACAAAACCTTACACAAGACCACATCTAGGTTGGACTCGAAAACCTTGCAAGAACAAACCTGGTGCTTTACATTATCATATTCAATTCATGCTTCAATGATTAACATTTTCATCTATGTTTTTTGCCACAGCTACTTATTGTTTGATTTTAGCATATACACAAGTTATTCTTTTACCTTTATGGGTCTGGGCAGATTTGGCTCTTTAAATCTCAGATAGACATGTGCAGCAAACACCATAACCAGAACAGTGGCAAAACCAAACCCTTCCATTTCTATCAGGTAGAAGATGTCACCGGAAGTTTGGAAACCCAAAGACAATACCATCTGAAAACAAGAATTACGTTTATAATCTTATATGTGATAAGTATTACCCCATTGTAACTTTCCTCTCTGATCCAATTTAACTACATAGTAACAGAATCCACTCGGGGAGGGATAGAACAACCCCAAACAAAGGTGAGAATTTGTATGTATGAATCAAGCTTTCAGGAGTTCCTGCTCACAAATTCTGACCTCAAGGGTAGAATTTTACATTCACACAACAAACATACACATATGATACATTATTTGTCTCTCTTTTTTCCATTTGGAGATTGCAGCCGAAAACAACATGGAGGAATAACATGCATTGTCAGCTGACTGGATGCAGCCATACAAATGCAGTGCAATTTCAAATAAATTCTACATCATTTGAAAAAAAGTACTTGTAAAGAAAAATTCGCTTTTCAATTAAACACTTGTATTTTAATAATGAAATCACAAGAACTATTGTAGACCTTAGTAACACCATAAGGCATTATGGTATCATCTAGTGTCAAAGAATGCACTCGGTTATATATTCATTTAATATGGCCGCACTTTGTCACACATACAAATGGAAAGAAAGTTGGATGATTGTTTATGCATTATGGCAATGAGACTTAAACCAAAAGCTGATGACCTAAGGATAAATAGATACACTAGTTGATACTACTGTCACCACCTACAGTCTCTAAGGCTGCAAAGTTTACACATGTAAAAGTCTTAGTTTAATTTATCACCTGTTAATGTTTACAAAATCGGTAAAAGTGTACATGTACAGGCATGTGGCTGTCATTGACATCGGAACTACCCATTCCAATAAAATTATATATTTACACATCGTTGCTTATGAGGATTGTTTAGTAGGATTTTTATGTAAACAATTTTCTTAAAGAATACATCTATGATTTTCACATTGAATGTTGCATCGCTAGGAAAAAGGTTGATTTACTGATAATGCTGATACAAATTTCTTTAAACTACAGTATTTACCTTTAAACAACATGTTTGTTAACAGAACCGTTGATTAGAAACATTATATTATAAGAAGTTTAAAGTTTGAAAGCCACTTCATAGTTTTTCAGTCAGATCCGACAAAAGTATCCCATGCACGTGTCCAGGCAGTATGTCCAGTTCTATTATCGAAACTCAGATATATTCAACAAAGACATATCTTATAAACTTAATCCGGTCATAATAAGGTGTAAAAGCCACACTCTAAATGAAACAATCGCAAGTTGAGCAAGGTACATTATAACAGCTGTTAGGTGTTCATTAAGCCTAGTGAGCATCTGCGTGCTAAGATGGCAGTCAGTCGAGAGTGGTCTGTCCTTGAATAGAGGGATTGGTGCCAAATCCCTACTGGCACCGAAGTGCATGTTGTTCCTGGTACAGTTAACAATTGTTCATTACGTTCTTGGATACGTTTTCTCTGTTAGAATGTTTAACTTTAATCTCCCTGGCCAGATTCCTAATTACTATGTGTTCCAAAGTCCTTGTTCTAATGTTCATTTGTTACAACGTTTAATTGGTTATAGTGTTTGATTTGTGTGCTCCGCCTGAGAACATTAGCTCAATTATAATGTTTTTATCACCTGACGCCAAAGCCAGGTAAAAAATGTATGTATGTATGTAGTAGTGCTTTACAACACCTCCTCACAAAAGTGGCTTTGTTGTGCCAACAAAAGGTCATGTTCCAAAAATGTAAAAATGAATAGCATACAATATAGGAAGAAAAAGTCTTCCACATAAATGTGAACCAAAGCGCAATAAGATAAAATTTAAAACATAAAGATGTAAAAATTCTGTAAAAATGTATATAAAATAATAAAGGTAAAATCCTTAAAACGTGATTAAAATGTCTTGTATAAACTGTATTCCCTTAAAAACTCCAAGATTTTCTTGCGTAGTACAGCCTCATATAGTTTCTTCAATCAGTTCACATCAAAATACTTCTGTCTCACAGGGTTGAAATCGACACACTCAACAAAAATGTGCTCCACTGTCAGTGCACACTGGTGGGGTACATGCTCCAGTCGAGGTTCACTTTTCAGGAGGTATGTATGTAACGACGGCCATTTAAATAACAAACGCATAACAACAAAGACGTCGAGTAATAACAACGTGATAATCACACATCATTCATAATGAGTAAATTACAAAGGCCTGACGAAGACCCTAGGTAACAAAGGTGTGGTAATCACAAAATCATTCATATCACAACTCATTCATAATTGATACTTTAGAATCACTGGTTGCTGGCTCAATGCAATTAGAGCAGCAAAAGAAATGTTTCTGTTTTGTACTTTTTTGACTAAATAATTTAGAAATATCCTTTAGCTATCGTTCTATACTTGTATGTTGACTAACTGACTACAGCTTGAAGTAAATCTCTCGTGTTCATTTTGAATTCTGACTGTTGTGAAAATGGTTGAAAATGCGCCAGTCAGAAAAATAAAAAATGGGTTTTTTTAGACATAAAGCTGCAAATAAAAAAATTAAGAATATGAACCATTTTCATACGTCCAAGTACCGATGTACTCTAATCCAAAGATACCTCATGAGCCTAGACAAAAAGAATTGAGCGTGAAATAAATGTACTGTCCGCAATCAATATGATTTATCATGCATGGTGTGATGTTTCCACATATTGTGTTGCAAACTGTTTTGTTAAGGCTGTGTATAGTGAGCAAACAGATGTCATTACCAGTAATAGCAATGCTGATGATGTTATTCCCTTTGCAATTGATGCAGTCTCCCCATGGCTTGAATATGTCGGTCAGGGAGCAGTTGTGCTCAATTGCTATGCTGGTGGTTACTGCCCTAATTTTGTGATTCAATTTGCATAAGAAATTCATCTGGTTATGGGTTTGTTAATTGCAGGCTAAGTCGATAACCATACATATCTAGATCAACTGCAGCTGAGCTGAAATATCATCCTTTCCTTCTCTGAGCGGTAAGAACACAAAAGATCTCCAGCTTCTGACAGGCTCAATATGCTTCAGGAACCACTTCAATGCCATAACAGGACCCTGCACAAGCCATCAGGAAAACAGGTACAAGAAGGATAGGAGTTCCAACACAAAGGAGTGCTTCCCATTAGCTAGAGCCCTTCTTAGCAAGAACACTAGGGACTATCATGAAAAAAATAAAACTATCGTAGCAAAACTGCTAATAGTTTGAGTCAACCAATAAGGAATGAATTTCATTGATTCTACATGCTGACGGTGAAGTGACTAATAGGCTTATATGAAAAATGAGTCACCAAGACTCTAGACAGTACTTTAAAGGGTGCCATGCTTCAACAGGCAGGGAGAAATAAGACTTTTCCTGGCAACCCCAGCTGTATGTACATGAGGTCGCTGATCCATGATTTTTCTCACTTGAGGAGAGCAACCAGACTAGTCTGCACTCCAACACTCTTGCTTTCTGCAACACTTGCTTTGAAACTTGTCTAGTTCAGTGAAAGGGTCTTGAATGCCCAGGCTTTCAGATCTGGGACTGGTGAGACCAAGGTGGGGAACATGGCATTCCACCTCGTTACAAAGAGGTCAACAACAGGTCAACCCCAGTGGGCACACATTTCACTAAAGATCAAGGGGTAAATGGACCAGTTCATGTCAATTACTTGATTCTGTATGGACAGCAAGTTTGCTAGGGTATTGAACCTGCCTGGGTTATGGTGGACTTTAATGTAGATCAGTCGACAATGACATCACCTGATAAATTCGAAACAAGAAGGCAGATATCTGGAGATTTGGTTCTCCCTTGCCTTCTATGAGTTGTCTGAAAGATTCAGAACGCCCTTTCCTGATAACATATCCCATCATAAAAAAAATCAAAAAGCATATGACATGGCTTTCACCTCCAAGAGGTTGATGTGCATGGAGCGCTCTTAAAGGGACCAAACCCCACCTACTTCCATAAACTTGGGCAGGAAATGGGCACCCCTGCCAGTTGTGGAGGCATCTGTGCAGATTGTGATTTTTGGCAGCTGATCCTGCTGAAGGATGCTAGCCATAATGCAAAATGAGATCTCCCTTATACCAATATGGGATCTCAAGGAGTCTGAAAGTTTGATCATTTGGTCCAATAGGCAAAGTTTTTGGAGAACGTTGTCTTCGTAGTCTTATGTCATGGAGGTGGATAATAAGTGAGACAGGAATTTGTCCATGATAATTCTGAACACACAGAAACTGAGATTCAGACAAAAAGGAAGTGCCATGAACCTGCAAAGTGTCCCTGAAAGTGAACTTCGGGAATTTCTGGGAAGAACTGCAAATGGGAATATTAAAGTACACATTTTGGAGACCTAGACTGAGTGCAGAATCTCCCTCCTAAACAGTGTTAAGAACTAATCTCAGAGTATTCATTCTAAATTTGAGTATCTGAAGATGTTGGTTGAGACACAATAGAGCTATGACTTGTCAGAGCTTGCCACTAGCCTTGGGAAGTAGAAATTTCAAAGTCTGGAGTCAAATCCAGGTGAGTTTGTGTTGCTAATTATCTTTACCGACCTTTTCATAAAGAAAGTGTTTACTTGCTGTTTCAGAACGTCTGCCTTGTATGGGTCTCTGTGGATGTCTTTAGTGCAGTTAACCCTTGAGAGAGGGAGAAAGTCAAGGAACACGATCTAGAGGACCTCTAAGATGATTTGCAAGACACATAGATTGTTGGAACAGTGTCTCTCCCATTCCTTGGTAAAGTGTTGAAATCTTCCTTCCACCACAATGTCAGAAAAGGACATCCCATTATTTTCTGCTGAAATGCTGCCATGGAGAGAAACTGGATTGAAATTGGTCCTTCTCTGTGTCTTGTCATCACTTGGTCTGGAAAACTTGACTCTCACCAATGAGTAGGTTTTTTTCGAGTGTTATCTAGTCTAGCGTTCCTTAGAGGTGTCCTTCCTGGACATCACTGGATCAATTAGAGAAGACTGGGCTTGCAAGGATATGTCTTTAAAATCAAAGTCGTGAGGTGACAAAGAAGCCCCTTGCAAAAGTAGCAACTGAGCTGGTGTAACAGGTAGTCAGGGATGAACAAACCGATAGTCCGTCCATCTTGGAATATGGTGATCTCCAGACATTCAGTTCGAGTGTTGTCAAAAGTCTCAGGCAGGTACTGAATGTCCAGAAATGAGAAACGACCATAGCTAGTAATGGCTCATGATGAAGCCAGAATCAGGTCCACTACTGGATACTGTGGGAGATTTATTCACGTAATACAGTGCTGGTTGTGTTAGGATTCCACAACAGAACTGGGGCTGGAAGTGGCATGACTAGGTGCTGGACGCCATGTGCATCTTCAAACTGGAACTGAGTATGCTGGGAAAACATATCACCATACCCAGTCCTGGTGATAAAGGGTGTAAGTGGAGACTGCTGAAGCTGGTGTGGATCAGGTTTCTTGGCTCTCTCGCTAATTCTATTATTTGGAATACATTATAATGCACTTGATATAACTTACAAAAAGGTTAAGTACTAAAATAGTTCTACTACTGAACACTGAGGCAGGCATCTGGAATAAAATGATCATGTACTAAGTATAACTTACAAAAAGGTAAAGTACTGAAATGTTGTACTATTTTATATTAAGTCAGGCATTTAAGATGCTGACAATTAACTTATCAACGATGAAGTGGACAATTAAAGTGCAAAATATTCATCTATGATGATGTCAGAGCAATTTCAGTAAGAAAATAGATGGAATATCCATCTCTGTAATGAAAATTCTCAGCAGGGTCACACAAACTGGCATATTACATCCAGGAAGGTGCATTGGGTCCATTCTACATTCCCATGCACGCAGATGGTTATCACTTAATGAATTTGAAGATGAAAACATTTATTTTCCAGACTAAATGCTTCCAAACAAGGATGCATATGTAAAGAAACAGTTTGTTTTTCTTTCCAGAACTTAAAAATGTAACCAAGGTAATTAAGTAATTACACATATGATTGTTACTCCTTTTAATGTTGCCATCTTCTACCCATAAAAGGCATCTTCAAATACAAATATTTACCAAATTTAGCTACGACAAGTTCTTACCAATTATAAAACATTTTTGAATGCAATACACTTTTTGAATGTACTTGTTTTTCATAAATATTTCAAGCATGCGTATGCACACACACACACACACACACAACACACACACACACACACACACATATATATATATATATATATATATATATATATATATATATATTCCAGACATTTCATTTTTCGCAGGGCAAGGGAGGACTAGTGCTATTGTGACCATAATAATCTTTTCAGCACTTTTCATCCACTGTTTGCTCATATATACTTACAAACTTGGAACCATTTCAATCCATAACGAAACTAACTAAAGCATGACTGAATTCAATTCTTAAACAACTACGCAATTTCAGCATATCTTGTGTTTTGAACAACCAATTAAGATAACTTGAATAGGTGCTTTGTTTGTTTGATTTTTTACCGCCCTCTTGTTCTCTGTGTCATTGTTATTATTTGAAACAAAGCCACAATGGTACTTATTGTTACAGCAATGTCAACAATGTAAAGTGAAGTTTCTATCTGATACTTGACAGAATGCATATCACTATAGATAGAATCACTCGGCACAGCAGTGTATACCTTTCTCTGCTTTGTTGGTGGAAGTGAAGCCAGGATTAGAGAGCAATTACAACTGACGCTGAAAGCAGCTGAATATTTGTCAAATGAAGATTTGACATCCTGTGCTTTTTGTGTCAGATAAAGTTTTAAATTATTAGATTTTACAGCTGTGAAGTTAAATATAAAACAGAACAAGATTTACGTTCATAACTATGAATGTCCACCAGAAGTACTTTGTACATGATCAAGATATCATTACTGCCATACATGTTCAGCATACACGTGGATTTCTAGAAGACTGATGTGTGTGTGTGTGTGTGTGTGTGTGTGTGTGTGTGTGTGTGTGTGTGTGTGTGTGTGTGTGTGTGTGCACACACCACATCCTTGTTCTAAGGCCTAAATAACTCACAAACTAGCTTGGGGCAGGTGTGGATCTAATTGTTTCTTATTAAAAAAACACAAAACAAGTAAGCCCCTTTTTGCTGAATATGAATTCATTTGTGATTACAACTGATAAATGAAACCTTGATATATTTCTTCTTTTATCATCAAAAACGGCAGTTAGTGCATGTAAATTTGGAATCAACATTATGAAATTCACACCTTCCAACTAGAAATCATATATTTTGCTGTTTTTATCTTTAAAATGAAGTTGTTGTTTGTTTGTTTATTTTTGGAGGGGTGGGTAAAAATAAATTTAATAATGTTATACTTACCTACCACTATTACATTTCTTACCTTTCCAGGACATAAAGTCCCACGTCCAACCTACAGATTATACATTATTCCTTCCTCCTATTAGTATAGAATGTGCAAGAGTTCAGCAAAAAATCTAGCACTGAATCACAGCCTACATCCTGATTACTTCCCCTTGACGTGGACCCAGATGACAGGGCATCAGAGCTGGGTGTGAGTAAGGAATTTTTGTAATAGTGGTAGGTAAGCATTACATTATTAAAATTAGTTTTACACCTTCAAAAACTACATTTTAATAGCATTAATACAAAAACCTACCACTACTGCATTGCTGAATGTGTCAGTTAGGAGGGAGGCTGATGGCCTAAACAAAGATCTCGTAGTTGTCGATCAAAGTGACTGACGCTGTATTGGCTGTAAAGAATTTCCAGGAATTCAAGATAAGACCATTTCTTCTTTTTAACTGCCGAGTGTTCAAACAATCTTTGATATTCTTCAACAATAATAAGATTTTTAAATTAGCTGCTGTGGTGCACATATTCGATGTCAGCTTGGCGCCATTTTCATTTAGGAACAAGAAGCCATCATTAGAAGTCCTCTGGTGGAAACCCCATGTTGATATGACTTTCCATTTTGGAGGAGTAATGATTTTCAAGATGGAATCCATGGTGGCCATATTCGATATCAGATCAGCACCATTTCTATTTAGTACCAACCAGACATCATAAGAAGTCTTTTGGTGAATGCACAACGTTGATCTGACCAGCCAGTGTTGAAACCATCTCTGATAATCTTCAGCAATGACGAGTTTTTAAAATTAGCTGCGGTGGAAATCAGATTGGTACCATTTTCATTTAGGACCAACAATATATCATTTAGGACCAACAAGACATCATAAGAAACCCCATATTGATATGACATTCCATTTTGGAGAAGTAACAATAACAAGATTTTCAAGATGCCTGCCATGGTGGCCATACTGGATATCAGATTGGCACGATTTCCATTTGGTGAAAGCACAATTTCGATATGACCAGCCATCTAGAAGATGTAGATATAACAAGATTTTCAAGATAGCCATTGTGGCGGTCATATTGGAAGTCAAATAGGCACCTTTTTCATTCGTGACCAAATAAACATCATAAAATATCGTTCAGTGACAACCCAATGCTGATATGACAATTCATTCAGGAGTAGTGATAACAAGATTTTCAAGATGGCCACTGTGGAGGTCATATTGAGCAGCACCATTTTCATTTAGGACCAACTAGACATTATAAGTCATTTAATAAAAGTCCCATGTTGATACGACTATCCATTCAGAAGCAGCAGTTATACCAACTAGACATTATAAGTCATTTAGTAAAAGTCCCATGTTGATACGACTATCCATTCAGAAGCAGCAGTTATACCAACTAATTCAAGATGGCCACCGTTTACATTCAGGACTGACTAGACATCATAAGAAGTCTTATGGTGAAAACCCCATGGCAATATTTTTAATCTTCGTTAGGAGGAGTAGAACTAACAAGATTTTCAAGATTTCCGTATTGGATGTCAGATTGGCACCACTTTTATTTAGGCACAACTAGACATCATAAGTATTTTAGTGAAAACCCTATGTTGATATAACCATCCATTCAGGACTAGCGATAACAAGATTTTCAAGTTGGCTACTGTGGCAGCCATATTAGACACCAGATTAGCACCATTTTCATTTAGGACCAACCTGACATCAAAAGAAGTCTTCTGGTGAAAACCTCATGTTAATATGGTTTTCCGTCCAGGAGGAGTTGCAATAAGAATATTTTCAAGATGGCCACTGTGGCGGCCATATTGGATATCAGATCGGTATCATTTTTATTTAGGACCAACTAAATATTATAAGCAATCTTTCAGTGAAAACCCCATGTTGATATGGACATCCATGCAGGTGGAATAGTGATAAAGAGAGTTTCCAGTTGGCCACTGTAGTGGCTATAGAAGACATCAGGTCAGCAGCATTTTTATTTAGGACCAACATGACATCATAAGAAGTTTTCTGATGAAAACCCCATGTCAACGTAACTTTCTGTTCAGGAGGAGTAGCAATAAGATTTTCAAGATGGCTGTTGTGGCAGCCATATTGGATGACAGATCATCACCATTTTCATTTGGGATCAACTAGACATCATAGTCTTCTAGTGAAAACCCCATGTTGATATGACCATCCATTCAAGAGGAGTAGCGATAACAAGATTTTCAAAACGGCTGCTGTGGTGGCCATATTGGATGTCTGAGCGGCACCATTCATTGTGACAAACTGGACCATAGGATGAATTGTGTGTAAAGTTTCATGGCAATCCTAACAAATTTGTGATAATGAACAGACAGACGATAAACGACAGACCATCCATACGCTATAAAAAAAACCGAAATAACAAAAACACAAACTACCAAACAAATGAAATATATCAGAGGATTGCTGAAAACACACTGAAAAAAAACAATAACAATATCACACATGATCGCGTTCTCACACGTCCAAGAAAAGAGGAAGTAAACAGGATGTTAACTGTGATGCAGGCATCAGACTGTGACCAGGTTCTTTTCTCAGTTCTAGAACCTTCCCTACTAATGGAAGGAAGGAATCATGTATGATCATCTATAACCAGCAGTTTGGATGCGGGACTTAGCATCATGGAAAGGTAAGCAATGGAGCAGTGGTAGGTGCTGTATTACTGGTATTAAAAACAAAATTTCTCAATACACTAAATAATATAGGACAAAATATATATCAATACAAATATTGCTAATGCCTACTGGAAACCGCACTTTAAGAATAAAATACATATTAAATAAATCTTGTCAAGTGAAATCTGTGTTTCAGTTTAATCTTTTAATTTGGTTTCAGTGTCATTATCATAAATGTGATATGCCGGCTTCTATTCAAATGTGAAAGTGTCAACTGACCATCAAAACCTGACCATTAAGTGCCAACTGTGTTTTGATATGTGACTTGTAGAAATGTTTGTTGCATTTTTACAATCAATTAAAAGTATACCCTATTTTATGTTATTACATTAATTACAACCTTTGTATCAAGTAAAATAGGTTGAATAAAAAATCTTAAAAGGCATACAAAACCAACATGTGTAAGAGCTACTGGTTACATTTATTTGTCAAGTCATCAAATTTCAAATTGACCAATTGAACATTGTTTAAAATATTCTGTAAGTAACATCATTAAACTATATAATGGTAATCAGTGGTTTATCCTAATCATTCACAAATGTGATCCAGGATACCTAAAGAACCAAGTGAAAGGCCCACTATGTGCATTAAAAGTTTAGTGTCATAAATAAGGTACATTATGGAATAGTGGGATCCAAAGTTTGTAGTTATCTTAAAATTTCAAAGATGGCATTCAGAGCTTTCCTCAAGGATGAGCTAAACTTTCAATCATTTATAATGAAATCATAGCATTAATATTTTGCTGTCAGAGCAATAAATAATCAAACAAAACTAGCTTTTATGTTGTAGTTTCTTTAAATAATTTATTTTTTATTGAAAAAACGAATTAAGTTTATTTCTGAATCAACAGTAACACTTGAATGTATCCACATTCACATGCGAAAGGAGTGATGTAATACAAAGTGTTTTCGTTGGTACACATGTTATGTGTACTGAAACCTCTTGGAGTATTGTTTGGTTATCTTGAAAATAAAGGTAATTTATAAAAGAAAAAGCAAAGAACTTCATTACACACAAAAAAACATATTCGTTGACAATTATTTCCAACATAAAAACAAGTATACTAACCCCCCTCTCAATGTCTATATTCTTGTCTTACTTTTTCATTAGCTCATGCCCTCGCTATATATACACACACACTTGTGTGTGTGTGGTTGTGGTATAATTATTTTTCTTTCTGTGTATCTTTGTGTTTGTACATCTTGAATCTAAATCTATTTGAAAAAAAAATTGTAATCCATGAATTCTCAAATAAATGACTGCTATTCACTAAATGTGAATACCCTGTCGTTGTTTTATCAGAAATTCTACATGCTTTCAAGATACTCACAATAACAAGAAGGGAAGGCATGGGTGTAAATCTTTTAAAGTTGATCATAGATATTACACTTGGAAGCTGTCCATTCTTGGCTCCAACATAGAACAATCTATAAGAAGAAATACGTAACTGTTCACTATTACAAAAACGAAATCTAGCACATTTTTCTAATTGCATTTCAAAACTGAGAACCAATTAAAATGTTCACTGAATCTGATATCTGAACAGTGGTATAAATATCATATTATGAAACGCAGCATGAATGCAAAGATAATGATGCAGGCATTTTGAAAGAAATGGATGGGGAGCACAAATACAAAACACAGAATGTAGAATGATGAATGATAAAAGAAAATGGAATGCATTTCATTATTAGACTTGAAAATATATTTACCTGTCTTTTAGGCTGCTGCTAAATTTCTTGTCAAAGCCATTTTGCATGATAATCTGGGATCAGATTATTTACACTGACGGAAAATATTTCACTAGTTACAAGTCATGACATTAGTCTAACAACTAACACTGATGTGATGACATCATCACCAGTAGTTGTATCTGTAACAATTTTTATCTGAACAAAATGAAATCAGAAATACTTTTTGCTGACAAATACTAAATACAATTGTTGCTATAGTTTTATTTATTGTCAATTAAATGCTGTGTTTTGAATTGTATGCATTTTATATTTTATTAAAGCACAATTTTAATAAGAAAAGATATAAAAGCAGATCCCTACTTTGGTATATGCATTCCAAATGAATGAAAATGAAATAAAATAATGACTAGAAGCATTACCTGCAAAATGAGAATGAATTTTTGATAGCTGACGTGCACATGGAATGGAATGTAAATAAAATGCAGAATGAATGCAAATGAAATGCAAACAAAATGCAGATTTGGTAAATTTATTAACTTCAAGATCTGTATCTAAACCAAGAGTCCCTCATAGGGCTGAGAAGAATTTCCGGGAATTCACGATAAGACCATGTTTTCAATTTAATTGTTGAGTGCTGAAACTGTTTCCAATATTCTTCATAACAAGATTTTCATGATCAATGCCACGGTGGCCATACTGAATTAAGATTAGCACCATTTTCATATTATGACAAACTAGATATCATAAGAAGTCTTTTTTTGAAAACCCCATGTTAATATGACCTTCCATTCATAAGTATTAATAACAACATTTTCAAGACGGTCATAGTGGATATCAGATTGGCAGCATTTTCATTTAGGATCAATTAGACATCATAAGATGACTTGGCAAATCCAACAAAATCAAGTATAAATGCAATAGATATAAAATTATTAAAATATATGGTCAACATTTTCTATATAAATCACATTCCTTCAAAAAGACAAAGAATTTCTTGGGTTTCTTAATCGAAATCACATGCAAAAACTTGTCTCACAGAGTGGAAGTTAATACACTCGAGAAGAATGTGTTCCCATAGTTCGTACAGTCCCAGAGTTTTCAAGTATCTTTCAGTGAGTTTTAAAAGACTACCAAATGTTTGCCAGAAGATTGTTTTTTGTTTTTTTTTTACAGAAACTAAACTTTCTCTTTATGTTACTTTGTTTATCACTGCATAAATCGGTACAAAAGTAGGAGAAAAAACACAACAAATTAACATGCTACTACAGCAAAGGTACACTGGCAAACTAACTCTGTCATGTGTCATTTGATCCATCGAATTTTATTTATATGTACATTATTTTTGGAAATAGCAAAGATTCTGAACATAAAAAGGTATATAATTTAAGGAGTTTTTCAACAAATTCTATGACCTTTTAAGAACAATGCCAACTTTATTTCAAGGAGTTTTCAAGGCAACTCCTCAAATTCAAGGCTTTTTCAAGGTTGTATCATCCATGGTTCCACTGTGACACTGGTAGGATATGCAATCTGGACGATATTCACCGTTCAGAAGGCATGTATGAGCCTGGTATGTGTGTCCTATATTGAGACACTATAACGTCATCTCTGTGATTCATTCTGTATTAGAGATGCCAATCTCCAATGATGGGACTGATGTTCTGAAGTTTGATTGTGGAGTTTTCGTTCCACATATTTTGCAAACTATGAAGAACTTGCTGATGTATATAATATTTGATGTCAGTATATGGAATCTTCCATTCAGAAACTGGTGACTGCAGGGCAGATTTGTTTGCTGTATCTGCTGTTTCAATACCATTAATACCAATCTGACTAGGCAGCCAAAAGTACAGAGTACTTTTTCCAGATTTTACGAGCAAGGGATCTAAACATGTTGTCAAATTTCAAATTAAGCAAAGCTATCAGAGTGGAAATGGAATCCGAAAAGATGATGAGATTTGGTTTTTGAAAGGTTTCAATGTTGTTCGAAAAATCTGGTTATGGCTGTAATTTCTGCGGTAAAAATGGAAGCTTTATCCAGTAACCGGCTCAAGATGGTGCCATGAGGAGTTGCAACGGCAGCTCCAACCTTGTCTCCATCTTTAAAATAGTCTGTATTATAAAGGGACATATGAACACGGTAGGTGGCTCTGATCCTAATGAATTTACTCTGAAAAACGAGAGGATTTGCTCAGGACCTTTTAAATTGGCAAAAATTAAATATTACTTTGGGGAATTGTGATAGCCAAGCTGGTGATTCTGAAACACAGAATTCTGCAATATTTCCGACATTTATTTTTGCTGTTTCTAAGTGAATACGAATTCATATACCAAATGGTGGAATGAAATTTAACTTCTAAGCGTACAAATTTTGGTATTTGGGTTTAAAAACTACATTATATGCGGTGTAAGATGGACTAGAAGACAGTTTTGTAGCATACTGAAGAGCCAGTTTTGTTTGTCTAAGTACAAGTGAATGTTCGTTTGCTTCAATACAGAGGCTTTCTGATCGGGAAGCCCTAAACACACCCAGACAAAGTCCCTGACTGTTTATCAGATCAAGCACATGCAGACAAGATATAAAAGCTGATATATACACAATCAAGATATAGTCAAGTTTAGATCTTACTAAAGACCTGTATAACCAGTATAAGACTTTCCAATCAACATATATTAACATTTGTCCCCAAGGTATCTAATATGTGGAAAGAAAGTTAGTTTATGGTTAAAAATAAGCCCAAAAATATAGTCTACTCCACAACAGGAATAAAACAACCATTAAGACACAGTTTTGGGTCATCATGAACTCAATGTAATCGGCATAAGGGCAATCAATTTTAGGTCTCGAAAATTTTAACCCATTTTCTTCTGCCCATTTCTGAACTCTGTTTAAACTTAGCTGTACTTAACATTCAGTACTCTTTAATCTAGAGCAGATCATAAAGTTGTCGACATATAATGAGCAATCAGTTCCTTGATTAAGGTATTTCACAATCCCATTAATTCTGATGTTGAATAGGGTGATTGACAATATGCTGCCCTGTGATCCATTCATATCATGAGCATAACTTTCAGAACGGGTGCAGCCTACCTTAACTCCGAAAGTTTTATCTTTCAATATTTTTTATATAATGTTAGAAAGTCCCTTAAACCTATCCTGAGTAGGTTTTTTTGATGACAATAAGCTTTTCGAAGTCGAAATAGATGGCAACCACATGATCTTTCTTTATGAAATTTTCTCTAAATAAATGTTTCAAGTATGACAAGATGGTCTATTGTGCTTCTCTGGCATATGAATTCACACTTAATATCTGACAGTAGTTTGTTGAACTTAAGATACCAGAGGAGTCGATCATGTATCATCTTTTCCATGGTTTTGAAAATATGGTTTGTTAGTGATATTGGGCAATAGTTGGAAGGATCGGTATGGTCTTTTCCAAGTTTAGGTACTGGTATCAGTCGGTGGCTGGAGGGATGGTTGGGCTGCAATGAGGATGGAATGGTTGTATGGGTCCCCATAATATGCCACATATAAAGCTAATGGTTGGCCAGCTTATTGGATAGTCGGAAACTGGGAAGGTGGTGGACAAAATACACCTTTACGATAGAAGCCAGAAATGTCAGATTCAAACCACATGCACCTGAAATTACTGGCACTCTGGTCCTGCTCAGGCATAAAGGTGGACTTATGCCCACTGGGATGCCAGAATGCAAACTTTCCCAACATATCCAAGTCTGTATTTGTGAGACACTATGCAGGGTGGGATACTGGCGCACTTTAGGATGCGGACTCAGACCATCGCTGTCTGTAGGTTTAGACTTGACTCGTGTCTCCCGCAATTCAGACTTTTATGCAAGACGGTGGACCAGATCAACTCTGACCGTTCTGTATAGACACTGCATGGTGATGATGAAGTGCATTATTAGCGCAGCTGAGGCACATCTTGTGATTGTCCTCAGAGACCTGCAACTTTTTGCACTTTGCACATTTTGTCACCATTGTATATCTAGAATGACAATGAAAAAACGACTAATACATGGGAAATGACAACCCAAAAGTGCAGACTATGTCTACAAAAAAGCCAGTGCCTGTTTGTCGGGTCTACACTCAGAACATTACTGCAATACATGCGATCTTGATCACGAGATCAAAAGGTTGAGCAAGCATGTCGCAAAATTAATTGTCTTTGCTTCATAATGATTCAGCAAAAGTATGAACAAAATCCAACATAGGGTTAAGGAAATATAGGCAAATGAACAAATCTGTAACCACAACTTTAAACTTTAAGATCAAAGGGATGAGAATCGAGAATTCATGCTGCAGAATTAATTGTTTTAGTTTCATAATGACTCATCTCAAGATGAAAAAAAACCTGCATCAATGGGTTTAAGAAATGTAAGTAAATGAAGTTTTAACCAAAATCTTAAGGCAAATATTCTATGATTGTGATATGGACCCGAAGGTAAAAGGATCATGAGATCATGTTGTTGAATGAATTGTCTTTGGTTCATAATCATTAAGGCCTTATGTGATGAGAATCCTTGCAAATTATTTTTTGTAACCAAAACCCTAAGCTGTTTATGTTACCATCACTACCATCATAAACGTGACTGCTATGTCTTGCATACCACCAATGTGGGCTTGACAATAAAGCACACCCAATTAAACTGTGTATAAATCGTGGCAGAGGCCACAAGAAAAACGTACCAAACAGTATCAAAAATAATGTGTGCGACTACAAGATCAGAGGCAAAGTCCACAAAAGTCTAAACATATTCAAAGTTATAGATGAAAACACAAAAATAAAGTTACCAATGTCTTCAAGCATCCTTAATTGTCAATAGTATACCACCGACTTTAAAGGCAGATGAGAAGAAATAAAGATGTACTGAAGAATACTGAGAGGCGACATGATGCAATGTTGATTCTATCGAAATGAAAGCTTAAACTGAAGAGCATTCAGTATATGTATGGAGACCTAGAGTGTCAAGGGAGGTAATTACAATAGTATTTTGGAAGAGTTTCTTCCCATAGATGCTATTGGCGATGTCTATATGATATACAGATGGGAAAGATGAAATTTTGCATCTGTCCAGGAGGGTTGGATTTGAGAGGTAGTGGAGTTTTTTTATTAATGTAATGTGATAGGTAATGTATTCAACCGAGAAATTTGGGGACATATTTACTGACAGAATTCAGTGATTATCTAGGTGTCCAAATATATTGATATAAAACACTTATATCAATAAATTTGAAAACCAAAAGCTACCTAGAGAAGCTAAGGGCAGTTCCATTCATAGTTCCACAGACAGAGATGGCAATCAGTATTGGCATAAGCCACCTCATCACTCCCATGGTATGGTCGGCAAAGGTCTGCAAACAAAACATAAGGTCTCAATCTACATGGAATTTGTATTATATGGTCAGATATTGATCTGCACTCTGTGTCCCCAACACCCTCTACTAGACAGAGAAGTTAATATAAAAAACTATAGTTATTTATGTTAGTTATTTTAAGTGCTTGGGTTAGTCAATGTTTTTTCCTATGGGACAATTTAAGTCTGACGGATGAGACTGGATTGTATTTCCAAATCATTTCCAATTAGGCCAATATTAGATACTGCCATATTTGCCCTAAGTTTTTGAACACTCTTAAAAAAAGTTCCCAACAATTATTTAATGCAACCTATGTTTTGGACAATAACTGTTGTAGTAAGCAATATATTTTCCCCTAATTTGAGGACGCTGCAAATTAAGATCAGTTGCAGTTTGCATGATGAAACAGAAAATTAATTTAATACAGCGCCCGTATTTGAAAAATGAAAACGGTGTATATTGATTATAAAAGACCCTCAATTATTGCCATGTTATGATTATCAACGACACTTTTACATTACTATCTTGTATCAGCTTTTGAAGGTTTATATTGTATAATTATTATCTGTAAGTAACATAGATTAGAAGACATGATAAACAAAAATTCGTATCAGTTATGATTACAAGTTCTGTTTGAAATTGTTTCCTTGGAGAAAAAGCGCTACATTTGCTGAAAAGAAAGGATAAATTAATAAAATAAGTATGCGTAAACTTTAATTCTTAAGACTGCTTAAATATTGAAAATTATTTCAATGTCATATGCAAGTCGTTCGCTACTCTGTAAGATTTTCAGTCCCTAATAAGACATATTATTGATGCCCTATCCAAATCATAAAATGTCTTTTTAACAAATACAATTGAATGTATTTGCTTTCCAGTAGATACTATGAATCAATAATAAAAGCAATCTTGGTTAAGTCGATTACAAAGTTTCGAGTAACATGTACCTTTACATGGTGTGTACATGACAGTGACCCATACTTGGGACTATTACTGCAGTAAAATTAATACAGAAAGCAATATTTAGTGGATTTTTTTACATACAGGCTTCAATAGTCTTTGAAAGTATCTGTTCAGTCTAATGATTAAGCTGAAACAGTTTTATCTTATACAAAAGTGAGATGTGCGACAATTATGACAAATGAAATAGTACCTGTTGTTTTGTTGTTGGTATTTTCTTGTTTGGAAACAATAGAATTTACATAGAAGATATTAAAATAAAGATATATAGACCACAAAGATTTTGATTTCATTGTATTTACAATGGAAACACAAATCATTAATCGTCCGAGTCCAGCAACAAAAATAGCACTCAAGCTTGCCCCACTTCCATCCCAACCCCAGTTTTCCAAGTTTTGTTAGAAATTGTTTTCTTTGGACATGAAACAGAAAATTATTTTTTGACATCCAAAAACTAAGGCTAAAGATGGTTAAAACATTTTACATTTGTTTAAATAACATTTATGTATTTAGTGTGTAGGAAACTAATTTTGGATTAAAAATTGTTTTTGATAAAAGTGTTAAAATGTCATCTACTTACGGAGACAGAATTTAGACGAGATTGGTCTCCCCCTGGATTTAGGGATTGGTGCCAATCCCATCATATGTCAGTTACTACTGGTAGAGAAGGGTACACTTTTCCATGGATGAAACTGTAGGAAGAACCTGGGAGGGATTGTCCATATTATGACCAGGCAAGTATTAATGAAGTAACATATTTTACTCACCCCAAAATTTCTTCTTGAAATATATGAATCCATCATAATACATTAGGAAAATAATTGCCACTATGACTCCCGCAAAGCACGTAAAAAGACCCCAGAAAATAAAGATAAAAGATCTTTATGGTTGATTTCAGAATGACTGAATCAAGCACACCACAAGATGACTTTATGAACAGATCGCACTTACGGCCAAAGAAGCAAAAGACGATAAATTGTATTGGCCGACAGAAAAGTTTTACTGATTGTATTTGCCTGGGAACCAATCAAGCGCTCATGGTTGATCATCATGGATAGAAAATGTATGGAAGAGAAGACGAATTCTTCAGCAAAAACACTGCTGCGATTATTTCTAAAGAAAACATACAGGGAAGTAAAAAATGTAGACTCAAGGGTCAAAAATAAAGTTTAGAGGGTAATGATTACTCAGGCACAAGGAATTCAAATACACGTACTAAAGACCTATGTGAGGGGAGGTTGATAATGATATGCATTTAAATTTTCTGGAATAAAGAAGTAATAGATAAGGGTATTCGCGACCCCATTTTTTTTTTCCCCAAATGACCATACTTTAACACTGGGTCAATAAATGGGTGCAGTCTTCAGAAAAACATTTCTCTCTCACAAATCCAGCATAAGTAGAGTAACCCACATCATTACAAAGCTGCTGAATGACCTGGAAAGATAGTGTGTTCTGCTGCTGATATAGGTCACACAAGATTAAATGTAGCCTTTTGGGATGAAATGTCTCTCAGATTGAAGCTGATGACTGTTGTGTCAGACCTCAGACCTCAACCCCTTGGCTTGAATGATGTTGGTCGGGGAACAGTCTTGCTTGGATTATATGCTGGAGGCAACTGCCCTAAGCTCATGGACTGTGCTTATGGAAGTAGCAATACACTGACAACTTAAGTTTCATTCTCTATGTAAAATACGTAAATATGATGCTTACTTAGAGGTCTGGACATGGTAAATTTGACTTGACTCAAAATGTGTCCGTAGAAGGGGTGTACAATTTATTTTCATAAAAATTACGGAAATTCCTAAGGGTTGGCATTTCTGATTTTCATTTCGGACCAACAAGACATGTTTTCAAAGTGTATTATGATCAAGTAATATATCTGATGAAGAAACAGAGAAATACTTGGCCAGATTCTCTCAACAAACATCAGTCAACACTGCAATTTTATACACGAGTCTCCAGAAGAACTTGCTTTCATTAGTAACAACTTACACAGAAACTTGAGTGTTATCATTATACAATGAATAAGTTTCATTTTAAGAAATAAAAAAGTATAAATATTGCCCATTTCTTATTTTCAAGTATAAGGTACATATTTTTAAAATAATTTATCTGAATTTGACTACTTTTCTCCTTTGGTCCAATAATATTTGGATAAAATTCTCTTATTTGGCAGTTCACTCTTTGACATCCAGGGTGCACATAATGTCAACATTTTTTAAACTAATTTTTTCCCAATAATATTCTGCAAATATGTGATATTTTAAAATCAATTACAAATAATACAATGATCGAAACTTTCAAAACCCCAAGAGCAGCTTTCTGAACTCAGATTAAGGCATCTCTAATAAATTAAAGATTTTTAAAATAAGCACTGTTCAGCGTAGAAACTGTATTGTTTTGAAAATAAAGTTTGAACATATTTTCAGTGCTTAAAACAGAAGTTACATTCTTGCTTATGAAAGTTACAATGAGGATGCAGCTTTCTGCATGTATACAAGACCGGAAATATAAGGCATATAGTAATGTCATCCCAAACTTCTAGTTGAAAAAAATATGCTGAAGATACATGAATTATAAAAACCTTAGCATAAAATCCTAGCACAAAAGTGATGCCTTTCTCTCACCATTCACAGGCAAGACAAACAATTTTTAAAAAATGATCCTTTTATTTAAATTCAGGTTTTATGATATATACCACAGCTACAGCAGGGGACAGCAGCATCTCTCTCGGCGAAAGGACTGCCAAATAGGCAACATTTGCCACCAGGTTCAACACAATAACCAGGGTCATGGAGATCCCTATGGCAATGAGTAAATTTCTGAAAGTAAAGAATCCCTTTATAGTGTACAATGTTCATATTTTTCTAACGGAATCACACGTTAAAAAAAACAACTCTAAAATCTGCAAGCTATTAATGTTCATTAAAGCGTACCCATTTATCAGCCTATTGCTCTCGTACCGTGATGTGAACAATTTAACTGACAGCAATCGAATAAAATCTCTCTATGCAATGGTAATATTTGTAACAATTTGAAGTATTAAAATTTACAATCAATCCTTTGCTTTGTTATATCAATATTTATAAAATCTGGGGGATGTGTGTGTTTGTGTGTGTGTGTGTGTGTGTGTGTGTGTGTGTGTGTGTGTGTGTGTGTGTGTGATTTCTCCCACAACAGAGGGTGGAGGTGCAATTCATTGCCAGAAAAAGCCAGTTATGAAACATTCCACCTAAAGACTAATACAATGATGTATTTGTTATCTGATGTGTATTAAGTTGAAAGCATGGAGTACACAAACGTGTATGATTCACAAGAAGTTTATTTAGCAAACATTTGCACTTACAATATATACATTACTAATTAATTTAATCTGAAACAATCAGTTTAATTGAGTGATAAAAAAAAAATTGTAGTGGTAAAACCTTGTATTTGTTAAGACTATCATAACGATATCAGTGTACCAAAACAAGAAAACTTCAGCAAAGCTGCATGAATAAAGTCACAATATTTCCAATGCATATAACTCGCAAGTCAACAAAACGTAACATTTGTAACAGCAGTCAAGTGATAGTTTTCATTTTGAAAGTAACTTTTTTGTTTTATGATCACTGACAAAAGAGCTTATTAAGGGAGGTAACTTGTGGAAAAACTCACCCTGATCTTTACAACAGCCAAATCTTGACAATGACATACCATCTATACTTGCTTATAAGTCGGATCCAACTGCAAACTACACAGACTCAGATCTGTCATTGCATAATGCGGCAGCAGATCTGGGTCTACTTAGTTTATTAGGAGTAATCAGTAGAACAAGCAACACAGACCCTAATCTGCAGGCACATTATGCGATGCAGGATCAGGGTATATAGTGTTGCAGTTGGACCCAACTTATAAGTGAATACATACAGTACATGGCTTGAGACTAAATTGGTCATTATACAGACCTGACTGTATTAACATCAGCTATGTATTATGCTATAAAATATAGGAATATAAGAATAATTTTATTTTTTCGTTAACTGATTTAGTCACATATCTGACCTAATTCATATACAGTGCTAGTCTAATGACCTAACTTGTATTCTACTCAGTGAAAACATACCAAACAGTTTCAACTAATCAAAATGCACACACCATCTATGTAATGTCTGCACTTTAAAACTTGGTCATTCCATACCAAATCACCCAAAATTCAAAAACCTTCTCGGGTGACCAACTCCAATTTCTATGAAATTTTTCAGGGTGTATATATATGTAAATGATGGCTGGATGCAAAATTTCAGTAAAAATAAATTCCAATTACTTATGAACTTATGGTCGATTGAAGTGGGGAGAGGTAGCATAGTTTTTTCACTCGCAAATTTGTCGGTTTACAACGGAGGATTTTCAAATACTATTAACTCTTTTTTATTATACAGATATCAGGCTGAAAGGTACTATACTACATATTTGTGATCTGGGATATCTGAATCTCAGCTCCGACTTTCAATATCTTAGATATATATATATAGATATATACACCCCTAAATTTGGCGTTTTGTTCATTATGGATTTTTTTCTTCAGATTTTAAGGTAGCACTACTACCTGGTCATCCATCACAAACACCAAATATGATTTTATTTAAACACTATACCTGCAGGGGATTGTACCAAATTAATCTCATCTGAATCAAGTTCATTGTTAAACTGAACCTGAGGCTCAAACTTGAGACAAATCACAAAATGCGAAAATTGTACCCTCATAACAAAGGTGGTTTGACCATGTGGGCAATTATCTAACATAATGAATTTTTTATACGCTCAAAATACATATTTTAGCTGTATTTGTGCCAAATTTCAAGTATGTGTCTCAGTCGTTCAGCCTTAAATCATTTTATGTTTGCATCCCCTATTCTGAGCTAACGCCAATGCTGAAAATCAGCATATGGAGTACCATCAGAAGCAAACAACCCTAGTAAATGTTTCCAAATTATTAAGCTCTTTTTCATTTAATCACTGGCACGCATAATTAATATAAAATAGGATATATATTAATGAAATGGTTACAAAATATACAAAATATACACACAAACGACTTATAGCCACAGATGTATATGTTGGTCTCTGTCAGCACCATGTTATTGCCAAAGCTAAGTCCAGCTACATCCGCAAACTGAAGGAAGATCTTGCTCGGGATGAAGCCGTTATCTTACTGCACTTTGCTGAAAACTACAGCTTCAGCGTCCAAGATGTTGTGCAAGTCCATCACTGAGACAACTCGCAAGCCACACTCCGCCTATTTGTGGTATATTACAGAATGGAGGGTGAGATAAAATGCTGGAATGTTTGTATTATTTCAGATTACCTCAAGCATGACACTGTCACTGTACATTCATTTATTTCAACCCTGATACCGATTCTCAGGACCATGTTATCATCCATCAAGATGATCATATATTTCAGCGATGAGTCTACTAGCCAATATAAACACTTCAAGAACTTGACTAATCTGTGCCACCACAAAAATGAGCATAGATCTGAAGCAGAATGTCATTTTTTTGTGCCAGCAACGGTAGAAGATCACATTTTGACACCAACGGAGATGTTCAACTAGGCAGCTGAAAATATTCATGGAGTGAAATTGTATTATATATCTGCTGATGATCTTGCAAGCAGTGCAGCAAAGTTGCATTCGTCTGAGCGCTTCGTTGATGTAAAGACTGTTGCAGGCTCCCGTTCTCATCACTGCTTTATTCCAATCTCTGAAGTGAATTGAAGATAAAGAGGATCTATGCAGACTATGATTTTACCAGGGTCACTTTAAGTGAGAAGCAGACAACAGTGATTCCCAGTGCACTGCCTGATTTCACACACCATAATCTACTGACTGGAAAGTATGTTGCATGTGTTTATGACAAGGAATGGTATATTGGGAGTATTGTGGAGCGCTCTGATTGACAATGTGATCTGTTTATCAGCTGAATGAAGAAATCCCGTACAGGAAATCTCTCCTGGCCGCCTGTATCACGTCGAGATCAGTGCTGGGTACCATTGCAGGATGTCATCTGTATGATCAGTGCTCTTGGACTAAAGGGACATAGAGCTTGGTCATACAAACTCTCCACGCAGAAAGAGGCACTGATTAACTCATTAACCCCTAGAGATTGTTTTCATTTTCGCCTGAAATGGGGGTAGGAAATGCAGTTTGGTGGTTATTTCTGAATGCATCCGAACACATCTGTTTCCGAGACATTTTCCTTAAAGGTGGCGTTCTACAGATATTACGTACTTCTGAAAGAGTGACAGGTGTAAGATGAAATTGTTTGCATTTGCACCATGCACAATGGAGAGAATGTTGGCATACCTCTGTGCTACTTTCATGTACTGTTGCTGAAATTTCTTTACATATTAAACTTGTGGAAATTGTACATGATATAAGCACACAGTTAATCAAAATGGCTGCTCCCATGTGCTCGAAAAATCAGCATGCATTAGTACAAATTACACTAACTTTAGCAGTTATTAAAATAGGGAAAAGGAATTTTGCCAGAGTAAACAATACCAGCTTCTGAAAGTGTAATGAATGAATTACATAATATAAAAAGTATTAAAAAAAAGTGATAGGCTCGTTTCTTTAACAATTTATCTTTGAAGTCCAGGAAGTGAAAATGACCAAACGAAGCTAACATTTTTTGTTAGATGCACATCTGAAGTAAGGCCAACCTGTACACTATAACCCAAATTACACCCATCAATCATACACAGGATTCGAAGTAAAATTAACTTTTAAAATTTGACGCTTTTTTTAAGGTTTTAAAATTTTTTTGAGGTTCAAGACACAAAGCAGTTACAAGATTATCTCCATGGTGCTCATAACATTTACTAAAAATTGGAATATCCCCATAAAGAGAAAGTGAGGGGTGAAGAGACCATTCCGTGAGGACTGTTTTGCCCGACCTGGACAAACTCTCCATTAACACGTTCTTCTTCCCTGGAATGTGGCGCTTTAATAGGAATGTGGCTGGCTCAGAGGGTTATCCCTTCCGAGACATCGAGCAAGGAGATTCCACCTCCACGCAAAGAGAAGGGGCATGTGAGTCTCCTTGACGTCGGAGATACGCTACGATCGACGTGTTGTCAGAGGAGACCATGATACAACGGCCCCTTACTCTGTCGACGCACCCTAAGACACTTCTGGTAAAAGAATCTTAATCCGAACAAAGGTTGCAGCAAATGGACTTCGAACTGTGCAATGATTGAAGTGAATGCAATGCTAACGCTGTTGATGATCCGACAACGATATGCCGTTATGGAGCTATCAAATGAATGATATAATAAAATGACCTGATGTCTTTAATTTGCATAATTAACCCGCTTTCTCGACCGCTAGGCTAGATTAACGGAAAAACCTGAGGAAAAAAGGATTTTTTTGTGAAGTCGGGGTAGAACCGTTCATAATTTTTTCCATTTTTTTTTTTTTTTTTTTTTTTTTTTTTTTAAGCTTACTTCAGTTTTCTTTTTTTTTCGGTTTTGTTCGGTTTGTAAGGTCAAACTGAAATTTTAGGATTTTCGAGGTTTCTGATGTCCACTGCGGACCCTGCTATACACCAAAATAAAGGGAACTAAAAGTTCTTTTAACAATACCTATCATATATTTTTTTTAAATAGCCACGATAACCAGTGAGGAAAACCAAAGAAATTCTTTTTCTTTAAAAATCTAACCCTATGTAAAATGCGAAACTGTAGAGTGCCACCTTAGGCGGATGCTTAGGTGTTTAAGAGACGTTGTTTTCGATTGACTATTTCCCCCGCGCATTTACAGAAGGAAAACAGTTGGACTTCTTTTTTTCTGTGCGTGTGTTTGTTCGTATTGGACTGACGATTTTCGTGTCCTGGTCCCTTTTTACTCCAAATCTCGAACTTATCCTACTTTTTGCAAAGGTTCATCTGTCCGTGTGTAGTTACGACCGGTCTGCTTTACATCTAAGTCCAAAAAGTCTAAAATCCGGACACAAACTCCCGTTTCAAAATCAGCAATTCTCGACCTAAAAAAGGTTGGGTTATGGTTTTTTTCACTGTATTTTGTAACGCGAGTAGAAAGTCTACATTATTTGGTATCATCGCATAACTACATCTTTCTCCTTTTCTGTAATACCACCTAACTTTGGTGTATCGTAAATGAGGTTGATGTTACAGAGCTCCGAAGTCATGACGCGTAAACGTGGCACGCGGTGTTAATAGAATATCATTTTTGTAATTAATTTGTAACTGTGAGTGCTCATATAACTGAAGTATTTATGTTTGTATTTCTTGCCTACATCAGTAATTTTGTTCTTTTAGTAATTTTCAAATATAAAAAATTGCGCTGAAGTTTGGTGTTTATTATTAATTTGTTAGTGTGGCGGCAGGCTCGGAATAGGATGTACAAACACAAACTGATTTAAGGGTGCAAGCACTGAGACACATACTTGAAATTTGGCAAAAATACAGCTAAAATATGTATTTTGATCGTATACAAAATTCATTATGCTAGATAATTGCCCACATGGTCAAGCCACCTCTGTTATGAGGGCACCATTTTCACATTTTGTGATTTGTCTCAAGTTTGAGCCTCAGGTAAAGCTTGACAATGAACTTGATTCAGAGGAGATTAATTTGGTACAATCCCCTGTACGTATAGTTTTCAAATAACATAATACTTGGTATTTGTGATGGATGACCAGATAGTTGTGCTACCTTAAATTCTGAAGAAAAAAAGAGCAACTTTAGGAGTGCGTATCTCTATCAATATCTGAGATGTTGAAAATCGGAGATGAGATTCAGATTTCCCAGATCACAAATATGTAGTATAGTACATTTCAGGCTGATTTATGTATATAAAAAAGTTACTAGCATTTGAAACCCTCCGTTGTAAACCGACCAATTTGCAAATGAAAAAATGATGTTATTCCTCCCCACTTCAATTGGCCATAACTTCGTAAGTAATTGGAAATTTGTACTGAAATTTTGCATGCAACCATCATTTACATAGATAAACACCTGGAAATCAAAGATGGTCACCCGGAGATCTCTGACATGGAATGACCCAATTATATAGTGCAGAATGTATTAAATGAAGAATATTTTTCCGACATCCAGTGAGTTTATGAAGACAGTAGCTTACCTGCATAATAAATACCAGTAATCACATGAATGAAATTTCCATATCAGCTCCAATAATCAAAACCATCACGAATACTCCCAAAATAACCTTCAGTCCTCCATTAAATGTAATGATTTCACATGCATGAATCTACATGTGATACGCAAAATGTAGTTATGTAAAACACTAACCTTTGGGGGTTTATAATTTCATCCACAAGAAAATTGATGTAGTTCCTGTAGAAAAAAATTGAGAAACATTATGATTATCATCTGTAAATATACATCTTCAAAGAATTTTTTATCCAGGTTTTATGGAGGAAAATTAAGAGTTTGGATTTATCTCTAACCATTAAACACTATTTATTGGGCACATTAAAGTTGTCTAAACATAACTGGATTATTTTAGAAACTTTGCTCTGGGATAGAGAAAAAGAGAAAGAAAAAATTAGAAATATTCTATACAACATGGATGCCCCCACCCAAAAAGATGTAACTAAAGGGCAAAGTTCCAAGTCTAACAAAGGTCACAACTATGTAAAATTGTGTTGGACAACACGAAAATAAAAATGTGCCTGTACAACACAGATGCCCTTGATAATAAGATGTAAGTGACGTGCAAAGTTCCAAGTCTAACAGAGGTCACAACTATGCAAAATTGTGTTGGACAATACGAAAATAAAAATGTGCCTGTACAACACAGATGTCCTTGATAATAAGATATAAGTGACGGGCAAAGTTCTAACTCTAACAGAGGTCACAACTATGTAACATTTTGTTGAAAATACGAAAATAAAAATGTGCCTATACAACACAGATGTCCTTGATAATAAGATATAAGTGACGGGCAAAGTTCTAAGTCGAATGAGGGCCACAACTGGGTAACATTTTGTTGGACAATATGAAAATCGAACTTGACCTAAGTCTTCTCAAAGGTTAAATATTGAGAAAATCTTCAGAATGTTAATTTATCATGCTTTTGTAGAACATTATGTGTAGATTAAAAACCTGTTTCTCTGGTAACGTTACTCCAGCTGATTTCCTGAAATTTACCGTTAGAATTCATGAAGATTTAGAATGTCCGATATTACCAACTGCATTAAATATCATGACCAAGGCTCAGTTTGATGTTATTTGTGACATCATACTAGAACAAGCCGACCAGCCACTAATGTAGAAGTATACTGACTGCACGATCAGATCAAGTAACAAGAGTTCTTGGAAGGGACCTATGCTACTGGTCGAAAAGAATTTTCAGAAATCCAAGATAAGACCGTTTCTTCCTTTTAACTGTCAAGTGATGAAAGCATCTCTGGTATTCTTCAGCGATAACAGCAGCTATGGTACACATATTAGATGTCAGCTTTGCACCATTTTTATTTAGGACAAAGCAGACATCATCAGAAGTCTTTTGGTGAAAACCCTATGCCATAATGATCATCCATTCAGTGGGAGTAGTGACAACAAGATTTGTAAGAGAGTCGTCGTGGCAGCCATATTGGATATACGACTGGCATCATTTTCATTTCGGACTTGGTGAGAGAAAAAACTGTCATTATGATCATCTATTCAAGAAGAGTAGTGACAACAAGATTTTTAAGACAGTTGTCATGGCAGCAACATTGGATGTTCTACTGGTACCATAACAATATTTTCAGGGTATGACTTTCCTTTCAGGAGGACTAGCAATAACAATATTTTAAACATGTCTGTTGTGGCGGATAACCATCCATATTTGACCTACGACCAGTACCATTTTCATTTAAGACAAACTGGACATCATAAGAAGTCTCCTGGTGAAAAGCCCACGTCAATATGATTTTCTGTTCAAGTAGAGTTTATGATAACAAGATTTTAAAATGGCTGCCATGGTGGCCATATTAGACGTCAGTTCGGCACCATTTTTATTTAGGACCAGATAGACTTCATAAAAAGTCTTTAAGTGAAAACTCCATGTTGACACGACCATTTATTCTTCAGGAGTAACGATAACAACATGTTTTTCAAGATGACTGCCGTATCAGCCATATTAGACATCGGATCATCACAAAATTTCATTTAGGACCAACTAGACATAATAAGGAGTCTTTTAGTGAAAAACCCACGTTGATATGACCATCCATTCAGGAGGAGAAGCAATAACAAGATTTGCAAGATACTGAACTTCAGATCAGCACCATTTACATGCTAGATCAACTAGACATCAAAAGAAGTCTTTTAGTGAAAACCCCATGTTGATATGACCATCCATGTAGGAGGAATAGCAATAACAAGATTTTCAAGATGGCTGCCGTGGCTGCCATATTGGATATGAGATCGGCACCATTTTCATTTAGGACCAACCAGACATCATAAGAAGTCTTTTAGTGAAAACATTATGTTGATATTACCATCCATGTAGGAGGAGTAGCAATTACAAGACTTTCACATGGCCAATGTGCTGACCATATTGGATGTCTACGCAGCACCATTTTCATTTAGTACCAACTAGATAATGGGATGAATGTGTGTGTAAAGTTTGAAGGCAATCCCCCAAATAATTTAGGATGAGTAGCGATAACAAACTTGTGCGACAACAACGGACAACAGACCATCCCATAAGCTCTTCTGGTCTATGACCAGTAGAGCTAACAATGATAGATTTTCTGAAGTATATGTTCAGAAATTTTTTATCAAAAACAGCAGAAGCTATATTGTTTTCGTTGAATGTGTACTTTACTCTCATTATAAATGTTACACTATGAAGAAGACTTACTTTTATTTTGTGTAGCATACATTCACAAATTCATAAAAAAACAGACAAATGGATATCGTTTTCCTTGAATGTATACCGTCTATACTGGTGTATCAGTTAAGTCCATCTGCAAACAACAAACACATTGGTCTGTCGCAGCAGAAAAGGATCTATGTTGTTTGTTCTACTGATTACTTCTAACTAACTGCATAGACCAGGACCTGCCTGTGCATTATGTGATGGCTGATCTGTGTCTGTGCATTCTGAAGTTGGACTCAACTGAATTTGTAAGTATATATTGTACTTTTGTTTCATTATTAATGGATTAATATAATTAAGAAAAATGAAGAAAATAGGAATCAACCGATTATACTATGTAAAGCCGGGCACTATCATGAACAGCTTTCTGAGTCGGCCCTACTTCTCATTCTTTGTCTCTCTCCAGCATATTACGAGCAATCAAATCATCATAAATTCTTCTAAACGATGAAATAGAAGAAAAAAAGATTTAGATATATCATTTAGGCAATCATCAGAGGAAAATCAGAGATCAAGCAAGAGAGATAGAAGACCATTGAACAATAGGTCATTATTAAACCGTTGCCTAATAGATTTATAATGTATAAATAACAACAGCAGACATCATGCTGAACATGGTGAAATTATATTATGTAATAAGATCAGGGATTACTTTTCAAGAGGCCAGGATTCTCTATGTAAAATTTTAATGAACTGAGGTTAATTTTCGAAAAGGTATTGTCGATATTAGCACTAAAAATAGGGAGCTAATATGCTTCTTTTCAGTGTGGCTTATATAATATAAAAGTTGGAAAATATGAAGATCATGCTTCAGCATTTGAATGCACACTATATTTCTATTTCTTTCCCATAATTGTAATCATTTGTTTTCCTTTTATTCTCTTGATCTAGTGATGACCACATTGACTGTAGGTGTACTATTATTAGTCGCTTCAATTTCTTAAATTTCCATAAGACCACTATTTCAATACCTATTGAAAATTTCCCACATTAAAATCTCTACATTAATGACTTCTTTGTGCTAGTAATAAGTCACTTCTGCATACACATCAGAAGCAGGTAGTACTTGTGACAACATTTATGAGAGTCATACTTCCAAACACAATTATTAGAAATCTTTCTCTCTCGCTCTCTCTCTCTCTCTCTCCATGTTATGGTTTATTAATTTAAAATCCGTCTAAATATATTAATATAATCTGCTTCAGACATACATGTGTGTGAAGAGAACAATGTTTTACTAATTTGATCATGCGTTTTTTTCTTTTAAAATAGTGGCTGCATATGAAACTCCTTCATTAAGCATACAGCAGTGTTTATAAAGTTTTTGGGAGAGAAAAAAATGTATGATTTGATACACTATATTTTTTCTGACATTTAGCTGATAAGGTTGACGTTATATAAAGTTTCATTTGTAAGAATAAAAAAGTTTTACAAATGTGTCTATTAATCTCTTCAGTGCATGCTTGCTGTTGTGGTCATAAACAGTAAATCACATCCACTTTATCGGCATCCTTACCATTCCGCAGTGACTCTGCAAGAAATCATTGTCTGTAGAGCAATTCTCCGTGATAATCTACGGTAAGTCCATCAGGACACGTGGGGAGATGGAACAGGGACTACATTTTCAGCAGAGTTGCCAGATCCTGGCAATTTTGTACTTGGAACTAGTCCTAAAGTATTTCATCGAGTTTAACTCAGTGAAATTAATAGTGTATCCTACAAGGAATTTTCTACTTTTCCTAGCGAATTTAGGCGCAATAGGCCCAGAAACGTCCCATTTTCGGACTTTGAGTCTTGATTACCATGATTGGTACATAGGTTGATAGTAATGTTCCTACCATCAGTATAATGTAAGTTGATCACAGCTAAAGTGTATGTCAATGTGGTCATGTAGGCGCATTTACTCATCTTAAATTAAATATAAATTGTTGTTCTAAAATTTAATACTAATATAGTTTAAGCAATATCTATTCAATCCTGATTAGTGAATGATCTGCACCTTAACTGTCATCAAGAAACTTCCAGACAAAAATTATTCATCGCTATGGACTTTTATAATGGTGGTCAGGTACTAAACTGGGTCAGGAAAAGAGCACGTCGGGTCTAATCGTCACAATATAGGGTAGTACGAATTCTTTTTTCAACGTGCGTAGCTTTCATTGTGACATCACAGCGCGCGACATTCAATCCGGTTTGTACTGGATTACACCTTTAGGTTGACCTCTTCCAAAAATGTCCACGTACTTTAACATTGCGTTTTGCCATATGTGTTTCTCGGAACATGTAAATATTAGCCTTCCAAAGGAATATGGATGTATGAGGATCCACACAAAAAGTGAATACTCGCCATTTAAAGGTGTGTGTAATCAAATTTTAAAAAACGACACCCGTTACTGAAATGATTGGTACTGAACGCATACATAACTTTTACGACTTTTACTATACAGCTGATCAAAAGTCTTTCGAGAAACAAAACACATAGTTTGTATACAGTGTACATAGTGTTTATGGCGATTTTGTTTGAAAATATGCTTCCCATTGCAAAGCACTTGACTGACTCTGTATCTGCCTTAATGGCCCAGTCAACACAGCATCAATTCATTTACATCATGTGGTGCATTCATTACAAAAAGAGGCTCAGTACTAACGTGCACGTAAGCAATCCAACCAGAAGTCTTAATAAATATGTAAGCAACCAAATACTGAATTAAAATTTCACAATGATCGGGTTTCTAATTTTTAATGGATCATTTATTTTCTTTCTTGATATTTATATCAGTAACTCTTTGTTTTCCAATAAAATATGATTGTTTCTAAATTCAGGTACTTTTCAAAGATTTCAGAAGGGCCCCAGGTGTCAGAGGGATCTAAGGCGCTCGCCTTTACAGATCACTCACATCTCACCACTGTCCGCGTGGGTTCGAGACTCGGTTTGGTCAATGTGGGTATGTGAGAAAGCTTGCCAGTAGCTTCCCGTGGGTCGGTGGTTCTTCCCGGGGACTTCTGAGAATTTGCAAGCACTTTTGCAGTATTTATTGGAGCCAACCCGAAATTCAAGCACTTTTCAAGGTAACCACCAAATTTTAAGCACTTTTCAAGATTATGCTAACCCTGATTTAACGATGACAAAATATTATGCTTTACATGCAATATTAATTTTTAAGTGCTCTTACCATCCACTGTAAGCCCAAAAGCCTGAATAGTATGATAGGGCAATAGCTCCAGCACTGTAATCACTGTCTTCAAAAGAGTCCTTAAAACTCTCTGTTTCACCTGAAAAGGTAGGATAGATTCTCTGTCATAAAATGAACAATCAAACGGTACAAAGTCAACAAACTTTCTTACCGTGGTTAAATTTTTTAACTCAATAGCAAGAAAGCCTGAAAATTCGTCCAAATAAAAGAAAGAGCAACTGCAATTACTTATCATAGAAAATCCTCATCCATTTTACTGCAGACAACTGATGCTTGTTCACCCATTTGACTTGAGGTCAATGTCGCATTGTTAAAAAATGTGCACTAAGACTTCGGTTAAAGTTTCTTTCATTTGTTTTTATTTCCTAGAATGAGTTGTCTTAGCTTCATATTGATTCATCCAACAGAGTCAAATTCAGATTTTTAAGAGTTAATGCAGATGATTGATACCAGTTGTGTCAGAGAGTCCAACATGGGATTTTCTAGAGGCAGCCCTCCATATTTCATAGGTTAGTAAAACACACATGACTGCCAACAATGTAGACTCCGATCTGTTGGTGCATACTGCACTGCGGCTGGTCTATGTGGTTCACTTTGAATCACCAAAATAAAAAACGGGACAGATCCTGATCTGCAAGTGCTTTATGCACCAGTGCATGATGCTCGCAGTAGCATGAGCTGATTATACTCAGGAAATTTGGTATTATATGCGGCTTTCTTCAATATTCATCCAGAGGGATATGGCAATTAACTGACAGTCACCCTGTCAGGTATGGTATAATGTTTGTTCAATACTCACCTATAGAGATATCAGCAACTGAACACAGGAAGTATATAGAAATTCAAGAGACGATTGTCAAAGCTGCAAACTACTTGAAACACTTGTTGCTGACATATTTTTGACCCAGTATCTTAACTTGATTTCTGCGTCAATAATGCAGACAGTGAGAGCATATCCTGTTCCATCTTTGTCAAACAACTGCATAATTTACACACTCATTTGTGTCAGTGGATTAATCCCAAATGTGAATAAAATCCAATGCGTTTAGAAAATACAAGCAAATACAAGCAAATGAAAAAACTTAAACCCAAACCCAACACAAATTTTCTATGACTTTTACCTTGATCCCAAGGTCAAAGGGGCAAGGTCAAAGGGGCAAGCAGCTGTGTAACAGAATTAATTGTTTTCCCAAATGTGAATCAAATCCAATGCGTTTAGGAAATACAAGCAAATGAAAAAACCTAAACTCAAACCTAACACAAATTTTTTATGACTTTTACCTTGATTCCAAGGTCAAAGGGGCAAGATCAAAGGGGCAAGCAACTGTGTAGCAGAAGTAATTATTTTCCCAAATGTGAATAAAATCCAATGCGTTTAGGAAATACAAGCAAATACAAGCAAATGAAAAAAACTAAACCCAAACCTAACACAAATTTTCTATGACTTTGACCTTGATCCCAAGGTCAAAGGGGCAAGCAACTGTGTGGCAGAATTAATTGTTTTACCTTCAAGTATGAAGACAAGCCATGAAGGAGTTTGAAAATACAAATTATTGAAAAAAACTTAAGCAAAACCTTAATGTAAATGTTTTAAGATTGTCACATTGACTTCAAGGTCATAGGGGTGAACAATAATGTCGTAGAATGAGTTGTTTTAGCTTCATAATGATTCATGCCAAGTATGATCAGAATCTATCCAGCGGTTTAGGAAATATTAGCAAATAAACACAACTTTAACAAAAACCTCAACTTACATTTTCTATGACCCCAAAGTAAAAATGGCAAGCAAGCATGTTGTGGAATGATGTGTCTAGCTTCATAATGAGATAATGATTCAAGTCAAAATAGATGAGAGTTCATGAAAGAAGTTAGGAAATATTTGTATATGCAAACGAAAAACCTTATCAAAACCTTAATAAACTATTAATGCCGACAGTGCTGCAAAAGCGACTGCAATGTCTTTCTTCCAGTAGCATGGGCTCTACAAAGATCATTTATTTTGGGACATATTTCAGTGAATCTATCACATGGATAAATGTCATCGTGAATTTTGAGATGGACTGGGTAACTTATGTAATTAGCTCGAGCACCTGGTAAGCATAATTTTAAACACTATTTTGGACACTGCGACAGCCAAAATTCGCGATGTTTCCTCACACTAATGCTTTAATTGCTTTGGTAGTAATCATATTTTCACTAGCTTTCAACTAATCTTTAGTTCACTGATTAATAATCCAGTAATACAATCCATGCTGTAATAAGGTCAACAAGGATAGGTGCGCATAATCACTTACCCGTACATCAAAGTAGAAAATTTGCAAATATGTTACTGAAGTCCATTTCAAGGACAATAGTCTTGTATTTCAAGATTGCATGTCGTAATTGGTAGTTTTCTGTTGCAAACTTGCTGCAAGTAAAAACCAATAGAGAGAGGATATCTTTTTTTTTTAGTTGATATAAGGAAATATTTCACGAGTGAAGTAGAAAACATTGCATTGTCAAAGTAAAGCGAAGCCACAAGTGACAGTACAAAATTTTTCCACTTCACGAGTTAAATATTTCCTTGTATCTACCTAAAAAAGACGTATATTTTCTTATTATGTTTTTAAGGCAAAAACCATCAATTTGCATGGATTTTATTCTCCATTCTATAGCATGCGATTAACAGCTGCATTACTTCATCAATAAAAAGAAGGTCCGAAATTTCACAATAATTTTAGGACGGCAACTTTTTTCAAATTTAGCTTGTGCATATAATACTTCAAATTGTGCATTCTGTCTGACAAAAATGAAGAGATTTTTATTTTTAACACTTTTCTTGCGCGGACTGATACATTGAACATTGTTGGGGTACTGTAGAAACATCACTGAGCGGTCATATTCAAATGAGAATTTTTGCATTGGCAAGTTTGGAGTATCGTTTTTTTATTGTCATTCAATTTCGGTTTGCAACCAACACTTATCAATGTCCAATTTTCCCATCCTTTGCAAACATGATTATGATTGTGATGAGAGTTAAAATCACTACTTAAACAATTTTATGACTATATTTAATCAAACGTTTTTCCCAAAAATGTGTCCGTTTGTCTTAGAGTGTAACAGGCATATGATACTTTATCGTTGATACAGAATATCGAATTGCAACAGGTCATGTAAGTTCAACCACAGACAATTTGCATGATTCATGTGGAAAAGAACTTGTAAAAAAAAGTTAATACCTGAAATCTACTTTTTATTTTTTAGAGTTCGTTTTTAGGCATTTCTTGATGGTGCCCTTACTGATTAAACAAATGTTTACTAGAGGGTCTACAGTCTTGACACATTTTAAGATCTGTTCATCCTAATGGAGAGAGAGAGAGAGAGAGAGATAGAGAGAGATAGAGAGAGAGAAAGAGAAGAAGAAGAAGATAAAGAAGAAGAAGAGGAAAAAGATATAAGCCTGAATATAGAAATACGGGTTTGAATAAATACATAACGGCAGGTTTGTTTATTTAATCGGGAAAAGAAAGTAGTTCCAACAGTGATATCACCACTGTGGCGATAAAAGTGGTATGGTCACTGTGACAATATCATTTTTCTCCCACTTATATATTTCAATATCTCATTATGAAATATATAATAAATGTCAAGATATTGCCAAAAAATGTAATTTTGTGACTCTACAAAACACAACAAGAGTACCATGAATAGCACACTATAAGACTGAACAGTGTTCTATAGTCCTCTATATTAGCGCTAATAATGCACGGTCGACTCTGGAAATCATTTACGAATGCATTCTTTGGTCAAGGTATGTGGTCTTGAACTAAACTTACTATGCAGAAACCAAAATTTGTATTTTTTAATCAGCCTTAACATGATTATGACCTTTGACCTTGACCCTAAAATCTATGGGTTTCTTTATTATCATAAGACCAAGCCATTTACAATGTTTGGTCAAGGAACTTGTTCTAGAACAAAAGTTATTGTGCAAAATCCCCATTTATCTTTGAGTCACAGTGACCCTAACATCTGACCTTAAAATCAATACGCCTGTTCTGTACCCCAAGTGGCGGCCCTCTACACACTTTGGTCAAGGTATGTAGTCTAGAACTAAAGTTATCATACAAAAACAGTGACCCTGAACTCCGACCTTTTGAACCCAAAATCAGGAGGCTTCTTTCTTATCCAGAGTGCAAAGCCTTCTACAACCGTTGGTTAAGGTACAAATCGGAAAATTGAAATGTTTCTACAGAAACCATTTATCAGCCACATTGACCATGATCTTTGACCCAAAAATCAATAGACTTCTACCTTCCTGCAACTATCCACAAAATATAGTCCAGGTCTGTGATGCAGAAATGATGTTCTATGTGCAGAGAGCATTTTTCTTCTTTCTGTCACAGTGACCATGACATTTTGACTCCCAAATTGACAAGCTTCTTCTGTACCCCAAGTGCAAGCCATCCACAAGGTTTGATCCAGGTCTGTAATGTCGAACTAATATTATTGTGCAGAACCTATTTTTAGTTTTTCAGTCGCAGTGACCATGGCCTTTGATCTTTTGACCCCTCCCTCCAAGTGTAATTATGAATGGTGTATAATTGAAGTTTTTGTTTGAAAATTAAATAGGAAATAGATAAGGACATGCCATTTAATGCTAGATCAATATATAGACAATTTTCAGGACACAAATAATTATATAAACATGTTACCAATAAATGAAAGAATATTCTTCAGAAAGGCCAAATTTATGCATAAAGTGTCCAGAAAAGCAATTCCTGTCTACCTAAGCAATATCTTCCGCCAAATTCGTTATTATTATCATCATTATTATTATCATTATTATTATTATTATTATTATTGATAGACACACATAATGACATACTATACATGTACTCAGCCTTTTGCAATAATTTAAACACATTTTCTAAATATATATATCAAAGTGACATTAAAGTCACCAACAGTTACTGCTGATTTTACTGCAATAGGCTCTAAAGTCTGACTGCCTTAATAGTACATTTCATTTGCACATGTGCTAAATTGATTATACTAACCTCTCCCAATATAATAGAGTCCTATACAGATGATGGTGCCAAGGGCTAGAAGCTTGCTAACGGTGATTACTACTTGCACCTTTGTTGCCCATTTTACATTGATGCAATTCACCATAATCAGCAAACCTGAAAATGTACAACAACAGGTGTTATTGAAAATTATAACTCATTATATAAATACTTTTTCTGAAAGATGAATTCACACAGATCTTTGTGACATAATTTGGCACAAGGAAACTAATGCTATAATTTTCAAGATGCGTGTACCATCAAATTCCAGGCAACAATTTATAAGATATGGCACTAAATTCCAGAAATTAATAACAATGCTTCCAAGCACAACAGCAACAACAAAGAAACAATAAATGCAACACAGGAAAGTGCCTAATCAATTATTCCATCATAGAATAACGACTGAGAATAATGTCTTTCATCATATGATTGTTATATGTACATGTATCATACATCACATGATATTAAAACTTTGTTTTGAGTATTGCATCACCACTATCTTGCTTATATCATGTTATCACATATACTGTATGACACCCAGATTCTGTATTTTTTTATTACTTTAATTTTAGAAATTAACTTAAGTGTTGCATTTGAACCACATTTTCAAATTTAAATCCAATCTTCCGGTGTCAACCAAATATTATATGCTCTTGCTATTATTCATAAATGTATAATTGATATTTTGCACTTCGCCTGCTTTATCATTACCAAAGGAATGACATTCTTTTAAAACCTTCCACTTTACAAAAAAGGATGGCCATATTTGATACTGGATTGGCATCATTTGTACAAATTTGAAAGGTCTACATGCCAGCACATGTATGCTTTCTGTCAAGTTTGACCCAATTTTATTCAGTGGTTTTGGCGAAGTCATTCAAGGTTTTTCTATTTTTAATAACCAAGTCCATATCTGACGGCAGATCTGCATCATTCGATTAATTTTGAAAGGTCTTCATGGCTGGATGCTTTGTAAAGTTTGGTCCAAATGTGGATCAACATCATTTATACAAACATTGAAACGCCTTCCTGCCAGGATGCTTTCTATCAAATTCTGTTCAGCGGTTTTGGAGAAGACGTTTTAAAAATTTTTTTTAGTAATGGCAGCTATATTTGATGGCAGATCTGCATCATTTGTATAAATTTTAAACCCTTCTTGCCAGGATACTCTGTGCCAAATTTGATTAAAAAATGTGTCTAGTGGCTTTTAAGAAAAATTCAGACATCAAACAATGATGTACTATGGACGAAGGGCCATACTATAATCTCACTTGGCCTTACATCCAGGTGAACTAAAAAGTGAATAGTTCTTTTAATTTTGTAACTAAACTGTTTACAAGCTTAATTAAAGAATTAAATAATGTTTACAAACCTCGATATACTTGTCCTTTGATTGGTTATGTTATATAACTCATTTCGTTTCACATTACTGTTTAGCTTTTTGTTCAGTGACGACCGTAAATACATATACATACGACTGATAACTTGTCATTCTACTCTGTCATGTTTATGTTAAATCTGTGCAAAGTACCACATTGCAGCGGAACAAATATGATTACCGTACCCGTAATGTTCAGTATTCGATAACTATTTATCTAATAAATTTTACTTTATTTATTAATTTATTAATTCATGATGAAATTTAAATATTTAGAATTCAAGCAGTGTCAATGTTCTCATCAGAGGCACATTTAGGGGACATCTTTTTCGTGACTATGACTTGTCTGTTATGGTAGAATGAAACAAAATCAAAAGTTAATGTATGAAATTTGGAAATACTTTGTTTCGGTGGAAAATAAACTTGGTTGTTAGTTTTATATCTCATCTTAAATCACAGTATTTGATATTTCCTTGTGACTATACAATGATCAGTGCTTCACTGACTCAGAGTGGTCTTTTCAAGGTAATCAGCGACGGCTAAAGCTTTGATGTGCTAAACATAATTACATTGCTTTGTCTAGGCAAATGTATGTACTTCCAATTTGTGTACCTTTCTTCAAAATATAAACTTGGTTCTTTCATTTATTTCTCACAATATTTTATACTTCTTTGTTACAATACAGTGATCAATGTGCAATTGACTCAGAGTGGCGTTGTTGAAGGTAATCAGTGCCGGCTAAAGCTTTGATGTGCCAAAACATAATTACGATGCACTGTCTTGATAAATTCTAGCTTGGACACTGAAATATATTTCAGAGGTGTCATGATAGTCTTAATAAGTATAAATACTGGACCTGAACTTTCACATACCGTGTAGCATCTTGTGTTCAATCTTGAATCTGAATGAATACAGCAAGACAAAGTATCAACATGGGCCTTATAAGAAACTTGTACACTGCGAAAGACAGGCTAACCATCATTGTCTATGCAGAAGTGCATGGCAACAAAGCCGCTGAGAGAGAGTTTAATGTAGGAGAGTCTTCTGTTAGTGAGTGGAGAAAAATGACAGATGAGGACATACAGCAACTTTTCGAGAGTGACGATGATAAAGAGGAATTTGAGAGATATGATGCAACAGACTAAACTTCTTCAGCAAGGCGAACCTTAAAACGGCCGTTTTTATCTGCCAACTATAAAATAAGAAATATATACTTTCCATATTGCATCTGTTTTTTGTTGGGTTTTTTTTTTTTTTTTTTTTTTAATGATATATACATGCATACCAGGGCAGGTCAAGTTCACTTGTCTAACACCCAGGATAACCTCCAAAATTCCCTCAGGTAAACTCAGGGTTGCAAGGTGCATGCCCATTGGCAAATCCAAAACATTGAGAGATAAAGGGAGTGAGAGAGAGAGAGGTTTTGTTCAGTTCATAATTCTTTATGTTCTGCAAGTTTTATACTCGCATGTCAGCGCCTTTATTTAGCATTTATGTGTATTGCTTGCTTCTGTTACATAAATGCCCATAATATGATTCATCCAATAATCCTTTATGTCACAATATGATGTCAAAGTCTGACACTTCCATCTTCTTGTCAATGTGAAGGTCAGACTCGCATTTTCTCGCACAAACATGGTAACGTGAATGCTTACCATTTGAAGCAAGTTTTGACTAATAGGGAATAAATATTTCTCTTTTTATCAGTCACAATTTAATCAAAATATTTGCAAGTATACTGGATTCTCCAACCTTTATAAACTAACCTAACCACAGGCAGTGTGTGGTTAGGCTCCTCACTATTCATTACGTTGGATATTGAAAACTGCGGGCCAACTTTCTTGCACAATGAAATGTGCATAGCTTGCCAACTCTCAAAAGTTGACTTGTTATAGATTGTTTTGATGCATGTCTAGGGCCGTATTTAGGGGCAGTTGACCCAGACCCAGACAACCACCTGGGGCATCAGTTGTGTGTGTGTATGTGTGCGTGAGTGCGTGTGTGTGTCGTGCTGGTTATGGGGGGAAGGCAGTGTGTCAGGAAATAAAAATCAAGGTATACAAAATGAAAGGGGTGGGGGTGCCATTTGATTTGGTCTATGGCTGGCCCTGTGTATGTCACTCGATTCAACGTGACAAGGTGATAATTTTCAACTCTCAATATTTCTGTTTCAGGTGTGTTTGGAAATAAAAGGTATTTGTCTCTAATGATAAGCCATGCGCAATCGATCTACTGAAACATCTAACACCCATGAGAGGTGTTTATCGTCTATTATTTACAAAGTAATTACAGGAGACTGACACATACCCTGTACTTTACTGTTTGGCATATAATCACATGGATAACAAGAGTTCCTCAAAGGCTCTGATGCTCTACTAGCTAAAAGGAATATATAGGAATTCAAAATAAGACCATTTCTTCCTTTTTAACTGTTGAGTGTTGAAAGTATCTCTGTTATTCTTGAACAATAACAAGATTCTGACATTAGCTGCAGGGGTGAACACACATTATATCAGATTGGCACCATTTTCATTTAAGACCAGCTAGGTATCCTAAGAAGTCTACTGGTGAAAACCCCATGTTCATATAACCATCCATCTGGGAGGAATATAGAGAGCAATATTTAAAAGATGACCACCATGGTGGCCATACTGACGGACAGTTTGCATCATTTTCATTTAGGACCAACTAGACACCGTAAGAACTCTTCTGATGAAAGACCCAATGTAAAAATGACTTTCCGCTTAAGAGAAGTAGCTATAACAAGATTTTCAAGATGACCACCATGGTGGCCATATTGGATATCACATCAACACCATTTTAATTTAGGACCAAAAAGACATCTGGTGAAAACCTCATGCTGATATGACTTTCCATTTTAGAGGAGTAACAATAGAAAGATTTTCAAGATGGCTGCAAGGGTGGCCATATCAAATATCAGATTGGCATCATTTTTATTTAGGACCAACCAGACATCATAAGAAGTCTTTTGGTGAAAGCACAATGTCAACATGACCAGCCATCTAAGAGAAGTAGCGATAAGATTTTCACGACAGCCATTGTGGCAAACATATTGGCACCATTTTTATTTACGACCAATATAGACATCATAAGAAGTCTTTCAGTGAAAACCGCACACTGATATGACCATTCATTCAGGAAAAGTAGTGATATCAAGGTTTTCAAGGTGGCCACTGTGGCAGTCATATTGGATTTCGGAGCGGCACCATTTTCATTTAGAACCAACTAGACAAACCCCATGATGATATTACAATCGCTTCAGGAGGAGTAGCAACAACAAACTTTCAAGATGCGGACCTGGCAACCCTAACAGGACCTTCTTGGTAAGACAGTTATTGTGAGGAAACAAAAAAAGGTACAATATGATTGAACCATGGTAGGTCATGGGTACACTGATTATTGAGGATCTGCAAAGAAATGATTAAATCGATGGAAAATCCTCATATCTTCAAATCATAATTACCATGTCTAACAAGGAAATTTTTAAGTTTAAACACCGTCTGCATGTTTTTCGTATACCATGGTGTCAACTCATTGTCCAGAGAAAGTCATGCACTTTCTTCGAAGATCAGCAAGTTTTGAGTAGGGGATTAACATTCAGTCATTTTGGGTCTTGACAAACAAACGATGTACCAATGAAAATCAATTACAAATGATGTGGGAATTATAAGATAGTCCAACAATCAATATACATTTCTCAGATATCACGACCTATTCAATTTCAGGAAGTAATAATAAATGAAGATAAAAAATGATTCAGATTGTGTACTCATTTCATACCTACATGTATATAAAGCCTAACCTAGTACAAAACTACAGAACACACACTTTTATTAAATGTACCTGCACGGTATGTTAACAGTTTTGCATTACACAAGATCTGATGTTCATGTGATCTTCTTTTTTCACACTGATATGTCAGTAATATATAAAATAAATACACAACTATTTTCATGCGTCCTTTTAAAACAACTGTGTTTGAGAGAGAGAGAGAGAGAAAGAGAGAAATGAGTACTGGATGAAATCAATGACAAGGGTCTCTCGAAGAGAACTATGCTCTACTGGCCAAAAAGTATTTCGACGATATGAAGAGAAGACTATTCCTTATTTTTAATTGCCGTGTGTTGAAACCATCCTTGATATTTTTGAGCAAGAAGATTTTCATATTAGCCACTGTGGCAGCCATATTGGATGCAAGATTGGCACTATTTTCATTCAGGACAAACTGGACACCATTAGAAGGCTTTTGGTCAAAATTCTCATGTTGATTTGACCATCCATTCAGGAGAATTAGTGACAAAATGTTTAATGTGTTCATGTGGCAGCCATATCTGAGGTCAGACCATCATCATTTTCATTCAGGACCAACTAGATATCATAATTAGTTTTCTGGTCAAAACCCAATGTCGATATGACATTCAGGAGGAGTACCGATAACTTGATAACTTGAAACCTGGTACTCTATAAGGAACTCTGTTTTAGATCAACATACTCCTTTAAAAATAAAAAGAATGAAACACCCTCAGAAACCTACATGGCTTACGACAGAAATCAATGAAGTCAGACAGAATAGAGACTATTTTCATAAAATCGCATGGCTTACGACAGAAAGCAATGAAGACATACAGAATGGAGACTATTTTCATAAAATTAAGGATTGGCAAAACTAAAAACTCTGGCGTAACAGATGTACTGCTATGATTCAGTCTGCTAGAAGAAAGTTTTATAAAATATCTGTTGTAAAGGTAGAAAGTCCAAATGTGGAAAATTCTGAATGATTTTACTAAGAATGGAAACAGTAAGATTCCAAATCAACTAATAATTGATGGGATAATAACTGCTGATATGCATGATATTGTTAACAGTTTTAATGAGACCTTCATTAATGTAAAAAATGTGAATTTCAATATCTCAGATTCTAACGTAAAACATAACAAGTTACAAGATTGTATTAAGTCAATAATTCCAGAAAATATACAATTCACTATTCCATTTATGTCATGTGCAGATGTGATGATGTAGTAAGTGAACTGAAAAAGTTAAATTCTAAGAAATTGGCTGCATTGGACCAAATAGGTCCATTCATGTTAAACAAATGTGCTGATACTATTGCTCCATCTCTTACCCACATAGTTAATCAAAGCATTACAAAAGAAATCAATCTTCCCATCGCAACCTAAGGCAGCCAAGGTTATGCCTGTTTATAAAATGGGTTCAGAATCAAAATCCAGATAATTACAGACCAATATATATTCTGACAATCATATCTAAACTGTTTGAAAGATATGTTTTCAAACATCTCAATGGTTACCTGTCAAAGTACTATTTAATTCACCCATCCCAATCTGGATTTAGACGAAACTACTCCTGTCAGTCAGCGCTAACTAAACTCATTGATGAATGGTTGCTTGCAATGGACAATGGAAAATTGGTTGGAACAATATATCTTGATTTTAAGAAGGCTTTTGACTTAGTTGACCAAAATATACTTGCAAGGAAACTTGAAAAGTACAAATGTTCTCACTTATCACACTCATGATTCAAATTATACATATCTGATAGAAGCTAACAAGTTGTTAATGATAACACTAAATCGGAGCTAATGTCCATCAACAAAGGAGTACCGCAGGGATCTATTTTAGGGCCTCTATTATTCATATTGTTTATAAATGACTTGCCGCTGTATGCAGAACATTCAAAAACTTATCTATATGCTGATGATACTACTTTCCATAAGTCTGATTATAATGTTTAAACATTAAATAAACAATTGGGTAAAGATTTATATCAAGTTGAATATTAGTGCTCAATGAATAACATATTTATCAATCCCCTAAAAACCAAGCCAATGTTTCTTGGAAATAGACAAAGAGTATCAGTGAACAGAAATCCAAATCTTGAGCTGTATATTGAAGATAACCTAACTGAAAATGTTGACACATAAAAACTTTTGGGAGTTCTTGTTGATAAGAATCTAGAATGGTGTAAGCAAGTGAAACATGTTTGCTCTGTTGTAAGCTCAAGAATGTATCTTTTACAGAGGATAAAATGTTATCTACCAAGTAAATATCGGAAAGTATTTTCCAATGCATGCCTTCTTTCTCTTTTCGACTACTACTGCACAATTTGGGGAAATACAACTGATAGCAATATTGAAACAATCCACAAACTTCAAAAAAGGGCGGCAAGAATTATCCTAAATTTACCATTTGATACACCTTCCAAAATTATATTCTCGGAATTGAAATGGCTGAAATATAAATACAGATTAGCCTACCAAGAGTCATTATTAATGTTCAAAGTTAAGAATGAATGTTGCCCTCAATAGTTGCATGGCATGCTTCATTTTAAGTCAAAAGAACAGTACCAAGGAAACAAATTGAGATCGATTACAAATGATCAGTGCATAATATCATTTCCAACAACAAATACTTTTTAAAAAGAGCATTCGCTTACTCTGGTGTTATTTATGGAACGAACTCCCCAAAACCATTAGATCAGAAACAAATTTAAAGGTGTTCAAAAGAAAATTGTATAATCATTATCTTCAAGGGCAGTTGTCATTTTAAATATTGAAATACTGAAATACATGCTCTCCAGTTTGCTTTGTTAATGCATATTATATACACTTTGTGCTTTTATACTTAATGTATCCTGAGGGCCTCAGGGGATAATAGTATATTATTCTAACTGAGATACATTAATAAATACAGTGTTCATTATTATTATTATTATTATCATTATTATTATCATTATTGTTATTATTATTAAAGGCGACTAGGTATTGTGAATGGACTGATGTGATGAGATGACATGCCTATTTTAATAGAGAAAAAGTAAATTTGTTCAATACTTGTCCTTTTTCCATGTGCATGCTTAAAATCGGTTCGATGAAAATAATCCTGGTTTGAAGTCACAACTCCTGATCAAATTTTGCAAATCTCCTGATCTGTGCAAAGCTGACCTTTCTGTTCTGCCACATGTACATATATGTTTTTCTCTGTGCTGTATACATATGATTTAAAGGCACATCCGCAGAATACTGGTTATAATACTGAGTAAGTTTAGGTATCCCAAAAAAGGCAAACAAAATACAGATACAGCGAAAACAGTGTAAAGCCCCTAAACTAGAAAGACAATTTTTTTAACATAAACTGCACTCTTCAGCTTTCCAAGAAAAGGGGCACTTTGGGCCCCCATGGGTCAAATATACAATGTATGGGGTCCTTATCACCTCCTATTATTTCATTATCTATTATGAATATTACTTCCTTCATATATCACAACATTTGTGAATATTTATGTTAGATTCCATTAAAATTCTGTATTAGTTTCGCACTAGTGTTTCATGCTAAATTATTGTGCAGTGTTTCATGGTTGTATTCAAGATAATGTCTACAGGTAAGAAAAGAAACAACTGAGCACTAAGTCACATCTTCGTCATAAGCTGTTTCTTTCAAATTGCTTAACTGTTGAAAAGAAATTAAATACACATGAATTATGTTTACATCAGACCATCAGTTAATACCTCCACTGACCTAAGTATTCAATGTGTGAAAGTCAATTATTCTTTAATTCCTTATGAGTCACTCACTCAAAGGTCTATCAAAATGAGGTAATTGTGCTCCATAAGAACCTTGCTGTATGGTCCAAGTGTTATGATGATGCATCTTGATGACTTTAAAGACTTGCCTAATAGTCGGCACACAGAACACAAACTTACAAATGATATAAGCAAATATTATTGTGTGTGCGATGCACTTGAATTCCACACATTACAATAAGTAAACTCAGACAAATTACTTACATATCAATAAGGAACCAATAAATTTTACCGACGTATCTGGAGGCTCACAGTCAGGGTAGATTGGCTTGATAATGTAAAGAGCAAACATGGTGCCCAGGGCTGCAATACCAAGTGGACAGATCAGCAGGAAGTTAATCCATAGAACGATGAATGCTGGTAGATCACCAAAAGCGCGTTTTACATAAATGTATTCTCCTCCAGACTCAGGAATAGATGTCCCCAACTCGGCATAGCAAATAGCGCCAAGAAGATTGTACAAACCACATATTACCCACAGTATTAAGGAAAATCCAACTGAACGACTATGCTTCAGGATACCAACAGGCGAGACAAATATCCCTGCCCCAATAACGATACCCATAAAAAGAGCAATGGCATGGTGCAGTTTAATTCGTCTCTGGAGTTCAACTGTCTTTGCAGGGGAGGCACTGATCGTTCCACTCCCAACAGCTTGAGTCAGGTGTTCTGTCTCTTCGTTCTCATTCATGATTCTATCTTCACAATAAAACACGATGTAAATTAAACCCCACAACAAGACTAATAATCAATTATCAATTATTATTAATTCATTTCTTAATTTAAATCATAATTTGTTGTAGCCCTTTGTTTACTAATATGCAAAACTGTCCTAATCCAATAAAGAATATCACAGTATGCTAAGACGCAATACTTGGCTAAATTGCCAAATTATTCTACCTGGCATAGTAAGATATACAAGCATGACCTTACAATCAATATGCAAGTCATTGAAAATAATCTTTATTTAGTAACACAATAAATCCATACTTCCATAACACAGCTAATATTTGTAACCCGAGCCCTCCCTCTAAAACGACAAATAGAAACAAAATCTAAACGTATTTATCCTTCAACCTCGAGGTCTCCACACTTTTTGTCCTGCTTAAAGAAGAAGAATACAAAGTCAAAATAACAAGGAACAATCCCAGCCAAGTTGTGGATATTTCAACATAAGATAACACACATGAGAGTCGCTCTAATTTTTCCTGCTGATCTTATTTCAACCATTTCCATTTGCACATACATATATATGTGTATCTTATCAAAACCACTTGTGGAGGCTCATTCATATAAAAAAAAACTAAACATAGCCACATTGTTAGAGTAAATACTCAGCATAATCGTTCATGGTAGTTGGTTAAGGTCGACAAATAACTTGGTTTAAATGGTAAATAGAAACTTTCTGTAGTGCTGTGTATATCAACAAAGGCCTTTTGGAGGACAAAAGCCAGACTGGCTCTACTCCACACTTATCTAGCCATGCATATTTACTCCTAAATGAAAACCAGTCATGTAGTAAAAAATGTTGACCCACAAATATTGTACCTAAAGAAAAGAATTCATTTTATAATAATACAACTTTGAAAACCACATAAACAAATGACTTTGTTTTATGTTGTGCAGCACTCATAACAAAACTACTGATATGTGGATATCTACATAACGACATCATGAAAATTGATCATTATTAAGTGAACAGACTACCAGTGGCTTATCAATTATTATCAGGAATGGGAGAAAATATTCTCAATACACAGCTACAGACGGACAATTTTTGGTAAACATTATAAGTTTTTAATCCTCTGCACTAGGGATTATTTTTCTTTAATTTGGTTGACCAGGAAACTAAGGTCATTGCTCTTGGTGTAGATGTACATGCAAGAAATTCCTGATAAACCTAGCTTTACCTTACAGATAATTATTACATACTTAACCTAAAAAAGGAAGAAACGATTACAGTTTACTATGTATACGTGTAGGTATATTATTTGCAATATTTGATCTACTTAACCAGGAATCTTCTAAATGTGTATTCAAGCCATGTTTATTCAAGCCCTAGAATTGTGATAATTGCTGTCAAATCTCTTTCTTTGCCGACAGTGTATACACTCATAAATGATATCCAAAATGCACCAGTAATGAATATATGCAACATGGTATACACTATGCCAATACATGTACATCTATCCTGGGACACCCTATGCAAATACACTCATCTACCCTGGGGCACACTATGCATATTAAATTTACAGGTGTGCCTACAGTTGTTTCTTTCAAGGCCAAGTTGGATTTTTTTTTTTTTTTTTTTTTGAGAATTAGTTGGAAACAAGTGGATCTCATATCACTCACCTATGTAGCTGACACTTCAGCTTGTGAATGCAAATTCTGGCACATACTGAACTATGTAGGGGAAAAAAAGCTTAGAGTACTATATATATATATATATATATATATATATATATATATATATATATATATATATATATATATATATATATATATATATATATATGATCAATTTTTCTGCATAAATAGGACGTCATTTATACAACCAGCATTCTCCCCTGGATATCTCCTTGCCACTGAGGACTAGGTCCTGATTTATAACCTAGAAATTGTTCATAGCCGAACTTTTACAGGGTTCAATAAAAGCTGCGTTTTTATTAGCTCAAATTTGGCCTATCATGTTCCTGGTTGTGAATTCAGCCCTTTGCATGTCATATGCATTATGTAGATGAGTGCTTAATGTACAGGAGACTGACAGCTTAGTTACACTCATTATACCACCTTATGCCTGCAAATTCATGTTGCTGTAGTTGCTATGTCCATGACAGCCACATGCATGTTTGTTTACATGTTTACAGATTTTGTAAATGTTTACAGGCAGTAAACTAAACAAAGCCTTTTACACGTGTAAACGTTGCATCCTTACCCCTGAAGTCGCAACTTGCAAATCATTGAGATCCCAAGCCAAGGGAGCTGCAACGGTTTAGTAGTTAAAGTGCTTGTCTCACAATCAGAAGGTTGCAAGTTCAATGTTTATCATCTGCTCATAATCAAACTCTTCTGAGATCTTAATTATACAAGCTTACGTACCAAATCAGCTCAAAATTTTATCAGAAACATGGCCTCCAGAGTGTTCACAAGCTCAGTCAATCAGATGCAAGCTCACCTCATTAATATGCACGGATGGCACTCATAACTAAAATCTTCCGAGATCTTGATGATACAAGCTTTCATATCAAATCTGGTCAAAATCTAATCAGCAACAAGGACTCTAGAGTGTTCACAAGCTTGGCCATCAGAGCAGATCACCTTAATAATATGTGAGGATGTCACTCATAATTGAACTCACCTCCAATGAGTTCAAAATCTCCAATTTTGGTGATGAAAGCTTACATACCAAATATGACCAAATTCTGATCAGAAATATGGCATCTAATGTGTTTGCATGTTCAGCCAATCACATGCAAGATCACCTCATTAATATGCATGGATATCACTCATAATCAAACTCGTCCAAAATCTTGTTTACACAAGATTACATACCAAATCAACTTTTTAAAAATTCTTGCGAAACGAATGTGAAATGCGGGATAGAAAATGGAACAGGACTGAAGTTTTCACATTTTGGAGCGCCCCGATACCGTATGTTCTGCCCTCAATCTCTCGCTTTTTTTATTTTCTTTTTTAAGCGGGGAAATTCTATTTATCATAATAATTATAATTCACATTCTTACTCAGCATAAAACACCATAGTACATTGGAAGAAAGCAAATAGATACTCAAGCTTTCCCTTTTGTTGAGATAGCCTAGAGTTATGACAGTAATTGTAATTATCTGTTCTCGAGTAAATACCATAAAGTACTATTTTACACATATTGTTTTAATATGTAACCACTAGCTGACTATAAAAATAATATTTAGTGCCTGAGGTAGTTTTTTACTTCCATAATTTATTAATCTATTTTCAAATATTCATCAGAAGATTTTACGAAATTTAAGGAATTTTAGTTTTAGGTCTTTAAAACTTCGCAGTGAATTAATGAAGTCTACACGATAATATTTCAATGTAGTATTAAACATTTACTAAAAAGCACACTTTCTCAACCAGCTTCAATCTATATAAGATGATAATTATGTATTTTGACATTTGTTGCTTTCTTCATTTGCTGATGATGTACACACTTTTTCCTTTTCGTTTTAATGCAATTGTTGGTATTTTGTTCTTCTTTCTTTTTCTTGATTTCTTCAGACTGTTTGTTTGTTAGTTCTTTTGTACTAATTAACATAGATTTAAAAAATCACAATGATTCACATTTTGACGCATACCTCTAAAGTTTTTATTATGATTCATTCTGCTGCATTTTCAATTATACTGTGTGATTTGAAGATACTGATTTACATTCCATATTGCTAAATATGTGTCTGCCATTACTTCACTTTGGCATTAATAATTATGGTATATTAATATGTTTACAAAAGCCCGATAGGCTAATATACAATAAAGATTCTTCGACACTGACATTCGCATAAACATTAATTTAATTTAATAATAAACCCATCTCAAAATACAGTTGTATGTAAATGTTTATCTATTTATATTTCTATCTATATGGTCGTGTGCGTTCCATCTCGGACTGACACTGAAATCCCCGCTGCACTGGAACTACTGTTATTATCCAATTGTTCTACAACCACAAAACAAACTCTTGTACGAAAATGTTGGTCGTTATCATTTTGGTCATTGTACATGGCAAGAAACCCAAGCTTCCAAGTAATTTCATTCTATCTCCAATATTGACATGTCTTTCTAATACATGTCTAGATTGTAATTTGAACTAAGTAAAATTGTTCATATTGATGTGGGCAGGGGTGTCTGGTGTCTTATGAGTGTCCTAAGTGGGGATCGTTCATTAACAGGGGCGTGTAAAACGAGAAAATTAATACGTGCGGAAATTTGAAATGTATATAATGTTTATTTTGATCCAACGGAGGTTATTAGTGAACACATTGTCCTTTTAATGCTATATTGTTTTTGTTCTTCTGTAAATGTAGATAACAAGACGCGTTGAAGGTAATTATTATTATTATTATTATTATTATTATTATTATTAGAAATATGTAAAGATTGTCTTTATTTGTCTTTTTGTACTTTTTTTTCCTCTCAATTTAAACATCTCTTATATAAATCCACCCACAAAGCGAGATGTATATTCTGGGGATTTAATTACAAAGAAGAACTTTTCTAACTTTTTTGGGTTAAGAAATTCTTTGTAAATGTCTTTTTTTATTTCTTTGTATGTTTAATTGTCTTTGTTTTTCATAGTAAGGACGTGTTCTTTGTCTTCAATTTCCAGATGCTCTAACTTCGTTCTATCTTTTGTATCTTCCTGTTTCAATTTCTAACCTATGAACAGTTATTTTTACTTGCGCCTGGAGCTTGAACTTTGTATAACACTTATGTAAGCTGTTGTAGAGAATGGTTTTTGAATCCACTTGTAAAATTAAACATTTTTCATTACTACTGTATCTAGTTCATTTGAATAATAGTACTCACACTTTGATTCAAGATTGTTTGATTATATTATTTTTATTTTTAGATAGCTTCTCATTTTTGATAATAAAATTCCTTTATATTTGAAATTATTCTATTACTTGATGTAGGTAGGTATGCCAGAAGTCTTTGCTATTCGAATTCATAGTGGCACTACATTTGACCAATTTGTTAGCATTTTCCTATCTTGGAAAGATATATTGCAAGTGGTGCAAAACACTTGTAGATAGATATTGTTAGTTAGAGGGTATCTTCCCAATTCACATATGCAAACAATGTTGGTAGTGTTCTTCTTCCCTTATAGGTTTAATTTGCAAAATATTGTGTAAATTTTTTCAGAGTTCTGATGTTCAGTTAGTTCAAAGATCACTGTATATATATATATATATATATATATATATATATATATATATATATATATATATATATTACTTATTTTGCTAGTTAGTTCCATGGCCCAACTTCACAATCATATAAGACGACAGACTTGATAAGTATAGCAAATTTTTTTAATATACATTTGTGTTAGGAAGGCAGTCAGCAATGACCTTATAAGAAAAGAAAAAACTTTGAGCAGTACTTCTAACCCTTTCTTATATTCATTCATTTCATTTAATTTCCCCCGTAACCTTGCTGGTCGTAGGGGCGCCACTGATGACTTTGCGACAATCTCTCTCCATTTTGCCCTGTTCTCCACTGCTCTTTGGGATTTGGCAAAGTCCATGCATGTCCACTCTTTGATATTGTCTTCCCTTCTCTTCTTCTGTCTGCCTCGTTTTCTCTTTCCTCTCACTGTGCCCTGTAGGATTGTCTTTGACAGGACAGTTGAGCATGAGACGTGACCATACCATCTTAGTTTGCGTTTCTTTACAGTGGTGAGCAGATCTTCATAAGGTCCAATTGCACCTTGGATTTTAGTGCACACCTCCGCATTAGAGACGTGGTCTAAGTATGAGATTTTCAGGATCCTTCGATAACATCTCATCTCTAATGCATGGATTCTTCTCTCGAATTCTGCCGTTAGTGTCCATGTCTCAGACGCATATAGGAATATGGACATGACGAGGGAGCGAATAAGCTTGATCTTGGACCCAAGAGTGATGTTGCTGTTTTTCCAAATAGGCTTCAGCCTAGCCAGAGCAGCTGTTGTCTGCGCAATCCTGGAAAGAACCTCAGGCTTTGAACCTTCATCAGAGGCGATAGCACCTCGGTACTTGAAGTTTGTTACTGTGTTCAGCTTCTGTCCATTCACTCTTATTTCCTTTTAGATGCCACTCGGGTTGTTTGTCATTAGGTTTGTCTTTTCAGCGCTGATCTCCATCCCATATCTTAGTGATGCTTGATTGGCACGGTTCACTAAGGTTTCCATTTCTTCTTCATCTCCTATCTCCATCTCTTGCATTGGTCTCCTATTATCATTTTGAGGCTTCCATCTGAGCTTAATATGCAGCCAATGTATTTTTATTGATCATTTATTTGTATCCATTAATTAAATATAAAACTTTATCTTTTGGGGGATTTATTTTTCTTTTTACCAATATCATTTTGTTTAATTTTTCTTCGTTTCTTTCTATGTGTCATTTTTTTATATATACAAAAACCTTCAAGTTCATTAAATATGTGTTGCATGCCTTCTTTTGTTGTAAATTATCAGGCCATAAAAGATGTGTCAATTTTATATTTTCAAGTAATGCAGGGTCAGTATTATCTTCTGCGAACTGCAGATGTTAACAAAAGTCCCTCGAAGGAACTGACGCTCTACTGGCTGAAACGAATTTACATGAATTCAAGGTAAGACCATTTCTTCCTTTTAACTGCCGAGAGCTGAAACCATCTCTGATATTCTTCAGCGATAACAAGATTTTCAAATTAGCTGCTGTGGTGGACATATTTGATTTCAGATTGGTACCATTTTCATTTAGGTCAAAGTAGATATCCTTAGAAGTCTTTTAGTAAAACTCTTGTGTCGTAATGATCATCCATTCAGGGTAGTAGTGACAAGATTTTCAAAACGGACGTCATGGCAGCCATATTGGATGTACGACTGGCACCATTTTCATTTAGGACCAACCAGGTATCATACGAAGTCTACTGGTAAAAAACCCATGTTGATATTGCCATCCATTTGGGAGTAGAATTTTCAAGATAGCCATCGTGGTGGCCATATTGAAGGTTAGTCATTTTCATTTAGGACCAACCAGACAACATAAGAACTCTTCTGATGAAAGCCTCCATGTCAAAATGACTTTCCATTTAAAAGGAGTAGCGAAAACAAACTTTTCAAGATGGCCACATATTGGACGTCAGATCAGCACCATTTTAATTTAGGATCAAAATAACATTATAAGAAGTCTTGAATTGAAAACCCCACGCTGATATGACCATTCATTCACAAGAAGTAGTGACAACAGGATTGTCAAGCTGGTCACTGTGGCAGCCATATTAGACATCAGATCGGCGCTATTTTCATTTAGGACTAACTAGACATCATAAGAAGCCTTCCGGTGAAAACACCATGTCAATATGACTTTCAATTCAGGAATATTGATAACAAGATTTTCAAGACAGCCGCTGTGTGGCGGCCATATTGGATGTCAGATATGCACCATTTTCATTTAAGACCAACTGGATATCAAAAGAAGTCTTTTGGTGAAAACCCCACGTTAATATGACTTTCTGTTCAGGATAAGTTGTGATAAAAAGATTTTTACGATGGTTGCCGCGGCGGCCATTATGCAAGTCATATCGGCACCATATTCATTTAGAACCAACTAGACGTCATAAGAAAGTGTTAGTGGAAACCCGATGTTGATATAACCATCCATGTAGGAGGTGTAGCGATAACAAGATTTTTAAGATGGAAACTGCGACGGCCATAATAGATGTCTGAGCAGCACCATTTTCATTTAGGACCAACTAGACCATGGGATAAATGTGTGTGTGTAAAGTTTCATGGCAATCCTTCAAGTAGTTTAGGAGGAATAGCGATAACAAACTTGTGCTACCGGACGACGGATGAAAGACCATCCCACAAGCTCTTCTGGTCTATGACCATTAGAGTTAAAAAGTATTGTACTATGAGTCTCTAAATCCTAGACTGCACTCTAAATTCAAAGATTTGCAGCCAATACAACTACTGTTTTTCTTCCTACAACACGCCAGTGATAACTGCTTTCTGTGTGAGCATAGGTGTATTTTTTATGTGTTGTGTAGCATGTTCACCCATAACATGAACTGCCATCGAAAGTTTCCAAATGGTTGTTTTTCACAATAAGAATCAGATTGCAGCCACACTTTGCACCTTCACAGCTAAGTAATCGCTGCTGTTATCTGGCAATTCACTAAACAATGTTGTATATTATCCCTATGCTGACCAGCTCAGCAGACATATATATGGTAAGAGTCTAACAAAACAGTTCAACATGCTTGACCCTGAATTTGTTGTGATGACTTACTAAAGTCAGTTTAATTTATGTCTTGATCGTAATATGAACTAAGTAAAATTCTTCGTAAAAATGTGTTAACGTGTTTTAGTTAAACGTAACGTTGTCCATGTTCATTGGACCAGTTCCGCTGTCAAGCTCTTCATTTTCGGAGGTGAGTAGTTCCCGCATGTTGTTAAACTCTTCAATTTTTGCGGCAAGTAGTTCTTGCATGTAGTCTTTAATCCTATAATGCCTAAATGGCAGTGATCGGTTTTGAAAAACACCGGAACTTTTGAAGTTTGACTGCGATCAGTCCTGGGATCGGACAGTATCTTCATTCCCGTTTATCCACCGTTCAATATCACCTGTGTTTGTATCTGGCTTTAACATTTTTCAAACACTTCTCCATATAAAATCTCCGACCCACATACCAAGCAAAATAGCTGAAGTAGTAGTGGTCTATTTGAGACTTGTGCCATTAGAATGAGCTGATGTTAGTAGCAGTTAGCAGTATATTTTAATTCAAATGTGTGCAGATTCGCTTCCAGCCTTTGACCGGATACGTTTATACTATATTTTAAATGCGCCTTTATAAATGTTTACCTTTTCTACTGTTTATAGTCTTTCTATGATGTTTTCTACTATACTTTTGAAGCAAATTAATGAACAAGTTAGTGATTTGTATTCCACATATGAGACTGATATTCATTGTCTAATAATAACTGTCTTATAAATGCTTCCTATGTAACAAGAAAAGATGTAGCAAAAATTGCCATATCTAAATATTTGACATGGGATGCATAAATATTAAAGGGTATTTTTACTATTAAAGGACACTATATCGAGTCAAACAAAATACCCTTTAATACAAAAACCTCCTCAGTGACTTATTTATATATGGCAATTTTGTATTTATCTTTTCTTGTTATAAATTTTACCTTTTGTAAACAGACACAAAGGGAAAATGACAGCACAAACATGAGATATAAATTATATTTTAAATTAAACAGCTTCAGACTTTATTTTAGTTTTTCCATTTAGTCAGATCAGACATATGTAGTGGGAGAATTGGGCTTGGACAAAAGTTTGCTACCGCTTTGAAAATTGATAGTTCAGAGCTTTTGCCTAAGCCTTCATAATCAAGAACCTTAGCCAAAATTTGGCTGGAGCCCGATAGTAAAAAAAAATTTTGAGCAAAATTTGGTTACCTTTAATGGTCAAAAACTTGGCTACAATTTGGCTAAGTCTTCATAATCCAGAACTTTAACCAAATTTGGCTAAGCCTTGATGGTGCAGCTCATGAAAGAAGCTTTCCTAACTTCATTCTGTATTGTTATGCAGTTACGCCACCCTCCGTTTTGCTATACATAAGTCTTCCCTTATGGTTTCACAATTATACAACCGTAAGTGTTGTTATGAATGAGTGATATATACTTGCCATATCAAATTCTATACATTTGCTGTACGCACAATGCAGAAAATATTCTCCTGTATTTTTAAATAGTCCAGGTCCTGCTACTGTATTTCCAGATACATGTACAGTTCAACTTCGATTATCCAAATGCTGATGATCCAGATTATTCGCTTGTACAGACTAGGTTCGCATACCTGCCATATTCCCAGACAGTGTTGGCATTGTCAGAACTGTATCAGATGCTGTTTGACTCCAAGAAATATGCTTGTCTCTATAGAAAAAGAAAATATACATCACATTAAGAACCTACCATTTTATTTTGTTTTATTTATTTGTTTATTCTTTTTTTGGAGGGGGGTAGGAACACATCATTTTTCAAGCTTTATGGGAGTTTTACAGATAATACAGCTTTAATAAACGTCTCTATCCAGTACGGGTGTTAACGCAGTCTCTTTATCAACATAAATCAACCGTATAAACAGGAGAGTGTGCTTATTATTGTCTTTGAATCAATATATTTCATGGCTCAAACCAACATGAAAAATATGGGTTGATTAATAGTTGGTATTTTAACAATATTAAGACAACGAATACTAATAAAGAAAACTAACCTGAATGTTCAATTCAGTGTGTCGAATATGTTCTGGCTTGTCTCATTGTTACATACAGGTGGTGTTGATGTGTCGACAAATGTCGTATACTCCAGAATGACTAATGTCGATATGGTGTTTGCAGTATGTCCAAAGAATGAAATGCTCTCACTTGCTGCCGTACTTCACAAAGTCAAACTCCGTCAACCAGGAGTTCTGAAGTTTTAGTTTTGCTGGGCTTTGCTCGCTTTGCTTGTGGCTTGTTGTTTCCTGAATCACAGCTGCGTTTTGACACTTCGCATTAAAAAATAAATCACACTTGAACACTATTCCGACTATTGATATAATCATGTTTTGCGTCTTATATATGGAGTAAAATCAGACTTCAAAGAAATGTTCCCGCTGGTCACAAACATGCCAATAATCTTTATTAAAAATTACTTAAACGTTCTCATTCAAGGCAAAATTGTGTAATAACTTTAATTCTTCAACACGCATCTCTTTGATTGACCAATAACTTCAAACGAATTGGGTTGTTCAAATTTGTGAACTTTACCTATGCAAATTAGCCTAATCAGTTCCACAACAGCAGTCTTCAAAGGACTTAACAGATCACCCTAGCAATTGTCAGCCAGTTAAGCATTATGTGAAATGGTGGTTGTTTATATCTGATCGCCTTACCTCTTAATTGCATCTATGACAATTAGCTGCATAAACTGCCTCAAGGATAGTTTTACATGAGCTCTACGCAGGACTGTTTATCGTTTATACATACTACATGTTACGGGCATATATTGAGGTGGTCGTGGGTTTTTTCGTTTTCTAAGATTACTGAAAGTCGTGTTTTTCAAAACTCGACCGTGTCAGGGGGATTCGGGAGTACAAAATCGTGTTTTTAGCATGACACGTCGTGTTATGGCAGGTATGCGTTCATGTCCTCGGAAATATGAACTTCTTTTCAAAGTTCCGTTTTTGACAAAAATTATTTAATCCTTTGATGATTTGATTATCTCGTCTAAATCTATGGGCACCCAATGGATCCGGATAACCAACTTTATCCTTTATATATTCAAACTTGACGTTTCTGTCAAATTTCAGTTTTAAAGTGTCTATGAAAATATCATACAAATTTACATTTTCACCAATAGACCTTTCCATTACGGTTTTGATGGGCGCGGCCATATTTGTATCACGTGGCATTTCGCCATACGATACCGATATTGACCAGTGCATGGTACTATGTAACCTATATTCGTACATATTACTGAAAATATCATTTATTTGCACAAGCATTTAGACAAACAGTGCATCGCTGTAAAACAAAATGTGGTGAATTGATTATCCTAAAGTTTCATTGTTGTTTTAATGTAGACCTTTTCTCGTGTAATTGTTGTTTTAATAAAGAACTTTTCTAGTGTAAATTTTTATAACTACTTCATTTTTTATCCCGAGGTATTAATTCCTGGAATAATTCTTATTTTCCTCAGTTATTTATTTCATAGTTCAAAAGTTTGAATATTTAACTCATTTTATCAAATTAATTGGCTCCAAAATACATTTTTATTTGTTGTTTTTTTCCCTTATCAATCATGCCAGATTAAAAAGGTAATAATTTTTGTACAGTTACTTTCGTTCAAGTATTTTTTCCTTTTCACAATTTTTTTTTTTTTTTTTTTTTTTTGAGAATATCACATATGTAGGTACTGAATTATATATACCGATAAATAAACAAATTAATTATTTCAATAATTATTAATTTCAGCAAATAATTACATTAAATAATCGATTTATTAAATACAATTCCATAATATCGATGATTGTAAGTGCCCTGAAGACTTAAAGCTATAAACAATTTTACCTATCAAAGACTTCGGTTACATTTGCATTATCCTTTCTCTCATTTTTTAATCAAATTCATGTGTTTAATTAATAATTATAAAGTTGATTATTTACTTATTTACTTATAAAACCAGTATGAAAGAATAATATATTACTTCCGACAAACTACTTATATTACAAAATAGTAGAAATATACCTACATGTCACAACAAAATTTTAGTATTTTTTTATCGGAAATATTCTATTTTAGTAAATGCTTTTTCAATTTTCAAGAAAAGGAGAAATTAATCACAATGCCCATTGGTATATATATATATATTTTTCTTCTAGCGTGTGATTACGTATAAAAGATGTAAATAACGAGACCATAAAACGTATCAAAAGGGTTATTTTCCAATTACTTGGGCATTTCAGTTTCTTTTTCATAATAATTTGTCAAATTTCAGAATGTCTCTGTAAGTTTAAATTTGACAACTTTTTTAATGAAATTTCTTGTTCCATTTAAATTAAATGGACAATAATTGCTCAATTTTTCTGCGCGATAAATTGTCAAAAATAAGGACCTTCATTTTGTGAGCACACGTGTCTGATTAATGTGCATTGTTTTGTTTTTTGTTTTGTTTTTTTTTTTGTTTTTACTTATATTCTGATGTAACTGTTTACTCAAATATTTGGGAATATACATTCGAAGATTTATGCGGAAATAAATTTTATGTATAGCAATAAAGGAATCTTTTTCTAAGTGATAACTTTTGTGTGCTGTCCAAGGGGAACTTTTAAATAATGGTTGTAAAACACTGTTGTTATGGAAATGGACTGACTCTTTCCAGCCTCTATGCATTGTTTAACCCTGCAAAGATAGATAATAATAATACATGTAATAATAATAATAATAATATGATCTTTGTACGAGATTCAGTTGTAAAATCTTTGGAAGTGATTTACAAGAATAAAGCATATTTTGATACAAATTTTTTTTAAACTGCTCCCATTTTTAACAGAGTTAAACAAACTAACCCTTTAAAATTCGATCTTAAATACTCCACACCCCTGACAGTAAAAGAGTTTTCCTCATGCTAGAGCACAAGCTACTTCATTTAATTGTCATTATGTTACAGAAATGATACAAGGACTCAAGAGACTGGACGGATAATAAGATTATATTAGTTTACATATCTTTTTTTTTTTTTTTTATCACGCACTTTTAAACAAAAATTATTATCGAGGCGAGGTAAAGTCCAGCATGGTGCACGTCCCGGGATGTTTCAAATTTTAAAATTGTTGAAAGTACAATAAAACAATAAAATCAGAAAAATACATAACGAGTCTAAAATGGTTCTTAAAATAAGAGTTTGTATACTTAAGTAGAATAGTGCATTAAATCACAAGAAAAAGTTTATAAATAGTGTTTAAGACATGTACGAATAGAACAGAACAGCCTTATATATATATATATATATATATATATATATATATATATATATATATATATATATATATATATATACATAGGTTGTAAGCAGCAAGAAAAGTATTTACAAAGCAAACAAGAAGATTTAAATTATAACATACTTCTCCTGAGATGCTGAAAAACTTGTTGACCTAATTTGTTGGTACATATGTGTGCAATAACGATTGTAATTTTTCCTCTATCTCATTTTTGAATAAATTTCTGGGAAAAACATATATTACAAAAGGGTATTGTTCTAAACAATATTGAAGGATTTAACACAATGTTTATAGTGATCACTATATCAATGATTATGGAGATGTACTATAAAGGTTATGTGGTTTTCTTATTTGTCAGATTTCAAGAAATATTTGTTAAATTGTTGGGTTTTTTTTGTTGTGTTTTTTTTGTGTGTGTGGAGTTAAACGCCATTTTTCAGTACACGATAGGTTTATATACATAGCGGTCAGTATATTTGGTGAAGTTATAAGAATCACCGACCCAAGCGAATCTACTGACAAGCTTTCTCACATACCTACGTTGGTAGAGTCGACGAGACTCGAACCCACGCCGACAGAGGCGAGATGTGAGTGATCTGTAAAGGTTAGCTCCTTAGACCACTCGACCACCAGGGGACACAAACATTTGTCAGAGAAAAAAATATTTTCTAAATTAAAATTTCAGGTTTAAAATTTTTTCATCCCTGCTACTAGACTGCATGGATGATTGTACTGAAGGTTTTCAGGTTACATACATAGTTGATGTAGATGAGCAGTGAAAAATAAATGGATAATTTTAACATTGAAGCTATCCTGGATATTAACTAATAAGAAGTTGTTAGTTCATTCAGCTAGTTGGTTGATTTGGCATTTTGTCCTTATAGTTCCTTTAAACTCTGACAGTTACAGTATCATTAAAATGCATATATTTTATGGTACGCAAAGCATATATCACAATATAGCATAACAAAACCAATTCTACAAATTTTTTCGAAACTTTCTTTCAAATAAAACTTAAATGTCTAACATGAAGAGTTCTGACTCTGGATTGGAAATTAGGTGCAAGTAAATCGAATTTTTTCACCTACCACAAACTGAATTTTTAACCGAATGCTAAAGTTATGAATTAATATGCCTTACGAGGAATGCATCTTTGTAATGGCATGCACATTTATATCTAGTTGAAACGTGCACTGGTATTTAAACACTGTTTTGCAAACATTGTTTGCATTTCAACTTAATTTGGTTTGAAGCTTGATATTGATGAGAACTTTGTTGAGTTGCATTGTCAGCATTTTACATCATTGCTTAGTGGAGATATAGCCCATGTCTGTCTGACCCACCTATACTTTTGTTTCGGCACATTAACTCTATAATTATTATTGCAAATTTGGAACGCAATTTGATATGAATGAAGCCTCAGCTGAGTGTGATTGTCAATGTTTGAGATCATTCTTCAGCAGGGTTATAGCCTCCAATGTTTGGACCCATCTAGTTTCATATCCACCCACACAATAATGCCTTTGGTTCCGCTCAGGGGTTATGGGACAATGCTGAAAGGCAGGGACGGTATAGAAAAAATTTGTTTGCTCTACAACTCTCACATTGTAGAGAAAATGAACATACTGTTACATGTCTTTCGCCTACTTGGATTGGCATTTCTTTTTTTACCACTATTAGGAAAATCAGCCGAAAATATTACGTTATTGGCTTATTGTTTATAATTTACCAAGAAGTACAGAAAAAAACAGTAGCCACACAGAGCTAGCAATCATCTGAGAGATGCACATCACAGGTAAGGCCCAGCTGTGTACTATCAAACCTTAATCGACTTCCATCATTCAGATACAAAATAAAGAGAATTAAAAGTTCATTCAATTTTCTATAAAACATGCACATCCTTACTTTTATAACAAAGTTTACCAGTGGCATAAATCCAGAGAAGACCTTTTCCTAAAACTGATAACCCTGTGCAAAATTGCGAAACTCCAGAGCGGAACCTTTATTTAGGCCTGATGCTTGACATTGATAAGTCCTTGGCTGAGTTTGATTGTTCGCATTTTTCGTCATTTTACATAATCATCATTTAACAGATTGTCATCATATGGCCAGGATTGTGCTGATGTACTGTTAAACCCTATGCACATAAATATACTCACATAATTTACCTGAGTTGCAGCTCCTGATTTTCGGGAATCCACCCACTGTCATTCTGCATGATAAATACCTTATTATTGGATTTGAATTAAATGTAATAGGCAGCTTGATATTGATGGCCGAGTCTGGTTGTCATTGTTGCTCATTGACTTGATCACCATTATAACCTAGCCCCTTTCTGTATAAAACTACTCACCTACTTCCAATGAAAGGCACGGTAGATCAGTTCCTGGAATCTTCTTGTTTTCTTAAAAGGAGGTAGTTATATATAATTAAATTTCAAACACATATATCCTTCCCCCCCCCCCCCCCCCCCCCCCCCCCCCGCAAGATAGCGAAGGTGGAATAGACTCTTTGTACAATCTCCAATTGAAGCATCCTCAGCTTTGTCTGCCACGCTGGGGGGGGGGGGGGGGGGGGGGATGCAAAGAATACGATGAAACATTGTGAAAAGGATAAATTCTGTGAGGGGGGGGGGGCAGGAAGAGAGAGAGAGAGAGGGGGGGGGGGAGGTTCGGCCTTTAATCTTTAACTTATGTGTTTATATTTGAAAGTTATGTATTTGGATATAATGATTGGATATATATATATATATATATGTTTTGGACTGATTACTGTTATTCAAAAGTGTGCCTGACCTCAGAGCTGGGAGTTCACTGTGTAATTAACACCTCTTTGAATGCAGAGTCTTATAATGTCTTTACTTGTCAGAACCGTTAAGCATTGTTCTTGAATACGAGTTGTGGATTTCAATCGAAGGGACTCTACTGTTAATTAGTTGGTTTTAATGAAGTGTGCATAATGATGTGTGACCGACAATTGAGATACTGATCTTGGTTGTGTAAGTGAACCTTTTTCGTGTGGTATTGGGGCAGATAGATTACAAGTCTGCTCTTGGGTATTGAATGGGTAAGATCAAGTAAAGTTAGAGTGAAACACCTATGATAGAATACTGATAACATCTTGAAATAGACAGCTGTTGTGAATATAATATGTTGATATTGTTTGTGGAATATAAAATTACTGAAATTAGTACCATGAAATATTTAAATTCTGGATACATTTGAAATTTGAATTCTCATGGACTTGTAGACTTTAAAAACCTCTCACTTGTACACTTTAAAAACCTCTCACATTCCCCCAAGACTATCATCTTACTTTTCACTGTGAAAAACACCAGAACTCTAAATAACGGACATTAATATCATACACATATTTTACAAATGTGTGTCCAGACAGCTTAGTTCAGAATGAATCTGTATTGGTGTAAATGTAAATTTAGATTATATTTTCATAGAAACTTAAACATTGAAATTTGACGGAAACTTCTAGTTTGAATATAATATATAGTTCATAAAAATTGGAATTAATATAATTATTTATGTATTTTGATCAATTCGATTATCTTTGCTGATCGACGAATGAATATAAACCCTATAAAATATATGAATATATATAATATTTTGAGAGAAATGTCATATATTTCCTTAGTAAATTGATAAATATGAAATCTAATAATTATTTAATACATTTGCTATCACTTATACTTTCTGTGACCTTTGAAAAAACAACCAGACGATAAATTTAGATCCTCGAAATAGTGTCAAGTGGGTTGATGAATTATGTAGGACAATAAAGATCACTTGTTACAGTGTTGATTCAGCGGCACAATCAGTAGAACTATGTGCACATTTTGAACATTTTACACGACTATCCGAGCGAACCCGGTACAAATCACGTTGTCGCTTTTTTCACACCATTTTTCCTTGTTCCTTAAACTAAATTTTATGTTTAGGAAAATGTAATTTTTAAGGAATCGAAGTTGATAAAATTAACATGTTTATCTTCGATTTTATATTCAAGCTTTTTATGCAATGAAAGTTTGTAGAAGTCCATTAAATCCTAACAATAATTAGGATGTTTGATTATAAATATAAGAAGAAACATAAAGACGTAATTTCAAAATATATTTGACTATAGCAAACTGAAGTAACTTTGTAATGTAAGGCTAAATATTTCATCACCCTTGAATATAAAATTTTTGTGACTTTGTTTCAGGTGGTAATTTTAGCGGGCACATTCAGGTAAATTATAGTATGTCAATCGGTATTATCTTTGTCATCTAATGATAAGTAGTCAAAACTATTATCTGGCTATTTACATTTTTTAAAAAAATATCTAACCTTTCAGGAAAATATACAAGACCACAAATGCCCCCCCCCCCAAAAAAAAGACCAAAACTGTCCCCCCCCCCAAAAAAAAAAAAATAAAAAATGAAAGAATCATTAACTGCATAGTAAATGAAGTTTTTTGTAGGTTTTTTTTTAAAAAAAATAAATATTAGCTCAAAACTTGTATGTGCTAAGTGTAAATTTCGTTTATTATTTTAATAGGAATTTTGAAAGATATATTTGCCGAACACTTTAGTAGGGTTCCTGCATTCAGTGGCGGCGCGAGGGAGGGTCGAGAGGGGGCAATCTCCCCCGGGCGAAAGGCGAAGGGGGGCGTCGTCGGGAGCTTCATTGTTTGCAGCTGACATTTTTTCATAGTAGTCTACCTCACCTTACTGTAACGGGGGCCAATTCCTTACAAAACTTATATTTAGAAGGGGGGGGGGGGTGGAGATTGGCAAATGACAAAAAAAAAAACTGTTCTCTTTGGCAAAGTAGGGGCGACACTAAAGAACCTTGCCCCCGGGCGCCTCCGTAGGGGCGCCACTAAGGATCATTGCCACCGGACGCCTCGAACCCTCGCACCGCCACTGCCTGCATCCACATCCTATTCTCTCTCGCTAGTATCGGACAATGATGATGTCCCATATACTATGATGATATGAAAGTTGGAGATGTGTTTTGCAAATATAATTTTTGTATTAATTTTCTTGCTTGTATAATCTATAAAACTTTGTACACTTTCACATACATGCACACGCTAGCACGCCAATTAATGGTTTCTTTGTAAACTGTTTTATATTTAGCCACGTCTAAATAGAAGTGTAAATAGATTATTACAGGACAAAATAAAAACCAGTTCGTAATAGAATACTTTGTTTGGAAACTATGTTTAAATGTTTTTACAATTTAGCCTTGTCTCACTAGAAGCTAAAATGCATTAATTACAGGACAAAATAACCAGTTTGTGACTGGATACTTTTTGTGGAGAGTCATGACCGGTCAGCATCATGAAATCAAATACCTGATGCAGATATCTGGTCATACACGCTGTGTTATTGACGCAGGATTTGCCAAAATTAAGAAACTTTTTCGCCGAACAGACTGTGATACATTTGGACTATTGGCGGAGATAGTAGACAAGTCGTCCTTCACCAGCGAGGCAGTACTATATCGCCGAGCTGATGGAGATACTACCTGGCAGTGGGAGACTGGAAAGGGATATTTTCCCCAGTTCTTCAAGCCCCTGCGAGGCATACGGTATTCTGTTTATTAAATTTTATGTCATCTTTGTACACTAACACAATTTATCATAATGCCTTACATCAATTATAAAGATGCTGATGTTATTCACAACGAGGGATCATAAAGCTATTTAATTATTCTCAGGCGAATGTAATTGGATATAATAAAGGTTTAACTTATTTCGCCTGCGCTTTCATGTAAAATTTTGTTTAGTTTATTAGTTTCATTTTTCCCAACGATATTAGAAAATAAGTACATATGAAATGTGACATTAGTACGAGTCATGCTGTATGTGTGTGTGTGTGTGTGTGTGTGTGTGTGTGTGTGTGTGTTTACAGAGGACACCAGTGTTTCTGACGCATCGGGTAGTGTTTGTGAAGAAAGCTTCTGATCAGGAGGAGATCCCAATCGATATTATGAAGATCCCGGGACAGATGATCGAGATCGACACGCGTCCAGACCTGATGCAGAATGCAAGACTGAGTAGACATCGTCAAGAGTATTTGTTTAAAAATGTGAGGGGATTTGTTAGACCCTGCTTTCAGGACATCACATGTCAAAGACCCTCAGAGGAATGAGGGCATTTGTCAGACCCTGCTCTCAGGACATCACATGTCCAAGACCCTCAAAGGAATGAGGGGATTTGTCAGACCCTGCTTTCAGGACATCACATGTCAAAGACCCTCAAAGGAATGAGGGGATTTGTCAGATCCTGCTTTCAGGACATCACATGTCCAAGACCCTCAAAGGAATGAGGGGATTTGTCAGACCCTGCTTTCAGGACATCACATGCCAAAGACTCTCAAAGGAATGAGGGGATTTGTCAGACCTGCTTTCAGGACATCACATGTCCAAGACCCTCAAAGGAATGAGGGGATTTGTCAGATCCTGCTTTCAGGACATCACATGTCCAAGACCCTCAAAGGAATGAGGGGATTTGTCAGACCCTGTTTTCAGGACATCACATGTCAAAGACCCTTAAAGGAATGAGGGGATTTGTTAGACCCTGCTTTCAGGACATCACATGTCAAAGACCCTCAGAGGAATGAGGAGCTTCATGTTATTCTTTAGTATACTTTTAGTGAGACTGTGTTATAATAATGAAATATAATTTTGGAATCACCATATATTTATTGTCGTCATTTAATTATGTTAATTTGAAAACAAAATTAAGTTTCATAGAAGAATATGTCACAACTCCAATATCATATCCATTCCCTGACTGAACGCAGTAAAAAGATATGCGTGCTGATAATAAAAGCTGCATCCTAAATACTGAACCAAGTTAACTAAACTTTTTTAGTATTAAATAACTAAACATCATTTCACGGCATGAAATAAACTTTACTGAGAAATTGTAAATAGCTCTATTTATGTAACTAGTTCAACTATTAAATTACAGTTTGTGCAACGTTACCTTGACGTCATGACATTGCATTGTGAAATCGGTATGGATTCCCTCAAGCCAGTGAATGAAAAAATGGACACACTATGATGTTAAAATGTATATTATTATATTTTCAAAACAGTACTCTATCAGAAAATTCATAAAGGTAAATATCGAAATTTTATGTCATAAGGCCGGTTTTCCCGTGAACCGGCTCATATATCCGAAAGTACAATGGCAGGACCTGGACTATATGAAAAATACAGGAGGATATTTTGTGCATTGTGCATACAATAGATATTGAATTTGATACGGCAAGTATACATCACTCATTCATACCGTAATGGGTCATAAATGAGTAACCACCCGAGTAAGAAGAGTCAATGTCATCTAGCGAAATAGGACTTTAAACAATCACTGCATACATAAGAATTATTCCACATTGATTGATTTCATATGTGTGCACTCATTAACCTGTTGAATGTAGTCTGAAATTGAAAATTTGTAGCGCGTGATATTGTTGTACTTTCCCCGAGATGTAAACAAAAACATGGCGCCTAATGGTAAGGAATTGACTGATGGTCACGAACAGATGATACTTCAGTTAGTCGATACAGATTTAAGTGGTAGAATAACTATTTGTAATAACTGGAACATCACGTTCTACAATTCAAAAACAGTTTGAAAAGGTTTCACGCTTGCAATTCAAGAATATTTCAAACATGTTGTTGGTGAGTGCATTACCTGCAACCTTGTTGGAAATGTGACACCAGTGAAGGGAAAAATTGACTCTGACAAGTGTACAAGAATTCTTTATTGAAACAATTTGGACAGCTATTGCAAAAGAGTTTTCAAATGGGGAACAGAACTTCCAGGAGGGTAATTGTTTGGCCTATATTCATAGGAGGACAAAACAGTATAAAACAAATCCCTAACCTAGCGATCACAGACCGTGGACCTCAATATTAGTAAGAATATATGGCAAACAATGAAATCCTTGCTTGAAAAAGACTACATGAAATAAAATCTAGGTCTGAGTACATTCGTATTATTCTTGACATTTGGGGCTCTCATTCAATGTCAGAAGATTGTATGACTCTATACCTAAGTGATTACAAGCTATGATAAAAGCCAATAAATCGTTTGCCAACTATTATACGTGTAAGTACTATTTTCTTTCATATTTTTGTCACGATATTCTTTAGAAACAGCAATGTTAGTTTATCGTATGACGTCAGTGTAAGTGGCTGCTCACTTTTGACCCGGAACTGTAGCTGTATTTAAGGTGCGATATTTGTGAAACCATAAAAAGAAGACGCATGTATGACAAAATGGGGTGGTGGTGGTGTGTGTGTGTGTGTGTGACATAAATGCATCACAGTGCTGAGAGGAATTGGGAAGCTACTGTCATGAGCTGGACTATCGAGACTTCGGCAAATTTTAGTTAACGTTCTGGGTTGTGAAGGATTAGCCAAATATTAGCTAAGTTCTGGGCTATGAAGGCTTAGCCAAAATTTAGCTAAAGTTCTGAACCATTATGGCTAAACCGAACTTTGGCTAAAGTTCTTGACTATTGGGTTGTAGCCAAATTTTGGCTAAGGTTATGAACTATGGATGCTTTGCCAAATTTTAGCAAAAGTTCTTAACTATCATTTTTCAAAGCAAGTAGCCAACTTTTGGTTAAGTCAAATTAACCCACTCCAGATGCTTGATTTGATTAAATGGAAAAACTCACATGAAATCGGAAACTCTATTGTAAGGCCCCATATTCTCTAAGTTTTCGGGCTTGAAACATAAACTTGAGCTCAAATCGCCATACCTGGAGTATATCTAGGAAACAAAATTATCAAACAACAAGAACTAATCTTTCTGGAAAACAACACTGGGAGCTTTTTGACTGCAAATGTAATACGAGTAAAGTTGCCGAGTGTCATAAATATTTGACTTTGAGCTTTAGTTTTTGTACCATATGCAAAAGTCTGAAGAACAGTGGCTAAGAAGAGTCCATGTGCTGGTAAATTTACCGCTGTACTCTTTAAAATTCCACTGGTCTATCCTCATACAAGAAGAGAACCATATAAAACTTTCATATATAAATACAGGCGTTCCCAAGTAATAATGCAGATATAAAAACTGGGTTTGATCTTTTTTTAAATTTTGTCTGACACTTGTTTTTCTTACATAAAGCTTCCTCGTGCAACCTGTTCCTAAAGCACTAAAATGGAAAGGACATTACTCTAAAAAGCCGTGTGGTTAAAACAAGACATCATAAAGACAATTATGTGCTGGATAAATACAAAAACTTTATTGTCCTTCATTTCTGCACATGTACACTGAATACAATATTATACGTGGAATTCAACAAGTAAGTTGTCAGGTCCTTTTCTTTACAAATACAGTCTTAATATCTATGTGAGCACTATCTACTGATATTTATGTTACTATCGCTACTTAGTGAAGGTCTTTGATGGCTTAAAAGTCACTATGATGGAATAGACACAAGTCAAGGTCAATGGAATCATAACATATTTTGTAATTATTTTCAAATACAAACAAGAGGCTCAAGTGGACAAGAGATTATGTTTCATAGCCAAATGCAAAAGCAGTTGGGAAAGAAATCTGGGTCAGTAGAATGCTTTCTGTTAAAATTTCTTCCTAAGCTGTTGATTACATATATTTTGAAAATTGATTCAAGGGTTCTCTAGTTTTTATATCTTCATCTATATTTGATGGCACATTAGAATCATTGGTCCAATACTGAAAGGCTTCAGTACACTGTATCATGACACTTTTATCAAAGTTGGTCAAATTCCGCTAAGTGCTTTTTTGAGATAAACTTGAGTAAATGTTTTTTTTTACTTTCAGTAATGGTGGCCATATTTGATGGCAGATCTGTATTATTTGTATCAATGTGAATGGCCTTCAAGCTAGGACACTTTTGGTAAAATGTCCGTCAAGTGGCATTTCAGAACAAGTTATCAAAAGTTTGTCCATTTCTGGTCACAGCTGCCATATCTGATGATAAATTGGCATCATTTGTACAAGCTTAAAAGCTCTTCCTGCTTTTAGTCAAATTTGGCCAAATTGTATTTAGTGGTTTTTGAGAATTTATTAAAAGAATTTTCTATTTTTAGAAATGACAGCCACATCTGATGGTGAATCAGCATCATACATACAAATCTGAAAGCACTCAATGCACCAAGTTTTCTGTCTAATTTTGCTCAGCAGTTTTTTGTAAGTCATTTAAATTTTGTGTGTATGGTGACCATATTTGATACTGGATATATCTGATTGCACACTGACATCATTTGTACAAAACTTGAAAAGCCTTGTTGCCATGATGCTTTCTGTCAAATCTGGTCAAATTCTGTTGAGTGATTTTTGAGAAGTAGTCATTTAAATGTTTTTCCATTTTTAGTAATGACCGCCATATTTGATTGTGAAATGGCATCATCTGTATCAAACTGAAAACTCTATATGCCAAGATGCTTTTTGTCGAAATGTTGTTTGCTGGTTTTTCTATTATTTTTTTTGTAATGGCATCCACACGAGGTCGAATTGGCATTGTTGAGACAAAAATTCACAACCATCTATGCCAGGATGTTTTCCGTCAAATTGTTTTGAATTCTGTTTAGTGATTTTCGAGAAGTTGTTTAAAGGTTTTTCTATTTTTAGTAATGGTGGCCATATTTGATGGTGGCTCTGCATCATGTGAACAAATTTGAAAGACCTTCATGCCAGGAAGCTTTCCGTCAAATTTGGTCAAATTCTATTAGGCGATTTTTGAGAAGTCATTTGAAGTTTTTCTATTTTTAGTAACAGCAGCCATGTTGTCAATGATTAATTAATAATCAAATCACATAATTTGGCCTCATGCAATGAAAGAGCACCTCTAATGGAAGTCATGTAGTAATTATTAACTCCATTGTCCTGACCTTCAATGTCACATGCATCATATGTCTAAACAAAAGTCCTGACCTTTAATGTCATATGTGTCACATGTCTACACAAAGTACACAACAAAAGTATTATCATAGCTGAGGATACCTTAGTGAAAAACAATGACCTTTGACTTTCTGTTTTGGATGGTCAATGTTAGTGCTAAAGTCCATGACGTTACAAAATGTTATAGGGTTCCAGATCACTCAGATCTGGAAGTTTCTGTTGTAAGAGAATAATTTAAACAAGGATGCACTACCAAGAAATTCCACAGCTATTTTCTCCTTTCATAACACAGCTGGGGTATGAAGAGAAGGGTGGGCAGAGTTTATTCTCGCTGAAATCATATCAAGCTATGATGAATATGTGAACACAAGATTCGGTTAGCTTAGATAACAAAACTCAACTCACCAATTTATTTAGCTGGTAAAAGGTAAATAAACACAACTGTGAGGTCTTTATACTATGGAAACGCTAAGAAATGTTTAGAGAACATTGCAAAGTTGATTTGTAGTGTGTCATATTGCAACAATTCTATAAGACTCAACACTTCCAAATCTGAGCAATCTGGAATCCTATAAATCTTGTAATGTCTTGGACAATAGAGCTCAGACCGAGCTTCCAAAACAAGATTTAGTATTATAGTGTCCCCAGATAGTATGATAGTTGCTGGTTTTGTATGCAATATAAATCAAAACTTTGACAAGATGTTACTAACACTGTTCTATCAACAACTGCAAATATGAAAACCTGAGAAGGCACACTTAAAATCTTGAGTGACCAAACAGCTACTATTGTGCTAAGGTGGCATAAAATGCAACTCAAATCTATATTAAGAGACATAAAACTTACAATCTTTGGAGCTTTAAACAAACCAAAACCACAAAAAGTCTTCCTATGCTAATTGTATCTAAAACAATGCCAAAACCTACAATAAATCTCAACAACAACAAAAATCCACACAAAAATTAGTGAAACATGAAAACGAGAAATATATATAAATAAAAAATAAAAACCCTATATCTCAATTGTAATATACAGTGCAGCAAAATATAAAATCTAAATTCATTCAATGGGCATAATGTCTGATGAAATTATGATGAACTCATGTTTCAAAAGGTCGTCAAGCACAAAAATGTGAAATAATATATATTTACCATGTGTGCAAAAAGAAATTTGAGTATTACAACTAAAAAGACCATTTTTTAAAAAACTATTGTCACTTAATTTCTTAAAATTCAGCAAAATCTCAATGCTGGTAGTGACTAAAACAAATATTTCAAAAAGGCAACTCGAATTCAGACTTTTCATGACAACACATTATATTACAGTAAAAACATCTTGTAAGACCACTGCCATGAGAACCCACCTGTTTTGAGAAACCAGATTTTCAATGCACAGATTTACCGATTATATTGTGTTATGATGTCTCATGAGAGAGTGCCTGTCTTGAGAGACCATAATTGATATCAATATTTGAGAACTTAGATACTGTATGTGTATGAGTATAGTACCCATAGAAATACAATCGTAACAAAAATGCCAATGTAACGTGCTGTCTGATTGGTAAAATGTCACAGTTTGCAACAGTAAAATCTATGGTATGCTGTTGGAAATTTACACATCATTGTGATGTCATAACTCAGTGTGACTAGTACCACTGAGAATTACAATAATGGTTATATTTTGAAATGTTTGTCTAAAGTGTGTTAGAATGAGGACTTTTTTTTTGTTGCATTGCTTGTAAAGCTCAATTTGTGATGCCCCCCCCCCCAAGTAATGTCCTCAGATCCTCGAATACTAGACAAATATTTTTTTTATCCTACACATAATAAACCAAGCTATGTCATCAAATAATGCGTCAGTTTATCAATGTCTCTGCTGTTCATTCTAAGAACACTTTTAAGCAAAAAAGTGTAAACTATGACCCGTTAATGCATTATACACAGACAACACCAGTTTCTTGTGTTACACATCTACAATAACAATGTTTCCAACTCACATTCAGGGTGTCCACACCTGTGAATTTTTTCACAACTGCAGAATTTTCAGCTTGCAGTTCTGCAGCAGATTTTCTTAGGTCATTTTTATGTTTGTTAAATATCTTAGCACTTCACAGAATTTTGTAAGCACTTTTTGACATCAATACTAAAATTTTATATCTTGGCGGCTGAATTTAAATTACATGTAGATTGTGATGTAAAAGTACATGTAGATAATACTAGACTGAGTGTAAAGTAAAATGTTTGGAAGGAGATAATTTACCTCATACTCCTGTTCTTTAAAGAAAATGAATTTCATGTGAGGTGAAGTTTTAGAGGTTTTATATTGTGGATTTGGTGTGAAATTTTAAGATTTTTCATTAAATTTTTGTTTGTTTGTTTGTTTTTGTGGGTTTAATGCCATTTTTCAGCACATGATAGGCTACACATGGCAGCTAGTATATTTGGTGGAGGAAGAACCTGGGAAAACCACAGGAAGAACCACCAACCCACAGGAAGCTACTGGCAAGCTTTCTCACATACCCACATTGGCCGAGCCTGAGACTCAAACCCAGCAGACAGAGGCAAGATGTTTGAGTGATCTATAAAGGCAAGCGCCTTAGATTATGCAGCCCCCCAGGGCCCCTTCAATTCCTTTTTGTCATTATGTCAAAAAAGTCAATCAAAATGACCTGATACTGAGATTTTCAATCAAGTATCAGAATGGGTTTGTTCTCTTGACAGATTTCTATCTCTAAAGCTGCATTTAGTAAGCATATGATTAAGTTGCTTGCTTTGTATTTAAAGTCAACTGTATGAAAACTTTACCAAGGACTTGTCATTAATAAACACCAGGAAAAACACTGAACAAGAATCAAGTCTGTGAATTTAGCAAGGCAACCTTATTTGTGAATATATCATTGACATCAAGGTTTATGATGCAACATATTCTCAACATAAATTGACAATCATTAATCTGCAAACCTTTTGCGTTAAGTATTTATTTACTATATGTTTGCCAATAGTGGCCCAAAAATATGATGATCACTGTATTTCAATATACGATAAATGCAAGAAGGCATCCTGGTTGAGTCTGTCAATAACAGATGATTTTAGCTGATCTTTAAGATGTCTGTAATAAACTCATCAATGCTTTACAAAAATAAATGTCTCCTAGATCTGTCTTCAAATTTGCTAGGAGATTCATTAAATGGTAGTCTCAAAATACAATATAATCAAGCAAACATTTTACCCTGATGTAAAGGAAATACATTCTACTTATCTGAAATTCATTGCTAACCATTAGACCTCATCAAGGTTATCGGACATGTCCAGATTAAATCATTAAATTGTATGCAATAATAAAGTGTTTAAACATGAATATAGACAACTGCCATCAGTTTAGGAGCCGCGGTGGCTCAGTGGTTAGCGTGCCGGACTCACGACCGAAAGGGTGCGGGTTCAATCCTACCATTGGACCAGCCTTGGTCAGCTACCGTGGTGTGTCCTTGGGCAAGGCACTTTACTCCAATTGGCTCGGCACTAAATAACTTAATTGTGTTGCTGTGCCGTAAAGCACCAAAGCAAAGCAAAGCCATCAGTTTACTGAACAGTTTCCTTTGTCATGATCGTCCCTTTAAATGAGTTAATTTTGCGAGAATTTCTGTACATAAATAACAAAATGATTCAATGCAAAAAGAAAAAGTGAGGAAATATGTTCAAACTGTAATAATGTCAATTTGTAAATCATAACTTGTGACAAAACAATTCATTTGAAAAGAGAATTCATAAATCTAAATATTTACATAAAAATAATAACAAGAAACAAACCATTTAGGCAGCTTACCTAAAAAGAGTAAACATGCACAATTAGAACTTAAAAGTATGGCACATAAAGGATTAAAGGATTATCATATATACACGCTTATAAGTTGAGTCCAACTACAAACTGCACAGATCCAGATCTACCATCACATAATGCTCTGGCAGATTAGGGTCTGTTTTGTTTGTTGTACTTATTACACCTAACAAACTCCACAGACCCAGATATGTTGCCCATTATGCGATGGCAGATTTGGGTCTGTGCAGTTTGCACACAGACTCGACTTAAAAGCGAGTATATTGGGTATATCAGTGAATATGATCAAGAGCTCTGTGGATTTTTAATACAATCTTTATTTGAAAAAAATGTCTGGAACTATAAAGAACCTGGCATCTAACCTGTTTGAGCAATGACGAGTTAGCAAAAATTCTATGGTCCATTTTTTGGGAAATAGGAGGGTAATTATCTTTTCCATCATCTTCAGCTAAAATTTGAAGTTCATAACAAACTTAAAAGAATAAAGGTTATGACACTATTATCTGTAGTCAATTTAAGATGGTAATATAAAGTAAGACCAAATAATAAGGTCACCTAAATATCTACGATGTGACTAAACTTGATTTTATTTGAAAACTGCAGCACTGACAAAAATATCAGGAATTATATATAGAACAAACTGCTTTCTAGCACCATGTTTTATGTCCACTCAATCAATGGTATCACAAGAATCTCCACTACATGGATTTGGAACTAGTAAACAAAATAGCAATGACTGGCCCTCAATGACAGGACTGTGTGTAAAGTTGAATAAATACGGTTGATGCCTAATGGATATCTACACCAATATGCTGAATATCTACTGTGGGCCAAATCTGTTAAGAATCTGAAATGGGGAATAGAAACGATTAATTAAAGGTATGATTTTTAAAATGTGTCAACCATGTCCAGTTGGCTCCCAAAGAAAATTTGAACTGCCAGACTTGTACTATTTTTGAAGCCCCATTTTACACAAAAGTTGAATGAAACTTTGACACAGGTGTGACACAAAAAGAAAACTACAGCATCTAGATAGATTTGTTAGGGATAACTTGTGGTTCACAACAACAAAGTCAGTTTTCTTAGCTAAACTACCTAGAGTATACTTTGTAAGAGGAACCGAGTCTAAGCCGTTTTCAAATGGGCACACACTGTACAGGACTATAATATTGTATATCACTGTAAATGGGTACACAGGTACATGGCCACATGTTTGTAGATCACTGTACATGGGTGCACAGGTACATGGCCACATACTGTATATCACTGTAAATGGATACACATGTACATGACAACATATTGTATATCACTGTAAATGGATACACATGTACATGACTACATATTTGTATATCACTGTAAATGGGTACACATGTACATGACCACATATTGTATATCACCGTAAATGGGTACACACCATACATGACCACACGCTTGTAGATCACTGTAAATTGGTACACACCATACATGACCACACGCTTGTATATCCCCGTAAATGGGTACACACCATACTTGACCACATGCTTGTAGATCACTGTAAATGGGTACACAGGTACATGACCACATATTGTATATCACTCTAAATAGGTACACGTGTACATGGCCACATATTGTATATCACTGTACAAACAAATGACCTTGAACAAATTATACATTTCCCTTCAACAACAAGGAAAAAATTAAACAGGACCAGCACATGATATACGTGTAATTTAAATGTATAAAATCAACAGAATATGGTAATTTGCATGAATATTCTCTTGTAAAATAACCCATATGTTAAAATTATTGAAAGTCATGTACGAATGTATAATGACATATTCACAATGTTAATCTTCAATAAATTCAGTAGATGGCAATTACATTTTCCAGTCTATAAAATGTAAAAATGCACAAAAATGATTTTTCCTCCACCAAGATAAAATGAGATTTACATAAACTTCTAACAATCTCATTTAAGTGGGATTTTACACAGACTTGCCTTAATGTCATGAAAAACATTGGATCAAAAATTGTGTGGACGGTTTTCAAACTACTAATTTGCCATTATGGCAAAATAAAATAATCAGATGCAAATGTAGCAAAATATTAGTTAAATCAGGAGGAATATTCATCAATAATTTAAAAAAGAAAACAAATTAATTTGACAGTTTTATATACAAACAAATGTGGATTATTCTAAAGATCATACAAATGTTAAATTTGAAAAGTCTAACCCTGACTGATCCAAATTCGATACTGCAGTACACCTAATGATCAAATTCAACTTTAACCAAGTAATCAATGCTGCAAAAACTTAGCAAATACACAAACTTGTGTTTAAAACACCACTCCATAAAGGTGGCTGTTATGAGCATGTATTATGTGTATTCTAGTAATGACATGGTTAGAAGTGAAATTAACTGTTAAAATTTTAGGTTTTTTTTTTAGTTTTTTCTCTCAAGGTTTTAACATATTTTTTTGAGGTTCAAGACACAAAGCAGTTATAAGATCATCCCCATGGTGAGCATAACATTTATTACAAATCTGAATATCCCATAAAAAGAAAAGGGACTCTGTTACGGAGTGGTGAAGAGACCATTCTGTGAGGATTGTTTGGCCCAACCTGGACAGACTGTCTGCTAATTTTCTTATTTCCCGGAATGTGGCGCTTTATGAGGAATGTGGCTGGCTCGAGGGTTATTCCTTCCGAGGCATCCAGCAAAGAAGTTTCCACCTCCATGCAAAGAGAAGGGGCATGTGAGCCTCCTTGACGTCAGAGATACACTATGATGGACATGTTGTCGGATACCATGACACAATGGCCCCCCACTCTGTCGACACACCCAAAAACACTTCTGATAAAAGAATCATAATCCGAACAAAGGTCGAAGCAAACGGATTTCAAACTGTGCAAAGATTGAAGTGAACACAATGCTAACGTTGTTGATGATCCGACAATGATATGCCATTATGGGTCTATCAAATGAATGATAGAATAAAACAACTGCATGTCTTTAATTTGCATAATTTGCCTGCTTTCTCGACCACTAGGCTAATCTGATGAAAAACTGTTTGCAAAAAAGCATTTTTTGTGGGGTCAGGGTAGAGCCGTTCGTCATTTTTTCAAATTTTTGTTTTTTCTTTTTATTTAGGTTTCCTTCATTTTTGGGGGGCTTATTTTAGGTTTCTAAGGTCAAAATGAAATGTTAGGGTTTTTGAGGTCTGCAGTGGATCCTGTAATGAACACAGCTTCAAGTACATAATACAGTGTATATGCATGTCTACACATGCAAATTCTTAAAACAAGTATAAAGAAATGATCATGCTTCCTATGTATTCACAGGTGCATTCGTGTCAGATATTATTAAAATGTAAATCTTCATTTGCTTCAGATGCCAATAACATCTACCTGAATATTACATGTGCAACAAGCTACCATATATACTCACTTATAAGTCAAATAGAACTGCAAACATCATAGACGCTGATCTGCCATTGCATAATGCACTGGCAGATCAGGGTCTATGCTGTTTGTTCTACTGATTACGCTGATGCATTATGCAATGGCAGATCTGGGTCTATGCAGTTTGCAGTTGGACCAGACTTAAAAGTGAGTATATAAGGTAATAAAACATATTTTCAAAATAAAGTTGACAAGAACCATCAACATGTAAACTCCTACCATTGAGACAAAAGATTTAATAATTAAATTTATGTAGATGTTACTTAATGCTACTGATTCCCCCCCCCCTCAACAACCCTTGATAATTTAGCAGTAAAATGGAAAACAGTACACCTTGCAGACATGCTAGCTGATGGTTTTTCCCAAACATGTTTTTCTAATTTTTCAGCATAGCATTTAGTTATTCAAATAAGTATATAATTTTAAAAGGGCAAAATTGTTAGCTAACGAATGATTTCAGATTACTTTAGGTAAAGGTTATTGTAATGCTTTATGTAAGCCATAAAGTGGGCAACAACTTGAAGGAAAAAAACAGCTTGCACAAACTAATTTTATTAAATATAAAAGTTGTAAAGAACTCGGTACTTACAGAAGTTCTGCTTTTTCAACACTTTTGAATAGGATAAATTCTCACTTTCCTTTCGGCAATTGATAACTTTCCCCAATGCTTAATGACTTGTGAAATCAGTAACTGTCCATAGCTGCGATGATGTTCAATTTATTCTCCATATGCAACAAGATGACAATTGGTAGAAAGTAACTTTAAGTTTTAGCAGTTTTTAAAACTTTCTGATTTAATTTTTGATATAATCTGAATTCATATGAAAAGTAGCAGTACCTCAGACCATCTAGGTTACAATTTAATTTACATAATGAATCTTTTACAGTTATCTTGCCGTGGATAAAAGCAGTAGGTTTAAGAAATAGGTTAAAAAATCGTACAGCTTATAAACTGGTTCCTCATATATTTCCATACTTTGAATTCCTCTTCATTATTTACTATATAGTTTAACATGTCTGTGTGAGTTTCTTAACAGTTCCCAGAAAACTTTATGGCAAAAGCAAATCAGTAGACCAATGTATTTGCAATAGACAGGATGAACTTAGTGAAGTCATAACTATATCAATCATGTAGCCCAGACTATTGATGCAAATGTTTTAAATTAATCTTCTGTATCTATAATACTGATCAGTGGATTTGAAAGCAATTCTGGCATATATTTCCATTCACTTAGTTATTCAGTCAATGCACATATGCAAAAAAAAAGTTCATTTTTCTTTAAGATGTTCGCTCACAATACAAAGTGTACAGCTATAACAGGAACTATATTACTCAGTAAAGCAGTTGCTGATTTTATTAAAACGGTGGTTACTAAAAGATCTCGATTGAAGTAGTCTACAAAGGTCTGTGGTAATTCAATTAAGGTAGGCTTACTGCAGATTTGATAGTAAAATTCAACAAATGTCATTATTAGATACAAACAAAATCAAACATAAAAACACATAAAAGTGGACCACACATAAAAGTATATAAAAGTGGACAAACAAGCAAAACATAATAAACAGAGACAGAGAATATTAACCAATTAAAACTTCATTCTAAGAAGTCTAAATTCAGGACTGATACTGTACAATCTTTGAAATCTTTAGGGATGATTGCTTGTGAAATGTTGTTGTTATGGGTTTAATGCCATTTTTCAGCACATGATAGGCTATACATGGCAGCCAGTATATTTGGTGGAAGAACCCTGTAAAACCCTGGAAAGAACCACCAATCCACGGGAAGTTACTTGCAAGCTTTCTCACATACCCATGTTGGCTGAGCCCGAGACAAAATCCACGAGGACAAAGGTAAGATGTCAGTGATCTGTAAAGGTGAGCGCCTTAGACCACTCGTCCAACTGGGGCCCCATGAAATGTTGTAGAATGTAACTTGTTCAAAACATATTTAATATAACTAAGGGTCTGCACAGTTCAAAATCATGTAATGATGAATAGTTTGAATATCTACCCCCAAGTAACAGTTATTACATAAAATATATGGGAAAATGTACCCCGTCACAATTGTCCAAAAACAAATATTTGCTGAAGTAATAATTAACAAGAGGCTCAACAGGGCCTAATATCACTCATCTGGGTAGTTGACATATATCAGCTTTTGAATGCAAATTTATACAGGTACTGAAACTTTAGAGGTGAAAGAAAAGCTAGAAGCACATAGCTGCTACATGGTCTATTAATTTTTGTGTGATTTATCTTTTTTCCTAGACCATATACATAGGATCAATTTCTCTGCAAAAAAGGACCAGAGATTTATACAACCAGCATTTTCCCCTGGATCACTCCCAGCCCCTGGGGACTTGGTCCTAATTCATAACTTGGAAACTGTTCATAGCCATACGCTTAAAGTATACACACTTACTTGGCGTTACAAAGAGAATTAATCTATGAAGTCAACATGGATTCATTTTTCTGTCCTTATCCCCTTGGACCCTGCCCTAGGTGTCGTAACTAAGAAACCATTACAATGTGCACCTAATGGGAGCTGTGGTGGCTCCGTGATTAAGGTGCTAGACACATCACCAGAAGGTTGCAGGTATGACTCTAACCCTCTGTGACTAACCTGCATCAGCTACCAAATTTCTCAGGAATCTTTTTAAGGTCATGGGTTTCTTTGCTCCTAGTAATTAAATATAGAAGTGCTTCAGGAGGAAAGCATATTGGGTTATTAAATTTGTTCATTATTAAAAGCTAAAATATAAAAAATATGCATTTTAATTAATTTGTGAGTAATTGCAGTAAATACATGATATGCCTTAAATTAATGCACAATATAAGTGATGACATATAATGCACAATATAAGTGATGACATATAAGCAACAAATGTTTCAGGTATTTTAACATGGCAGTATTAGTATTTGTTCGAGTCCCCATAGTCTGAGTTTCTTGTGACCCTTCTCACCCCATTTTAGATATTTGGGACGTTTATGTTGGTGTGTGGAGTCAGAACACATTGCCCATCGAAAAGTTGGAATTCGCAGATGCCACATGGTGTCTGCATAGGGTAGCCACTTACTAGCGAGCCTAGCTAACTTAAATGACCTTACATCAAGCCATACCTGCATCAAATCAATTGGAGGATTTATTTTCTCAGAAATTGCGAGTATAGCATTTGTTATATGTTTAATCTGCTGACAGATGAGACGAAACTACAGCAATGATGAAATGTGATCTGGCGCTCGCTATTTGCATTGCTAGTCACGTGACTACCCAAATCTCACAACCTACATGTCCATGACATCAAAGGTCCAGTAGTCACGTGATACTAACAAAAACCTCCTTTTCAATGTTGTTGTACAAAAAATTTTAAAATACTAAATGAAAGTCACGTAATATTTGTACAAAACTGAAAGGAAACGTAATTCTCAACATATATATTCTGTGAACAACTGTCAGAAACTTGTTGATGTCACAGAAAGCCAGACTCATCAAGCTGAGTGCACATGTCAATGATATTTTTGTTGGCATCACATGACTACAGTGTTATGTGTACTTTCGTTTTTTTACAAACATTACGTGACTTTCATTTTTTTTTCAAAAACAATTTTTTTTGTAGAATAACATTGGGAAGGGGTTTTTTTTTTTCAAAAACAATTTTTTTTGTAGAATAACATTGGGAAGGGGTTTTTCGTTGGTATCATGTGACTATTGAACCTCTGATGTCATGGACAGGTTGTGAGAGTTGGGTAGTCACGTGACTAATAATGCAAATGGCGAGTACCAGGCTCAATTTCATAATCGCTGTAGTTTAATCTCATCAGTTGTCGGATTAAACAAATAACAAATGCTATACTTGCAATTTATGTGAAAAATAAATCCTCCTCCTATTGATTTGATGCAGGTATGGCTTGATGTATGGTCATTTAAGTTTGCTAGGCTCACTAGTTAGCGGCTACCCTATGCTGACATCATACAGTGTTGGCGAATTTCAACTTCTCAATAGGATATACATTTTGACCAAACACCCCAACATAAATGTCCAAATATCTAAATTGGGGTGGGAAGGGTCAGAGGAAACTTGTGACTAGATCAAACGCGCAAGATTTTTTCATCAAGTTGCTCTTTTGTGCCGGTTTCTATTCGATATCAATTGCATCATATGCCGAAAACCAGGCATAAATTAAAAATCATTTTTGACCACATCATGCATATTTTATAAATTACAAAAAAAAACACCGGGTATAATATTTTAATTGTACTGCCATCTGACCCTCCCACACCATCATTTCTGGAATAGCCCTAAGCAGTTTTTTGAAGAAGCTGTAAACAACAATTATGAACAGATGACACATGAAGGACAATGGATGCACTACACACAGCAAAAAAAGGAACGTACCATAAGCTCACATGAAACTTATGGCCAGGTGAGCTAAAACTAAAAAAATTTGCAAAGGCTGAAGATCAAAGACTCCTACTGCAAAACACACAAAGAAAAGTGGACATCAGTGAATTATTTCAGTATGACACCTTTAATGAGATCACACCAGTTGTCTTGCTTTGAATCAGATGTTGCTGTCTTGAAATACTCGTTTTATTCTAAGCAAGTTTTTGCCTCTATTTTTGCTATAATACTATGTAACACACCTAAAAGGCACTAAAATAGTAGCTAATTACCTTAGCTGTTTTTTGGTCTTGATTTTTTTCTCTCCAAATTTCAAAAAGAAATTTCCATCGGCTGAGAGGGGCAGAGTTTTAAAGCTAATGCAGAAAACCCCGAAGTGATTAAAATGTCCATGACGTGAGATGGTGAGATTGTAACTAGTCTGACAATACATCTCTAGGTCAAACAAACCATACTGATCGCAATATGATGGGCATGCAACAGCCAATATCTGACATCACTAAATGCTGCATCAAAGGAACCTCAGTGGTTAAGGCATTTGACTCATGACCAGAAAGATGCAGGCTCAAACCCCCCCCCCCTCCCAGTGGATCAGCCTGGATTAGCTACTGTGGTGTGTCCCTGGGCAAGGAACTTTACTTGCCTTGGTGAGATATAACCTTCAAAGTGATGCTGTGCCACAAAACACAAAAACCAGACCAAACCATCATTGGATCTGGGTCTATGCAGTTTATTTGAAACTACAGGTAGAATTCAAAATGTAGGTCCTGGCCTGCTAGTGCATTAGGTGAGAAAAGATTTGGTTCTACACTGTTAATAAATGGATATGATGTACAAGAGCAAATATAGTACACTGTCCAACATTTTCCAATAAAAAGTTTTCATTTTTATATGGAAAACCTGTATCCTGTGGACAGGGGACACTAACTGTGGTGCAAACTTATCATGTTCATTGGAATTTATAAGAAAATTAAGGAGCTGTGTGGTTCTGTGGTTAGTGTGCTGGACTTTGGTGCAGGTTCAAATCCTACTATTGATCAGCCAGTATCAGCTTCAACTGCGTGTCTCTGCGCAAGGTACTTTACTCCAATGACCCCCAAACTAAATGACCTTTAAGTGTTCCCATGTCTTGAAACACCAAATCAAACTTAAAAAGAAATTTTCTCTGCCAAATGTTGATATATGTGACTCTCTTTTCAAACAAAAAATGTTCAATATACACTGTATATCTGCTTTGAACATGAATTTTGTATATTACAGAAGCAATTTAAATTATTGCACCCAGAAAAACAAATGAGACAGGAAAACAGCATCTTATCAACATCCTAATAAATCTGAATCTTATCTTTGGCAAAAGTTAATAAATGCAGATCGGTCAATTCAAGATGCAAATCAATTCAAAAGATATAGTAAAATAAACATCTTTACAAAATACTTTATATACAAGACAGACCAAGTGGGTGCTTTATTCTCCTTCAAAGACAGGTTTCACTGTCATAAATTTGAGATGGTACAGTATAATTCTAATGCACCAACAAATCTCTCAAAAGGTATGGAGAGCTGCAATAGCTAAATAGTTAAGGCATGGTACATGTGACCAGAAGGGTGCAGGTTTGATTCCCACCATAGGATCAGCCAGGATCAGCTACTTTGGCCTGTCCCTAAGCAAGGCACTTTATTCAACTTCCTTCAGTACAATAAAACCTTGAAAGTGTTGATATGCCACAGAACACCAAAAGAGATAAAAATAACAATAAAAAAAACTCCCACAGGGTAAATCTAGTACAGAAAAGACTTTCAAACCTATAACTCCTGATTACAATTAAAAAAAATTACTAGGCATACAAAATACCTGATTATTAAAAAATAATTGATATAATGTTCTCTCAAGTTTTACCATTTCAAAGATTTTTATTATTAGAATGTCATTTAGTCACCATCTTAATGTCATAGCCCTCTGTAATGTTTTGAGGACAGTTTCTAAAAATGATTCAGCTATATTTACAGCTATAACATTACACTAACAATGACTTCTGGAACCAGAAGTTGTTTTTCCAGGTGTTCTCCAACACCAAAAATGGTCCCCTGTTCAAATGAAAAATATTTTAAAATAATGTACAACCCAAATTGTACAAATCTAGTTGCAAATATTTAGTTCCCCGCTAGTTTTATTCATTTCCAAAATAATGGGCCTCAGCCCCATTGCAGATCACCCTAGAAAAATTCCTTGAAATTATTGCGCAGAAACCACATTGGCAATAGATGGATGGACAACAACATAACATAACACGCTCCACCTTATGGCAGGCATATAAAAAGCTAAGAACTCAATACATATATTCAAGTCATGTAGAAATATTTATAAATGAAAATCTTAACACAATATCCACTTCTAACAGATGCAAATTACAAACTACAACTATGCTAAAGTAACCAACTAACTTTAATGCATTTTGTAAACATTCAAACATTACAAGAGATTCTCGTATTTTTATGCCCACCTTTTACGTAGCATAAAAGTTAAAAACTTTAACACTCGCGTCAAACTAGGGTCTTAACACAAGTATCAATGGATATTCAGACAGATGGATATACGTACATATGGATGAATGGTCATGTACACAGATGCCAAATAGATCGCTATGTCAAGCATCCTTCAAGGTGGGCTCGACAAAAACCACTTCTGTGTAATGGCCACCAACTTCATTTCTAAATTGTGCTGTAAATATTTCAAGAATAAATAATGCCATTGTACAAATAAAACACACTGAGCTATTTTATGTGTCGACCAATTATGACCATAATTTATTCATTTGGCAATGGCTTATACTGTAGACAAAGTTCATTTATGATAAATATACTGAAAAAATGGTCCAATTCAAAAATAATAATAATAAATTTTTTAAATTCTTTGGTAATAGAGATAAATACATAATAATTTACCATTTACATTAAAAAAATTATGTACCTAAATTATGATAAAGAGTATTTTTATTCCAAGTTTAGCACATTATGTAAATGTTCTGTAATATTTATATTATATTATAGAATTTTATAAGACTGATTCATATTCTTAATCACATATTAGTATATAATGTGATAGTGAACTAACCCTAACTTGATGACTATCCATAATGTACCATAGATTCTCGCTTTTAAGTCAAGGCCAACTGCAAACAACAGAGACCCTGATCTGCCATCACATAATGCACCAGCAGATCAGGGTTTATGTTGTTTGTTTTACTAATTACTCCTAACAAACTGTGTAGACCCAGATCTGCCAGTACCTTTTGTGATGGCAGATCTGGGTCTATGCAGTTTGCATTTGGACTTAACTGAAGCGAGTGTATACAGTACACGAGGCAAGAACTGTCAAACATACAGCATGATCAGCTAGATTTCATTAAAGTTTAAGTTGGGGGTGAGATAAAATGTACACTAATATTTTATGAGCTTATACATATCTTTGAAGGGCTTATCAATACTAAAGCCAATTAAGCAGAAGTAGATGCAGAGCTAATCTTAGTATGGTGATTCAATAAATTAAAAAAACTCACATTATGAAAAAATGAGTGACTATCAGAATGAGCTGCAATACAGCTCTAAAAATGCAACAAAAGATATTATGGAAATCAATGCCCAAAATCATACAATCTCTGCCCTCTATCATAAAAAAATAGTTCAGGTTTCGCTTTCACAGAATGTCTCAACTTTTTTTTCTGAGTAAGCCTCAGTTCAAATTTTGCATGCTGATTATTTGTAAACTACAACAGGATAAGTAAGTGCATCAAACCTAAATTTTTAAATAAGTTATTTATTTTGGGGTATAACATAGAGATACTGACCTTAAATTGGATTTCACATAAATTTTACTGATGGACAAAATTTAGAGCCATTTACATACTTAAGATGAGAATGTTTTATGGCCGTCTTATAAAGATGTCTATCATACAGGTGGTTGTTATATGGAGGTTAATTTAAAACAAAATGCATTATGTTGGGTCTTGGAAAATGTGGCCATCATATAAAGATGGTTGTCATACAGAGGTGGCTGTTAGAGCTGGATTGACTGTAATATGATTGTCCTTAGTCCCAATCCAATTGTTCTGGATTATCTGGCATCACAACCTGCAAAATCTTCTGTACCAGTATTGTGAGTTTGCCTGCAAAACATAACAAGAATGTTACTGATTAGCAATACAACAAGTTAAACCTTAAACATTATATAATATTGTTAATTTTAGTAAGACCATAAAGTTTGTTACTATTTTTTAGTAATAAAACCTACATTCAGAAAATAATATATTGGACACTATGCCATAAGCCCAAAATCAGCAAAAAGGTTTCAAAAGGATAAATTACAACAAATAAATAATAAAGTACCCTGTCTAACAGAATGCAGTGCCAAATTAAAACTCTGTAAAAATGTTGTAAGATTGAAAGCACACAATTTTGGCACTAGGAAAATATCTTGTTATATAATTCATAGAACCACCAGCAGTAACTACAGGACTCAAAACAGCAAAAGAAAAAGTGCTTAGAATTGGTTTTTGGGAAGCTCAGAAGTCGCCTTTTTAATGTATGTGAGTGATTCCATTTTGCCTTCTACTTTGGAGATGAATTGAGTTGTACCCTTGTACAATTTAGTCCCTTCCCTACCATGTTTACCTTTGATCCCTGAAGCACCTTATCCAGGTATTAATACAGAGTAAACACCCCATGGAGTCCTAACATAGTAGCATACAGCACTTTCTGACAAGTTTACCTTTCTGACACACACACACACACACACTGCAAGTGATTGGTTTCATTGAAAAGTTGTCCAGAAGGACTATATCCCTAAACAAGTACTGCTGCTTTCTTCCTAGAAGACACACTCTCTTTATTGTTTATTCTGGGGGTGGGGGCCAGCACTCAATCCCAAAGTCAAGCTGAGCAAACAAAAACTGTTTCTTCCTCAAGGGTGATAACAGCTGATCTCTCCTGGAAGGTGCTGTCCCTCCCTCTTGTATACGGGGGGGGATACACTCTGAGATCCTTGGGACTTGGGATTAAGAGGGAGAGGAGGAAGAATGCACTTCCTTCCTCTCTTTATATGTACACCTGTTTTCTGTGAAGTCCCAGATACTGCTGTACCATAAACAACAAGGTGGGCATCTGTCCATTTGTGTACATGAAAGACATGTGGTGCGTGTGTCCAATTGGGCATATTTGTACCCATGCTTACCCCCACTTTACGACATTTTAAATTAAATAAAACTTGTAAAATAAATTTTTGGATGACAAAAACTGATGTTTAATAACAACAAGAACAGGAGGAGGGTACATCTGGCACGGACGATGGTTTTTCCATTGTGGAAAGGTAAGCTACACAATAGTGACAGGTAAACAAAGTACTGATAGTAAAATGATCATTTTAAAAATTATAACTGAATTTTGAATATTTTCCAGTGACAAACAATTTGATCCTTATTTTGTCCCTCTGGGTACCTACAGGAGGGTGCCTGAAATATCTCCATATAAATCCATAACTGAGTGTTGGGTGATTAATATCGTCAAGAGGCCACACTGATTAAGTAATCACAGTCTAAACTACCAGCCCTCAGGGTGAACCCTTAAAGAAACAAGAATTTTAAATGTTTGTATTTTGTCAACACACCAACATAGGGTAGTGGTTTCTTCAGCTTGACACACTATATGCCTATGATCTTGTATTACACTTTCTCATCGGTTTGAAAAAGAAATGGACACTCAAGGTAGAGCATGTGACAGTTGCTTCTGTTGCCTAACTTTAGCTAAAGGAATGTGGCAAGTTAAAATAATTAAACCAATCACAATTGTTGTTTCATACTATACTGGCATTTAGGTAATGGCTAAACAAACAATTTAAAGTACTGGATTAACAAGAACATAAACTGTAATGATGTAAACTCATATAAACATAAAATATGGACAAATTTCTGGTTAGGGATGACCAACTATTAGCAAGCTGACAGACAGCAAGACACTGTAAGAAAAGGAAATCGTTCAATAATCTTTTATTTGCTGACCTCAAAAAAATTAAATATGTGAAACAGATTAAATATACGTCTGTGACATTTTCCATTAATAGTACTGATGCTGAATTACAAGCACTGTGTGCAATTAGGGCTAACAATATAGATATAACAAAAGTTGTTGAATTATTTGATTACTGCAATTTTGGGGGCAACTGCAATAATTTACTAGGCACCCAGAAAAATGTGCTGGACAACCACATTTTCAAAGATGGTTGCCCAGGGACAACCATAGATTTTCAACAATTTTCAACCCCTGCTAAAATATTAACAGTCTCCAAGTTATTAATAACAAGTTCAGATTCCTGATTTGAGTCCTAAATCCCAGCAGAAGGAACTTTAATGAAATCCGTTAGTATCTTACGATGTGCCTTGGTCTTTAGCATGCCTGAACTGATTTCTGATCAAGGCGGTTAGGCAGTGTGAAAGGCACATGAAAATGGTTCACAGACCAACAAAAATACACCTTTGTGACCAAAACTAACACAGACAACCTTACTGAGAACAAAACACGACCAGATCTCATTCAGATTATTCACAACACAAGTTCTCACACACAGTTATTATCAAACTGCACGACAGATGGTCTGTTTTGCATGATTACACACTTGCTTGGCTTGGTAGCAGTACTTGCTCATAATCATACTTAACTAAGATCTAGATGATATAAGCCTATTTACCATGTTTGCTCAAAACTGTGTCAAAAATAGTGTCTTTAGAGTGATAAAAATCTCAACTAATCATATGCAAGATCACCTCATAAATATGTGTGGATCTAGCTCATTATCAATCTCATCTGAGATCTTGATGATATAAGACCATATTTGAATATGAGCAAAATAAAAAAAAAAATTTGGCCTCCAGAGTGCTAACAAGCAAATGATGGATGGATGCAGGCTCAAACCGTAAACTCACTTGGCCTTATGGCCAGGTGACCTAAAAAAGCTTAAAACTGTAGACAGTACCACAGACCCACCCATCATACATTGATTCCATCAAATGCAGTGTCAACCTTACCGAGAACAAAACATGACCAGACCTCATTCAGATTATTCACAACACAAGTTCTCACACACAGTTATTATCAAACTGCACGAGAGATGGTCCGTTTTGCATGATTACACACTTGCTTGGCTTGGCAGCAGCACTGATCATGTCATTAATATGTGTGGATCTTGCTCATAATCATACTCAACTAAGATCTAGATGATATAAGCCTATTTACCATGTTTGCTCAAAATTGTATCAAAAATAGTGTCTTTCGAGTGATAAAAAACTCAACCAATCATATGCAAGATCACCTTCTTAATATGAGTGGATCTAGCTCATTATCAATCTCATCTGAGATCTTGATGATATAAGACCCGATTTGAATATGAGCAAAATCAAATAAAAAATATGGCCTCCAGAGTGCTAACAAGCAATTGATGGATGGATGCAGGGTCAAACCATAAGCTCACCTGGCCTAAAAAAGCTTAAAACTGTAGACAGTACCACAGACCCACCCGTCATACATTGATTCCATCAAATACAGTGTCAAGCTGTGAATGGCATTAAGCAGCCAAAACACAAATCTTTGCACTTTACTTTTCCAACTCTAGTCACAGAGTAATACTGTTCCAAAGTTGAATGCAGTGACTGATGCTATAGTTATATGACTTCCCAAAAACTTTAACTCAAAACTGTAACATTGTTAACAAAATCTTAAGAAAGCCATCACTGCAACACATGCCACAGAGAAAGTGATACCTATGTCTCCCTATTTACAAACTCAACAAATCTTGCAAATTTCGAACAATCTTATAATGAAGGCAAGATAATAAATCATGCAGAAAACTATTTCTCTCCACTTACCCATCTTTTCCTTTACAAACTTGGGCTTGGACTTCCATTTAACCCCAATTAAGTAAAGAACAACTCCAACTGCCACCAGTCCCAAGGCCAAGAAACTTTCATTGGGCTTCTGAATGAAGGTCAGGATAACTATTACAATACTGACCAGGCAAAGGAAGATTGGCAGGACAATGGGAACCTATGGTGAAGAAAAGAACAATAAAATGTTTTACATTATTAAATGTAATATGCATAAAAATAAAACTAACAAGAAATGCAGAGAATTTATGACCCGTACTGTGGTGAGGTAACCAAAAGTGTACAATGATGAAATCTGTGACCGAAGTGACAAAGCTTCAAAGCTACTGGGCAGACATGGAGACTAACCAATTTTCATGGCTTGATATAAAGGAGCATTAGAGTGAAAGTGCTGAAAATAGGAAATATTGATCAGTGACCTTGTCTGTAAAAATAAAACATTAACCATGATACACGAGATGCCACTGCATTGAAAAACAGAAGTGTATCATGGTTAATTATTGTACCTCAAGCAGCTTTTCAGATACATAGCAGAAAAGAAGAAACCTTAAATCTGAACATGTGACCTTGACCTTGAAGACAGGATGCCCAAATTGTGAAAAGCAACACATAGTGACAATATAAAAGTATATCAAGCTTCAAACACTTCTCTCAAACAGATCCTGAGCTATGTTGCAGAAGGTAGAATGTATCTATAACCTAAAATATTAACCAGTGACCTTGACCATGATGAAACCCCTTAATGTTTAATGAGACAAACCTAGTAATGATGTACAAGTATACCAAGTTTCATCTCTTAATCATAGACACTAGATACAAAGGTGTGATGGAAAAAAGTATTCATAACCTTGACCTAGAAGACAAGACCCCCAATGTAGTGCACAACATACCTGCTAATGATGAAGTAAAAGCCTAAAAATTTTCCTTCCTAAATCTTAAACAGTTCTGAAGTTAAAGAGTGGAAAAGGAAGAGTGATGGAGAACGTAAGATACCAAACAGTGACCTTGACCTTCAAAATAAGACCCCGAATGTGGTTCACAATACTCCTAGTGATGATATACAAGTATACCAAGTTTCATCACTTAGTCTCCAAAGACTCTAAAGTTTTAGATTGGAAAGGAAGGAGTGACAGAAAAATTAAAATACTTACTAATGACCTTGGCCTTGAAGTATGTATTAGGCACTAACAGCATGTCAGCACAGTAATGGCTACATGTTGCAGATTGAAACTTTAGTTCTAACTTGTAAATACAAATAACGGCAAAAACCTTTAGGTCAGATGTTGAAGATAATAGGAGCCTCAATATGGTATGTGACATACCTGCACCCATGATGATGTAATAAGTATACCGGGTTTCATCCCTTAATCTCCTGAAAGTTATAGAGCATAAAGAAAAGTGTGATGGAAAACTTATAATACTGAGCTGTGACATTGACCTTGAAGTTATGACCCTAAATCTGGTAAGCTTTAAAAGTTCCAGGAATTTGTGTATCCTCTCTGGGGGAACAGAAACCTGGCCCAGAGAGGTGAGGAACTTCTTTCCTATGTACACAAAATCCTTAGAAGGAATGAGATTGGATTTCTCTTGGTTGGGAATCAGTCCTAACTGAGTCACTATGGACCAACAGTGGGTCGTGTGATGTAATAGGAATGGTTTGTTGTTGTGTAGCAGCCAGTCGTCGAAGTACTGAATCAGCAGAATCATCAAGTACCTCTGGTGCGCAGCTATGACTCCCATAACTCTGGTGAAGACCCAAGGCGCTGAGGCTAGACTGAATGGCATGGCTCGGATTTGAAATACTTCCTGTCCGATCAAGAACTGGAAATATTTTTTCGTGCAGACGAAAAATCAGTATGTGGAAGTATGCATCCTGAAGAATGATGGAAACTGCCCAGTCAGCAGGTTTGATAGCATTCCAAACTGAAGTTGTAGTTTCTATCTTTAAGTTTCCTCTAGCAAAAATTTGTTTATGGGTAAAGATCGATAATAATTCTCTGTTTTCTGTCTTTTTGGGGACCAGAAATATCCAGGAGTAGAAAGCTGGTGACTGGATGTTCTGAAACCTCACTACTGCGCCCTTCTGAAGAAGGGTGTGCAGTTCTTCTTTTAACTTTAATATGATTGACTGATGAATGATGGGTGTCCTTGAGAGAGTGGGGAGTTCTGTGAAGCGTAGACATAAACTCTCCTACGCTATTGAAAGGATCCACTGATCCTCCATGATGTTCAACCAGATCTCTGAAAAGAGGGCCAATTGAGCACCTACATGTATTAAAGGAAGAGGTATGTACTGCAGAAGAGGTGAGGTGTCCCTAGGGATGACCCTTCCACCCCCACCCCCCACGTTTGGAAAAGGGTGAGGGAAAAGTAGACTTCTTCGTATTGCCATTACCTCTCCAATATCTCCATTTTTGTTTGTGGAGGAGACTTATAGGGGGCTGGCTACTTTGTTGTTGTTGTTGCATACCTTTTTGTTCGAACTGTGGCTGACCCATTGCTCAATCAGGTTGTGTGTGAGTACTGGTCAGTTTCAATGGGCCAGCAACCAACACAAGGGAACTATGTTGTAGTCCCTAAAATCATGAGAAGTATTAGTGGGAATAAGACTGCCGAAAGGGTCTCAGAATCCAGGGGTGCAGCTCTCAGAAGATTTGTGCTATGTTCTAGCAAACACTTAGAAGACTCCAAAGCTACATCTCAATAGAGGTGAAAAAGCTCCGCAGACAACTTCATCACCATAGACAATTCATGTCTTGAAGTCTTAGTCACAGCACAATTTGAAATCTAACTGATCCAGAAAGAGAAAAACATGCTTCCTTCATCTTCCTATAAGTGCACCGACTTTTGGCAAGGTCCCATGATATACAAGCTGAGTGAGTGTCCCATGGGTCTTTCTTATGCCCGCACTTACCAATCGTTTGAGACATCTGTAAATAAGTTCTGAAAACATTAAACCTTAGTATGATAACAAATAACAGAAGAAATATAACAATGACAAGGGTTGCATCAGCTGTTTTTTTACTCTTTACTACTGATTTGTATTGAAAAAACAAAACTGCCAGAGTTCATTCGTTTTGATTCCTTTAACAAATTATAAACACAAGAACATCATTGTTTAAGTGACAGTAATGTTGAAACATTACTGAAATATTTTTGGGGCACCTGGAATCTCTACTAAAAACCAACTATTAGGAGATTTTGTGTTGTGACCATGCTATTGCATTATAACAATAATCACAATAATATCGGGACCCCCATCAATTGTAAACACTGTCGTGTCAACTATAAATGGATAATTTTTTAATAACCCATAATAATTATTACATATTCCTGCTGCAATGTCACACACCTTTACCTAGGAGTAGGGAGTTTAGGTGACTCATCGTGCAAAACACACTAATTAAAATTATCAATGTTATCTTATCAAACAATAATTATTTTTACATATGGACGGAGGATAATTTCACTAAAAAGAATTAAGAATCTCAAACCCTGGTATTTAGCAAAACCATCACTTGTAGATATATTTTCTCTTCATAGTGTTTTTTTCCACATGTTGACTGAATGGTCATCCAAAACCGAATGAGGATGCGCTATAGTGCACAGGCTGATGATGTGGGTCAGACTGAGTCAATGCACATGTTCTAAGAAATCTCTGTAACATGCATCTAGCACAGACAAGGTATTTCCATTGCGGAAAGGTAAAGCTAAACAATAGTGACAGGTAAGGTATTACAAACATTAAAACAACATTTTATTAGCAATAATACAATACCTGCTACTGTTGCATACTGAATTTGGTTGGAGGCTGTTGACCTCAACAAATCTGGTATAGAAAACAACTGCACTTACCCTTACGGTAGGAGTGCTCATTACAGTAGGCTGGTAAAAGATTGAGTCTCATGCTATGCCATCACTATAGGACCCAACGAAAAAATGCCTTTACTCTGATGCACGAAACATCAAAGGTAAAAGGAGAAGGTAGTGTGAAACTGCCAGAAGCTGGCTCTCATAACATCATCCAAAGAGGAGTGATTTAAATAGGCCCAAGATGTAGCAATAGCCCTAACTTTATGGACCTTAAATCCCTAACTGGACAAAGAAGCCCATTATGTTCATCCCCAGCAGAGACACGACTGAGACTGTGGCTCTTTATAGGAAGTAAATCTACTGAAGGTAGCTGATTCTTAGCCAGAAACCCAGATTGGCAAAGAAGAGAAATCTAATCATAATTACCACTGAACAACAAACAACCCTTTCCCACTGACAAGGCATGAAACTCGCTCCTTCTTATCGCAAACACCATTTAGGCAGTAGTGAGTGAGATACCGGCCCCTGAAACTCAAAACACCTGATGAGATCAGAAAGATTAGGGTCTGACCCAGTGGCAGAACCCCTAGAGAATTTGAGTGCTTGAAAGTGCTGCCCTATAGCCCTTAATAGTGGACACAGAACATTCTCTTTCCTCAAAAAGGAAAAGAAGAAAATCTGCAAATGCACTTAAAAGGGGACAGCTAGCAACAACATATTTCCTACTCCAACAATTACAGAAGATTCTCCACTTTGCACTGTAAACTATGGAAGCAGATTCCCTCTTAGGCTGGACGAAGCAGCTGGCAACCTTGCTTGAAAATTGGTCTTGGGCAGATTGATCACGTGAGATGAGCCCTGCGTGAAGGTGGAGTATCTGCAGGCTACTGTGGAGAGACCCCTGTGATTCAACAGCAGGTCCCTCCTCTGTGGTAATCTCCTTGTCTCATCTACCAACAGGTCCAGTAGGTCACTGAACCACGACCACTGGGGCCACAGGGGCACTATCATGATGAGCTGAGAAGTGGAGATTAGGACTTGGTGGAGCACCTGTGGAATTAATTTGAAAGGTGGAAAGGCGTACATGGACAGACAATCCTACTTTAGACTGAAAGTGTCCACTACCCAGGCCTTCTGATATGGTACTTGACAGACATAAAAGGGATTTTTTGTTCGGTCTCATAGTGAACGAGTCCACCAAGAGTCTCCCCCCCCCCCCCAGTGGGAAAAGTGACTCTGCTACCGACTGGTGCAGAGACCATTCCATGAGAACTACATGGCCCTCTCTGGACAGACTGTCTGCCAGGATATTCCTCTTGCCCAGACTACAGTGGACTCGGAAAGTGATCTCCTCTGAGGCTGGACATCTGAGTAGGTTCCAGACTTCCACACAAAGAGAAGAATCATGTGCACCTCTAATGCCTGAGGTATGCTACTACTAACGTGTAAGGGGAAAGAGGAGTCATCTGATGACTTTCTCCTATGGCCTCCCCAACTGCCTCACATCACCTCAACTGAGGCTGCTTGTGAGATGGCTGAGGCTGCACCTGCTCAAAGAACTTGGGAGAAAATCTCATAGGGTGGTCAGGGTGGGTACACTTCTTGGTCTGTTTTGGACAGGCCCAGGGCCACTGACAAAGACTTTTGTTGCTGGTCCCTCAAATCCAATGATGCTACAAAGGGGGTGAGGCCTCTGAAAAGCATCTCTGCCTCAAGAGGTGCATACCTTAAAAGGACCTTGCTATGGTGCAAGATCTTAGACATCTCTAAGGCAGCATTGGTACTGAGGTGAAGAGGCTCCAATGAAAGCGACATTGACATCAAGAGCACATGATGCAACACCTTTGCCTTGGCCTCCATCAAGCGCTGAAGCCTGCTGGAGACAATGATTGCTCCTTCAAGAGACTGAAGGAGGCTGCCAAAAAAGAGATCAGCATGCGAGACAATCATCACAAGAGTGTAGGCCTTAAGCTCCAAGGTTTTTACCATGAGGCAAGCCCAGTCCCCTGTTAATATCCCCACTTTTGACACCAGAGTCCAGGAAAGGGTTGGAGGGCTTAAGGGGCCAAGCTGGAGAATGAACTCAATAGCACTAGGCACAAAAAAGCTGCAGGAGTTGGGGGAGGGGGGAATAGACCATCTCTTCTGCTGCCTGGCAAATTCCCAGCCTTGGAAAACTTCTGTGTAAGCTTATTGGACCTGTGTAGATAACAGGAGTAGCAGAAGATCTGGACGAGAAAAGGCCCTAGAAAACCTCTACTGACTGGAGAGAACTTTCATCAGAAGGTTTAGGACACAAATCTGGGGAAAGGAGGTGGTAAACTTTCTTCACTGTCTTACTGAATGTCCAAACTTCCTCCTCTTCCAACACCTGACCTGAAAGGTGGGAAGGAGCAGGAGACACTAATGGAGGTTACAACAAAACTCCTTTTCCCTATAGCAATTAAATGGTAACATAGGAACAGACCGATAATCAAAGTCTGATGGGTAAGGATTGATCCCTCACTGGCACTGATGGCATCATAATGATCACCAGAGATTCTTGGCCTTAAGGTGATGTCCAAACCACAGAGCTTCTTGGCCTGTTTTGCCTAATTGGAGGAGGGAAAAATCAGCTTGGACTGGGGACAAGGAGTTCTGGAAAAGGAAACCACTGCAAGTATGTATTGCTGCTATTAAAATGACATTTTCATTGTTTCTAACATTCATGGATGAAAAAAGCATCCTATTGTTTTCAAGATGTAAGGGCGAAAAAAGGGACCATAACTCAGTCAAATTTTGATGGATATTAAGATTTGATGTGTTTATACTTTTGATCACTAAAGTCGACAAATATTATGGAGCAAAATTTAAATTTTTGATGTATGGGATAAGCATTAGTATGCGCATGCAGGTAACACATTATGTCCCTCCAAAGAATATAGTGGACAGATACAAAACATAGTCACAATATAGTGTCATAGTTACCATATTCAACATAATGTATGGTTAATTTGGGTACATTTCATTTGGTCAAAGCTCATCTTAATAAGTACACATCGATGATGTCATAGTGTCCTATCATGTGTATGAAAAAAATTAGAACTGACCACTTCCTTATTATAACTGACCACTCCCTTTAACTAATGTTTGAAACTCTCCAATCTAGTTATTCATTCTCCCAATATGATCACAGTCATACACATTTAAGATCTGTGTCAGAGACTGATTTAACCCACAAAGTGGTAATGACACATCAGGCAGGAAGGATAGTAGGTTCTAAGAAAATCATGATGTTCAATGCACGTTTTAGCAGCTACTTATATTCCGCGAGACATGGTAGGATTTTTACACATGTCTTTATAATTGTTATTTTTTAATGCAAGTTTTTACCGAATAGAGGGGTGTGCAGTTATAAAGGCATGTGCAGGCAGTGTTTCAGCCAGGCTCGTCATAAAATGGGCCAATGGTGTGATCAGAACGGGCCAACCTATAATAAAATGATATATCATTTACATGGTCTATTTTGCATGCTATTTGCATGAAAAACCAAATAAATAACCATCTTTACTTTAGAATTCTCCTCTCTGATGCCCAAGACCATACTCTAATAATATTTTATGCTCCTCCAAAATTACAGTCATCAGTTTTGGCACAGTTTTCAGCTTTCAAGTAATATCTTCAGGGTGTCATGTTTTTCTTCCCTTGTTCTGCCAATCATCATATCTGCAGCCATTTTTATCACTTTCATGATTTAAGTGTGATACTGGGATAGAAATCAGTGATTTGTCATTCCATATCTCTCACCTACCGAACTTCACCGCCTTTACAAATAATAAATGCAGAGATGCTGCCAAAAAATTTTCTTAAGAGGGGGAGGTCCCCCACACCTACATCTAGAGGGGGGGGGGGGAATCGGGGGGGGGGGGGGAGGGGGGTACAATGCCGAATGGTAGCTGATGGGTGACAATATTATTTTAAGGTATATGCATACCTAATTTAAAGGAAGCATTTAATGATTTAATGACTTTTTATCACTTCTTTGATATCAAATATATAAGATATCTGCATACCTAATTCAATTTGCTGAGCTGGTAAATATTCTTCTCTGTTTCTTATCACTCCACTTCTTCAAAGCCTTTGGAAACTGAAAATCGTTTATATGACCCCCTTGTATCTGAATAGTCATCAGTTTATTCACAGTTTCTGATGTTAACCTATTCCTTAGAGCAGTGTGAATTCTGTTTTGTGAACTAAATCCCCTCTCACAATCTGCTGTTTGTAATGGGAGAACAACTGCTAATTTGGCCAATTTAAACAAATTAGGGAACTGGTCTTCATGATATTCGAACATAATTTTCCACAACTCGATCATGTTGTCCCTGGGATATTTCTGTTGTAGATCAAATTTTTTGCAAGGCTGTATTCAGCCAAGGTTGCAGCACCATCAACAAGAGCTTTACTGGTTACATTACCAATTTTCTTGTCCTCTCCAAAATGTTGTATTAGAGTCTCCATTTCAGTTAGGCCATGATCAGCAACCTCTTCTTTAGAAAGAAATGACAGGTTTTTTAGTCCCAAGGCTGCAAAACTTGTGGCTATTGTTGTATGTTCTGCTGGAAATCTTCTTTTCATCTGATCTACAAACTTATCACAAAAATCTTTCTTGGCCCGATTAATTTCTTTGGTTACTTCCTTCTGGTCCTTTTCTGTTTCACCTTCTTTTGTTTCAAGCTTAACACCCTTTATAGAAGCACATTTACCAGCACCATCCATCTTAAGTTCATTTAAAAACTGAGTCTGATAATGGCTTTTCCCTTCCTTAGCTCTCTGGGCAGCAGTATAAAACCCATCCAAAACAGGTTTCACTGCAGAAACATCCAGTTGCTGTTTCTGAAATGTCATGCTAACAGATGCCAAAGATGGTATAATGTCCATCAGAAAATAAAGCATGGCAACAAACTTCTAGTGTGTAAGATTCTCATATATATATGCACATGTTTTGCTGTCCTTTTTGTGTTTTTCAAAGTAGCAGACCAGAGGCTTCCATGAATGGTACACTGCATATAATGCACTGTAGAATGCCAGCCAACGAATTTCATGTACTTCTTTCATAGAATATTCATCTGAGTCCAATACATTTTGAATTTGTTTTAGTTCAGCTGTCCTTGAAGACGACTTCTTAAAATATCTGAATAATTCCTTCAAAACATTTTGAAAGGTTTCATTTAAGAAAGCTACCTCCTCTGCTGCCTTGGAAGAACATAGGTTTAACCTATGTGCCATACAGTGTACGGAAACAAGATGGAGATTCTTTTCTTTGAACCAAGTTGCAACACCTGTTTTTTTGCCAGTCATAATGGAGGCACCATCGCTACCAAACCCTAAAATCTTATTGAAAGAAATACCTCTTTTCTTCAAAAAATTCTCCTGTTCAGTGAAGAGAACATCTGCTGTCACATGTACCTCATTTACATGCAAGTTTCCAAGAAAAAGGGTTAGTACATTTAAATCATCACTAACCACTTTTGCATATACAACAAGCTTTTTATTGACAGAAATGTCAGTGCTTTCATCTATCATAACACTGATAAATTCACTAGACTGCATTTTCTTATCAACATCTGCTGTGATTAAATCCGCAAAAGTGTCAATGAATTCTTCCCCTGTGCTGCGAGATTCATAGTGTGCATTATCCCCTGACCTTAAGGACTGTAATGCTTCACATCCATTCAATTTCTGCAACTCAATCAAACTAGAATATTTTGAAATTGGCAGCCTCTCGTGGGCAATGTAATATGCTGTTCGCATGGCACAAATGATAGCATCTCTTTTTCCCGCCATTTTTGAAACTGCATTTACCGCTGCAGATTGGAATTCTTTCTGCATTACACTTTCCCTAAGTGCTTGGACATGATCTGCCGATTCCATATGCCGTGTCAAAGTTATGTTCGAAAATTTTTGCAACCATTTTCAGTAGTAAATGGATTATCTTTCTTATATTCTCGACACAAAACACATGACATCCCTCCTTTTGGTTCTTTCCTTAACCAGTTGTAGGTACTCAACTACTTATCTTGGAATTTCGATTCCTTTTTTCTTTTTCTCAGCCTCCAGTTCCTCTTCCACGTGCCCTGTGGACGAGGTGCCGGCTATTTCATTGTCATTAGTTTGTGCGACATTTTCAGTTCGCATCAGAACATGAGAGCTTTCCTCTTGCTCTATAGTATCGACCGTAGCAGACGATCTTACCGTAAAGAAATCGGTTATCTTCCGTTTCGACATTCATGAAACTCGATGCTTCTTACGCTCTATAAATTTCAGTTATGGCTGCTCAATGGATCAATTTGTTATACCCCTCTAGGAGACAATTCAATCGGAACCCCTGGAGCGTTTCTGCAAAAACCGCAGCAGATCTCAATCATACAGATGCTTGTATACAAACATTAAATCTACCTCAGTATAGCCTGATTGAGATCACTGGTAAAATAGACGACCAAAATTTAATTTGAAAAAACGTTTATTTTTAATTTTTGTGTTTAAAAAAAAAACAAAGCGCGCATTGGGTACCAAAAATTGCGGAAACCGCCGGTAACTTGCGTGACTTTTCCCCCATTGATTTTTAGAAGTTGCGTGACTAGCGATCGTTGTTGCGAGAAACCCGCGATCGCGCAGCCTGGCAGCATCTCTGTAAATGGCACCACATCAAGGTCATATCATGTAACTTGAAGCATATGCTTATGAGAATTCCCGAAACCACACATTTTTCTTTTAGTTAACAATGTTAATAAAACAGGAATAGAAGTTACCTCAATACATGACTTGAATATATTTCATATTTTTCATCGAGACTTACGATTCAGTTGCATATCAAGCTTATTTTTAACCTCATAGCCAAGAAATATTAAGAGATGCTGCCATTATTTTATTTAAAGGGGGGAGCTTTCCCCTCGTCTCCAAAATAAGGGGAAGTACAAAAAAAAGAAGGGGGAGGAGGAAAGGCCATATTTCTATATTTACCTAACACTTAAATATCTGTCTCTCTTTATTCCTGCTCCTTTCTGTTAGAGCTCGACTGAAATCAAAATCCTGAAAAGATGTCTCCTCTAGCTGAATAAGCATTAATCTGTTGATTGTTTCTGAGTTTAATCTGTTCCTCGTCTGTTTATGAATACTCTTCTATACTGAGAACCCCCTTTCACAGTCTTCTGTCTGAAGGAGCATGTGCATAGCTAGCTTAGCCAGCTTGAACAAGTTAGGAAACTGTTCTTTATGGATGTTATGTACAATTTTCAACAGCTCATAGATATTGTGTCTTAGATATCTCTGCTCCAAAAAAAGATTTTTCACTAACATGAGCTCTGCCAAATGTTCACTTTCTTGAATCAGTGCTTTGCTGACTATTATGCCAGATTTCTTATCTACTGTAGTATCATTTATTTTCGTGGGGGTCAATTTTAATGGTTTTGTAAAAAAAGACATTTCTGTGGGTACTTAAATTCGTGGTTTTGCCTGTCAAAGTTTATATATTACTAAGTGTTTAATTTCATGATTTAACCTCTATAAATACCCAAAATAAAGAATAAAAAAGAATAAAACTATGCCGACACAAACAGCGGTCACTTGAATGTTGAAACAATACTACCACATGTATGAGCACAAATCAAAGACCTGACAAGTTCAATACTCACACCGTGTTTTTGTCCAAGTGAATAACATCAATGGAAGCCGACGCAGCCAACAACAACATTAAGTCAATCGGTTATTAAAGTACACCTGTATGATTTCTTAAACCACTGTCCATAAAGGGTACAAAACACGTGACCGGCTGCCCCTTGCTCAATGCAATCAGCAGACATTCACGATATTTGATGTGTTTAGAACCCATCAATGTGAGAAGATCTTAACTAAATTGAAAGACAGTGGAATCACGCGTTTGTTTGTGCCTGCCTCATGTACAGACCAATTTCAACCACTAGACTTGATAATAAATAAAGAGTACAAAGAAGAATTAAAATCACACTTCCACAACTGGTATGCTAAACAGGTCACGGAGGCCATCACGAAAAAAAGGAAGATGTTAATTGTGACAATCACCAATTGCAACCTCATTAATCAAGCCAATTCGGGCTGAATGGATAATTGCAGCTCACGCGACAATGAGTGAAAGATGGGACCTAATTATCAGTGGTATTGAGAAAGCTGGACTTGTTTAATTCTGCAATTTGGGGATTATTTACCTGACAAACATTTGTGTGTACCTTGAGACTTGATTGACACAATGTTGATACATTAGCTGTGAACGAAAATCAGTGAAGTGTGAGCTTGAATACTCTGCTGTAATTAGTGTATATACATAGTGTTTCATTAATAGTAGTGCTTCAAGCAATAGTTCTAGTATTTTATAGGCTTGTTGTTCTTTTGGATTAAAAATGCATGGATAAAGTGAAATGTGGTTTCAGGAGGATTTAAATTTTTCAACAACAGTTGTACTCGAGTGAAGGATCGATTTGAATAAGTATTAAATTTAATTTTCATATACTAGTATTTTTTATTATTCTTTCTTTCATTTTCAGCATTATTAGTGTTTGAATACCTTATGCTTTTTCTTGTTTCTCTCTATCCTTACTTATCTCGTATATTGATTTAAGGCAGTGAGTGGAAATTACAGCTATAGGATACCTTATTGATACATGTGCATTGAAACAATATAAAATGCTTTATAATTCTTTTTTCAAAGGGTTAAAATAAAACAAACAAGTGTAAAAGCTAATATTTTATTACCAAATTAAAGTATTGACGTTGATTTATGAAATACTAGTAGGTTCCTGAATCTCTAGGAACGACACACAGTAAGAAAATGAGCCGGGGGGGGGGGGGGGGGGGGGGGCATCATCATAGTATGTGGCCAATTTTTCGTTGGGTATTTAAATTCGTGGTTGGGGGCAACAATGAAATCCACGAAAATTTCTGATACTACAGTATTCTATAATGCTGTAATAGGGTTTTTTGTCCATCAGTGCCATAATCTGCTTGTTCGGACAGGTATTTTTTATCAAATAAATATCCTTACTTTTTTATTTCATTTTAGATTCTCATTTATTCAATTTATCTTAACCCTTAAAGTGCTATATAGTTTGTAGCATAAGATATCTTAGGGCTGAATTGTTTGAGAAAAGAAATGGAAATTGCACTCTTATTAAAATTGCCCGTATTTTAATTAGGCTGCCTTTTCCACATTTAATTCTGAAATACTGCTGAATAGAGGATTGACCAGAGTGCTGTCTGTTTTTGTCCATCTAGCTTGTACACCGGACTCGTATTCAACATAATATTTTTTGGGTTCAAAATCACTCACTGGTATTTCCAGTAACACTTTCCCAGCTCCAATAATCTGATATACTTCAAAACTTTAAAAATCATTGTCATCATCGCTATCATCAGGCAGTATTTGCTGAACAAAATCGTCATCTGAAGATAGGAGTCAGCCATTTTGGGTTTTCTAGTTAACCCATATTTTAAACAAGCATTTGTAAAACTTTCTTGATGAATGCAAGGTAAAACTATGACAGAATGCTTGTTCCAGGGCTCAATATGCCAATCAAATTTAGTTTAACAACCATTCATGTCAAGCTGAAGTACTCAGATGTGTAAACAGTTGCCAACCTGAAAAAAGACATGTCACAACAAGCGCTACGCGACCTCTACTGGTGGCAGGACTTATGTCGCAACAAGCACTTTATGGGTCAGCAGTTAAATAAAAATTGTATACTGCGCAAAGTAAATTTTTATATGTGTGACTTTAAACTAATTTGCAGGAGTTCTCACACATCGCTGCTTTCCAAATGTGCGAATTCATACCAATTTTACATGATTTGCACACTTGCGCACTGTCAGCATCTCTGATATTACAGGATATACTGAGTACATGATTATTTCAGGACAATCCAGAGCTTTGGCATAGACAGGGTTAGGAGAATGGGGGAAAATAGACAGTCTGGGCAATGCAACCTGTGTAATCAAAAAAGATCATTTGATGGATTTTGTTCATTTTCATAAAAACAATCATTGAGCAATTCAGACATTTAATGATTGGTTGGCACATCTGAATCAGATTAAAGGCAAAACAACATGTCTTTTAATTTTGTGTTTGCGCTGCTTTTGGTACATTAAATCTCTTTGTTGGTGGGACATGGTTTCTATTTTGCATAAATCCCACAAGGATGCGTCCTGGCTGAAACACTGCAGGAATTAAGCCAAATATGGTACATGCCATCTGCATGAAAACAGAACCCAAGATTTTATTTAAGGCATTATGTACCATTAAACTGTCAACTGATATGGCTAAATTTCAATACCAAAAAATTGCTCATGTTGATTTTTTACAACTGCAAATTATTTTTGCAGGCAAATTGTGAATTGCTCCTGGGTATTTCAGGCCCTGTGGTAGACAACAGCAAACATTGAGAAAATAAATGCCAGACTATGGATAGGATACAACAAAACATTGAACAGGACCACATCAAGGTTGGAATCGGAAATCTTGTAAGAATAAAACTGGTGCTTCACATTATCCTAATAAATTCATGCCCCAATGTTTAACATTTTCATCTATGCTTTTTGCCACAACTACTTAATGTTTGCTTTTAGCGAATCCCCAAGTTATTCTTTTACCTTTATGGGTCTGGGCAGATTTGGCTCTTTAAATCTCAGATAGACATGTGCAGCAAACACCATAACCAGAACAGTGGCAAAACCAAACCCTTCCATTTCTATCAGGTAGAAGATGTCACTGGAAGTTTGGAAAAGCAAAGACAATACCATCTGAAAAACAAGAATTACATTTATAGTCTTATATGTGATAAATATTTCCCCATTGTAACTTTCCTCTCTGATCCAATTTCACTACATAGTAACATAATCCACTTGGGGAGGGATAGGACAAACCCAAACAAAAGTTAGGATTTGTACGTAAGAATCAGGCTTTAATGAGTTCCTGCTCACAAATTCTGACCCCAAGAGTAGAATTTTCCATTCACTACCAAATCATATGATGGAATCTATTAGTGTGTAAACATACACATATGATGCATTATTTTCATCTCTTTTTTCCATGTGGACACAGCAGCTGAAAACATGGAGGAATAACATGCATTATCAACTGACTGGATGTAGCTATACAAATGCAGTACAATTTCAAATAAATTCTACATCATTTGAAAAAAATTACTTGTAAACAATAATTCACTCTTCAATTAATGGCAACACTTGTATTTTTAATAATGAAGTCACAAGAACTACTGTAGACCTTAGTAACATCATAAGGCATTATGGCATCATCTAGCGTCAAAGAGTGTACTCGGTTACATATTTATTTCATATGCCCAAACTGTGTCACACATAAAAAAGGAAAGAATGTGTGATGATTGTTTATGCATTATGGCAATGAGACTTAAGCCAAAAGCTGATGACCTAAGGATAAATAGATATACTAATTGATACTACTGTCACCACCTACAGTCTCTAAGGCTGCAAAGTTTACACATGTAAAAGGCTTGGTTTAATTTATCACCTGTAAATGTTTACAAAATCGGTAAAAGTGTAAATGAACAGGTATGTGGCTGTCATTGACACAGGAACTATCCATTCCAATAAAATTATATATTTACACATCTTTGCTTTAGAGGATTGTTTAGTAGGATTTTTATTTAAATTCTTTTCTTAAAGTATGCATCTACGATTTTCACACTGAATGTGGCATTGCTAGAAAAAAGCAGAAATTGGTTACAGCACACATTACTAGCATGTATACACATCAGGTTGATTTACTGATAATTCTGATACAAATTTCTTTAAACTATAGTATTTACCATTAAACAAGATGTTTGTTAACAGACAATTCTTTCCAACATAAAAACAAGTATTCCAGCCCCCCTTCTCACTATCTCCATCCCTTAATTTTTCTGAGGTACCTTGGTAGCTCATGTCCTTGCTTATGCTGCAGTCTATGTTTTTAGAACCTCTTGTGCATGAGTTACCAAGGAAGAGGGGTGTGTATATATATATATATATATATATATATATATATATATATATATATATATATATATATATACACACACACACATACACACACTTGTGTGTGTGGTTGTGGAATAATTATTTTTCTTTCTGTGTATCTTTGTGTTTGTACATCTTGAATCTAAACTTATTTGAAAAAAAATATTAAAAAATAATTGTAAATCCATGAATTCTCAAAAATAATGACTGCTATTCATCAAATGTGAATAACCTGTCATTGTTTTATCAGAAATTATACGTGCTTTCAAGATACTCACAATAACAAGAAGGGAAGGCACGGGTGTAAATCTTTTAAAGTTGATCATAGATATTACACTTGGAAGCTGTCCATTCTTGGCTCCAACATAGAACAATCTGTATGAAGAAATAAGTAACTGTTCACTACTACAAAAATGAAATCTATCACATTTTTCTAATTGCATTTCAAAACTGAGAACCAATTAAAATGTTCACTGAATCTGATATCTGAACAGTGGTATAAATTTCATAAACAACTTTAGCTTTAAAACAAGCTAGATCATTTATAGTATTAGGCTATTATCTGTAGGAACAAAATTACCAAATTTCAAGCAGGAAATGAATTCTTGGTTGTGTACTTACTTATTCAACCTGAACCATATCCATGAATGGGTAATTTTACCAGTGAAACGAAATAGAATGCAAACTGAATGCAAACTAAATGCAGAATGAATGCAAATGAAATGCAGAATGAATGCAAATAAAATGATACATGCATTTTGAAAGAAATGGATGGGTAGCACAAATCCAAAACACAGAATGCAGAATGATGAATGATGAAAGAAAATGGAATGCATTTCATTAATAGACTTGAAAAGTGATTTACCTGTATTTTAGACTGCTGCTAAATTTCTTGTCAAAAGCCATTTTGCATGATAATCTGGGATCAGGTTCTTTACACTGATCAAAAACTTTTCACAAGTTACAAACCATGACATTAATCTCACAACTGACACTGATGTGATGACATCATCACCAGCAGCTGTATCTGTACAATTTTTATCTGACAAAATGATATCAGAAATAAATTTTGCTGACAAATACTTGCTGCAATTATTGCAAAATCAGAATTAATTTCTGAGATCATAGGTGAAAAAACGACAAGATGATAGCTGACATGCACACGGAATGGAATGTAAATGAAATGCAGAATGAATACAAACAAAATGCGAACAAAATGCAGATTTGGCAAAATTACTCACTTCAATGTCTGTATCTAAACCAAGAGTCCCTCAAAGGGACTGACCCTCTACTGGCTGAAAAGATTTTCCTAGAATCCAAAGCAAGACCATGTTGTCATTTTAACTGTCGAGTGCTGAAACTGTTTCCAATATTCTTCATTACAAGATTTTCATGATGGATGTCACGGTGGCCATACTGAATTAAGATTAGCACCATTTTCATTTAGGATAAAATAGATATCATTAGAAGTCTTAAACCCCATGTTTATATGACCTTCGATTCATAAGCAGTGATAACAAGATTTTCAAGATGGCTATATTGGATGTCAGATTGGCTAAATTTTCATTTAGAATCAATCAGAAATCATAAAATGTCTTCTGGTACAACCCCTATGCCGATATGATCATCCATTCAGGAGAAGCAGCAATAAGATTTTCAACATGGCCACTATGGTGGCCACATTGGATGTACGAGCAGAACTGTTTTCATTTAGAACTAACTAGACCTTGGGATGAATGTGTGTGTAAAATTTCATGGCAATCCTCCATGTAAATTAGGAGAAGTAGCAATAACAAACCTGTACAAACGGATGGACAGATGGAAAACAGGCCATCCTATAAACTCTATGGCCAGTAGAGCTAAAAACTGTGGTTTACAAAATGGAATCCAAACATGAAAAAAATATTGCCCATTTTTATGTTAACAACCTTATTAAAAATCTTTTGTACACTCCAAATGACAGTTGTCAAGAAATAAATCTGCAACAAATCAAAGTGTGACAAAAAATGAAGCTGCAGAAAAACATGACTCCATAACTCAGTTATAAAGAGAAACTTTGTACCTTATCCATTTCATATGCTTGACAGGCAAGACAATAGGGTCAAACTGGGTAATCCTTAAAAGACATATCATTAACTGTAAAAGATATTACATATCAAAACAGAAGGAAAATATATAAAGTGGATGCTATGCAGATTAAAACACACAACAAAGATGAAATACACACTAGACACTGACACCAGGCAATGGCTATAACTCGGTCAATCATGACAGACACAGAGGGAAACCTCATGAGAATCATCAACATTGACAAAGAAATTGTTGACAAAATAGCATGAAAATACATGCATGTCAAACAGATATTCTGCTAAGCTATTTACAAGAAAGGAAATTTTATAGTAAATTGTTCCTCCAAGAATATTCTTTTGATCTTATCACATTAACACTAGGAAATATACTCAACTACATTTCAAATCTAGCCCTCCCCAAAGACGAAAACTTTCCTCTATCCCTATATCATATCGACAATGACAACAGCACCTATGGGAAGAAACTCTTCCAAGATACCATTATAATTACCTACCTTCCAAGATACCATTGTCATTGCTATTGTTAGTTGGCTACTCATAGGACGTTATTCACTTTAAGCTCGAGTGAAACATCAACAAGGATGTTTGCATTTACGGCGAGGTGTTGGAGGGTTTTATATTAATGTGAGTAATTATTCTCAAAGAAACAATTAACTATCAAATTTCCTTTCTCTGTTGAATATGTTATCCAATCACATTAAGATTATATGTAATATGAGAACGTGTATGAGCATCCAACCTCCACCATGATTACTGTTTGAAGGAACTATGGCTAGATAAATCTGCTCCCTAATAACAAAGAGAAATGAAAACCAGGAAAAATTCTGGGCATATTCAGCAAAAGCTACAAACCCAACCATGTCTATGAGGTGGCTGTGTTGTTGTCAACAGGGTTTGATGATCGGCTAGGCTGCAGCCACTGGATCCAATTTCCTTCTCTGCAATGCTCGATCTCAACAACAGAAGCTTGAGAAGGTCAAGTGAACATTCCAGCCAACCACTTCAGTGATGTCTTGGATTGAAACACTTGAAACACGAGGCTCACAGAGATAACTAAAATCTTGTGCTGAAATTTTCATGAGGCATACCTGGTTTTGTAAAATGTCAGAGTGCTTCCTGGCCTTTACTGGAAGGAAGAGACATTGTCAGGTCCCACAATTGTTTTCTGTGTGTGTTAAGTGGTTCCTGAGGGCATGGATCGGGTCTCAAAGAGCTGCCTCTCTCAACATATTGATCAAGAAGCACAAGCGACTGACCTTCTGATTGCCTGTGGATAGCAACATGGTCTTGGCTATGAAGAATGGTTACATCATTATGACAACCAAACCATCCAATCAGAACTGGAGATAGTTCAGGTCTATATATGTATCTAATAATGTTCAATAGCACAATTAAAAGTAAAGTATTAAAACTAATTGTAAAAATGAAGAATTGCATAAAAGTTTAGAAAGATAAAACACTTCCAAATAAAGGTTAACATGAAGTACTACATGGTAAAATATATTGGTACAAATGCTAAATATTTGTAAAATGTATATAAAATCAAGTATAAACGCAACATATATGGTCAACATTTTCTATATAAACCACATTCCTTCAAAAAGTAAAAGATTTTCTTGGGTTGTATATCATGATAAAGTTTCTTAATCGAATTCACATAAATTCTTGTCTGAGAGAGTGGAAGTTAATACACTCACAAGAATGTGTTTCCATAGTTCGTACAGTCACAGGGTTTTTGTTCAAGAACTTTTCAATTAGTTTTCAAAGACTTCCTAATGTTTGCCAGAAGTATTTTTGTCTTACAGATACTGAACTTTCTCCATATGTTGCTTTGTTTATCACTGCATAAATCAGTACAAAAGTAGAACAAAAAACACAACTAACTAGCATGCCACTACAGCAAAGGTACACTGGCAAACTACCTGTGTCATGTGATCCATCCAATTTTTATTAATTTATTCATTATTTTTGGAAAATACATAAATAACAACAATTCTAAACATAAAAAGTTGTATATCTGGTTCAGTTTTAACATTGGGTTATCCCTCAGAAAAATGTAAGGAGTTTTTCAACAAATTCTAGGACTTTCAAGGACAATGCCAACTTTGTTTAATTTCAAGGAGTTTACTCAAATTCAAGGATTTTTCAAGGTTGTATGAGCCATGGTTCCACTGTGACACTGTTAGGGTATGCAATCTGGACAATATTCACCCTTCAGAAGGCATACACGAGTCTGGTATATGTTTCCTATATCGACACAATATAAGGTCATGTCTGTGATTCATTCTGTATTAGGGATGCCAATCTCCAATGATGGGATTGATGTTCCGAGGTTTGTTTTTGCAAAGTATGAAGAACATGCTGATTTATATAATATCTGAGGCCAGTATTTGGAATCTTCCATTCAGAAAAGGCTAGTATTTGGAATCTGGTGACTGTATGGCACCTTTGGTTGCTTTATCTGCCATTTCAATACCATTAATACACATCTGACAAGGCAGCCAAAAATACAGAATACTTTTTCCAGATTGTATGAGCAAGGCATGCTTCTGTAAGATCTGGCATGTCAACAGGTTGTCAAATTTCAAATTAAGCAAAGCTATCAGAGTGGAAATGGAATCCAAAAAGACGATTAGATTTGTTTTTTGAAAGGTTTCAATATTTCAATGTAGTTAAAAAAATCTGAGTATGGCTGTAATTTCTGCGATAAAAATGGAAGCTTTATCCAGTAACCGGCTCAAGATAGTGCCATAAGGAGTTGCACAGGGGCTCCAACCTTGTCTCCATCTTTCAAATAGTCTGTATAATACTGGGACATATGACCACAATAGGTGGCTCTGATCTTATTTAATTTACTCTGAAAAAAGGAGAGGATTTGCCAAGGACTTTTTGAATTGGCAAAAATTAAATATTACTTTGGGGAATTGTGATAACCAATCTGGTGATTCTGAAACACAGAATTCTGCAATATTTTCAACATGGATTTTTGCCATTTCTATGTGAGGACAAATTCATATACCAAATGGTGGAATGAAATTTGACTTCTAAGCATACAAAGTTTGGTATTTAGGTTTAAAAACTACATCATATGCGGTGTAAGATGGACTAGAAGACAGTTTTGTAGCATACTGAAGAGCCAGTTTTGTTTGTCTAAGTACAAGTGAATGTTCGTTTGCTTCAATACAGAGGCTTTCTGATCGGCAAGTCCTAAACACACCCACACAAAGTCCCTCACTGTTTATCAGATCAAGCACATGCAGGCAAGACCTGTATAATCAGTGCAAGACTTTCCAATCAACATTATATTATCATTTGTCCCCAAGGTATCTAATATGTGGAAGGAAAGTTAGTTCATGGTTGAAAATAAGCCCCAAAAATTTAGTCTCCTCCACAAAAGGAATAAGACAACCATTAAGACAGAGTTTTGGGTCATCATGAATTCAGTGTAATCGGCAAGAGGGCAATCAATTTTAGGTTTCTAAAATTTGAACCCATAAGGGCAATCAGTTTTAGATTTCAACCCATTTTCTTCTGCCTATTTCTGAACTCTGTTTAAACTTATTTGTACTTCATGTTCAGTATTCTTTAATCTACAGCAGATCATAAAGTTGTCGACACATAATGAGCAGTTAGTTCTTGGATTAAAGTATTTCACAATCCTGTTAATTCTGATGTTGAATAGGGTGACTGACAATATGCTGCCCTGTGATACATCTATATCATGAGCATAACTTTCAGAATGGGTGCTGCCTACCTTAACTCCGAAAGTTTTATCTTAAAAAAATTGGATATAAAGTTAGACAGTTCTTTAGACCTATGCTGAGTAGGTCTGTGTTATGTCATAAACTTTTCGAAGTTGAAAAAGATGGCAACTACATCTATATTTCTTTATGAAAGCTTCTCTATTAAATGTTTAAAGTATGACAAGATGGTCTATTGTGCTTCTCTGGCGTATAAATTCACACTTAATATCTGACAGTAGTTTGTTGGACTCGAGATACCAGAAAAGTCTATCATTTATCATCTGTTCCATGGTTTTGAAAATATGGCTTGTTAGTGATATAGGGCAATAGTTGGGAGAGTCAGTATGGTCTTTTCCAAGTTTAGGTACTGGTATCATTGGTGGCTGGAGGGATGGTTGGGCTGCAATGAGGATAGAATGGTTGATTGGGTCCGCATAATATGCCACATACAATGGTAATTGTTGGCCAACTGGTTGGCTCGTCAGAAACTGCGATGGTGGTGGACAGAAGACAGCTGATGACAGAAGCCAGAAAGGTCAGATTCAAACCACATGCACCAGGAATTACTGGCACTCTGGTCCTGCTCAGGCATGCCCAATGGGATGCCAAAATGCAAACTTTCCCAACATATCCAAGTGTGTATTTTGTGAGACACGATAAATGGTGGGATGCTAAGTCTCCCAAGATCAACAACTATGTTGGTTTCTTCTGAACAAGTCTCATCTGAGATTCAAGCAGGGATAGGTGGGTGTAGCATAGACTCAACAAATGCACTCCAATGTTCTACTTCCAGCTGACCCAATGTGATGGCTGCCGATGGTTAAGTTATAGGAATCTTGGTTAGGGGAGAGGTCACAGAGGCATCCCCCACTATGCTGGCCACCTGAAAGTGCAAACTATGTCTACAAGAAAGCCAGGGCCTGTATGTCGGGTCTACACTCAGAGCATTACTGCAATACATGCGATCTTGATCATGAGATCAAAAGGTTGAGCAAGCATGTTGCAGAATTCATTGTCTTAACTTCATAATGATTCAGCCAAACTATGAACAAAATCCAACAAAGGGTTATGGAAATAGCAAATGAAAAAAACTGTAAACACAATGGTAAATCTTAGATCAAAAGGATGAGAATTGAGAATCCATGTTGCAGAATTAATTGTTATAGTTTCATAATGACTCATCCCAAGATAAAAAAATATTCCATCAATAGGTTTAAGAAATATAAGTAAATGAAAAGTTTTAACCAAAACCTTAATGCAAATTTTCTACGATTGAGACCTTGACCTGAAGGTAAAAGGAGCATGAGAGCATGTTGTAGAATGTATTGTCTTTGCTTCATAATTCTTTTTTTTACCAAAACCCTAAGCAGTTTATGCCACCATCACTGCCATCATAAAAGTGACTGTTATGTCTTGCTTCCCTCCAATGTGGGCATGACAATAAAGCACACCAAATTAAAATGTGTATAAATCGTGGCAGAGGCCACAAGATAAACATACCAAACAGTATCAAAAATACTGTGTGCGACTATAAGGTCAGAGGCAAAGTCCACAAAAGTCTAAAAATATGCAAAGTTATAGATGAAAACACAAAAATAAAGTTACCAATGTCTTCAAGCATCCTTACTTATCAATAGTATACCGACTTTACAGGCAGATGAGAAGAAATAAAGATGTGCTGAAGAATACTGAGAGGCGACATGATGCAATGTTGATTCTATCGAAGTGAAAGCTTAAACAGAAGAGCATCCAGTATATGTGTGGAGACCTTGAGTGGCAAGGGAGGTAATTATAATGGTATTTTGGAAGAGTTTCTTCCCATAGATACTATTGTCAATGTCTATATGATATACAGATGGGAAAGATGAAAATTTACATCTATCCAGGAGGGTTGGATTTGATAGGCAGCGTTTTTTTTTTACTAATGTAATGTGATAGGTAATGTATTCAACGGAGAAATTTGAGGACATATTTGCTGACAGCATTCTGTGATTAACAAGATGTCCAAATACATTGATATAAAACACTTATATCAATAAAATTTGAAAACCAAAGCTACCTAGAGAAGCCAAGGGCTGTTCCATTCATAGTTCCACAGACAGAGATGGCAATCAGTATTGGCATGATCCACCTCACCACTCCCATGGTACTGTCTGCAAAGGTCTGCAAACAAAACATAAGGTCTCAATCTAAATGGAATTTGTAATTTATGGTCAGATATTAATCTACACTGTGATGAACACTCTTCTATACAAAGAAGTTAATTATAAAAACCTATAGCAATTTATGTTAGTTATTTTAACTGTTTGGGTTAGTCAATGTTTTCCTATGGACAATTTAAGTTTGATGGATGAGACTGGATTGTATTTGCAAATCATTTCCAATTAGGCCAATATTAAATAGTCATATTTGTTTTTGAACACTTAAATTTTTTTCCCAACAATTATTTAATGCAACCCAAGTTTTTTGACAGTTGTGGTAAGCAATATGTTTTCCTCCATATTTCTGGACACACTATAAATTAAGATCAGTTGCAGTTTGCATGAAGAAACAGAAAGGTAATTTAATACAGTACCTGTATTTGAAAAATGAAAACGATGTATACTGATCATAAATGACCCACACTTGTTGCCATTTTATGATTATCAACAACAGTTTTACAAAACTATCTTGTAGAAAAAATTCAGATTTTTAAAAGTTTATATTGTATGATTTGTACCTGCAAGTAAACATTGATTAATAGACATAACAAAAGAAAATTCATATCAGTTATGGTTGTAAGTTCTGTTCTGAAATTGTTTCCTTGAAGAAAAGCACAACATTTGCTAAAAAGGAAGGATACATTAATAAAATCAGTATGCATAAACTTTATTTCCTAATACTGTTTAAATTTTGGAAATTATTTCAATCTGTTATATGAAAGCCATTTCACTACTCTTTAAGATTTTCAGTCCCTCATAAGACATACTGTTGATGCCCTATCTAAATCGTAAAATGTCTTTTAAAAATTACATTGAATGTATTTGCTTTCCAATAGATACTGTGAATCAATAATAAAAATATCTTGGTTAAGTAGATTACATAAATCAAGTAAAGTGTACTTTTAGATTGCGTGTACATGACAGTGACCCATACTTGGGACTATTACTGCAATAAAATTAATACAGAAAGCAATATTTAGTGTATTTTTTACATAAAGGCTTTAAAGGTCTTTGAAAGTTTCTGATATGTTTAATGATTAAGCTGAAACAGTTTTATCTTCACTTGAAGATTGGACAGCCAGTGTTGTACATGATACACCTTCTAATGATGCTGTATAAATATGCAAAGTTTCATCTCTAAATCTTAAAATGGCTTGAAAGTTATTGAGCAGAAAAAAAAAAGCGTGAGGGAAAAGTTTAAATATTGAGTCATGACCTTGAGCTTGAAGGTCATATGAATAATCCCCTTATCCGAGTGAAACCAATCTCTTCTGACTTCCATCTCAGCAAGCACACAATATTTTAGCAATTTATTTTAAAATAAGCCTAATGATGTCTTTAACATCTTTTTTTTGCTTCGGAGAGCTGGATTTGCGAGGTAGGTGATGTTCTCAAAGTGTATTATGATCATGTAATGTATTTGAAGAAGAAACAGAGAAATACTTGGCCAGATTCTCTCAACAAACATCAGTCAACACTGTAATTTTATACACGAGTCTCCAAAAAATTCGCTTTCATTAGTAACAAGTTACACAGTCTTGAGTGTTATCATTATAAAATGAATAAGTTTCGTTTTAAGAGATAAAAAAGTATAAATATTACCCATTTGTTATTTCAAGTATAAGGTACATATTTTTCAAATAATTTATCTGAATTTGACTACTTTTGTCCTTTGGTCCAATAATATTTGGATAATATTCTGACTTAGCAGTTCACTCTTTGACATCCAGGGCACACATAAAGTCAACATTTTTTAAAATAATTTTTTTACCAAGTATAACTGCAAAAATGTCATATTTTAACCCTTAAAGTGCTGTACAGTTTTGTAACACAAGATCCCTCAGTGCTGAATTGTTTGAGAAAAGAAATGAAAACCGCACTCTGCTTTTAAATTGTCTGTATTTTAATTACTATACATAATAGATATACAAACCTTATATGAAAAATAATTATTGATGTCTGAACTTTATTATAAGCATCAAGTCACATATATAACTTCATCATATTGCACTTACAGGTGCAAATACAGGTAAATATATAAATTACCTTTGTATTTCATCTGTATTTTTTACCTTTTTTAATGAAAAAGTTCAAATATGTATAAAAATTACTCCATTCTTTCGTGGCTCAACCATATATATGTATGTCTGTTACAACTTTATATCCAAGTTGTGAAAATCACAGATGTAGAATAGGTAACAGTTAATAAGCACCCAGTCAAGGAACACCACAAGTAAGTTTACACCCCCTAAAGTCTGTAATAAATGTTCACAAAGCTTTGCAGTTTTCTTGTTATTTATTCTAGTATATGTCTGTCATCTAATGTTCACTTATGAGCTAATAAAGACAGTCACCTGTCAAGTTCATTACCTGTTCAGGTTTGACTTGCTTAGAATATTAAGAAATATATCCCAACTCATTTTATTTTTTTGGGGGGGGGGGCCCGAGGTATGGGGTCGATATCACATACTCAACTGTCCAGTAAAAATCTAAATCAGATTTATGCAACAAACCTACAGCCATAACCAATGCCAATAAAAAAAAAAGAGAAGAGTTTCAATTCATCAGGTGCGACAGGCTTCCATTTTCTCATGCGGCTGTTGTCTATCAAGTCTGCCCCATTTATTCTCTGCTGTGCATAAAGATTCATTTGATCTATGATTAGATGCAAGAAATCCTAATAAAAAAATAGCCTTAAATTGTCTATACGCTCGATATTCTCATTTTATACATTTAATTTTGAAATACCACTAAATAGGGGGTTGACTGGCATACCGTCAGTTTTTGTCCATCCAGCATGTACATCGGACGCGTATTCACATCATTTTCGGGCTCAAAATCACTCACTGGCATTTCCAGTAATACTTTCCGAGTTTTAATAATCTCATATACTTAAAAACTTTCAAAATCACAGATATCATTGCGATCATCAACCAGTATTTGCTGAATCAAATCATTATCTAGCAATGAACCATGCTTGGAGTGAGCCATTTTGAATTTTCTAGGTAGTGCCTATCATAAACATGCATTTGTAAAACTTCTTTGATGAGTAAAAGGTTAAAACTATGACAAAATGCTTATTCCTGGACCCAATGTGCCAATCAAATTTAGTTTAACAACCATTTATGTCAAGCTGAAGTACTGGGATATGTAAACAGTTGCTTACCTGAAAACGACTTTATGTCACGACTAGCACTTTAAGGGTTAAAATCGATTACAAAATTACAAATAACACAATGATTGAAACTTTCAAAAATCTCAAAAGTAGCTTTCTGAACTCGGATTAAGACATTTCTATTGAATACAAATGTTTAAAAATAAGCACTGTTCAGTGTAGAAACTGTATTGATTTGAAAATAAAGTTTGAGCATATTTTCAGTGCTTAAAACAGAAGTTCCATTCTTGCTTATGAAAGTTACAATGATGATGCAGCTTTCTGCATATATACTGATAGAATTATGTGATTACCACTGCAAGAAATATAAGGCATACAGTAATGTCATCCCAAACTTCTAGTTGAAAAAATATATAGAAGATACATGACTTTTAAAAACTTTAGCATAAAATCCTAGCACTAACACCCTCAAAAGTGATACCTTTCTCTCACCATTCACAGGCAAGACAAAAAAAAAAAATTTAAAAAAATGATCGTTTTGTCTAAATTATGCTCAGGTCTTATGATATATACCACAGCTACTGCAGGGGACAGCAGCATCTCTCTCGGCGACAGGACTGCCAAATAGGCAACATTTGCCACCAGGTAAAACACAATAACCAGGGTCATGGAGATCCCTATGGCTAGGGGTAAATTTCTGAAAGTAAAGAATCCCTTTATAGTGTCCAATGTTCATATTTTTCTAATGGAATCACAAAACAAACCAAAACCTCTAAAATCTGCAAGCTAATAATGTTCATTAAAGCATACCCATTTATCAGCCTATTGCTCTCATACCATGATGTGAACAATTTAATTGACAGCAATCAAATAAAATCTCTCTATGCTATTGTAATGTTTATAACAATAATATGTACAGTACTTTTTGAACTACTAAAAATTACAATCAATTCTTTGGTCTGTTATATCAATATTTATAAAATCTGGGGGGATTTGTGTGTGTGTGTGTGATTTATGCCACAAGAGAGGGTGGGGGTGCAATTCATTAACAGTAAAGGCCAGTTATGAACATTCCACCTAAAGACTAATACAATGATGTACTTATAAACTGATGTGTATTAAGTTGAAACGATGGAGTTCACAAAAGTGTATGCTTCACAAGAAGTTTATTTACCAAACATCTACACTTACTATATATACATTACTAATTAATTTAATCTGAAACAATCTGTTTAGTTGAGTGATAAAAAAAAATTTTTTAAATGGTAGCGGTTCAACCTTGTATTTGACAAGACTATCATAACAATGTCAGAGTACCCAAACAAGAAAACTTCAGCAAAGCTGCATAAATAAAGTCACAATATTTCCTATGCATATAACTCGCAAGTCAACAAAAAGTTACATTTGTAACATCAATTAAGTGATAGTTTTTCATTTTGATAGTCATTTTTTTGTTTTCTGATCATTAACAAAAGGGCTTATTAAGGGAGGTAACTTGTGGAAAAACTCACCCAGATCTTTACAACAGTCAAATCTTGACAATGACATACCATATATACTTGCTTATAAGTCGGACCCAACTGCAAACTGCACAGACTCGGATCTGCCATCGCATAATGCAGCAGCAGACCTGGGTCTACTCAGTTTATTAGGAGTAATCAGTAGAACAAGCAACACAGACCCTGATCTGCAGGCACATTATGTGACAGCAGATCAGGGTCTATGTTGTTTGCAGTTGACCCAACTTATAAGCAAGTCTACCAGTACATGGCTTGAGACTAAATTGGTCATTATACTGGCTGACTGTATTAACATCTGATACGAATTTTTCTATAAAACATAGGAATATAATGATAATTTTATTTTCTCATTAACTGATTTACTCACACATTTGACTTAATTCATATACAGTGCTAGCCTGGTACCCTAACTTGTATTCTACTCAGTGAAAACATACCAAACAACTTTAACTAATTAAAATGCACACACCAACTAATTAATGTCTGAACTTTAAAATTACATGGAGCAGAATATATTTACTGAAGAATATATTTCTGACATCCAGCAAGTTTATGAAGGCAGTATCTTAATTGCATAATAAGTACCAGTAATCACATGCATAAAATGGCTATATCAGCTCCAATAATCACAACCATCATGAATACTCCAAAAATGAACTTCAGTCCTTCATTTAATGGTATCATTTCACATCTATGAATCTACATGTGATACACCACATGTAGTTATGTAAAACACTAACCTATTTGGGTTTACAATTTCATCCACAAGGAAATTGAGGTAGCTCCTGTAGAAAAAAAATTGAGAAACATTACGATTATTATCTGTTAACATACATCTTAAAAGAATTATTTATCCAGGTTTTATGGAGGAAAATTAAGAGTTTAGATTTATCTCTAACCATTAAACACCATTTATTGGGTACATTAAAGTTGACTAAACATGATTGGATTAATTTAGAAACTTTGCTCTGGGATAGCGAAAAAGGGAAAGAAAAAAATTAGAAATATGTTGATACAACATGGATGCCCCCAACAAAAAGATGTAAGCGAAGCGCAAAGTTCCAAGTCTAACAGAGACCACAACTAAGTAAATTTTTGTTGGAAAATATGAAAATAAAAATCTGCCTATACAACACAGATGCCCCTGCCATTAAGATGTAAGTGACGGGCAAAGTTATAAGTTGAATGAGGGCCACAACTGAGTAACATTTTGTCGGAAAATATGAAAATAGAACTTGACCTAACTCTTCTCAAAGGTTGAATATTGAGAAAATCTTCAGAATGTTAATTTATAATGTTAACATTATGTGTAGATTGAAAACCTGATTCTCTGGTAAAATCTAGACCAGCTGATTTCAAGATTTTTAAGAGTTCAGGGATTTACAAATTTTATAAAAGTCAGCTTGCCCAGCTGACTGGAAATTGAACTTGGCCATTGGAAATTTGAGCTTGTCCCACACATAATATCCCAACATGAGTAAATAAATAAGATAAAATAAAATATGGGATATTTTAAGGAAATCACATTATATTTATTCTAATTTTCGTTTTATTTTTATTTTTGGTGGCACCTTAAAACCATGTGCCGATAATTAAAGTTATCAAAAAATATGTAGATATGTAGATAAGAAAGGGTTAGAATGCAGATATAGTTAGAAGAGCAAAAACAGACATGTATGTATATACAGATAAATCGATAAGTAGAAAAAGGTTTGAAATAGCTAGATTTTCAAGTGAGAGAGAGAGAGAGAGAATGTTTAGGCAAAAGACCTTGAACTGTTAATTTAACTATCAGTAACAATATTATAGCCAGGGATACTCATTAATCAACGATGATTGGAACTTTCTTGCATGTTTCGAAGCATCATACTGGTTATTTTTCTTTAAAACAGGTTCATTAGAGCTATAAACTTCATAAAGTTTTCTTTTTTTACTTAGATTAGATAGCAGACTCATCTCATCAACTACATCAACAATAATGAAAGCCATACTGTTTCTAATGATTGATGTATATTCACAACAAAAGGATTTGTGAACACTTATATAAAATGTACTTAACAATTATTATCTAGTCACCTTGAAATCGGCAACATGCATTAAAATATTGGACAAGCCGACATTTGAGATTGAGAACACTTATTTTCATCCATTTATTGTTTGCCAAGCAGTAAGCATGATTGTTCTCCTGTAATCACATACAGTACACGCATCGTGTTTTTATGAAATAATGCTCTTGTTAATTTGTACGCAATGCCATTTAATATTCAAAGACTCGCTAACTAAAACGCATTCACATACATGTATTGAAAGAGATGAAAGATAAATTGCCGAGAAAAGAGGCACGAATGATGCTTCACAAATTATACAAAGTTTAATTATCTTAATTTTAATTAGGGGTGGAGAGATTCTGTTTTAAACAAACAAAGTGTAAAAGAAATCGCACGTAAATACATGTATTAGCGGGTTTCATTCCGTTATTAAAATAAAAGAATGCGAGAAATGTTGTGATTTTGTTTTTAATTACCCCAGTCACTTTTAAATGGTCTGCTTATAATGTTCCCACACAATGAAATATGCACGGCACTATCCAATATATAACCTCTACTATTCTAGCCTGTTTAGTACTTGCGACTCAAATATAAATGTCCATGCGACACATTTTCTCAGGAACTAGACACGTGTTTACTTTTACCATAGACCTACTGTTTTTACTCCGACTCTACGAAGCAAGTGATGCTGCATTCTATGACCAACAGCTTTAAAAAATATACTTAAGATTGCTGGTTCGGTCATCTGACGATTTTAATATTACCAAATGGACGGGTGAAAGCGATAACAAGTGTGTAATCATGATTAATTTGCTTCAATTGGTGAAACTTTAAAAATTTCTGGTGTTTTAATTAATGTATCATTCAGTAAGATTTATTTTGTGCTTTGGAATTACTTCTTTCTCCCCTTGTTTAACTTGTACTGTATCACACGCAAGCTGAACACATCATATCTATCAATAATGCCTTGTACATCACCCGAAATTGCTATGCCACGTGTTTGCCAAGACTATAAAATCTATCTCTATTATTGCACTGATTGCTGTAAACACGTGGCTTCTTATTTTTTGTTAACTACTCCGACCTGGAGGTGAAAAAGTTTTGGCTTCAGAGGTTGTAAATCCCAATTATTTCCTGTTCATTTTGAACTGTTCATATCAATTCTAAGGTGGTCGCGAATATTGTCAGGTCCACCTTGATTATTGCAGTAATGCTCTCTCATTGGACTTTCAGTCTATTAAATTTCTGAAGCATTAAGTTCAAACATGGTTAATTATGACCAGATTTGGCAATAGATAATAGAAAATAAGACAAAGGACACTAATAGCAGTTGAATAACCCAATGAATTATATAAATTCTTGTTAAATACAAAATGAATTGCCAAGCATCGATTTACATATTAACTTATTTAAATAAAGAGTGGAATCAAAATTGTATTTCTAAATTTTGTCAGTAGACGAATTCCAAAATGAAGATGAACGAGGCAAATTTCAAAAATGCATACTATCTAATTATCAATGCCCGTTTCCAAGTTTGCGATAAAAGCTACGGCTAACATCGATCGAAAGTTATGGTGCATAATCTCTCTCTCTCTCTCATGTTTGCATGTAATAAACACATTTTATTACAAAAAATATGCATTTAAAAAAAAAAAAAAAAGCTTGTAGTGTAATACAGCTTTCTTAAACATGTAATAGCTTTGGGTTGCTGCGATAGACTTGTATTATATGCACTGCGTTGCAAGATTAATTGGGAGAACACAAATTTTATATGGTTTATTTTTATACCTCTAGAAACCAGTTTTACGCAAAAATATCACAACTTGACCACATTGCATGTCTCACTCCATATTACAAGTCCAAAATTTGTTGTTCCACACGCAACAAAAATATTTTCATTCAGAAGTTAATGCTTCCTTTGAAACGTCGGGGCTAAAAAAAAAGATAGAAGCTCAACACCTTCTTGAATGGCCATGGTTAACATGCGTAGCGGCTAAGGTCAAAGTAAAAATGTCACTCCTCGGCTGGTGCTTGATGATAGATTCACGAAGAAAGTGACGAAGAAAGTAATCTTTTTCATAAAAATCACTTCGTTTATGGCATGAACAGCCACTGAAAGAACCTTCAATACCATGTAGACGAATTTGGCTCATTTAAAAATTATCATACTCTGAAATAATCAGTCATTTTTCTAAGTCTACAGATAAAGGTATTTGTATCCTGCTTTCAATAATTCTTTAAAGGTTTTGGAAACTGTGTAGACATTAAAGGGAAACTATGACAAATTAATAACTAGTACAAGAAGTTTGTTATGAAATATCATTTATTGAGAAAACACACTGAAATTGCCGCTTATGCCCAGGGGCAGGGTTGATGTGCTACATGTTTATCTAACGCCGTTTCATTCACGTCTTTCTAGCGCTTGCATTACAGGATGTTATGCCAGCTGGAGTGGCTGCATTAAACATAAACCCTTGGTGTTTTCATAACAATATTCCCATGACATACTTGTATTCTGATTAAAGTAATTTAACTTCTACTCTATGTGCTACTGGGGGTGCGGGTGTGATAGGATTTAGCTTTAACAAAATTATACTTGTGATTTTTAGAAAATAAAATATTAATAATTTTATATATGACTCAGGACCATTGCAGCTTGTTACATTTAAATGCTTGTTCCCTTATCGGGAAAATAACAATACTATATATAGTTTGCTTTATATACCGCTAGAAACCAGTTTTACACGATAATATCAACACTTAACGGCTATGTGTTTCTGAGACCTTCTCTGTCTAAATTCGCTCTTCACAAACTAACATCTTCTTAGTTTTAAAGCATTTGATTTTGCGATAACAAGAAAATTTTTATTCAACAGTGTTTAATTTGAAACATAGAAGCACGACACTGACCAGTAGCTGCTAGGAATTGTCCTAATTTAAGTCATTTAAGACTTCTACTCCATTTGCTTATTACGCAACAGACTGGGGAGGGGGGTTGTAGGCTGGGAGAGAAAGAGAGACGGAGGGGATGGGAGATAACTTGAAACAACTACACTTGTTCTGATTTTTAGATAGTTTAGACGCTCATCACGGCCAGTACACTCCCCCCACCCAAATTTAAGTTATATGGTAGGTCTCTAAATGGGAAAATAAAAATAATTATATTTAGTTTTTCATATAACGCTAGAGACCAGTTTTACACGATAATATGAGAACTTAACATCAAATGCATTTCTCAGTCCAAATTTGTTTTTCAGAAACAAACATCTTTTTAGTTTTAAGGTGTGTGGTTTTGTGATATTTTCATTCAACAGTTATTGTACTGTACATTTTGAAACATTGGAGCGCGACATTGAACATTAGCTGATGACATGTAGAAACTGTCATGACTGACTGTTGTTGACTCGAGGCAGGAAGCTACAGCAACAGGCATAGCGGCTGGCTTCAAAGTAAGAATGATACTCCTCAGCCAGTTCCTGGTGATGCAATGTAGATTTTCGTGAAAAAAGTGTGGACAGGAAATAACTTTTTTTCTCATTGAACTCACTTGTTTATGACATGAATGGCCACTGATAGAGCACAACAGTCAATACAGTGTACGCAATTCCTTGCATTTAAAAATTGCTGTACTGTCTCATAAACAATGTTATTTTGAAAGTTTAAGGGTAACAGTACAGAAGAACTTTTCTGTAGTATAGCTCGTGTATCTTTTTTATTTTAAAATACTTTGGCAAGAATTATGACATACATGTCATAATGTGCCAGTGTTCATGATCGTACATGTTCGATATAAATATTATGGCGTTCGTTTGTAATCTCTTTTCGAGTTCTATATGTATTACTGCTTTCAATGATTTCTTCAAGGTGGGTCTTGGAAATGATATGGAAATTAAAGGGAAACTGACAAATTAATAACCAGTATGAAATATCATTTATTGAGAAAGAACCTCGAAGTTACCGCTTGATGCAGAACAATGTCAATTTCCGCATCTGTATATGCCAACAGGTACATATACATGTATTAAATCAGCAGGGATGTACATTGTAGCTAAGCAATTTTTTCTGATGTACGCTTTGTCATGGACAGGGGTGGAAGGATATCCAAGAAATATAAAACCTCTTTTTTTCTACGTTGTGCATGTTCGTCTGTATGTATCCTCAGCCAAGCTACTGATAAATACACAGGAAATGTTACCACTGTACAGGTAAAGGTACAGGTAAATGTATGAAATTGATACATGCCATGTTCGGGTTTACAGTGTCAGAGTTTCTCCCATCTGTTTGTTTAGTGTGTCGACTCGCGCAGCGAATACAATAGAATCAGCGAGGGGTGCCATAAAACCCACTACAACTCACGACAACTGCAATAAAATCTGTCATGCACTTCCAATAGACTGAGTGGATTTTCACTAAATTAGGGTGAAAATCCACCAGACTGATTGGACTTAAACTACTCAAAGTGGGCACTTAATCCCCTGCCCTTTCTTCACGCCCACTCAATTTGCGTGGTGAATCATAAAAACACGATGCGTGTACTGTAAACAACAGGTCACAAACATAGCATGTGGTTGCTACATTTTCGGTACATCAATCACGCTTTGAACGAAATCCTCCTGGTGATAAATCATTAGAGATGAGTGCCTTTTATTGCCAAATACACCCGTCAAAGAAATCTCACGAGTTAATTAACAATTAACACCTTCCCATCTTAACACTGGTGACATGCATCAAAACAATCTTTGACAAACTGATTGTTTAGAGTCGGCAAGCTCACAATCTGCCCGACGCTAGGTTAGGACATGAAAGTCAGCGAATCCCAGATATGTACAAAATATTGCTATTACAATATAACTGATTAATTAAAATATGAATATATATTCCTTATTTTGAAAACTTGCTTTGAATAGTAAATATTCACATTATCATGTCTGCATGAGAAAATGTGTGACTGAACTTGACATTGACTACTAGATGGAAATGACATGACAGATGAAACAAACTGTGACCAGTTAGTGTAATAGAAGAATGCGGTACATATAAACACTAAAGAAAGGTGCCGATATATGTACTGTGGCGAGATCACAGGGTATGAGACTTGCAGAAGATAAAGCATTACGAATGGAACACAACCCTTTCTCCCTCTCTCTCTCAACTTTTTTAACTTGCCCGGGGCAAGTTTCTTGGAAACTTGAGCTTGCCCGAGTCAAATTTCAGCTTGTCCCAAGAGTCAAGCAAGTGAATTTGTAAATCCCTGCAGCTGTCATAGCAGAGAGGATGTATGACTGGCACCATAACAATATTTTTAAGGATATGACTTTCCATTCATCAGGAGTAGCAGTAACAACATTTTCAAGATAGCTGCCATGGTGGTCATATTGGATGTCAGTTCAGCACCATTTTTATTTAGGACCAGCTAGACTTCATAAGAAGTCTTTTAGTGCAAACCCCATGTTGACATGACCATCCATTCTTCAGGAGTAACAATAAAAAAAAAAATTCAAGATGGCAGCCATGGTGGCCATATTGGACATCAGATCATCAAATATTTTCATTTAGGACCAACTAGACATAATTATAAGGAGTCTTTTAGTGAAAAACCCATGTTGCTATGACTGTCCATTCAGGAGGAGTAGCAATAACAAGATTTTCAAGATGGCTTATTGGATGTCAGATCAGCACCATTTTCATTTTAAGATCAAATAGATATCAAAAGATGTCTTTTAGTGAAAACCCCATGTTGATATAACATCCAAGTAGCAATAAAAAATTTTCAAGATGGCCAATGTGTTGGCCATTTTGGATGTCCAAGCAGCACGATTTACCAACAAGACCGTGGGATGAATGTGTGTGCAAAGTTTCAAGGCAATTCTCCAAGTAGTTTAGGAGGAGTAGTGATAACAAACTTGTGCTAATGGATGACGGACAACGGACAACCTACTAATTTAATGTCCATGAATCTAGATTTTACAACAGGGATTTCTCTTATAATGCAGAAATCATGAATGTGCATCCTTACTAAACTGTCATTCATTATGACTATGTATGTGTTCTTATTTCAGTGATTGTTATGTTTTGCTTACATTGCTTTGTTCTTACGCATGCTGCTTTTGATTTGCATGATAGTTAAATATTGTATTGCTTTAAATGTAGTCAGATGCTGTGATTTCTTTTTATGCTTTTTCAATAAATATATTTGTAAATAGATATTACTTGATTTGTCAGAAGAAAAAAAAAAATTAATGCCAATGGAAGAGATGTCACATTATTTCTGCCTACTTTTACACTATACAATTTCTTGTAAGAAAAATATATTTTTAGTGACTGATATGACATATTTTTATGCCCTGTTGCATGACTAATATAAAATAAAAGAAAAGAAATATACCGTGTTAAACATTGTTTCATCATCATCCCTACTGATTAGTCAGATTATCATCATCATCAATGCCAATCAGTTTTCTACCTTCATCAGGCCACAATAAATTAGTTCTTAGATTTTCATCCCAACTGCCCCTCACTGGATGTAGTTAAAACATTTTGATACAATGGCTGTCCCTGTCCTGAAAAAAAAATTGTTTTTAAAAAAAAAATTCACAACCCGCCCCAAATTAGATTAAAAAATGGATGAAAATCTAGGAATAATTTTCTTGACCCCAGTGTACTCTTAAAATCCACATCATTGCAGTTCTCTGTCTCTGGTCAACAGCAGCATCAGTGTTCCTTATATGATTTTTTAAAAGAGGACTAACTCCCCCATCCCTTTTCCAAAAGTGGGCCAATTCAAAATTCAATGGGACAAATTCACCGTCTTCCTTGAGAAATATGGGTCACACAGAAGGACATATTTCAAGTGATTGCAGCATCTTCAAAACAGGCAAGCACAAGGTTATTGTGTGATTTATTGTATCTAAGCCATGTTTTTTGCTTGTATACTTGATCTACGATTTAAAAAATATTTACCAATTGCAAATGTGTTCCTTTTTGATGGTGTTCATGTATGTGAAGCATGGGTATAATAAAGTGTACAGGTTAGAATGGCAAGTAGAAAAGAGTTATACAGAAAAAATGATTGAATTTTTAAAATAATTAAAAGGAGAAAAATGGAAAAACAAGAATACAACTTTCTGAAAGAACTTTATAAACGACTCAAATTGGTGTGGGCTTCAACAATACCTTTACAGAACGAAAGCACAAAAGAAGCATGATTTAGTCAGGCCATTAATTACCTGCTCGAAAATTCTTTTTCATCGCTGATGCCCATACAGCTGCCACATGATCAGCTGATTTTATGTGCCTGTCTATTGTACTGGTCCTATAGTTTGTGCATCCTACAGTAAAAGTGTTTGTTTTTCTGTGTTTCACACAGTTTACACAGCATCTCCATCTCTTACTTTTCTAACCACAACCATTCCCCATGCCAGTTTGACTGGAAGTTGTGCACAAAGTTTTGCTTTGTTGCTTGCACTGCAATGTTTGAATCATTTGATTACGTTTCAACAAGAGATTCTCCCTCAATGTTTCTTCTTTTATAATAATCGTGCAAAATTCTTTTTGATATTTCTGTGCGAACATGCATGTTCCTCCTGACTTAGCACATGCCAAAGCTGCTGGCTACCATTTACAATATGGTGCAACTGTAAAATATTTCCCCATTTCATTTTTACCTAGGTACACCGCTCCCTCGATAACTCGCGAACCCGCTTATAACGTGGAGCAGACATGGATCCCATTTTTTTTAAACTAGAAAATTAAAAAAAAAAAAAAAAAATTGACCCTATTTGTTGAAGGTGAAAAAAATCACGATCAAAAATTAGTAAATGAAACCTTAATATATCGCTCGTTTTATCGTCAAAACCAGTGGTTAGTACCTAGAAATTTTAATCATCATCATGAAATTTTCTACTTTTAATAAGAAGTCAAATATTTTGTTCAATTTTCTTTACAAACAACATTCTCAGTACACTATATATAACAATATTCAACGAAATTTCGATCAATGAAAACATCACTAAAGCCTACTGGTGGCAACACTTTAAAAATAATTACCAATTAAAAAAGTTTTGTCAAGTGAAATATGTGTTTTAGTTCTATCTTTTAATTTGGTTTCAGTGTAATCATCATAAATGCAATAAGCCCTCTTGTATTCAAACGTGAAAATTAAAATTCAACCGACCCAGCTATCGCCGCGAGCCTTTCCGTGAGAATCTAATTATATGCCGACCTTTTTTTGTTTTTATCTCTGACTTGCGGAAGTATATGTTGTGTTGTTACACTCAATTAATAGCGGACCTGCTTTGTATTATCATGTTAATTACATCTTTTGTATCAAATCAGACAAAGGGGGTGGAATAACAGAAAAGTTAAAAGGCGTGCAAATCCTGCCTGCGTAAGAGCTAGTGGTCACGGCCGTGTGTCAGGTCAACTCATTTCAATTGATCAATAGAACACTGTTATAAATATTATTATGTAAGTAATATAATTAAACTACCTTAAATTAGCCCACTCATTCACAAATGTAATCAAAGATATTAAGGCAACCAAGCCAAATGAGTACTTGGAGAATAAAAGCTTTGTTTTACAGATGCGGTTCATTACGGAGAAGCGAGTTCCAGAGTTTGTATTGAACTTTCTAACATGCTACTCAGGGATTTCCTCAAGGATGAGATGAAGTTTCACTGTTACTTGATATGAAATCACGGTATCCATATTTTACTAATGGAACAATAAATAAATCGAGGTTCGATGTTGACGGTTGTTTCACGAAATAAATGTCAATAGTTTTTGAAAAAAGGAATCTTGTTTAGTCGTGAATCAACAACAATAAAAAGCAGTGACATAATACACAATGTATCGCGTACACGTGTTGTTCAAACCGCTTGGACTAATGTTGTTAACGATCTTTCAGAGGTTCGTTATCTTGAAAATAAAGGTAATTTATACAGAAAAGCAAACAACTAAATTAGAAAAAGCTCTTTATTGACAATTATTCCCAATGTAATTATAAAACGAGTATTCCGCCATTAAACATCCCCATTACCCACCCCCACTGTGGTTTTCTCGATGTCCAGCGGGGATGGCATCCCTTTCTTAATTTTTTTTAGGTCCCTCGGTAACTCGCGCCCTCGCTTATAGTGCGGTCTATGTTTTTGGACCCCGTTGTGCGCGAGTTATCGAGGGAGCGGTGTAATGAGCTTCTAAGCAAAAAATACAGAACAGGAGATGCATCTTTTAATATTAGGCTTGAAAATAAAGTGGAGAATGTGAGAACAGAATTCTGCTCAAGATCATAGTCTGCCAAGCTTGTCATGAACAAAAATATACAAGAATTAAATATCTTTTACACCGTTCCAATCATACCATGCATGTGACTGCAAGAAAGACGTCTGCACTCTGTACATTTTTCAGCCTATGGGAGTGTAATATGTGCATAAGTTTTTTGGGGGAAAGGTTTAAATAGTTTCAAGTTCGAAATGATCGCAAAATTTATGTCTGAAGGCCCCAATGAGCTGATATTTTGGTAATAATTATTACGGGAAAGGGAGGGACGTTCTTGTTGAAAGACTTCATTAGATGATATGAAAACAGAAATATATCTGCTTTTGTATGCCATTTTGTCCAAACTCGTTTTCTTCTTTTCGTTTAAAAAAACAATAGCCCGCATCCAATCACACAATCTGTGCCAGTGGCAATCGAACTGTGGGGCTTTTGGCGCATAGGTTCATTCACTTTGGGCCAGCTTGTGATAAATCGCTGTATTCCCGCAATCCCGTGTCCTAGAAGCAACACTGTTGCAGCATCATCATCACTGATGGCCTAGTAGTAACATACTAGACTTTGAGTCCAAGAGTCGTGGGTTCCATATCCCGCTTCCTGTCTTTCGTACGAAACTTTTACCTAAGGCCCGAGAAGCCTCCATGGCAGAGCGGTGTAAGATGCTTATCTTCTGATCACTTGCCTCTCATCACATAGGTTCAAATCCCATTCAGGCCTTGTATGTGAGAATGTTGCCAGTTACTTGAGGAAGGTCAGTGGTTCTACCATGGTGGTCTTTGATGCCTGGGGTCTTCTTCGGCAGTAAAACTGGCTGCCATATATAAATTTTCTTTTGCTGAAAATGGTGTGAAACTAATAATCTACAACAACTTGAGGTCTCATCTCTTGATAACCTCAGGTGTTAGAGAGACCTAAAACACCAAATCAACCAACTAATCAATAGCAACACCAGCAGCAGAAGTACTGGTTTATCTTTTTTGACACAGCTGTATGAGTGTATAAACTTTTACCATAGTAATTGTCTTTAAACCTATGACTATCGTTGATTATGTTTTCTAACATTTCTCTAATGAACAGTCATCATCAGACTGTGCAAACAGACTTATATGTAAGTAGTGCCAAAAATTTAATATTTTCAGCTCACACAAATTTAAATTGTCTCCATCAATGTCTATTGTTCTGACTAGACCTATTTATTATAGCTCATTCAAGCTCTATTTAGCCCTATCTGGAGATGTGCATAGTCTGATAAATATTTTTAACAAACAATCTGAAAATGCATGAATGTTTTTCGGTGATGTATTTGGATTGAGTAACTACTAGAATCAATAAACCAAGAAATCAAATTAATCAAGTCTGTCAGGCAGAAGCATAACTATAATCTGCCAATAGATTTTCTGATCTCTACATTTGCGAGATTTTTTCGGCTATACTGTTTCAGATGATAGAATCACCAGAATGGACAGAACAGACCAGAACAGAGGTAATCACCTGAACGGACAGTTAAAATCGATTGAATTCATCTTTTAAATAGCTTAATTCACTTTTATTTTTTAGTTAACTGCACACCCTTTATTTTCCTCCCTTTAAAAATTCTTCTTCAAGATGAGGAAACAATATTGTGCACATTAATGAATAGGAACATTTATGCTCATCTTTATAATTATTATATACTTCAGAAACAGTAAATTAGCTTAACGTTGTTTCTACAGATCGATACCCAGCGGTATTGACCATAGTTAAGTAAAAATATTCACTGCTTCCTTATATGGTAAATATGTGCCGGCATTCGTTAAATTCCAAACATGTTCCAGTGATTATCTCCGTTCTGGTCTGTCTGGTGATTCTGTCCAACCAATACTCTTTGTCTTGTTTTTGATACGTATCCAAATTTGACACACATGCTTATCCGATTACTATGCTAATTGTTTGTCAACCTGAGAATGTGTATACAAATGTGAAATGAAACTGGGAGACTGAATTCCTAGATAGCAAACCTCTACATTTTTGGATGTATTTCACTTGGATTTCATGTTTCCATAGAAAACCAGAGAGTTCATCAACTCCCAATGCTGACTGAACACGCACGATAATGTCAGAGTAGGACAAATGTCATGAGACCAATGAAATCATATAACCCGGTCAAGTTCTCTCCCCTGCAGAGATGCTGCCAGGTATTTATCTAAAGGGAGGTCTGTGTGTCTCCCCCTTGTTACCAAAATAAGGGGGAAGTAGACGACAAAATAAAGGGGGTGGGCCATAGTTCAATATTTACCTAACACTCCCAATGCTGACTGAACACGCTGTACGATAATGTCAGAGTAAAACAAATACCAATGAAATCCCATAACCCGGTCAAGTTCTCTCCCCTGCAGAGATGCTGCCAGGATTTTATCTAAAGGGGGGAAAGAAATGGACATAGTTCAATATTCACCCAACACTTAAATATCCATATTTCTCTTTCTTACTGCTCCACTCTGTTAGGGCTCTACTGAAATCAAAATCCTCAAAAGATGTCCCCTTCAGACGTATAAGCATTAATCTGTTGATTGTTTCTGTACTTGATGTGTTCCTTATCTGTGTATGAATATTTGTTATGTGCTGGGAACCCCCTTTCACAGTCTGCTGTCTGAAGGGGCATGCATATAGCTTAGCCAGCTTGAACAAGCTGTTAAACTGTTCTTTGTGGTTGTTATGTACAATTTTCCACATCTCACAGATATTGTCTCCTGGATATCTCCGTTCCAAAATAAGGTTTTTCACAAGCATGAACTCTGCCAAAGTTTCACTTTCTTGATTCAGTGCCTTGCTGCCTACTATGCCAGATTTCTTATATGTTCCATAATGCTGTATTAGGGTCTTAAGTCCATCAATGCCATAGTCTGTGTTTTCAGACAGAGGTATTTTGATCAAATAAACATCCTGACATTTTAATTCTTTTTAGGTTCTTATTTTATTCAATTTATCTTAACCCTTAAAGTGCTATACTCAATATAGTTTTGTAGCACATGATCCCTCAGTGCTGAATTGTTTGAGAAAAGAAATGAAAATTGCCTGTATTTTAATTAGGATTGTATTGTCGATTTAATTTCAAAATACCGCTGAATAGGGGGTTGACTGGGAATTAGGGACATTTCGCCCCATTGACGTTTCGGCCCATGACATTTCGCCCCACTTCAATGAACATTTTGCCCCACTTTACTGGACATTTCAGACCATGACATTTAATCTTCTGACATCGTTTAATAAATATAAATGTTTAAATTCAATTATTTTTTTTTAATTCAAAACATATGTGCTAATATTTTATTTTCTTTGCACAAAAGCTTCCATGACTTACTCAAAACCTGGCTGCAGCCATAGATTGATACCACATTGAGTGGATTCTTTAACTAGGAAGATTAATTAAGCCCAAATAACACTTGATGAATTTCTATAAAAAAAATTAGGAGAGAGGTGATTATGAAATGAAATCTGAATGGTCCGAAATGTTCAGTAAAGTGGGGACAATGGTGTAATGGTGATGAATTTCTATACATGTCCGAAATTTTCATTGAAGTGAGGCGAAACGTCCTGGGTATAATAATTCAGTGTATCTTGTGTCCCTTTTTTATAATAATTTAGTGTATCTAGTGTCCCTAGAAACGTCCAGGTACCAGGTGGGGCAAAATATCCACTGCCATGGGCAGAAGTGTCAATTGAAGTGGGGCAAAATGTCTTGGGCCAAAACATCCATTTGGTGAAACGTCCAGGTACCGTTGACCAGCATGCTGTCTGCAATCCAGCATGTACATCAAACTCCTATTCAGCATTATTTTTGGGCTCAAAAGCACTCACTGGTATTTCCAGTAACACTTTCACGGCTCCAGTAGACTGATATACATCAAAACTTAATAATCATCGTCATCATCGCCATCATCAGCCAGTATTTGCCAAATGAAAACTTCATCTGAAGATGAACCACGTTGATAGTTGGCCATTTTGGGTTTTCTGGGTGGCCTGTATCTTAAACATGCATTTGTAAAACTTTCTTGATGACTGTAAGGTTAAAACTACAGAATGCATGTTCCAGGGCACAAAGTACAAATCAAATTTAGTTTAACAACCATTCACGTCAATCTGAAGTATCTAGCTGTGTAAACATTTGACTACCTGAAAAACGATGTCGCGACAAGCGCTACGAGACCTCTACCAGCAGCAAAACTTATGTCACAACAAGCATTTTAAGGGTTAACAGTTAAATAAAAGATGCATACTGCGCAGGGTACATTTTTAATATGCACGACTTTAAGCTAATTTGCAGGAGTTCTCGCACATCAGTGCTTTCCAACGTCGTGAATTCGTACAAACTTTGCGCGATTAGCGCACTCGCGCACCATGGCAGCATCTCTGCAGACCACTAAGAAGGGATTAGATGTGATTTTAAATATATATGCATTTTTTCCGACAACCCCACCTGTGATTTGTGATTTTGTTGATGCAACCCACAGCAGAAGTGATTTTCCTAGCCAACCCTCCACTATCAGAATAAAAATAGTTTGAAACACAACCACCTACTGAAGTTTTCTTGAAGTGCCGTCCCCAGGAGGGATATATGTTTTACAGGAACAGCCCTAACCCCGATTTAATGATAGTAAAATATTATGCTTTACATACAGTATTAATTTTTAAATGCTCTTACCATCCACTGTAAGCCCAAAAGCCTGAATAGAATGACAATGCAATAGCCCCAGCACTGTAATCACTGTCTTCAAAAGAGTCCTTAAAACTCTCTGTTTCACCTGAAAAAGTGATAGATTCTCTGTCATAAAATTTTCTAGTAATTATACAATCAAACGGTACAAAATTAACAAACCTTCTTACCCTGGTTAAATTTATTAACTCTGTAGCAAGAAAGCCTGAAAATTCATCCAAATAAAAGAAAGAGCAACCGCAGTTACTTGCAGAGATCCTGCCAAAAATTTTCTTAAGAGAGGGAGGTCCCCCACACCCACCTCCAGAGAGGGGGAATCATCAGGGGAAGAAGTGCGGGCAAACTATCCCGAATGGTAGCTGATGGATGCCAACATTATTATAAGGTGCAGAAACACCTAATTTAAAACAAGCATTTAATTATTTTGTATCACTTCTTTGACAATAAATGTACAAGGTATCTGCATACTTAAGTGTTGCTCAGCTGGTATATATTCTTCTTTCTTTCTTATCACTCCCCTTCAAAAAAGCCTTTGCAAACTGAAAATAATTTACTGGACCACTCATGCATCGGTCTAGTCAACAGTTTATTTACTGTTTCAGATGTTAGCCCACAGGCCTTCGAAACTATCACTGTTGTAAGAAAATGTCAGAATATCTTAGAAAAAATGGGAACAAAAATACTTTCCATATATATATATATATATATATATATATATATATATATATATATATATATATATATATATATATATATATATATATATATATATATATATATATATACTCTGACATTTTCTTACTACAGTGATAGAGTTTGAAAGGTCTGTGGTTACCCTATTTCTCTGAGTAGTGTGACCCTATTTCTCAAAGTAGTGTGAATTTTGCTTTGAGAACTGAATCACCTTTCACAATCAGTTTTTCATAAAGGCAGAACCGCTGCAATTATGGCCAGTCTGAATAGATTCGGGAATTGGTCTTCAGATATCTAAGACACAATTTTCCACAATTCACGCATGTTGTTCCTTGGATATTTCTGTTGATGTATCAAATTTTCTGCAAGGCTTAAACTGTAGTAAACGAAATCATGCCGGTTATTTCTGTATCACCGCTTTCTGCGCTATTTTCAGTTGGCAGCAAACCATAAGATATTTCATGCTCCCTAGTTTCGTCCTTAACAGATGATCTTTCCATCTCGCTGACTTTCCTAAAGAAATCAGTTATCTTTTGTTTCAACATGACACTGCTGTTGCACTTTAAATAGTTTCCTAACGGCTGATTGATGGATCAATTTACTACACCACTCCAGGAAACAATTCAATTGGAATTCCTCCATCGTTTCTGAAATGCTCCAATAGATCTCCATCATAAAGGTGCTTGTATTCAAACAATATTCTCAATAGATATAGGATTAACTGAGATCATCAAGAAAAGGCAAAAAACACAGTGATCTGATCAACCTATTTAAAAAAATTTATTAAAAACTTGCGCATTGACTACCAGAAATCACAGGAACCACAGATAACTTGCGTGATCTTTCCCCCATTGGCTTTTAAAAGTTGCTTGACTCTTAATCATTTTTGGCAGCATCTCTGTACTTGTCACGGCAAATTCCCATGCATTTTACTGCAAACAACTCATGCTTGTTCACCCCTTTGACTTGAAGTCAAGGTCGCACTTAGAAAACTTGCACTATGACTTTGGTTACAGTTTTTTATTTTTTTGTATATCCTAAAATGAGTTGTCTTAGCTTCATATTGATTCATCCGACAGAGCTTCCACCAGCAATTCCATATTAGGAGTTATTTGACCCTAAACTCATAAAATCCAGGAGTCACATTCAGATTTTTAAGAGTTAATGCAGATGGTTGATACCAGTTGTGTCTGCGACTACAACATGGGATTTTCCAGAGACAATACTCCAGATTTCATAGGTTTGTAAAACACACATGACTGCCAACAAAGTAGACTGCTGATGCATAATGCACTGCGGCTGGTCTATGCAGCTCACTTTGAATCACCAAAATAGAAAAGGGGACAGATCCTGATCTGCAAGTGCTTTATGTACCAGCTGCATGCTTTTCGTAGTAGCATGAGCTGATTATACTCGGAAAATTAAGTAGTGAAATGTGGATTTCTAGAATACTCATCCAAAAGGATATGGCAATTGACTGACAGTCACCCAGTCAAGTAGGGTAGCTAAAAATATCACTATTGCATAATGCTTGTTCAATACCTACCTACAGGGATATCAGCAACTGAACACAGGAAGTATATAGAAATTCATGTGACAATTGTCAAAGCTGGAAAAAACTTGAAACACTTGTTGCTGACATATTTTTGGCCCAGTATCATAGTTTGATTTCTGTGTCAATAATACAGACAGTGAGAGCATATCCTGTTCCATCTTTGTCAAACAACTGCATAATTTACACACTCATTTGTGTCAGTGGATGCTCTGATTATTCCCAAATGTGAAGAAAATCCAATGGGTTTATGAAATACAAGCAAATGAAAAAATGTACACCAAAACCTAACACAAATTTTCATTGACTTTTACCTTGATCCCAAGGTCAAAGGGGCAAGTGACTGTGTGGCAGAATGAATTCAATTATGAAGACAATCCATGGTAGAAGTAAAAATTACATGATACCAAAGCTAAAGAATGAATTGTTTAAAACAAGCTTCCCAGTGACATAAGACTGGCTCGAAGCATTACTTCTTTTCATAATCAATGTATAAATGGATGAAATCTTAAGACAATCGAACAGATCTAAATAATATAAATACACCCCGCTCTTCTTTGCTTATACATCTTTCTCACAGATGAATTTTTCAATACAATATACGTTGTTTATTGACATGTGCTCACCGATAATTGTGCATGTGTTACCCTTGAAACTTTGTTTGATTTTCTGAATAACTCAATTCTTTAGTGTTAAGCCTAATTGTTGTCACATTGTGCTGTATATATATATTGTACATAACAGAAGGCCTCAAGGTAGATTAGTTCCTGTAACTAACTGAGTTATCTTCTGTAAATTAATTCATTATTATTATTATTATTATTATTATTACTATTATAGATCGACAGACATAATAACAAATATACAAGTACTCAGCCTTATGCAATAATTTTCTAAAAATATATATCAAAGTGACATTAAAGTCACCAACAGTTACTGCTGATTTTACTGCAACAGGCTCTGAAGACTGACTGCCTTAAAAGTACATTTCATTTGCACATGTGCTAAATTGATTATACTAACCTATCCCAATATAGTAGAGTCCTATACAGATGATGGTGCCAAGGGCTAGAAGCTTGCTAATGGTGATTACTACCTGCACCTTTGTTGCCCATTTTACATTGATGCAATTCACCATAATCAGCAAACCTGAAAATGTACAACAAGAGGTGTTATTGAAAATTGTAACTCACTGTTTAAATACTTTCTTTCTGAAAGATGAATTCACATAGATCTTTGTGACATAATTTGGCACAAGGAAACTAATGCTGTACTTTTCAAGATGTGTGTACCATCAAATTCCAGGCAACAATTTATAAGATATGGCATTAAATGCCAGAAATTAATAGCAATGCTTCCAAGCACAACAGCAGCAACAATAAATGCAACATAGGAAAGTGCCAAACCATTTATTCCAGCATAGAATAACGACTGAGAATAATGTCTTTCATCATATGATTGTTACATGTACATGTATCACACATCACATGATATTAAAACTGTATTTTGATTGGTGCATCACCACTAACAAGCTTATATCATGTTATCACATATACTGCATGACACCCAGATTCTGTATTGCTTTAATTTTAGTAATTAACTTAAGTGTTGCACTTGAACCACATTTCCAAATTTAAACCTAATGCTTCCGTGTAAACCAAATATTATATGCTCATTCTAATATTCACAAATTTGTAATGGATATTTTGCACTTCGCCTGCTTTATGAGTAGCAAAGGAGGGCCATTCTTTTAAAACCTGCTTTACAAAAAGGATGGCCATATTTGATAATGGATTGGCATCATTTGTACAAATCTGAAAGGTCTTCATGCCAGCACATGTATGTTTTCTGTCAAGTTTGACCCAATTTTATTCAGTGGTTTTGGCGAAGTAAATTCAAGTTTGGATCTGAAAAGTCTTCATGTCTTGATGCTTTGTCAAGTTTGGTCCAGTTGTATTCAGTGGTTTCAGAGAGGTTGTTTGAAGGTTTGGGGCTTTTTAGCATCATATTTTCTATTTTTAGTAACAGTGGCCATATTTAAAGGTGGATCAATATCATTTGTACAAACACTGAAAGGCCTTCCTATCAGGATGCTTTCTATCGAATTCTGTTCAGTGGTTTTGGAGAAGAAGTCGTTTAATTTTTTAAACTCTTCTTGGTAATGGCAGCTATATTTGATTGCAGATCTGCATCATTTGTATAAATTTTAAAGCACTTCATGCCAGGATACTCTGTGCCAAAATTGGTCAAAATGTGTCTAGTGGCTTTTAAGAAAAAATTCAGACATCAAACAATGATGCATTATGGACAAAGGGCTATACCATAGTTTCACTTGGCCTTACAGTCAGGTGAGCTAAAAACTGAATAATTCTTTTAATGGCCTGAAAACTGAATCAGGTCATGTACGAATACAAAAAGGCCTACAAAATGTAATGCCTACCTTAGGTGGTATTTGCTTACTCAAACTACAGTGTATCAAAGTTTTTATCAGACTTTGGGGAAATATGGAATACATATACAATGTATATGTACCAATGAATGAAATACAAAGACGTAATTAACTCAACCAGAACAGAATAAATTTATTTAGAGACAAAAGTCAATGTCAATTTACCGACGACATATGTTTTTGTTTATTTGGAAGGCTTTATCTTCCTAAAATTTCTTTTTGCATTCTTTATGCTTACATTTTTAAAACTTAAATTTAAATTGGCGCAATATTGCCAGTATTGCACTGATATGACATTCAACATATTACATACATATATACATACACATTGTATTTTGGTATGTGTAATGCTCACTGTTTTAAACCTAATTTTCTTATTTTTAGATGGTGGTGCACATTTTACAGAAGAACAAAAAAAAAAATTTTTTTTCCAGGTTGATCTGATGAAAGGATCAAGGTGCTAAAGCTGCCTACACATCACATTCACTCCTTGTGAAATATTAAATCTGTCACTCTGTAACTAAATTGTTTACTAGCCTTATAAAACAACTAAATAATGCTTACAATGCTCAATAGTCTTGTTCTTTGATTGCTTATGTTATTAAATCATTTAATTTCACATTACTGTTTAGCTTTTTGTTCTGTGACTTGACCAGAAATACATGTACATATGACTGGTAAATTGTTGTTCTCCTGTCATGTTTATGTTAAAGCTGTGCAAAGTACCTCATTGCAGTGGAACAAATATGATTACCGTACCTGTAAATGTCCAATATTCGGTAACTGTTGATCTAATACATTTTTCTTTGTTTATTAATATATTTATTCATGATTAAATTGAAATATTTCGAATTCAAGCAGTGTAAATTTTCTCATCAGAGGCACATTTAGGGGACATCTTTTTCGTGACTACGCCTTGTCTGTTACGTTAACACTGACACATATAATGAAACAAAATAAAAAGTTAATATATGAAGTTTGCAAATACGTTTTTCTTTGGAAAATAAACTTGCTTGTTAGTTTTATTTCCCATCTTAAATCACAGTATTTGATATTTCTTTGTGACTATACAGTGATCAATGCTTCACTGACTCGGAGTGGTCTTTTCAAGGTAATCAGCAATGGCTAAAGCTTCGATGTGTTAAACATAATTACCGGTACATTGCTTTGCCTACGTAAATTTCCAATCTGTGTAATTTTCTTCAGAATATAAACTTGGTTCTTCATTTTATTTCTCATCTTAAACTGCGGTATTTGATACTTGTTTGTTACAACAGTGATCAATGTTTAATTGACTCAGCTTGGCATTTTTGAAGGTAATCAGTACCAGCTAAAGTTTTGATGTGCCAAACATAATTATGATGCACTGTCTGGATAAAATCTAGCTGTGTCCTATTTTAATTTGGGACCAACAAGTCATCAGGTGAAAACCCCATGCTGATATGACTTTCCATTTTGGACGAGTAACAATAGCAAGATTTTCAAGATGGTTGCAATGGTGGCCATATCAGATATCAGATTGGTATCATTTCCATTTAAGACCAACCTGACATCATAAGAAGTCTTTTGGTGAAAGCACAATGTCAACATGACCAGCCATCTAGGAGAAGTAGCGGCAAGATTTTCACGACAGCCATTGTGGCAGCTACATGTATATTGGCACCATTTTCATTTCCAACCAACTACATATAGACATCATAAGAAGTCTTTCAGTGAAAACCCCACACTGATATGACCATTCATTCAGGAGAAGTAGTGATATCAAGGTTTTCAAGGTGGCCACTGTGGTAGTCATATTGGATTTCTGAGCAGCACCATTTTCATTTAGAACCAACTAGACATCATAAAAAGTCTTTTAGTACAAACCCCATGCTGATATGACCATCAATTCAGGAGGAGCAGCAACAAAAAAGATTTCAAGATGCGGACCTGGCAACCCTAACAAGACCTTCTTGGTAGTCATTAATTTTTCTGTAAGTGAGACTAATTTTTCAGCAAGGTGTAATGAAATATCATGTACTGCTATTGTCACTCAGAATATATGCATTTATAAAGTTCATAAGTGTGATCTGATGCAGCAAAAGCAAACATTATCTTCAACTAAAAAGTTTGTCAAGTACACTTTACATGCAGACCTAAATTACCGGGTACATCTCGTACAGTTTTAGAAACTGCAGTTCCAAACCCCAAGTAGCTCAATGACATTTTGCTAGATCTCTTAACTTAATATAAAATTGTTCTATTTTTTCAAATCCATGTGGCAATGGCAATCATTTCTCCTGCCATATGACATACTCAAATCAACACAACATGGTGTCCACTATATGTTTGTTGACTTTCCTGCTGTTTTCCAAGAATCTGAATATTTCTTTTTATACTTCTGTGCTGATTGTTTGAACATCTTAAGAGGAAGATTCTCCCTTTCAACTTCAACGTGTTTTTGTTTGTTTAATGACATTTACAGAAAATGCTATAAGCAAAAGCTTGATCATGCAGGCATTTTACCTGAAATATACTGTATGGGCAGATTTAAGCACCTGAGGTACTGCTTTCAAGTGAGACCGGTTCCCTGACTAGCTCCAATGAATCTATGATTAAACTTGGATCTGGATCAAACCTAGAGAAGTCCATATCCAGAATTGACTGCAACAATCATTTTTTCTTTCTTTTTTCCTATTCTTCTGAAAGTCCATCATTTAAGAGTAATTTCAGTACAATTTATGATCAAATCGTAAAGAATGGCAGGTCTGAAGATGGAAACTGTGGTGGCCATATTGGATGTGCAAGTGGTACCATTTTCATTTAGGACCGACAAGCATTCATAAGATTTTCAAGATGGCTGCTGTGGCAGCCATATTGGAGGTCTGATCAGAACCATTGTCAGTTATGACCAACTAAGCATCATAAGAAGTCTTCTGGTGAAAACCCCATGTCAATGACTTTCCATTCAGGAGAAATAGCAATAACAAGATTTTTAAGATGGCTGCTCTGGTGGCCATATTGGGCATCTGCACCATTTTCATTTAGGACCAGCAAGACATCATAAGAAGTCTTTTAGTGAAAACCCCATGTTGATATGACCATCCATTCAGAAGAAGTTGCAATAACAAGATTTTCAAGATGGCTGCTTTGGCAGCCACATTGAATGTCCGAGCAGCACCATTTTCATTTAGGACCAACTACATGTAGATCATGGTATAAATGTGTGAGTAAAGTTTCATGACACTCCTCCATGTAAATTATGAGAAGTACCATAACAAACTTGTGCTAATGGATGGACGAACGATGGACAACACACCACCACATTTGCTCTCCTGATCTCTGACAGTAGAGCTAAAAATATATATTTTCAAATCATTCCAGTGGGTGTATACATGTATAAATAAATCATTAAGTTATGTATATTGCAATTATAATACGTGTCCATGAGGTAAGTTGTACTTTGGTAATTTTGTAAACAATATATTTACAGCATCTGAGTTCATGGTTAGTCTTGTTTACATAGCAGTGAACAATTGGATTGGAATTTTCCAGGTCTTGATGTGAGAAAAATCATGTATGCACGGGAAATTTCCATTAGAGTTACTCATATTCTAGAATATTGTCAGGTGACTTATCCTTATAGAAAATGTTCTTATGTTCTGAAATATACTGCAGAAAATAATTTTCTCTCAATCTGTCTGCCTTTGCTCTTCCAACTATCTATGCATTCTATTCACCAGTTAACCATTTGACTCTAAAATCAATAGGTCTCTTCCTTAGCATAAGTGCCATCCCCCTACAAATTTTGGTCAAGATACATGGTATAGAGCTATCCTCAAGGCACATGGTTTAGGACAAAGTTTTTCGTACAAAACCCATTTCTCTTCTTTCAATCACTGACCCTGACCTTTGACCTCTTAACCAAAAAATCAACAAGATGCTTTCTTACTTAGTGTATGATGTCCACAATCTTTGGTGAAGGTACATGGTTCAAAACTGAATTTTTGTGTAGAAATAAGGTTTCATTTTTCATCCACAGTGACCTGGACCTTTAACCTTTTAACCCTAAAATCAACAGGCTTTATTGTTTTTCCAAATGCAAGCCATCCACAAAGTTTAATCCTGGTCTGTGATGTAGAACTAAACTTAGTGTAAACCATTGCTCTTGCACTCTGTCTCAGGACCATTTAGCCAGTATCATGCTATTAAACCATATACATGCTTTGTCACAGTGACCTTGACCGTTGACTTTTTTTTATCCCAATATCGATAGGCTTCTTTTTTATTCCAAGTACAAGTCATCTGCAAGGTTTGGTCAAGGTCTGTGTTATTGTCTGCAAACCATTTTTCTTCTTTCCATTGTACATGTACCTTGACCTATTACTGTTTTACTGCAAAATCAATATGCTTCTTACTTAATCCAAGTACAAGCAATCCATGAAGCTAGTGAAGATAGATGGTATAAAAACTAAAGTTATTGTGAGGAAACAAAAAAGGTACGGTATAATTGCAATTGCACCATGGTGGGACATGGGTACAATGATTATTGAGGATCTGGAAGGAAAAGATTATATCCGATGCAAAATCCTCATATTTTCAAGTCATAATTACCATATCTAACAAGGAAATGATTAAGTTTAAACACCGTCTGCATGTTTCGTATATTATGGTGTCAACTCAATGTCCAGAGAAAGTCAACAGATTGTTACTGGTAACATTAAATCAGAGCTGATGTCCATCAACAATGGAGTTCCACAGGGATCTATTCTAGGGCTGGTATTATTCATATTATTTATAAATGACTTGCCACTGTATGTACAACATTCAAAAACTGATCTATATGCTTATGATACTACTTTGCATAAGTCTGATTCTAATGTTATAACTTTGAACAAAAAATTGGGTGAAGATTTATATCAAGTTGAATATTGGTGCATGTCGAATAACATGTTTATCAATCCCCTAAAAATCAAGGCAATGTTGCTTGGAACTACACAAAGATTATCTGTGAACAGAAATCCAAATCTTGAGCTGTATATTGGAGATAACCATCTTGACAATGTTTACACATAAAACTTTTGGGAGTTCATGTTGATAAGAATCTAGACTGGTGCAAGCAAGTAAAACATGTTCATTCTGTAGTAAACTCAAGAATTTATCTTTTACGGAGGATAAAATGTTATCTACTGTACCACTCAACTATCGGAAATTATTTTACAATACATTCATTCTTCCTCTTTTGGACTACTGCTGCACAATTAGGGGAAATACGACTCAATAGTAATATTGAAATGATCCACAAACTTCAAAAAAGGGCAGCAAGAATTATTGTAAATTTACCATTTGATACACCAGTCAAAATTCCATTCTTGGAATTTAAATGGCTTAAATATGAATACAGATTAGCCTGCCCAAAAGTCCATATTAATGTTTAAAGTAAAGAACGAATGTTGCCCTCAATATCTGCATGGCATGTTTCATTTTAAGTCAGAAGAACAGTACCAAGGACCTAAACTGAGATTGATTACAAATGATCATTGCAAAACACCATTTCCAAAAACAAATACTTTTACAAAATCATTTGCTTACTCTGGTGCTATTTTATGGAATGAACTCCCCATAACCATTATATCATAAATACATGTAAATCTAAATATGTTCAAAAGAAAATTGCATAACCATTATCATGAAGGGCAGTTGTCATTTTAAATACTGAAATACTGAAATACATGCTATCCAGTTTGCTTTGTTAATGCATATCATATACACTTTGTGCTTTTTTACGTGTATTTAATATGACCTGAGGGCATCAGGGGAGAATAGTATATTATACTAACTGAGACACCCTCATAAAATAAAGTGTTTATTATTATTATTATTATTATTATTATTATTAAAGGCAACAAGTTATTGTGAATGGCCTGATGTGATGAGATGACATGCATATTTTAATATAGAAAAAGTAAATTTGTTCAATAGTTGTCCTTTTTTTTCCATTTACATGGTTAAAATCGGTTTGATGAAAATCCTCCTGATTTGAAGTAAAAACTCCTGATCAAATTTTGCAAATCTCCTGATCTGTGCAAAGCTAACCTCTCTGTTCTGCCACATGTACATGTGTGTATTTCTCTGTAATGGGGAATATGTATACATAGAGTTTAACTCATTAACCCTGGGAGATTCTTTTCATTTTTGCCTGAAATGAGGGTAGGAAACACATTTTTGGGGTTACATGTACTTCTGAATGCAGCAAAACACATTTGCTTAGGAAAGTCTTTTGTTTAGCCGGATGCTTAGGTGTATCAGAAACATTGTTTTTCATTGGCTATTACGCTCGCACATGTGTAGAAGGGTAAAAGTTGGACTTTTTTTTTTTTTGTATTGGACCCAGAATTTTGTGTCCTGGCCCATTTTTACCCCACATCTCAAACTTATCCTACTTTTTGCAAAGGTTCATCTGTCCGTGTGCAGTTCGGACTGGTCTGCTTTAGATCTAAATGTAAGGGCAAAAAGTCTAAAATCCGGACACAAACTCCAGTTCCAAAACAGGCAATTTTCTACCTAAAAAAAATCGGGTCTCAAAAATTGTTTTTTCTTCACTGTATATTTTAATGCGAGTAGAAAGTCGACATTATTTGGTATCATTGTAGAACTACATCTGTCTACTTTCCTGCAATACCATCCACTTCAGTGTATCTTAAATGATGTTGACATTACAGAACTCAGAAGTAGGGTACAACCTCATGACGCATAAACGTTGCGCTAGGGATTAGTGAGTTAATGGCACATCAGCAGAATACTGGTTATAATACTGAGTAAGTTTAGGTATCCCAAAAAAGGCAAAAAAAATACAGATACAGCGAAAACAGTGTGAAGCTCCTAAAATAGAAAGGTGATTTTTTTAACATATACTGCACTCTTCAATAAAAAAAAGCTGGAACATCAGCTTTCCAAGAAAAGGGGCACTCTGAGCCCCCATGGGTCAAAAATACAATGTATGGGGTCCTTATCACTAACTATTATTTCATCATCTACTATGAATATTACTTCCTTCATATATCAACACATTTGTGAATATTTATATTAAATTCCTTTAAAATTCTGTATTAGTTTCATACTAGTATTTCATGCTTAATTATTGTGCAATAAAATTTTCATGGTTGTATTCAAGATATTAAATGTCTAAATGTAAGAATAGAAACAACTTAGCACTAAGTCACATCTTCATTGTAAGCTGTTTCTTTCAAATCGCTTGAACTGTTGAAAAGAAATTAAATCTTTTTTTTTATTTTAAGATTTAATTCTCAGCCAAATGTTTTACTTGGGAGCGTTCTTTACACCTGAATGGCCAAGCTATCACTACGGTACCAGTATCAGATGCTAAGGCAATGGCCCCACTGTTGTAATTAAGTTCAGTTCTGTTCAATCAGCAGCCACTAAATAAACGGGAATTGTGTTTACATCAGACCATCAGTTAACACCTCTACTGATAAAAGTATTCAATGTATGAAAGTCAATTATTCTTTAATTCCTTATGAGTCACTCACTCAAAGGTCTATCAAAATGAGGCAATTGTGCTCCATAAGAACCTTGCTGCATGGTCCAAGTGTTATGATGACACATCTTGATGACTTTGAAGACTTGCCTAATAGTTGGCACACCGAACACAAACTTACAAATGATATAGGCAAATAAAATATTTTTTGTGTCTTTTACGATGCACACAAAGTTCCACACATTACAATAAGTAAACTCAGACAAATTACTTACATATCAACGAGGCACCAATAAATTTTATGGACGTATCTGGAGGCTCACAGTCAGGGTAGATTGGTTTGATTATGTAAAGAGCAAACATCGTGCCCAGAGCTGCAACACCAACTGGACAGACCAGCAGAAAGTTAATCCAAAGAACGATGAATGCTGGTAGATCACCAAAAGCGCGTTTTACATAAATATATTCCCCTCCAGACTCTGGAATAGATGTCCCCAACTCTGCATAGCAAATAGCGCCGAGAAGATTGTACAAACCACATATTACCCACAGGATGAAGGAAAACCCAACTGAATGACTATGCTTCAGGATCCCAACAGGTGAGACAAATATCCCTGACCCAATAACAGTACCCATAATAAGTGCAATAGCATGGTGCAGTTTAATTCGTTTCTGGAGTTTAACTGTCGTTGCAGTGGATGCATTGGTCATTCCACTCCCATCAGCTTGAGCCAGGTTTTCTATCTCTTCGTTCTCATTCATCATTCTATCCTCACAATAAAACACGATGTAAATTAAACTCAACAATAAGATTAATAATCAATTATCAATTATTATTAATTTATTCCTTAATTGGAATCATAATTTGTTGTAGCCCTTTGCTTACTAACATGCAAAACATATCAACGGACTGAACTGTGTCGTAATCCAATAAGGAATATCATAGTATGCTAAGGTGATGCAATACTTGTCTAAATTGCCAAATTATTATACATGGCATAGTAAGATATACAAGTATAACCTTACAATATTCAAGTCATTCAAAATAACCTTTATTCAGTAACACAATAAATCCATACTTCTCTAACACAACTAATACTTGTAACTTGATCAATCCCTCAAAAACCATAAACAGAAACAAAATCTAAATGTATTTATCCTTCATCCTCAAGGTCTCCACACTTTTTGTCTTGCTTGAAGAAGAAGAATACAAAGTCAAAATAACAAGGAACAATCCCAGCCAAGTTGTAGATATTTCATCATATGATATCACACATGATAGTTGCTATAGTTTTTCCAGCTGATCTTATTTCAACCATTTCCACTTGCACATACAAGTATTTGTGTATCTTGTCAAATGCACTTGTGAGGGAAAAGGCCCATTCTAAGGCAAACTAAACATGACCACATTTTTTAGAGTAAATACCCTGCATTATCTTTCATGGTAGTTGGACAAGGTCGACATAGAACTTGGCATAAATAGTAACTACATGTAGGAAATTCTGTAGTGCTGTATATGTAAATGAAGGGCTTTTGGAGGACAAAAGGCAGACTGGCTGTATTGTACACTTATCTAGCCATACATGTTTACTCCTAAATGAAAACCAGTCATGTAATTAAAGTTGTTGACACAAATATTTTACCTAAAGAAAATAATTCATTTTATAATAATACAACTTTCATTGAAACCACATAAACAAGTGACTTTCATTGAAACCATATAAACAAGTGACTTTGTTTTATGTTATACAGCACTCAAAAGGCTGCTAACAAAACTATATTGATCTGTGGATATCTATACAACAGCATAAAAACTGATCATTATTAAGTGAACAGACCACCAGTAGTGGCTTATCAATTCTTATTAGGAATGGGAGAAAATATTCTCAAAACACAGGTACAGACAATTTTTGGTAAACATGTGTAAGTTTTTTATCCTCTGCACTGGGGATTATATTTCTTTAATTCTGGTTGACTTGGAAACTTAGGTCATTGCTCTTGGTGTAGATGTACATGCAAGTCAGTGTCTGATAAACCTAGCTTTACCTTACAGATAATTATTACGTATTTAACATATCAAGGAAGAATTACATTTTACTATGTATATGTGTAGGTAAATTATTTTGAATGTCTTATCTACTTAACTAGGAATCTTCTAAATGTTTATTCAAGCCCTAGACCTGTGATGATTGCTGTAAAATCTCTTTCTTTGCCGACAGTGTATATACACTAATAAATGATATCCAAAATGTACCAGTAATGAATATATGCACCATGGGACAAACTATGCAAATACACGCATTTACGCTGGGGAACACTATGCATACTAGAATCCCAGATATACCAATAGTTGTTTATTTCGTGGCCAACTTTTCTCTTTTTTTGAGAATTAGTTGAAAACAAGTGGGTCTGAGATCACTCACCTGGGTAGCTGACACCTCAGCTTGTGAATGCAAATTCACACACATACTGAAACTGTAGAGAGGAAAGAAAAGCTAAGAGTACTGGTATATACATGTAGTTGCTACATTGTCTAATAATGTTGGTGTCATTTATCTTTTCTCCTATGTATGTATGTATGTATGTATGTATGTATGTATGTATGTATGTATGTATGTATGTATGTATGTATGTATGTATGTATGTATGTATGTATGTATGTATGTATCTATGTATGTATGTATATATGATCTGCATAAAAAGGACGTCATTTATACAACAAGCATTCTGCCCTGGATATCTCCCTGCCAATGGGGACTACAGGGTAGGTCCTGATTCATAACCTACAGGGTTCCATCTAGGCTGCGTTTTTATTAGCTCAAATTTGGCCCCTCATGTTCCTGGTTATGAATTCAGCCCTTTGCCTGTCATATGCATCATGTAGATGAGTGCTTAACGTACGGACACCAATAGTTTAGTTAAACTCGTTATACTACCTTATGCCTGCAAATTTATGTTGCTGTAGTTGCTGTGTCAATGACAGCCACATGCATGTTTGTTTACATGTTTACAGATTTTGTAAATGTTTACAGGCAGTAAAATAAACAAAGCCATTTACATGTGAAACATTGCATCCTTACCCTGAAGTCGCAACTTGCAAACCATTGAGATCCCCACCCAAGGGAGCTGCAATGGTTTGGTGGTTAAGGTGCTTGGCTCACAAGCAGAAGGTTGCAAGTTCAATTTTACCATCTGATCAGTCTTGATCATTATTAATATGTGTGAATCTTGCTCACAATCAAACTCATCTGAGATCTTAATTATACAAGCTTACGTACCAAATCAGCTCAAGATTTTATCAGAAATAAGGCCTCCAGAGTGTTCACAAGCTCAGCTAATCAGATGCAAGCTCACGTCATTAATATACATGGATGTCACTCATAGCTGAACTCGCCCGAGATCTTGACGATACAAGCTAACATACCAAATCTGGTCAAAATCTAATCAGAAACAAGGACTCTATAGAGTGTTCACAAGCTTGGTCATCAGAGCAAGATCACCTTAATAATATGTGAGGATGTCACTCATAATTGAACACATCTCCAATGAGTTAAAAATCTCCAATTTTGGTGATGAAAGCTTACATACCAAATCTGATCAGAAATATGGCATATAAAGTGTTTACTTGCTCAGCCAATCACACACAATGGGAATTTCAAAGACCTGCAACTCTATGAAAATGCAGACCTCTTGATAAGATTATAATGAATTGGGCATTTTACTTCCTGGTATGGTACATAGGGTTTCTAAAATTTCAATAGAGTATTTGTGAAAACCGTATATTTGTAACATTTGATATCATTATCAGACCAAGTTATTAATCATCAACATATATTTATCATGCAGGGACCCTGGGTAGCCAAGTGGTTGCAGGAACTCACCTTTACCTATCATGGATGGCACCCCGACAAAAGCGTGCCGACAAAAGTGCGTGAAGACAAAAGTGCACAGGACAAAAGCGCGCCGACATAATCATGCAAAGACGAAAGCCTACAACAATTACCATTTTGTGTCTCTAGTAAAGAAAGTAACAAATACAGCATTAAAGATCATTAAGCATCGTTTATTAATTAATATCTCAATATGGCGTTAAAGATCAAATAACATCATCTATTCATTAATATCTCAATATGCAGAAACATGGCATTAAAGATCAAATAACATCATCTATTCATCTCAAGCACAGCCTTCGTCACTTCATTAAGTTCTGGAGTGGGAGCATGATTATGCTCCGAAACAAAAATTACTGCATCTGCTGCATCAAATTTCAGCCGACCTTTGCAATCTTTTTTCACGCATCTCCATCACATACTACCATCCGAATGAATACGATCTTTACGAAGCAGATAGCCATCACGTAAAATGTGTTCTTTCTGCTTCTGCGATTCGGTTCTTTCCATAACTGCAAATGTTTGGGCCTAAATATATTTGTGTGCTATTTATACATTTTCAGGTACGCAAGTAGCTTTGAAGAATGACTTGTCAAATAATATTTGGAACTTAGAAATTATGTAACATTTCATGTCTACTTCTATTCTTCAGGTTTTGTCTGCGCGCTTTTGTCAGGGGTTTTAAGCTGCGCGCTTTTGTCCTGCGCGCTTTTGTCGGGACACCATCATGGATATCTCACTTCTGTCCATGTGGGTTTGAGTCTTGGCTCAGCCAATATGGGTATGTGAGAGAGCTTGCCAGTAGCTTCCCGTGGGTTGATGATTTTTCCTGGGGTTTTCCTCCACCAGATATACTGGCTGCCATGTATAAGCCTATCATGTGCTGAAAAATGGCATTAAACCCACCACAACAACATATGTATCATGCCTTTGTGAATGTGTACAGGGTGGGACAAATCCACTTGCCCTATAATTGGGATAAGCTCAAATTTGGCTTGTGCGAGCTGAAGTTTGAAAGGTACTTGCCCACAGGCAAGTCCAAAATATTGAGGGAGGTTGTTTACAGTTTATAGTGCTTTATATTCTGCAAATGTTATCCTCTGCGATCTCGCCACAGTAGATATATCAGCACCTTTATTTAGCATTGATCTGTACCACATGCTTCTATTACATAAATGCCAGCAGTTTAATTCATCTAACAATCCTTTATTTCACACAATAAATTGTCAAAGTCTGTCACTTCTATCTTGTAGTCAATCTCAAGGTCAGCCTCGCATTTTCTCACGATAATAATGAAAATGCTTATTATGTAAAGAAAGTTTAGACAATTAAGGAATAAATATTGACCTATTATAACTTGTCATCAGTTACATTTTAATAGTACTATTTGTATGTATATGGGATTCGATGACTTTCAAGTCATAACATAGCCACAGGCAGTGCGTGAGTAGGCTCCTGCTAAACCGTATGCTGGCCAATGAAATTGATTTACCCACATTCTGGTCCCATGAAATGTGCCGAGCTTGCCGACTCTCAAAAGTCAGCTCATCAAAAATTGTTTTCATGCATGTCACCGATTTCAAGGTGACTGGGTGATAATTGTAAATGATATACTGTATTTACGGCATGTTTTCGGACGGGAAAAAACAATTACTTTTTTTGTCGTCCGAAAACAATTTAAATTCTTTAAGTTTGTGTCCGAAAACAAACAGTGGAAGAAACATACCCCCCCCCCCGTCATAACAAGGTTACCGTTAGCTCATATGACAATGTGGGGCCATGAAGTAAAACAAGTATTTTTTCTAACACCACGGAAAGGATAATGAATGAAAAACAGGCATTACTTGCCTATTATTTGTCTATCTGATACATGTCCATCCACCAGAAAACACAGCCATACATGTATTAGAGCCACGATTATATGTGTATTTTCCAAAAGAACCGCCAAATACGTAATCTCCTAATCCACTGTTTAACCCTCGGCTAATCAGTGATCATTAAAATCTACCTTACAAATGCATGCAAGCTTTATTTCTGTGTAATTAAGATACGAAAACAAAGTAAATTAAACGATTTAGGAATTATGGTTCTGAAGGAATTTGACAGAAACATTTTAGTATCGAGAGTAGAAATACGTGTATGATGGCTAGTCTTAAAGTAACAAGAGTGAGAGGCTCCGGCTCTGCAGGGGTTTGTGTTGTACGCACGTGTAGGAAGGGTAAATAACAAGCAAGTTGCAATATACGAGTCAGCATGAATAATATCTTGATATTCTAAAATAAAGGTGATCTATTTCATGTTCTCTTCTTTTTTTTTCCCCCTCTTAATCTAGCCGCGGGTAGCTTCAAAGGAGCAAAGCTTGCTGACTCAAAACAATCGGCTTTTCAAAGATTGTTTTGATGCGTGTAGGAGATTTCAAGGTGTCTGGGTGATCATTTTTAATAATATAACTTGTGGGATTTCTTTGACAGGTGTGTTTGGAAATAAAAGGCAGCCATCTGGATTTCGTTAAAAGCGCATTCAATGTACCGGAAATTTCGCACCCACAATCAATGTTTATTGTCTGCAAAGAGGTTTATTACCTGTAGAACAATAACTATGTTTAATCCGTGGTATATAATGCCTCAGGGATAATGGGTTTGTTTTGTTGCACGATGCCAATGAATTCACTAATCCACACTGACTCTCTGATGTATTGTTTAATGAGATAAAGCAGGGGTCATGGTTTCTAATCAAAATCATAACTGTCACACCTGCCTGAAGTGGTTTCGGGTGTAACGATGTCTACACTGACAACCAATCATATTTTTGTTAGCCGAATCAAGCATGTAAAAAAAGAAACAATGATAAATAATTATCCAATACATTTTGATAACCAGCCACCCATGGAAAAATTACATGATAAAGTATAAATAGGATACCCACCACTATCAAAAAATTGTTAAGTTCATATACTGGATAGCTGTCGTTGTGAAACATAATATTGTTAGTACTGGTATTAATTTTGATGGATAAGTTTATCGTGCGTTATGCAACAAGCGAGGAGGCACTGCTGAGTTTGTGGAGGGACTCTCCCTTGCCAAAATCATCTCCAAAGAGGTCAGTAGGCCGTCCACAGAAGCGACCTTGAAGTAATGACTCTGAGATACATCACAAAAAGAACCGCCCATGAAGAAAGCTGCTATAGATGACGAGTCTGATTATCTTGAACCCGAGAGTGCTCCACCCGGTTCTGTGCGTGGTCACTATAAACAATATACGTTAAAGCAAAAGTTGGATATCGTTAACCATGCAAAACTTCTGGGAATTAGACCTACAGCGGAAAAATTCAAGATTCCGAAATCCACTGTGAATACGTGGATGAAAATTGACTTCTCTGCAGATCTGAACTTGAATGGACATTTGTCTAAGAGTGGACGACCCATTTCATATGGACGAAATATAGATGATAAGATAGCTCAATGGGTGCTCACTCAGCGTGACTTACAAATTCCAGTCAGTCTTGAGGGAATATATATATATGCCAAGGAGCTTGTCTCAAAAGAATTTCTGGAGAGTGAATTCAGTGCCTGTCGTTCTTGGGGAGAGGGCTTTTGTGAAAAGACATGGGTTTGTGCTCAGAAGCTGGACCTCTCTTGCCCATCGTTTACCCAAGGATTTGGAAGAAAAGATTGCTTCATTCCACAAGTTTGTGATGGATAGACGCGAGGAGAAGGAGTTTGACGATAACTTTATTGTTAACATGGACGAGACACCAATGTACTTTGATCTTGTGCCAGGGAAAACGGTGGACAAAGTAGGAACGAAAAGCGTTCTGATTCGTACAACTGGCGTAGAGAAGAGACACATTTCTGTTGTTTTAGCCTTTACAAGTTCTGGCGACGTATTACCCCCAATGATTATTTTCAAGGGAAAGAGAAATCTAGATCTGTGGCACCAAAAGGGTAGATTATCACAGCTCAAGAGAAAGCGTGGATGGACGAAATGCTAATGCTGCGATGGATTAAAAGAAATTTATTTGCCATTTACCAGGAGAGAGCGATCCCTATTAGTTATGGACTCGTTCCGGGCTCACATCACTGATGGCGTGAAGAAACAGTTGCGGCGTGGAAATGTTGTGTCAGCAATAATACCTGGAGGCTGCACATCCAAGTTGCAACCTCTTGATGTGAGCATCAATAAACCTGTCAAGAGCTACCTCCGCCGCAGCTGGACAGAATACATCAGAGATGCTACGAATGTGTTAAAATCATCTGATGAAAGCAGCAATGGATGAATCGACAGCTAGCAAACAGACTATTGGACTTGGTTGTCAATGCCATGGACACATTGAAGGAAAAACGCACAATGATAATGAAATCTAATCTTTCAAGGTGTCCGGCATCAGTGTCAATCTGAGCAGAAGTGAAAATGCACTGATCAGAAACGCCAAACAATTAAACGATATGGATGATGATAGTGATACAGAATTTGAGGGCTTTTCGCCCGAGGACCTAAAACAGGCTATGGACAAGCTACTTTAAACTGAATAATATATTTTAATATATTACAGCATTAAATCGTATTTCTTTTCATTTTTTGATATTGTCATTTATTGTGTATGGCTTAATATAAAAATGTTTATCTATCAATCAATCTGTCTGTCTATCTGCATACATACATACATACGATTAAGAATTTTAAATTATTTTAGTTCATGGAAGTTCATGATGACATTATATAATTGGCGACCAAATAAGGCGAACTGTGTTTGGTTAAATTACCGGCAAACACACTGAGAATTTTACTTGAAAAAGACACAGCTGATATTCGTAGATTTGTGTCCAAAAACATAAGTTACAGAAACAAACTATAATCAAGCGATGTCCAAAAATTACAAGGCATTTAAATATTGTTTTCTCCCCAAAAATATGGTGTCCAAAAACAAACCGTGTCCGAAAATATGCAGTGAATACGGTAACCTGCAAGATTTCTGTTACAGGTGTATTTGGAAATAAAAGGCAGTCATCTCTAATGATTAGCCATGTTGACATCTCTGAAAGCGTTATTGATGTACCAAAACATAACCACCATGAGTGGTGTTCATCACCAATTGTTTACATAGTAATTACAGGAGACCAATACATACTTGTTGTTTGGCAAATAATTATACGAATAAAAATAAGTGTTTTCAAATCTTTCAGGGTGTGTACATAAATAAATCATTACAAAACCACTCTCATTTTCAAGAAAAGTTTAAATTATTGTTGATGTACTTAAACAGATGAGTTGTTTTTTTTAGCATATCTCTCTTTGCTCTTCTAACTATCTGTGTATTACCCAGTATATTTTCCAGTTATCAATTCAAACTCCTCCTTTTTTTCTCATCTAAATCTCTATCTACATGAAAAATTAAATTGTATGCATTTTTTTTTTTATAACTTCAACTATCGGAATAAGTTTTAATATACAAAAAAGTATAAAAGAAATCAAAGCAGTTTTTTGTAAAATAAAAATAACACAATTTAAAGAATAAGTTCCATATTTTTATTTAACTTTACTTTTTAACTTTTGTCATAATATTATGTTGTCATGCTTTTGGGCCATCTCAATCTCCATTTACCGAACTCTGAAAATGGTCCTTATATCACAATATTCAAATTAATGAAAACCAACACATCGAAAACACTGAGGCATGATAAGAAATTTGAGATATAATCATGTACATGTGAGTGACGCAGTGTATAAAAAAATTTACAACTCAATTCCACTTTCTATGCATTTCTGACACAGAAAATAGTAAATTAACTCTTTGATAAGTCCTTGCTTTATGATAAACCCATTCACAATACATCTACAAAATTTGTCAAATATTTACTTTGCCTTAAAGGGAGTTGTGGTACATGTAGCTCAGTTGGTAGAACGTTGGGACTTGTAATCCAAGTGTCGCGTGTTTGATATTTGTATGTGGGAAAGGCACTTGACTCCTATTTCCTAAGCATGATTCAGCAAATAATATGCTAAAAGTGCTGTTAAAACCAACCAACCTCTGTGTCTAACAATAAGCCAACCCCCTACATTTTGACAGTTTTGGAATGAAGAATGAAGACTTCAGTAGTCTCTGTAAGACCCAGCAATTATGCTGAAACCAGTTTAATCTTAAGCACAGTAAAATGATAATGCATGGCAGATCTGACATCTCGAACTTCACTTAGCAACAGTATTTAAATACAAAATGTCAAATCCATTGATACCTAGACTACAAAGATTCTGATTTCGTCATATCTACATTGCAAAATTATTCATTACTCCACCAACTCCAGAAACAAAGATTGTGGTAGATCTTGCCCCACCCCACACCAACCCAGGGATGATTCCAACAATACAATGTATGGGTCCCTATCCCAAGAATTGGCAATTTTTATTTCAAACTTTTAACACACAGGCTCCAGGCTTCTAATCTTCTGTCATTCAACATTTCTAAAAAAAAATTTTATAGGCTTCTCCTAATAGCTGACTAAAAAATTAATATTAAGCAGGTTTGTGTATAATGTAAACCAACAAGAGTCCCTATAAGGGACTGATATTCTACTGGGTAAAAAGAATTTCCAGGAATTCAAGACAAGACCATTACTTCCTTTTAACTGTAGAGTATTGAAACTATCTCTGATACTCTTCAGTGATCACAAAATTTTCAAATTAGCTGCTGCGGTACACATACTGAATGTCAGCTTGGCACCATTTTCATTTAGGACAAAGTTGACACTATTAAAAGTCTTTGTAAAAAAAAAAAAACATGTCATAATGATCATGCATTCAAGGGGAGTAGTGACAACAAGATTTTTAAGACAGTCATGGCAGCCATATTGGATATAAAACTGGCACCATTCTCATTTAGGACGATGAAAAGCCCAAGTCATAATGATAATCCATTCAGGGGGAGCAGTGACAACAAGATTTTTAAGACAGTCATGGCAGCCATAATGGATGTATGACTGGCACCATTTTTATTTAGGACCAACTAGGTATCATAAGAAGTCTGTTCGTGAAAACCCCATGTTGATATAGCCATCCATTTGGAAAGGAGTAGAGATAACAATATTTTCAAGATACGACTTTCCATTCCGGTGGAGTAGCAGTAACAAGATTTTCAAGATGGCCGTTGTGGTGGCCATATTGGATGTCTGATTGGCAACATCTTGAAAATGTAGATGTAGACCTACTTACCCAACAAAGACCCTCTCAGTAAGGCAGTTAATATTTTTCTATAAGTTAGACCTATTTTCAATAAGGTGTAATGAAATATCATATACTGCTATTGTCAATTTGGAAAGATTAGAAATGTGATCTCATGCAGTAAAGACAATATTAAGTTCAACTAATAGTTCATAAAGAACACTTCACCCTTAATAACCTCAAGTTCAGTTTTATAAAATGTAGTTCCAAGCTCATGGAGGTCAAGGACTATTTGCTACATCTCTCCATTTTATGTTATCTTATGTTTTTAATTCATGTGGTGGCAGCAATCATCTCTCCCACCATGAGCAATACTCAAATTGACAGGACATGATGTCCAATAAATGTATTTGTTGTCTCTCTGGCTTTATTTTCCAAGCATGGCCAAATATCTGAATATTCCTTTTATACATCTCTGCCAATTGTTTGGACATTTTAAGAGGTTGATTTTCCCTTTGCTTCAAATGTGGTTTTTGTAGTCGTGATTATTGTCATTGAGTTGCTCGTATACTCTGGGCAAGAGAAAAGTAGTTTGATGAGTAAACCCTAACTTGAGTGAGTTCTGCCCTAATAATTTCTCATTGCTCTTTTCTGTCTATCCAAGTAAGAAAAAGAGCAATTTTTATCTTCAATTTTACCAGTTTTGAAAAGATTTTTTAAAAAAAGTGTTGGATTATTCCTTCATTTACATTTGAAATATTTCTCCAACAATAAACAACCAGTTTGCAACTGGAATGTATTACATGATAAATTAAGTGGTGGCATTTTTAAAAAGTATATTGATGAATTAATACGTTGTCTGTTTATTTGTCAGAATTGCTAATAAAAACAAAATCAATCAGTGAGCTATTTTCTACAAGCTTCATAATTTCCATAGATGAACTTACAACCACATTATGACTTTGACATCTGGAATAAATATATCTTGAATAGTACAGTTTCATCCATTTGCTTACTTATTATTTAGTAAAGTCATAACCTCTAAAGTTTTGTATCTTTTTGTACATCCATTAATAAATTGTATGCTCAATGTTTTTTCAGACTGTGAAAGGTTAATCTCTATGATCAACAGAATCAAGAGTGGATTAAGGAACAGGCTGGCGCAATGGGTGCTGAATTACCTTATGACAATTAGTACAGAAGGACTTTGCCTAAAAGACTTTAATATTAATGTGGCAATCAAAATATATGGGGAAGTGACGAAACGAAGAATATCATTTATTCAAATTCAAAGGTAAATGAGTTTGACATTCAATCATGTTATAACTTAGGGAAATAAAGAATACTATGTAAATATATATACTTCTTTTATATTTCATTTATAATAATTTTTCAACTTTTATGATAATGCGCATTTTTAAAAACATTTTACGGCGCAAACGAGCAAATACCCCGATGCTATCAAACATTTCTGGGAAGATCACTGGAATCTAATATAAAAATCCAAATACTGTATGGACCAAACCAGAACAAGACAAAATCCGGATTTGACTGCAACAATTATATTTTCATATTTTTTGCTATTTTTCCACAAATTTGTCATTTAAGGGTCATTTCAGTAGGACCTACAGTAAAATCATAAGGTCATTAGTCCTCTGTTTTCAAGGTTACCATCAAATACTATTAACAAAGTTATAAATGCAGTAGTTTTTCTTAAAGAAGAGAGAAAGTATTAAAGATTTTCATTAAGTACAGTGGAGAGCATTTTGTGTATTTAAATACTACTTGACTTGCTGAGCATTACAAGAGCTGCGGTAACCCATACCAGACATATTTTGAACCCAGTATTACCCTTGCAGACATGAGAGTAATTTAACTGAGCAGGGCTTTACAAATTTGACAAGTCAACTTGCCCAAGGCAAGCTGACTGGGAAATTGAACTTGGCCCTGAGGGATTTAAGCTTGCCCCAAAATATGACAACAAAATATCTCAACGAAACTAAAAGTTAAAATAAATATGGTAAAATAAAAAATAGAATGTTTATTGGAAATCACATTATATTTATTTTACAAAATATAGAACTTTTGTTCTCATTTTGATCTTTATTAGAACCTCAAAACCATATGTAAATAATTATTAAAGGTATCAAGAAAGATGCACGTGTATGTCAATAATACATGTAGATCTGTAGATGCTGTAATAAAAAAGGGTTAGAATGCAGATATAGGTAGAAGAGCAAAGACAGACATACATGTATAAAAACAGATAAATGGATACTTAGATAAGGGTTTTGGAAATGGATAGATTTTTAAGAGGGATAGAGATGTTAAGGTTGAAGACCTTAAGCTGAAAAATTAAACAACCATGGACAGAACTGTGTTAACTTACTTTTAATCATGTTTTAATATATCATAACATTTTTCAACATGTCAAACAAATCTCACGAGTTATATTATTAACAGTTATCACCTAGTCACCTTGAAATTAGTTACATGCATCAAAACAATCTTTGACAAGCCGATTATTTAGAGGCAATCACCACATATGTCCATGGTTAGGTTAGAATCTGAAACTCTGTGAGTCTCATATACATACCAATATTACAATTAAAATATAACTGATTAGTTACAATATAAATAATTATATTTGTTAAAACTTGCTTTAAATAGTAAATATTCTCATTATCATGTAATAATGAGAAAATGCGACACTGACTACAAGATGGCAGATTTTGACATTACGTCATGCGAAATAAAGGGTCAATAGATGAAAGAAACTGCAGGCAGTCATGTAACTGAAGAATGCAGTACAAATAAACAAGAAATAACGGTGCTGATATAAGCACCATGGCAAAATCACATAGTAGAAAAACCTGCAGAACATAAAGCATAACAAACTAACACGACCCCTCTGTCAATTTCATTGACATGCCAGCAGGCAAGTACATTGCAAACTTTAGTTTGCATGAGCTTGTCTCAAGCATCAGGCTAGTGGATTTGTAAAGTTATGCTGAGTATTGTACAATAAATAAAGGAACAAAAGGGGTTCTGCAAGGTTGTCTTGCCTGTGAACTGAATATAATGCACCCACCACCCATATGTGACTTTCAAAAACTTACATAAAAAAATCTTAAATTTTTGACAATGCTGAATGGAAACACGATACTCATCCATGTCCTGCTATTGTATAATCATTAAAATAAGAGTCCCAAGTGGGCCTGAGATCTCTCACCTAGCCTAAAAATGTATGCATAATAACCAAATGCAAAAAAAATCAGTAGGATGCTTTAATTTTCTTTCAATGATGTTGACCGCATATGTTTGAAAACAACTGTTTCAAGGTTTTTCTAGCTTCTGTATCTTCATCTATATCTGACAGCACATCAGCATAATTTGCCTCAAATTGAAAGACCCCTATGCCTGGATGCTTTCTGTCAAAGTTTGTCAAATTCTGTTCAGCGTTTTTTTGTTGTTGATAAAGTAGTGTACATGTTTTCCACTTTTAGGAACAGAGGTCATGTTTGATTGCAGAACAGCATCAATTGTATACATCTTAAAGGTGTTTAAGCTAAGACACTTTCTGACAATTTTTTAAAATTCTGCTTGGCAATTTTTTTGAAATAATTATTCAAGTTTTTTTCTTAGTAACAGCAACTGTATTTGACAGCTGATTGCCATCATTTGTACAAACTTTAAAGCTTTTCATGCCAAAATTCTTTATGAAAATTTTGTCAAATTCTGCCAAGTGGTTTCTGCAAAGTTGTTTGAAGGACATTCTATTATGTAGTTATAATGCAAGCCATATTTGATCGTGAATTGGGATTACTTGTATAAATTTGAAAACCCTTGTTAACTATGCTTTCTGTCAAATGTGGTAATTTCTGATGAGTAGTTTCTGTGATGTAGTCATGTCAAGTTTTTTCTATTTTTAGTAATGGGGGCCATATTTGATGGCGGATTGGAATCATTTGTACAAATTTGAAAGCCTTCAACGCCTGGATGGTTTCTCTTAGATTTTGGCAAAATTCTGTTCAGCAGTTTTGTTTAAGTCGTTTCATGATTTTTCTATTTGTAGTAATGGCAGACATATTGTATGGCATATTGGCTTCATTTGCACAAACCTGAAAGGCATTTGTGTCAAGATGTTCTGTACCAAGTTTGGTTTAAATTGGTTTGGTGGTTTTTGACAAGTTTAAAATAGCAATTGTTAATGAATAATGAATACTTTTATTTTCCATTTCTTTTAGTAATAGCCATCATTTGTACAAGTTTAAAACGGTTTCAAGCCAGGATTTTTTTTCTGTGACACTTGATCAAATCCTACTAGGCAGTTTTTGAAAAGAAGTCAATAAAGGTTTTTCTATTTTGATTACCTTAGTAACAGCCATCTCTGATGGCAGGATGCGTTCCGATAAATTTGATCCAAATTGGTTGTGGTTTTTACAAATTTTAAAACAGCCAAACCATAAACTCACTTAATCTTAGACTTGTGCGAAAATGACCTTCCCAAAAACCCCAAAAGGTTGGGGACAAATTTATGCAAGTTCTGTGTAAAGGAAGTGCCTTTATAAAACAGAACATGGGATTTAAAAAACTGAAACCAAAAAGGGGCAAAAACTACAATATACTTACAGACAATAACTGCAGCCAGAAGCCTTGTGCCCCATTCTGGAATATTGCAGTCAGGAAACATCGGCTGGAGTAAGTATATAGAAAACATAAGGCTCATGGCAGCAATTCCAACTGGACAAATCAGAAGAAAGTTTATCCAGAGACATATAAAGGCAGGTATCTCACCAAAAGCTCGCTTGATGTAGACATATTCTCCACCTGATTCTGGAATTGATGTCCCAAGTTCAGCATAACACACAGCTCCGAGTGCATTATAAATTCCACAAACAACCCACAAAACAAATGACAGTCCGACCGATTTAACATTCTGTAAAATTCCCACAGGGGAGACGAAAATTCCGGATCCTACTATTATCCCTACTATAATTGCCACTCCATGAAATAGTGTTATCTCCTTCTTCAGCGCGATCTTTCCACTGCTACTCTGACTAGACCCCGAGGTACTCCCTGAATTTGCCTGTACTTGAAATTCGTCCGTTTTCTTACCACATAACCCCATTTTATTATTGTTATTATTATTTAAAAGTTAATTACATATAATACTGATTGGTCAGGATGAAATTGCAAGCTGGTATACGACCACTTACTAAATGATCCCAAAAGAAAGCAAAAACACTAGCGATATACGATATAGTACTGTATGTTTTGATAAACATACATTCCCCAAAACGGTTTGGAAAGGTACCGGATAAATAGCGAACCCTTCAAAAAGTTACTTAATTTCTCCCTAATTTCTTAACGTCAATAATAACATTCCAAAAATCCTAAATGGGAAAGTTAAGAAGTCTTTTCTGGCGCGAACATCAACCCACGTTGTTGCAGTCAGGTTCGATTTTATTTCTCCTGAAAAAAACACTAGCATATCCAGAAGAAGAGAAATTCGGCGTCTAATCGAATACTGTACCAATTTAGTAGCGTTTATCAGTGGCAACCTCCACTACTACGGCGTTGATGACAATTGCAATAAGCACACAAAACATGTGCTGATGTCTAATATCTCATTAATGTATTATATTCATGTTTACTATACGAACTTATTTAACTGGTACGACCTCTACAGTACTGGCAGAGGACCAGTTCTAGCGTAAACCAATTGTCTCCAAACTACTAATATCTCGCGAACATACTCAAAGTTTTACATAAGCATATCATTAAAGGATCATTCTGTGATGTACTTTTTTTTTTTAAAGGTATGCATAATAAGTATAAATTCGTGTGTGGACGCGAGGTATGGCAACAATTCGTACGGGACGAGAACTGGTCGGTAGCGTCTTCAATATCCGCAAACATAGTAAAAGTTTTGCATGTTGATATTCGAAGTCTACAGACTGCTCTGGTTTGCGTGAGGACGCCATATTTATTATCTTCTGCGTTTCTCTTCAATTAAATATTTGGAAGAGACACGCAAGATTATAACAAACGGAGATACAAAATCTAACAGACGGAAGAGTCTTCTCACCATACTTCCATATTTAAAAATGGAACCAGTCAACCGGCTGCGTTCGATTTCAGAATGTAATGGTCTCGTTGCTGTTCCAATCTCTTCATCTGCACGTAAGGTTTACGTGCTCTTCTTGGTCATTGCACTATGTTTTTGGACATATTACTTCAAATGAGCACAGGAGAAACTTTACATTTAATTAAGTCTAAATGATAGGAGTGCCTACATTACATTGTTGTAATTACAAAAAATAGGTATAAATAGATATTCAGTTCCACTAGCAGTAAGTATCGTCGATGATCCTAACCTCGTGTTTATCCTTGAATCGTGCACCATGTTTTTCGCGACCTCACGCGCTTGTTTTCAGATCCTGGCGTCATCAACTGGGTCACTAGCGTTCGTTGACAATGACAGTAAGTGCTAATTAAGAAATAATAGATAAAATGAAATGCATACTACAATTCGAATTGAAAAAAAAAAAAAAAAAAAAATGGCCAATTTTACTATGCCATATTTGCCTCAAGTCAGGGCATCAGCTCAGGTGCAGTAGAACCTGATGACATTCCACGGCATGCAGACTCGTCTCCAGACGTCTCGACATTGTCCTGCTACTTGATTCAGACAGGCCTGACCAAAGAGTGAGGTGACTGCGCAAATTTCAATCACTTAAATCCAAATCACGCGCAAGTCATGACATCATCCCCTCCCCCTACCAGACACCTTAAAGTCCTGAGGCGATTGCCGAGCGGAAAAGCAGCAGGTGTGGATACACTGGGAGCTGTAGCTGCAGACCTACACACAGGCGGATCGGGGTATAGGATCGTTTTTCACTTGACCGAAGCAGCATCGGAACTCAGCAGCCCTATTTAGGACCACACAGCTCACCTCCGCAGCATGAGGAAGCGGCTAGAAAATGTGCCGTAAACATTTATTTGTAATTTCTGGTGTTTCTTGTGCGTACTTTGTTATGAATTTATTTGCCTGAATGGGTTCTTCTTCTGTTTCTTCTTCTTCTTCTTGACTCTCCATACCTCTCTTCCTCCGTCTCTCTCTCCCCTCTCTCTCTCTCTCTCTCTCTTTTTCTCTCTCTCTCTCTGTTTCACACACGCGCATAGTCGCACGCAGACCTACGAGCTTCCTACAGAATGATTTAGATATCACTTTAAGATACCACTGTCTCAAAATCTCTCTCTCATCATCAAATAATAATAATAATAATAATAATAATAATGACTATCTCTTTCTTTCTCTGTTTATCACACACACACACACACACACACACACACACACACACACACACACACACACACACTTTAGTTTGGCGGTTTTAAACAACAGTAAACCAAAATTAACTTCACCAAATTACATTTTTTTTGCCAAAACACTCTGTGTCTAACTTTTAAAAAATACATTTTAAACTGTCATAAGTATATTGACTTTGGTGGTAAAACAAAGTCGATCAGTGTATTCGTCACTCTAAAATGTTTTTTTCTTAAATCTGTTTCAAATTTGATGAATTAAACTTTCACCTCACAGTACGCTAACCGAATTGTAACATGTTTAAGATCAAGCACAAGTTTTTGCCAGCTATTGTAACATAATTTAGAGTACAGACGAACTAAGATTTTTGAAACTAAATTTTTGTTTTTAAATTACGCGAATGGGATGGTAGTTTTGTTTAAAATAGGAGAGTTTTAGATGGTTAGGAATATGATAAAGGGAGGTAATTAAGGGGCATTATAGAAGAGGCAAGATGGGGTTTTTTACTTAATTTATAAGAGGAATCATAGAGTGGTATGAGGGACATGGAAGTTAGCTTTATTGATGTCGCATTTAAATTCTATTTTATACCCCTTCTTTTACATCCCACCCTTTGTCGCTGATAGTAGATAATTGGGCACTGGATAGTAGATAATTGGTTTGTGGATAGCAGGTAGCTGGGTGCTGGAGAGTAGATAACTGGTTTGTGGATAGTAGATAATTGGTTGGTGGATAGTAGATAACTGGTTGGCGAATAGTAGATCACTAGGTGTCGATAGTAGATAATGTGTTAGTGGATAGTAGGTCACTGGGTGCTGGAAAGTAAATACCTTGGTGTTGATAGTAGATAATTGGTTGGTGGATAGTATATAACTGTGTGCTCGATATTAGACAACTATGTGGTGGACAGAAGATTATTCGGTATTGATATGTACAAATTATGAGGATGGTAGTTTTGTTTGGGTGTTTATGGTAGATGATTGGGTGTTGGATAGTAGATAAATGTGCTCTGGATAGTAGATCACTGGGCTCTGGTTATAGATAACTAGGTGTTGGACAATAGAGCACTGGTTGCTGGTAATAAATAACTGGTTGGTGGATAGTAGATAACTGGGTACTGGATAGTAGATAATGGGTGTGTGTCTAGTAGATCACTGGGTATTGCAGTAGATAACGTTGGGGTATAGTAGATCACTGGGTGCTGATTGTAGATAATTAGTTAGTGGATTGTAAATAAAACTGGTTGGTGGATAGTAGATCACTATGTGTTGATAGTAGATAACTGGTTGTTGGATAGTAAATAACTGTGCATTCATGGCCGGCCCAATGGTTTTTGGCGCCATAGGCAAAATATGCAATTTTTTTTACCTCGCTCTAATTTTGCGCCCCTTACCTTCTAATTTGGTGCCCCTTAAAGCCTGGTGCCCTAGGCGACCGTCTAGTTCTCCTATATGGTTGTGCCGGCCCTGTGTGTATTGATAGTAGTTAATCAACTGGTAGATATTAGATCCCTGGGTGTTGGATAGTAGATAACGGGTTGGTTGATAGTAGTTCACTGGACTTTGGATAGTAAATAACTAGGTGTTGGATAGTAGGTAACTAGTTGATGGATAATAGATAAGTGGATGTTAGTAAATAACCGGTTGGTGGATAGTAGATCACTGGGTACTGATAGTAGATAACTGGTTGGTGGATAGTAGATCACTAGATGTTGATAGTAGATAATTGGCTAGTGGATAGTATATAACTGAATGCTGGATATTAGACAACTAAGTGATGTATAGCAGATAATTAAATATTGATATGTAATGATTATGAGGTTTTGTTTTTTAAGAAAGGACGGTAGCTAGGGATGGGGATATTATAGAACGGGGTAGAGATTTTAACTTTATAAGTGGTAAGGGGAGATAAAGAAATTAGTTTTGCTATGAAGCAAAACAAAATAAGTCATTTAATTTAGACTGCAGATAAACTCCCATTTTCCCTATCGACAAACTCAAACCCCTTTCACTTTTCTCCGAAATAGAACCAACATGTTGCAAAAACAAGACAGACTCCTAATGTGAAACGTATGTCGTCATATGGCATTTCAGTTGGAAAGCAGACCGTCACCTCATGCTACACGGTTAAAAAACATACCTTTCAACATGGCTGCTTCATGTTAATTTCCCCTTTGTCCCCATAAACTTTCGATCATTAATTTTCCCATCTTAATTTCCCGTTTTTCCCTCTAAACTTTCGACCCTGTTTAACACAGCACTCCTCTAAGGCATTTCATTTAGAAAGCAGACACACTCACATCACCCTCCAAACACTCGCAACACTGTTACACAAATAGACAGGCTCATTCTGTGAAACATATTACGTCATATGGTATTTCCGTTCGAATGCAGACCGTCACCTCATGCTACACTGTTACAATGTAGCTATGAACCAACGTGGCGCCTATGTTAAATACCCGTTTGGCTCTATAATCTTTTGACCCTTTTTAACATGGGCCCCCCTATGCCCCCGAGTGGCCCCCTCTTATCCAGAGAAATTCATCGTAATGGTTTCCCAATTCCATTATTATATGCTCGCTCGCGTCGTGGACGACGGTGAGTCATCTGAATCATTACCAGTCACTAATGTAATTAAGCAACGCTTCGTGTTGGCCACAACCCTCTTTAGTATGATGGTCTCTGCCATGCTTTCAGATGCCTTCCGCGACAATGACACTGGGATCAACATGAGATACCGGACTGATGGCAAGCTCTTCAATCTGAGGAGACTACAGGCGAAGACAAAGTTACTTTGACAGTTCGTGATCTCCCATATGCTGATTACTGTTTCCTGAATGCCAAATCCGAGTTTGACATGTTTGAGAGTATGAACCATTTCTCTTCGGCTTGTGACAATATTGGCCTCACAATCAGTATCAAGAAGACAGAGTTGATGCACAGCCTGCACCAGGAAAGCCTTACAGAGAGCATACCGTAACAGTGAATGGCCAAACCCTTGAAACTAAATCAATCAGGCTCTGACTTGAAGCACAGCCAAATATCCAATACGACGAGTGGAAGTCAAAGCCTTCGCCATTGGCTATGGACTCCGATCCAAGATCAAAGATCATGTCTTCCTGGTTAACTGCCTAAACAGAAGCATTGATCAAAACCTTTTCCAGTGCCAACACGTCAAAATTTCTAAGATATAAGTCATCTGAGAGAGTCAGACGTTTTGAACCAGATCTTTTGAACCTAACTTTGCTCAGAATAATTACTTGAGATCTTACTGGACTCTGTATGAAGCCACATGACAATTGGGGACCAACAGTTCAAACGGCAGCTCGTATATTGACGATGCAGGAGGATATTGTTTTGTTTGAGGGAATTTGATTTCACTACAGACCAAGGCAGTGAGGACGGACATTTCCACCCAGTAAAAATCAGGCCAACTCCGTGTGGAACTTCAGTTTGCAGTATCCCTCGAGAACACACTGAACGTGATCTTGTCTGTAAACTTCGACAATGCTCTTGAAATAACCAGTCTCGTGGAAGAGATCCTGGACTATTAAAAACACGAGATCATGGAACACGAAGTCATTGACATATATGATGATGATCAAACACAGGAACTACAGCAGTCACAGACACAACATGGAAGGGATGGAAGTGGTGGAAACGAAGAAACAGTATTGTCACGATGGCCAGAACTGGAACGACACTTAATCTCCTGTTTTGCTGAACGAATCGGGCTCATGACCAGAACACATTGTTATGGTTGTCAGATCGATCATCATAATCAAGCGCAACATGATAAATGTTTAATGGTGAGTCAAGAAGAAAAGTTTGAATGTTATCTGGAAGAAGCAAGGACACTCATCCCAGAAGAGCAAATTTTGAAAGAATGGCATAAAAATACCAGTCAAAATCCCCATTCACTCCCATGGAGACAAAACGCATCGAAGTTCTCATGATGTAGAGTACCAGTCATTCTCGTTCTTTGACTTACTTGACAGACCTCTTTTATACTCACAATCTTGTGTGAAATCATTGCTTATCATTACCTGTGAGAAAGAAAATGAATACCCGGGAACTTCATTACCTTCTGACTCACAGTTCGTACACAGCTCCCTGGAATTCAGTCGTCTGCGCTAAATCTGAACTTCCTCATCGAAAACCTCAAGACGTTCGAGCTCATGTCATCAACATGGAAAATATTCATCGACCAGGAACCCATTGGGTGACAGTCAACTTTCCCAATGACCCCAGCGTTAGATATTTAGATTCCAACGGATTACCTCCTATAGAAGACGACATCACCGACACTATGAGAAGAAATGTTGTATCCACTCAATTCAATAATGTGAGATTGAAGGGTTCTGATTCGATGGTACGTGGACAATATTGTGTGTATTTGCTTCATCAGCGCAGTCTTGGATTCCCATCTGAACATTTACTGACATGTTTTGGACATGATTTCTCAAGAAACGATGAAATAAATAGACATGTGCTGAGTGTTTATTTTGAATATCTGTTTTGTTTATCTCCTAAACGTAGTGTCAATCAATGGCAAAATGAGAATGTCCTAGATCATTGGAAGTCAGTTCTTACTATCCAACGTTGTCAACATTGTAAATACGTTCATATTTAACATTTTGTTTTGTATTTCTATCTGTCGCTTTTAAAAATATGTTGTTTATGAAGAAGAGGGACTAACCTATTTCTGCATCTTCATTTCCTTTTTTCTTTGTTCATGATTGATTTAGCGGACCTTTCTAAATTTTGTTTTTGAGCAAAATGTGTTGGTTTATTGTGATTTAATACAAAATCTTTTGTCATGTTATTTCATTTCTCTCTTTGGATCTTTTCTTTGTATTTTTTTTTTTTTTTTTTTTTTGTTTTTTGGAAGGGGTGGGGGACATGTGAGCGCACTTTTTGGCATGATTTGCTGACTAGAACGCTTAGGGCTTGAGTTCGTCATTTAAAAAAACTAACATTTTAAATACTTTTACAACATTTTGATTACAATTTTGTACGTTTGAATTCTGACAGTGTACGTATAAATGTGTGTTGTTGTTCGAAATTTTGCCAAAGTTAAATTTGTCACTAATGACTCTCTCTCTCTCTCTCTCTGTCTCTCTCTCTCTCTCTCTCTCTCTCTCTCTCTCTCTCTCTCTCTCTCTCTCTCTCTCTACTTTGATTAGTTTTAAAGACACGATCATTTGTTTTTCTCTTGTTTCCAAATCTTGGTCTTGACAAGTTCAGACAGTCCAGCACAGCACGTTTGTAAAATAACCGAAGAACCTAAATCTTTTGCTCTCTAGGTCAATCAGTCCAGTAGAATATCAATGTATGATATTTGCTATTTTCAGACTCAAAGAACAGAAGAACCTTAAAGTGCACGAAAACCTTACCTTACGCCAAAGTCTGACCTTATTAGACAGTGTAACAAAATCTCGATGTCTTTCACCAAAAGTGCATTACAATAGGAAGCAGTTCAGTGAACGTCTCAAATCTAGGGCGACAAACACGAAAACAGTATAACAAAGTGAAAACCTAAACTGACATTATTTTGGAACACACTTCTTGGATTGTAAAAGTGAGCCAATGCCTGTCATTAAGTAAAAAGTGTGTTTGTTCTTATCTCCATCCTGTTTAATGTCTATAGAAGGGTATAGTGCCCCTCAATGTTTAATTTCTATAAAGGTGTTGTTGAGTAGAATTGGTTCTGGTCAGTAATACGGTGTGTTGGCCAGTAGAGGTGGGTGTTGGTCATTATATGTGTGTGATGTTCGGTAAGACGGTATCTTGGCCAGTAGATCTGAGCGATGGTTAGTAGGTGTATGTGCTGGTCAGTAGCACTGCATATTAGTGAGTAGATGTGAGTAGCGGACAGGAGACGTGGGTGCTGGTCAGTAAAACGGTGTGCTGGTCAGAAGGTGTGAGTGTTGGTGAGGAGGTGTGAGTGCTGGTCAGTAGATGTGGATTTTGGTCAGTGAGATATTGTGTTGGTCAGTAGAAATGAGTATTGGTCAGCTAAACGGCGTGTTGGTCACAAGGTATGTTACAATAGTCTGTAAAACTGTGTATTGGTTAGTAAGTGTAGGTGATTGTCAATAGATGTGGGTGATTGTCAGTAAAATGTTGTGTTGACCAGTAGTTGCGGGTAATTGTCAGTAACACGGTGTATTGCAGAATAACAGGACAATGTATGTTGTTCTTTTTTTTTTTAAACAAACAGAAAATATAACAGCCTTAAAGTACCTGAAAACCTTATTTTACGCCAAAGTCTGACCTTGTTTGACAGCGTAGCAAACTCTCGCTGTCAAGTAACTTCTAATTTGTTGGCTAAAGTGGTATGTTTAGTAGGCGCTATTTTAAGGCTCCTGAAATTAAAAAAAAAAACAGTATAGGCCGTTGATTTATTTATTTGTTCAGATCAATACGAGTAACTTAAACTGAAAACTCGTCAATTATGCCGTTTGCTTTTTTATATTATTATTATTATTATTATTATTATTTGTTAGGATCCGAACAAAATAATGTGTAATATTCAATAATTAGTATTCTTACAGCTTCTTCGGTATTGTCTTACTCTTGAATCGTCGAATTTTAGGGGAGAAAAGAATCTGAGATGTATTTTGTGTTTGATGGAACAACTTTTATCCGTTCATATTTACAAAATTGCAGCTTCTGTATGATAGCAGAGCCATCTCTTCCTCCCAATATACATTAAATGTTCTCAAAAAACAAGTTCGCTGTCATTTAAAGTTTAGTGTCGACCCATTTCATTGTGTATCAGAGTTGTAAATTTAAAAAAAGTATTTTAACTTACGTTTTCCTGCTATGTATTGATAATAAATATAGTGCGCGTTGTCACTTCCGGTAGTAGTGATTTCTGTGTATAGGATTACTTGACCTATAAGGGTTGGGTTATAAATAGCCACATGAATTCAGAGAAAGAGAATACCTACCCCCACCATATAAACATAGTCGCGCCATACCATCATATGGCTGGTGTCTTGTCTAAATCTGGACAAGTTTTAAAAAGAGGGGCGTTACACTGTGAGTCAAAGTCGCCAACAGCTTGAAGTGGTCAGATATTGGACCAATATTAAAAATAAATTCAGCACTTTATAGAGAGGTGATAGAAAACAACATGTCACTATCAACAGATAATTGTGTCGAAGAATAACAGTCAAGATAATAAAAGTGTTTATCTGTTCATTTAAACATTAAACAGATATAGGTCAATGCTTTAGAAAATATTTAGATTTACAGATTACATTTAATTATGATAAGATTGAAGTATGCAGCAACAGCTTTCTGAAAGTAAGATGGTTATAACAGTGCATTGTGGTGAATTTACAGTACAGTATGAAGATTTCTCGAATTTCAACGGTCAACTTACAATGATTCAACAAAAACAGAGATAGAGTTCATGGAAAACAAAGTTGGATTTAAAATAACACGTGGTGACTCAGTATATGAAGTAGCTACTTTAGATTTAACCATAGGCATGGCACACTTTGACATAAATCTGAAATAGTTCATATGTTTGAAACGATTGAAAAAATAACGTTGCAAGAAGGCAGCATGTATCGGAGATACACTCCGTTGTAAAATGTTACAGACGTAAAAGATACAAACTGATAGAGGAAATAAAAAAACGAAACACAAAATACCAGTGGTGTAAATAGTGTTCAAAATAAGCGAGGTTAAAATCGTATTACAGTAGAGATGAAACGATTGGAGATAAAATCAGCAACATTTTTTATGTGAATGTGATAAAATAGCAAAGAGAGGCTCAATATCTTTGCACAAAAGCCGATTTCACATTAATTATTATAATCTAATTATTATAATCTATATAATGGACACTAGATATAGACAGATCTACATTATTATATTTGTAGACCCTAGAAGAACATTGGATGACTCTAGTCCTCTGGCATCTGACTCTTGTTCTAAAGATATAGAGTCTAATTCTTATATGATGGACTCCAGATTTGAAGAAAAATAATATGTGCAAGCACCTTATGCACAAATTGCACAAATATTTAACGATATAAAAATTTACTACACTCAAACTCAATTTTCACATACAAACCATTCAACATTTGTGATAACTACACGTTAAAATATGACAGTGATGACTGTTAACATACAGTGAGCACAGTGTGACTGGAGATTTAGGCAAAATCAATTAAACTGATCATTGTCGACAGCAACGGATAGCTATGGGATTTCATATATATATATATATATATATATATATATATATATATATATATATATATATATATATATATATATATATATATATAAAAGTGCTTTAGATATAGTTAAATCTGTTAACAGGTTTCACGATTTCCAGATGTGAAAACTGCTGTCTGAATGTAAAATATATTTACCTGGTGAATTTTTTTTAAACTCAAGTAATAATAGCATTGATTTAAAACAATTTTAATTTGATCTGAAACAATTTTAAGATTCCTCCACATCATAAATGAAGATACATCATTGGAAAAAGAAACCAGATCCACATTATACGATGACAGGACTTAACGCCTTCCGACAATGCCAGGATTAGCTAGTGATGAGATGCACCAAATGGAGGTGTAAGCGATTGAGAGGATTTACTTGGGAAATTTCCATACAACAGTCAACTGATTTTTACAACAAAATGATTAGTGTACAATACCAAATAGGCTGGACGTATGTCTTTCTACCGGAAAATAATGCACTCGCAGAAGAAGGAATAGCAAGTCTGAATCAAAGTATCATGTCATATGGAATCTGCATCTTATGTGCACAAATTCAAATTAGAAGAAGCATTGCAGAGTTTGTTTCGACAGCATCCGGCACTGTAGAAAGTTAACGGAACTATTAATTTTAGGATGGTATGAATGCGACTAAGATGAAAACAGTATGAAAAGTTTTCAACAGTATAAATCAGATTCAAGACTGAAATTGGACAGTGTTATTGTAAATTAACTGGAAAGGGAACAAGACAGAAAGTTAGATAAATCTACGGCTGACACATCAGCAGAGAAAGTAACTTCACAAAAGCTCAAAGATGCACTTAGAGGTGAACTTGTCAGACAATTTCAGGAACGTTTACAAGAAGTAAATAAATGACCAAAGAAAACGCTAAAGCTGAGAAATTGGAGGCTGAACAAAAAGAGTTTCAAACATCACAAGATGAAAGAAAAGAAAACAACAAAAACAAAATATATTGCCTGATAGGAGATGCTATAGCTGATTTAGGTATTTTGTTCATTTTGTCAAAAACATAAGTTGTTTCTTCACAGAGTCGTCAACGTCACGGAAAAGATCATACGAAGTAAAATAACAAATAAAATAATGTATATTTCTCACAACCCCTTATCAGAAATGCTTGCACTCTTTGGGTAATAAAATAGCATAGATTTTGTCTACAGACAAATGTAGACCGAAAGAAAAAAAAAATCTTATTACCTCAACATTGAACTCGGCTGTTCCAGTTGCCTACAACATGCTTTCAAAAACACAAGTTTACAATAGGTCAGCCTTCAAACATGGATACAAAAGAAGTTGTAAATCTAATTATTCCAGTTTAAATTGTAGCACATACTATCTCATGGGTCACTACCAGATAATATTGTTACCCAATAATTGAGAACTTCTGGATGACATGACTACATTTCCGTTTTAAGATGCAAGTTAAAGAAAAATGTTAAAATTAAAAGTACAACAGTACAATCTAAACATCTACCGATTCAGTACATCAGTTATCACTCCAAAGTTTAAGCTGTGACTTTATATATATATATATATATATATATATATATATATATATATATATATATACTAGTTTTACGTGGGTTGCGGGATTTCATCCCGAAAGTGGGATTACGGGAAGGCAGTCATCTAATTTCAATTTCACATCAAAAGATATATATATATATATATATATATATATATATATATATATATATATATATATATATATATATATATATATATATATATATGTTTATTTACTCATATAATAACTATATATATGTTCAAATTCAGTATATACACTTATTTATTAACCCTATTCATATTTTACATAGCGGGCAGATATATAAATATTGTGGGCAGATTTGAACATTGAATACAGAATACGAAAAATACATAGCATTTTTCCCACAAGGATGAAATTTATTAGCGTTCTGCCCACATATACAGTACAGTTATATAAAGTTCAGACTACCGACGACGTGATATTATGATACCTTAAATGATCTATAATATATGCAGTCTGAAATATTATAATATCACATTTACGGCCACTTATCCATATAAAAACAACAAAATTCCATTTTTTTTTTTCAATCAACGCAGAGAGAATTGTATAAATTCACCCCGCAAACATATAGATAATTGGAAAGTCCTCGTACTTTTCCACTGTTTGATGGAAATCATTGTATGATTGTATTCCAAATGTAACAAATTATGTTGTCATCTTGTTGATATATCTGTGCCAGTTTCATGACAACTTCTGCGTATGTTTCATATTTATTATGAAGATGATGACTTATTTGCTGCTTCTTGATGAAATCTCGGCTTCTCTAAGACCGATACTATTACGTCACGGTACCGCAATTCGGCTGTCTTAGACCACATATATAGGCTTGCCTTCATGTATTTAAGTGGTTTGCACGTTGAACCGAGCAAAGTATGCATGTATATAGAGATACAGCTGGAAGGTCTTAACTATTATCTGAGTTACTGGTATTTTCAGTCTGTATCACTGATACTATCAGTTTTGTTTGTTCCCAGCTTTCTAAGAAAAGGATCCCTTATAGGGAGCGAACATTTCATTTTCGGGATTTTCTTTAAAGGCTGGATATTTTTTTCATTTATCGAAGATCATTATTTATTTTCAAGTAAAATACTGGCATTAATACTTTTTGTGTGCAACAAATCAGAGTAAAGATATTTATATCACGCTATTTGAGAGCCAGATTTAAAAAAAAAAAAAAAAAAAAAAACAATTCCAGCTGCCCTCTCCCCCAATTAAATAGTTGGTCCCGTACAGACCCCTTTGTCAAATTTAATGGGTTCTTCTCACTTTTAGGGGGACCAGCTTATTGTTTCATCATTTATTGTGAATAGTACTTGCTTCTTACATCACAACAATTATGAATATATTAAATTCCTTTAAAATGTTGCATTCATTTTATACTTCAGTATGCACCAAATGAGTTAATACTTGCATTTTTCAGTGTTTATTGAAAAGAATAATTACAGTTTAGAAACACAGGGTGTGCAATATAATTGAAGTAGCAGGTAAATATTTAATGTAATGGGGATTTGGAGTATACCCACAAATGGGGCACAGGAATCAGCAAAAATAGGAATGGTGGCCAATTACACTTAGCACCATAGCTGCCAAGTAAAGCTGTAAAGCTTCTGTTAGATGGTAATTTACTCTACAGTTTCTTATTTTACCCTACGCTGCTTGGCAGACAAATGTATGTTAGGAGTCCAACAAAATAGTTCCACACATGATCCTTTTACTTTGTGTATTGTGATGGTTTGCTAAAGTCAATCTAATATTGTTGCAAGCCATGGGCAGCAATTCTGCTATGTTCCTTTATCACCCTAGGCTGCCCGTCCATCATTACAAGTAAGGAATTCCAGACTTTTTCTTCTACATATTTAGCATCATCTTTATGTTCTCCAATAAAGCTACTGTAGAGACAAATTTGTATGAAGAATTTAAGGCATGCATATTTTTGTTTTTACTAGCTCTCATGCCTTCTCAACAAAAAAGATGGTACAAAAAAAGTATTTTGCTGGGTTGTAACTAATGCAGTCCCGTTTACTCAGAACAATTTTGTAAAACAATGTTAACTCCTTATTCCCTGTATGATTTCAACACAAAATATGTATGTAGAGTTATTAACTTCCACAGTGTTCCAACCAGAAATTTCTTGCCACAGGGATTAAGATATGGGTACTTCTTACCATTCTTACAAAATATGTATGTAGAGTTATTAACTTCCACAGTGTTCCAACCAGAAATTTCTTGCCACAGGGATTAAGATATGGGTACTTCTTACCATTAGAGCCCTTTTCTACAAGAAGGAACTTTTCTAGGGAGTCAAATGAACATATTGATATTTATGATTTCACAAATAATTATTGTAATCTATCAGGTAGAATTTATAAGGAAAGAAAGAAGGCTAACAGTACAGAACTCTCATTAGCAATTCCATAGTAGGAGTCAGTTGTCCCCAAAGTTGTCAAATCCAGGAGTCACATTCAGATTTTTAGGAGTCATTGCAGATGGTTGATACTAATTGTGTCATAGTAATACAGTATCTTATTTCCTAGGGTAGTCCAACACACAACTGTCAACAATGTATACTCACATCTGTCGACATATGCGGTTCACTTTAAATCATCAGAATAATAAAACAGGACAGATCCTGATATGCAAGTGCATTATGCACAAGCTTAGTAATGTGAGCTGATTATCCCTGAGAAATACAGTTTTAAAACGTAGGTTTCTTCAATACTTGTCCAGACAGATATGGCAGTTGACTGACAGTCACACAATGGAGTAAGGTAGCTAAAAATATCATCAACACACGGTGTTTGTTCAGTAGTCACCTAGAGGGATATCATCAGTGGAATATGGGAAATAAATAAAAATCCATGTGATGATTGGCAAAGTTGAGAAAGACTTGAAACTTTTGTTGCGGACATATTTATGTCGGTTTGATTTCTGCAGCAGTAATATGCAAAAGAAGAGCATATCCTGCATCATCTTTGTCAAATCAGTGTAATTTAAGCAATATTTTGCGCAGGTGGTAGCTCCATCCATTGACAGTTTTACACAAAACCCCGAAACTTTAAAAGCTTTATTTTTCTAATTATAAAACTTGTATAAACAATAATAATAATAATAACCTGCAATGTGCGTTCATTGCTATTTGCAGTTTTTCTTGTCCATTTCACTATGTATGTACCTCTCAACCATTCCTTCTACAATCATGACAATTGGAATATCAGGTTAATAGAGTAGATGGAACATAATGTGTTATCTAGAGTTTCGGTTGTTTATAGTTGTTATAGAAGCATAATTAGTATTGAAAATTAAAATAAGTCTTGTCAATATAATTAAGTGTGCAGTTATTAGTTATATCTCTAAGTTTAAATATATGTAAATTTGTTTTGTGTTTCTCATTTCATGAACGAGCTGTTTCATGGAAGGTGTACTTTTCTCTAAGTATTGATAGTATTTGAAATCTTTCCATAATTTTAACATTGACAGTCTTAATGTTTCAACAAGTCCCAAAGAATTAATGATACCTTTAATCCCCACACATTTTTAAAACGGGTAGGAATTATGTTTTCCTGCCTATCTGCCTCTCCTTTATTAATTGAGCGCATCTCCTACACCACTGAAGAAACAGACTTGAAACTTTGGGATATGATTTGGGGTGGTCTTTAGATATTCACAATTGTTTTAAAATTTTAATATGACCCTTGGGGTGGAACCAGGGGCTGAAGATTTTTTCCTTTTTTAAAAATCTTAATATCTTAAATACTGTAGGTGGAGATCTGAAAGTTGATTTATGTCATTGTCAAGGCCAGGGCTATAAAACATATAATGCCTTTTGGGGTTACACTTCTGACCTTGCCCAAGGGGTGAGCACAGTGGAGAAACTGCCAGTGGCATGGTGGCCGGTGTAAAGAAGATAGGGCCACATGCAATTTGGGTGCCACTACAAGCGCGTGCACATTTTGACAATTTAGATTTTTTTGCTCTGCAGCAACATAGTCACTGCTGGGGCCATGGCCCCATCTGCCACCATGCCACTGCCCCCTGGGTCGCAACTTGGAAACTGTCGAGATACCCACTCAATAACCATATATATATATATATATAGGTTTGAAGGACACAAAACAAAATCAGACATACTGATATATTCAATACAGACCATGGGTCATGTCCCTTATGTTTTGGACTTGCCCCTTGGTCATAGCTTGGAGACAGTTGAGATCCAACATTCAAACAATATATTGCTTGAAGGACACAAGATGAAATCAGATATATTTGCAGTAGAGACCCTAGGAAAGGGGACTTGCTCATGGGTCATAACTTGGAAACTGTTGAGATCCCCAACCTATAACTATATATATGTTTGAAGTTCAAGAGGAAATAAAACTAGACATATATCCAGCACAGACCCTGGGTTGTTTCCCTGAGGTTGAGAATTTACCCCGACTCGTAACTTGGAAACTGTTATGGTCCCCACCTTACAACTATATATACATTTAATGGACACACGGGAATATATGCACTTGTACATCCAACATGTATCCTGGATCATTTCCCCTTTAGTAGGAGACTTGCCCTTGGCTCATAACATGGAAACTATTAAGATTCACACCATGTAACCATATATACACTAACTAGATATGAAGAAAAAAAAAACACATTTACAGTATTGAAACATTTGTTCCAAGATCAGGCCATACCTCTAGTGGCATATACTGGATTCTTGGTGATATGCAATGCCATATCATTTACCTAATCCTGTTTTTTGTTCTGTATCTCACTTTGGATTACATTGATTTTGATGTTTACCCAAGCAACCATTCAGTGTGAAAGCTATACATGCTTTTTAAAGAAAATGTGGAATCAGCGTGCATAGATACTTGTGTAATTTTGTACACAATCCTCCAATATTATTCTCCTAGGAAGTGTTTACTGAAATCAGCCTATTGGCAGGATGATATTTTGTAAATTTAGACACTGGAACTAGTGGGTGTGTTGCTGTCCTTTCTTGAAGGTCAGGTCACAGATCATAGTTGCGTTTACTTTTTGTGTGCTGTTTGTAACTCTGAAACTGACAGAATAAGTGGCTGGAAAATTTGTGAACTTTTACATACCGGTATATGTAAGACAAGGCTGCCGAACATGTCATACATAACACATTCATGGTTTCTTTTCACAGTGAACGGTTGACATTACTATCTTTGTCTGGAGCTGTAACTCACAAACTTTTAAATAAAGTAATAAATATAAAACTTGGTATTGTTATACATCATGAGTTGATGTTGTCACTTAGCACTTAAACATATCTTTAAGGCCAGGGCTCAGGTCAGTATCATTTTTTGTGTGTCCAAACTGTCACCTGTTAAATTGTTAATAGAATGACATGTTTCACCCTGTAAAAACAGTTTGAGGATGTATCTTCTACCTGTCATGTATTACCAACAGCAGGGTCCTATCAGCAAGATCAAAGTCACACATGAAGCTTACTCACTTTTTGTATTAGGACTGTTGAAGGTAGTGTTATGCAACTTATGTTTACATCATAACTTCTGAATGTGCCATTTATTTGTCATGGAATTTTCATCAAGGTTAAAATCATAGATCAACATATCTATTTTTGTGTCAAGGCTCTAGCTCACAAATTCTCAAGGATAGTAATAGTTAGATTCATGCATCATAACCTAATGTCATATCACATAGCACACTATTTTGATCCAATTGTTAGGGTCCTGGTCATTTTTCATGGTTGGGCTGTAGTTCAGAAGCTATTTTAGTAATGAAAATAAAATTATTTTAGATAGTGTGTCTGCAAAGTTAAGGCCACAGTCATCTGATGGTTACTTACTTGTAATGTCTTGGCTGCAAAAGTCATTAAAAGTAGTATTATCAAAATTTTAAAAATGTTACGTCTTGACTTTTTGGTGACTTTCACAATCTTTCTCTAAATATTATGGTCACATGCCAATATACATATTTTTCTTCCAAATCTTGAATTAAAAACATATTTAGAGAGATGAAACTGAAAATGCTCATATCCATGATGACCTGACAGTCTTGAAGGTCAAGGTACCGGTACTCAATTTTTGTATCCTAGCTGTAGCTCTGAAGCTATTTGAGATATTAGGAAGAATGTGTGTATACTGATATATAATGAATAGGGCCAGATTAAGACGTTTAGAAGCCCTAACCACTGAAAAGATTATGGTGCCCCCCCCCCCCAATGTAATTCAAAATAAAAACAATACTAAACCATAATCTTTTTTTTTTTGGTGCCCCTACTTTCCTGGTGCCCTAAGAATGTGCTTAGTCTGCCTGTTGGGTAATCCAGCACTGATAATGACTAGAGAGTGTTTTGCATACCATTATTTTGTGTCATTTCTCATGGTCAAAGTCAAGGTATGAATATTTCTGATGACATGCAAGTTAGGTGTCATGTTAAATTATGGTATGAATATTGATGTTTTTATAACAGCCATCTTAAATTGGGCAATCCTTGATTAATAGCCATCATTCAAGAGATGTGGCCAGTTCAAACTATTTCCATTTTATACTTTCATGTCAACAAGTGGACAGTATATGGGATTTACTTTGTCCATCTGTGCGAGTCCATCTATCTGTCTTCCTTGTCCATGCTATAACTCCTATACTGCTTCACTTGTTACCATTGAATTTGTTGCATAATGGGTGAACTTTGGATGAGCATGTGTTGTGCACCAAAACCTGGGCAACTGTGACCTACTTTCCAGGGTTTACTGAGAACCAAAAAATAATGGTTAAAAATTGTGTCTGGACTGTAATCAGAATACCTTCTCTCCTATTGCCATCAAACTGGACTAAAGGATGGATGTGTGTTGCTTACGAGAGCTGGGTTGTTGTGATCTAATTTCCAGGACATATTAAAATTGCTTTAAAATTTTGTTCATCCTTCCTGTCTGGGCTGTAACTCCCATCTGATAAAACATATTTACATAAAACTTGCACTGTGTGTGCATATTGGGATGAACATATACACAAAAACTGGATGACTGTACCCTGTAACAAGATTGAAACCGAATAGGTATGGATTAAGTGAAAACACTGAACACAATGTGTGTGAATGAAATGTTTACGATAATAAAGTATGAGAGTCTCTATACACCCTCACCACAAATATTAATACAACAACCAAATGGGGAAAAAAACCAAAAAAACACGAACACTCTAATAAAAATTAAAACCGGGACACAATGTTCATCACTTTACACGTAGCATTAGTGTTCCTTCAGAGATTTAATTACACAGGATCATTATACATAAACAAGATATGACACCAAAGCTGGATCTAGACACTCCCTTAAATGTATAAAAAAATTCACCTGATGATATTATATGTTAAATGATACTGACGTTATCATATACAAAGATTGTAGCATTGCATTCACCATAATGTGAAAATGCTTTTAATAAAAATGTGTGTGGTTCATATAACCAGATGTTTTGTTCAAAATTTCAAAATTCACAGTTCAAAGTTCAACATTCACAGTTCAAAAGTCACATTCTTTGAACAAATTTATCCAGGGGCTGTTCCACCCTCCTTCTGAACTCAACGGTTCCTTGGAATTCCAGCAACTTCTATATGGAATGCCAATATCTTTTGAATATCAAGGTACGGTACACCACATACATGTAGATTCCTATGGTAATGACTCGCCAATGTGACGACTGATTCTCCTTGTCCTTGCCATACCACCCAACATTCACTGCTGTTGCCAGCTATGTTGCTCTGTTGCCACATATGTTGCCCTGTTGCCAGCTATGTTGCCTTGTTGTCATTTTGTCAACTATGAGGCCCTGTTGCCACTTCTGTTGCCCTTTTTCCTGCTCTGATGCTGTAGTAAACTGCCTGTAAAGTAGATACTGCCTAAAAAGATCTCTGAATCGTTGTGAGAGCATATAGAATATACATCTATAAATACTACGAAAACATGTGCAAGACCCAAAGTTACAGTACCCACGCATATCATGAAATATGGGTATCTCACTGCAAACGATCTACAACGAGATGCAACTATTACTTGATATTTTGCTTAGTCAGGGTAAAAAAAAAACTACACTAGGTTATGGTGTATGCATCCACAAAATCCACTGCATATAATCATTCTATTGCAAGTTGTTTTCCTGCCCTTTTCCGTGATATATCCAACTTTAAAGAATTTATTAACAATTGCACAAATTCTTTATCCATGCTATGCTATAATGCTAACACTTGCCTACTGTAACCAAACTTCTACTGAGAGTGCAACTTTGGATCCAAATGTTTCAAACAAAATTGGGTCACTATAGGATATTTTTCAGGATTTGTTTCAAACTTGCTTGAAACAAATGTGCCCATCCTCCCCATTTTGAGCTGCATTTTTAAGACAATGCCCATGGCATACAGCATGACATGTATCAAAGTGAGAGTAATCCACCTCTTGCTTCATACAGCCTCAACTTAGAGTAGACCCCTATATATCATGCATCATGAGGCCCAAGATGGCGGATTTCCACTGTCAAATACATCTTTATAATGTAGATGGAGTGCAAATGATTGCAAATGAGTCCTTCAAGCAAAGGCCAACATTTTCATCACGGTTTCCTATGTACTGTTACTATCCATCTAACTACCTATTCCCAGGAAGAAAATATTAAATATCATGGAAATGAAAATCGAGACTCCTGGAATGCAAACAGTTACCATGAGCATTTTTGTACACAAATAATGGAACGTAATTTTTTATCAAGTTCTTTGCAAGCCATATTTTAGTTTTCTTTCTTTGTTTTTGAAACCGGTTTCTGAAACCCCACCCCCACCCCATCGATGTATTCAAAAGCTCACTTCGGCATCAAGATAGAAACGTGTGTGTCTCAGAATCAGACCTGGGGGAAGATTATATTGGTATCTACCATTTGGTGTCCAATTGTTGCATTTGTTTACGCCGAGTATTTCCTGTTTATCATATAGTTCAAATGATACAGAGTTTTAATATTATTTATAGTGTCATATCAATTTACCAAAGAGAACATATTCTGTTCGTTCCAAACTATTTCATATACCCTTTCGAAATTTTCTTTTCTTGTTGTTGAGGAAATTTTGCCAATATTAAATCGTAACTAAAATGTATTGAGAACCATAATGTCATTTGAAATCCAATGCTTCATTTAAACTTTATAGTCGCACGTCCTATTACCGCAGTATTTAAACGTTTTTGATCAGTGATTTCACCATGTGTAACATCTGAATAACAAGTATATAAACATAACGTCAGGAAGTTCACATAGCCGTCAATATTAAAATTTCAAGAATAACTCTATTCAGGTTAAACCAAGTCGTAGATTTCCTTTACACTTCCAAATTTAAGCAAGTGATCAAATCCCGTTCATATCTTACCCAGTACCAATTCCATTTTTGTACTTTTCAATCAGACAATCGTGCCGAGCACAATGTATACAAATCGTCTGCTTCACAATTTAAACAATACAAGTAGAATTCGTGACATGACTGATGTTTTTTGATAAAAATTGGCATCTAACTTGGGGAGGGTGTCATTAAAGGTGTTTTCTAGACATGGGGCATAAAATTAAAGTTTATCGGGTTTGGGGTTAACTATTAATATGCCATGTAATATAACTTAAGAATATCATAAATCATAATTATATAATTGTTTCATAGATTCACTACAACTCGAGCATATACAGATCCTGATTACATTCATGAATTTAATGTTGAAATTTTGTTATTAAATGTCTTGCTTTTACATAGTATTTGCATACCGCGCTGGGGACGAGTATTCGTCCAACTACTCCTTAAAAGACAAAATTAGTTGGGCTCAGCGACTTTCACTGGCGGGGGGGTGGGGAGGCGGAGAATTTTTTAGGACAAAGATTAGTAGGGGTGGCGGCAGGCTGCAATGGGCTTTCAGGGACGAAGATTGGAACGGATGGCGGGGTTGGCTCAGCGGACGGGTGAAATTGGTATTTTGGCTCGGCACCCCATAGAGAGCTTTTTCTATTAGTTTTTGGCTCTATTGGGGACATCGGGGTAGGCAAAATACAGCTTTTTAGAACAATTATTAGGTTATTTAGGTAACACGTGCCATAGCCCAAATCATCTCGTCTTTTATAGCGCCGTTAGACGAATACTCGTCCCCATTGCGGTATTCAGTCTGCGCTGATCTGAAATTCCATTTCACATCTACTCAAATTCAGATGGTAGCTGCTAGAAATCGAAACTATTATTTAATTTATACTATTTGTTCACTGAGTGCTTGACGGATGGCTAGGGTGGTGAGTAATTTCAAGATTTAAATAATCCTGACAAGATATATTTTTGCTGAACATACATTTGGTTTCATACTCCGACTTTAAGGTAAGGAGCTGTGGTATTGGAAAGGTTGGAGGCTGTAGGAATTATTTCCTATGATTTTTTTTTATCAATATGTTTATTATAATCGGATGATTTATGACCGTTCCCTCTCAAGATACCAGTATGCTGTAGGCAATACAACAGGTTTTGTGTCTATGGAATTTCATTATCAATTATAGCATTCTCCAAGATATGTTTATAATATTTGCTAATTTGTCCCATAAAGTTTGTATATTCCATGGCAGAGTTTTAAAACCATACTTTTAAGATAGATTTTTAAACTTTACTTTTAATTTGCACTATATAGCCAGGCTAGTGCTAGCGCTGAACACCATGCATACATACATAAGTAACACTTGCTACTTTTTAAACTGAAATTAATATGAATTATGCAAAAAATATCCTAAGTTCGATTATATTCATATTTTAGGCACAAAAAACAAATGTATCGAATAGAAAATAGTTTTCAAAATCTGCTTTAGGTATATGATCTATATCATATAACCATGTGCTTGACACACGAGTTTTATTCTCTCATGCCCGACGATGCCATTTCTAAAAAATCTACTTTTGTGCATACGGGGCGAAGAATAAAACACGTGCTTACGGAAACTTAAATAAAAGTTGATAAGAAACTTATGGACCAGAGTCTAAGTAAACACCATAGGTGTATATCTTAAAGTCTTCAAAGTGATATGCAAAAATATAAATGACAAAAGGCGATAATAACAGCCAAGAGACGATAAAGAAAAGAAAAATACATAAATCTACTACCTTAGATTTGGTACACTTGTGACGGAGGTGTTCACTTATAACACCTCTGCTAGATTAGCGCATGAAAAGCATTGACGATTTTGTTTAAACTTCCTTACATAGCTTCAATAACTTCAACAACGCTCGTTATTATGAACATTCTCAGATTTAATACCTCAGCACATTTAGCATAAACACTGAAAATCACCGCGCATGTCTCGAACAATGGTTTACAACAGCAGTCGAGACACAACACGTACAAATTCTTCAGGTAGCCGCAGTTGAGTGCCAGAACTTTGTACAAGGGTGTGTAAAGCCAGACATGAAGAAGGGCAGTGTAGGCGAAGATACATCCCCACTGGGCCGCCATGCACACCCCGCACAGAAGGGTTGCCAAACGGTAATAGTCTCTCCAGAAGATGAAGGAGAGGACGGATAGTTTCCAGACACAATCAATGCTGTGTGCACCGTCAGGTTCGGCCAAAACATCTTCTTGTCTGCACTGCAAGAAATAATAGATATAAATGAGGAAAGTATTTTTATGAGAACATGTAAACTAAATCAGAGCACCATCATCCCCCACCCCCGCCCCTCGTCAGCCGCCAATCTTGCAGAATTTCTCCACATGTTCATGGCTTGATCAGTTCGCCTCTGAAAGTAATTATTCTATTGAATAATGTACGACAAATAACAATAATTACATTGCTTTACGTGGACAAGGAATTTAACATGAAAATGTTCGTCTTTCAGAAGTCAACCATGTATACAGCATTTGTGTTCTTTTTCTAATGTATTTGTTTCGTTTGTAAAGTTAATTCCTTGTGTCTGAATTTTAAAAATTGGCGATTTGAGATACTTAAGACTAGTTAATAGGGCCATGCCCAACCCAGAAATAAGTGTAATGGTGTCCATGCATTGTGCATGTTTGGTGTACACTACATTATTCCTGGATACCACGAATCCAAGAAGAATGCACTTCAATATGTATGTTTCTACCGGGCTATAAACATTCTGAAATATTAAGCTGTCAGGTTATTCTAGCTGATTTATATAAACTCGAACTTAAATGTATTGCTGTAATGGAAAGATATTAGAATAAATAGTCCTAATTATCATTATTTTTCAATTAGGAATATAGAGATATTGAAAACGCAAATATAAATCACTTTTTTCGTTGTAACTTCTAAAGAATTTGATGGTGAATACAATACCTACATTTTCAACAACACATTGTCCTATTCACATCCTATCATGTCAATACGAAACCATTCTAAATTTTTTCGCATGTAATTGTTTATATGATTTGTCGGGTCACCAGACTTAACTTGGACAATCTAGATTAGAATTCATAAAACCCTCTAGTGATAAATTAAAATTGTCTTTAACGTTTGGAATTGAACTTGATTTAAATACGTAGATAACGAAACAGATAAACAATCATTTAATTGTTATGGCGATGGTTATAGGAGATTGTTTTTATTTACTTTTTAAAACTAGGTTGTTATTTTTTTTTCCATGTCTATATCTTCGATTAAAACTGTAAACAGTAAGTCACTTAATGCTACAATTAGCAAAATGCAATTATTGACTAATAAGATAAGAACGTGTCCAGTTGATTTGACAAACCAGTGCATTATGTTGACAATAACACCGACAATGATGCTGCTGCTTTCTAGGATAGCTCAGACAAAGAGTTTACAATATTTGTTCATGCTTCATTTCACTTCGTGTACAAATGACTGTGCTACTACTTCTGCCACCTTCAACTGTTCCTCCTGTACATGTTCCTTTTCCACCTCCTGTTAAAACTTTTACACAATATGCTATGGATAGAGCATGAGTTGATGCTATCATATCTATAGCTGTACAATTCGTTGTAATTGTAATACCTTTCTCTTTGGATAGTTGTTTTAACTTTTTGCATAATGGTAACTTATCTTTAACTTTTGAATGTACGTTTTTATTGCGTCTCTAAAGCTAATCGCTTGTAAATGTCGAACTAGTCATGCTCTTTGGTTTCAGTATTTTACAACAGTTTCTGCAATTTAGCTTTCTTAGTTGCATCTGTTTCCTTGATGACACCCACTTTTAGTTTTACATACTGTTCAACGTCTGATTGCATGTGTTCGAATTTTGAATTGACTACTTTACATAACCTCTTAGATCCCTTTCTTATTGCTGAGTAGTCTTTGAACACTTCCTTCTTGATCTGTAGTTTAATAACGGGAAAACACTTTTGCTAAATTATTCATGTGCAGTGGATATTATAACAATTCAGGAAAATGCTTAACTGCAATAAAACACATTGCACAATGCATTACCAGTTTATTGTACTATAGATCAGTTATAAATATATAGGTGTAAACATACCGTGTAAGGAGTATACATACAAACAATGGGAGAAATAATGGCTCTAGATGTTCAACACAGAAGGAGCAAATACCTGAAATATAAAAGTTGTGGCATTCAAAAAATCTTGAGATTCTACCCCTCTGCCAGTGGTCATTGATAACTTGTTGCATGTGCGCATTCTATTACCGCTTGACTGCATATTGGGCTATGCAACCAAAATTATTGGCCAATCAGAAAAGTGAAACAAAAAGCTGGTATGGTTAATTAACAGTGTTTTAAACGGCTTCATTGTATTGTGTAAACCACGTGATAATCACAAATGACTTGCCCCTGATTTCAATCCATTGAGTCAATCCAATTAAATGAATGAAAGACACTTTACCAACATTAGTGTCTGTTCCTTTTATGAACTTACTAAATGGCAGTGATGATTCTTTAATTTTTAATTGATTATACGGAGGATTAACTTCCATATCTGATATTGCTTTTGAAGCGAAACAATTACGCTAATTAAGGAGCTGTCTCTGTTCATAACTTAAAGGACAAAATGTATGTTATGATTGCTTTAGAAGTAGTTGTCAAGCAAGGTGATATTTACTATGTGGATAAAAGAAAAATTCTGAAGGAAGTTAATAAGGAAGGTTCAAAAACAAAAATGTACATGAAAGTGGAGGGGTAAAATGTAAAACTGCCATTGAGTTTGAGGGAACTATTTCTCCAAAGAGATATAAGCCAGACTCCATGGCAACAAAAAATGTCAAATATGGCATTAATACAAGACAAATGTTTAGCCGCATAGTTATTCCTGGCTTGAATTCATTGACTCGGATGGAAACATGTTTTGCAGTTATTGCAAGCAATATTCCAAAATGAAACTTGGTGCAAATTATAAGAATAGATTCGGGGCAAGAGACTTCATTCTATAATGATCATTCGATCAAGTCTATAGAGAAGAAGTTAGGGAAAGTCTGAATTCCATTAAATTCCTTTCTTGGTGATTGAAGTAATGATGCTACCATATCGGAGCAAAAAATAGTGCATATAAGATACATGGATAATGGAAAACTGCAAACCTCTGATGTAACAAAATGTATAAATTCAACTTATGTTTTTTAAAAATTGAATTCTTTTAAGAAATAAATATGTTGTACATTACTTCCTTTGTTCTTTCCATGGATTCAAGTACTGACATCTCATCAAATCTTGACAAGTGATTACAATTTTGGGACACATGAAAAGGTAGGTGGGACAAGTGAATTTTCTGAAACCAATTCTCCAGGACAAGTGGATGAAAAAAAAATTTGCTTAGCTCTGATAATCTGAATAAATTTTAAAGACAATACTTTATTTCAAATTTGATCAAATTCTACTAAGCAGTTCTTGAGAAGTCATTTAAAGCAGTGGTTTTCTAACTTTTTTTTCTCGCAACCCAGTTGAAAAAAATATTATCATAAAATTATAATATTGCATGACATTCTGTGACCCAGTACTGGGTCGTTACCTGTACTTTGAAAACCACTGATTTAAAGGTGTCTAATTTTAGTAATGGTGGCCATATTGAATGGTAGATTAGTATAATTTTAACAAATGAGAAAGACTTTGCATCACATTTGGATAATTCTGTTCATCAGTTTTTTTGCAAGAAGTCATTCTAAGGTTTTTCAATTATTAGTAATGGTGGCTATATCTGAGAACAAATGGCATCATTTTAACAAATTTTAAAGCCCTTCATGCCAAGATGCTTTCTGTTAAATTTGGTCAAATAATGTTGAGCAAGTCTTAAGAAGCAACTCAAAGGTTTTTCTGTTTTTAGTAATGGCTGCTATATTTATTGGAAGATCAGCATCATTTGAACAAATTTAAAAAAACATTAGGCCAAGATACCTTCTATTAAGTTTGGTCAAATTCTTTTCAGTGGTTATTGAGAAGTTGTTTAAAGGTTTTCTATATTTAGTAATGCATATTGGCATTATTTTAAAGAGCTTCTAGTCAGGATACTTGCTTTTAAATTTCCTGTTGAGTAGTTTTTGAGCAGTTGTAAATGGTAAATGAGAATGGACAACTCACGTTGGACAAACGTTCATACCTCAAGCATTCTTGGCCTTATGGTCAGGTCAGCTAAGAATGCATAATATAACACTTGGCCTTATGGCCAGGTCAGCTAAGAATGCAACATATAACACCATGACCTTATGGCCAAGTCAGCTAATAATGCATTATTTAACACTTGGCTTTATCGCCAGGTCAGCTAAGAATGCATCATATAACACTTGGCCTTATGGCCAGGTCAGCTAAGAATGTATCATATAACACTTGGCCTTATGGCTTGGTCAGTTAAGAATGCATCATATAACACTTGGCCTTATGGCCAGGTCAGTTAAGAATGCATCATATAACACTTGGCCTTATGGCAAGGTCAGCTAAGAATGCATCATATAAAACCATGACCTTATGGCCAGGTCAGCTAAGAAAGCATCTTATATCACCATGACCTTGATCCTGAAGATAATTCCACCAATGTGGTACACAACACACCTGCTAAAGATGTATAGCAAGTTGCTTCCCTTAATCTAAATAGCCTTAAAGCTGTGTAGTGGAAGGGAAAATGTAATGCAAAATATAAAATATTGAAGGTAGCACCCCCAAAGTGTGCATAACACCTAGTGATGATGTACAAATATATAAAGTTTCATCCCTTAATCTTAAATGTCTTTAAAGTTAGGGAGTAGAAGGGAAAGTGTGATGGAAAAGCATAAAATAATGAACCATGACCTTGACCTGGAAGATAGAACCCCACAATGTAGTATGCAACACACCTTCTAGTGATGATGTATTAATATACCAAGTTTCATACCTTAATCTCAAATGGCTTTAATTATAGAGCATAAAAATATTTATTAGCATTTAATGGCACCTCAGCTAAATAATGGCTATATGGTGCATGATATTCTATTAGTGTAAACATAAAAAATTACGCAGAAGGGAAAGTGTTATGGAAAATGTAACAGGACCTAAATCTTGCAGATAGCACCCCCAATATGATAGGCAATACACCTTCAAGTGATGATGTATTCGAATACCACGTTTCATCTCTTCATCTCAAATGGCTTTGATGTTACAGAGTGGAAGGGTAAGTGTGATGGATAGATGGATGGATAGATATGTCCTGAGTAATGTAAAGACATAGTATTTATTTGTTACTTTGTTAGATAGTGTGATTTTTCTGTTTTTTGTGCATTTATCATTAGTATGATACATGCATGTAGATTGGTACAAAGTAGCTGATGGCGTCAAGGGAGACTAGATACATTTGTGTTTATATTAAGTTACCCTCACCAAATAAAAAAGTTATTATTATTATTATTATAGGTCCATGGACGGATGCAAATGAGAAAACTATGTATCATACTTTTAAAAGTTGGGGGACAAAATTTCATTCAGGATGTGTAAATGACTAAGTGTGTTGAAGTGTAAATGACTAAGTGTGTTGAAGTGTAAATGACAAAGTGTGTTGAAATGTAAATGACTAAGTGTCTAGAAGTGTAAATGACTGTGTTGAAGTGTAAATGACTAAGTGTCTTGAAGTGTAAATGACTAAGTGTCTTGAAAGATGTGTTCAATATTTAAATCTCCCTTTCTTTAACGGAGCCAAAGCTTTCAACATGTAACTGTTCACTAAATAGCTTTTCAAAGAAGGAAAACACTGCGTTCTCTGTACAGAGTGAAAATTCTCTCATGTGTCCCATTTCAATCTGACAATAGGTCTGAAATGGGGGGGGGGGGAGAGGGAAAAAGAGAAATGTACATTTGTCTTGTAACACAAATATTATAATGTACAATGACATTGACTTTTCACCTTTTGACTCCAAAAATGAATACCGGTAGCATTCTTTATTATATCTAGTGCAATCCACAAAGAATGGTAACTGTACATGATACAGAATTTGAGTTATAGTGCAGAAGATATTTTTATTTTATCAGTCACAGACTTTGACCTTTGAGCTTCTATCTACCAAAGAAAATTACATTTTTAACTATTAAAAAAATGCAATCATCGGGGCAAATAAATGGAGAGAATATATGTATTAACAACAATTATAACTTTATGAAAAGATAAACCTTCATCATGTGTCCCATTTCAATCCTATTGTCAGATTGAAATGGGACACATGATGGGGGGGGGGGGGGGGAAGAAATGTAAATTTTTGTTGTAACACAAATATTATAATGTACCATATATTTTAAAAATATCAATAAATATATTATTAATATTCAACATAAATTGAGTAATATTTTTACTGTCAAATGCACCCACAAGGCAAGGCAAAAACAGCCAGACAAGGTGTAATAAGGAAATGCACAAGGCAAGCAATATCAAACATAATGTAAAGTATATCTGAGAAAATGGAAAAAAAAATTATTCATGTGCGGTGGATATTATAACACGTTTTGGACACCAATGCATCACCAGTTTATTGTGGTATAGATCAGTTATCAATCTGACCTACCTTGTAAGGAGTATACATCGAAACCAACTGTAAAGAATATGAAGAAAATAGAAAAAATAAAATATTCGTGTGCAGTGGAAATAAAAACAATTCGGGGAAATGCTTAAACACATTAAAACATATTTTGGACACCAATGCATCACCAGTTTATTGTGCTATAGATCACTTATGAATCTATATATGTTAACTTAAATTGTAAGAAACAATAGAAAACATAATCGCTCTAAGTGTTCAACACCGAAGGAGCAAATAATTGCAATATATAGAAGGTGTCATACCATCAATCTTGTGATAAAAGGGGATACACAGTCAACCATAAACTAAAAACAAAATAAATGGAGGTGCACTGTCAACCCCAATGTAAAAAAAAGCTGAGGCACACAGTCAACTCCAATGTAAATTGAAAATAAGAGGAGTCACAAAGTCAACTCAAATGAAAACAATGTAGATGAGGGCACATATGTAATCCAAATGTAAACATTTTATGTGCATAAACACATATCAAAACCAATTTCAGAGGAAAATGGAGAAAAAAAAATGTATTCATGTGCAGTGGATATTAAAACAATTCAGAAAAATGCTTAACTGCAATAAAACACATTTTGGCCACCAATACATCACCAGTTTATTGTGCTAAAGATCAGTTTTAAATATATATGTGTTAACATACCTTGCAAGGAGTATACATACAATGGGAGAAATAATGGCTTTAAACATTAAACACCGAAGGAGTGGACACCTGAAATATAAAGGTGGTATCATACTTTCAATCTTGGGATAAAGGATGATAAATGGGGACACACAGTCAGCTATAATCTAAAAACAAAATAAATGGAGGTGCACTGTCAACCCCAATGCAAAAAAAAGTTTAGGCACACAGTCAACTCCAATGTAAAACAAAATAGAGACGAGTCACAAAGTCAACCCCAATGAAACCAATCTAGATGAGAGCACAAATGTAATCCAAATGTAAACATTGTATGTGCGTAAACACATGTCAAACCCAATGTAAAGTATATCTGAGGAAAATGGAGACAAATTTTTCATTCATGTGCGGTGGATATTGTAATAATAACGGAAAATGCTTAACTGCAATAAAACACATTTTGGCCACAAATGCATCACCAGTTTATTGTGCCATCGATCAGTTTTAAATATATTGGTGTTAACATACCTTGTAAGGAGTATACATACAAACAATGGGAGAAATAATAGCTTTAGATGTTCAACACTGAAGGAGCAGACACCTGAAATATAAAGGTGGTGTCATACAATCAATCTTGGGATAAAGGCCGTTAAATGGGTGTTAACATACCTTGTATGGAGTATACATACAAACAATGGGAGAAATAATGGCTTTAGATGTTCAACACCGAAGGAGCAGACACCTGAAATATAAAGGTGGTGTCATACAATCAGTATTGGGATATAGGCCGTTAAATGGGGACACACAGTCAGCTATAAACTAAAAACAAAATAAATGGAGGTGCACTGTCAACCCCAATGTAAAAAAAAGTTGAACACACAGTCAACTCAAATGTAAAACAAAATAAGAGGAGTCAAAAAGTCAACCCCAGTGAAAACAATGTAGATGAGGGCACATTATGTAATCCAAATGTAAATATTGTATGTGCATAAACACATATCAAAACTAATTTATGAGGAAAATGGAAAAAATAAATTATTCAAGTGCGGTGGATATTATAATAATTCAGGAAAATGCTTAACTGCAATAAAACACATTTTGGCCACCAATGCATCACCAGTTTATTGTGCTATAGATCAGTTATAAATATATAGGTGTTAACATACCTTGTAAGGAGTAAACAATGGCAGAAATAATGGCTTTAGATATTCAACACCGAAGGAGCAGATACCTGAAATATAAAGGTGGTGTCATACAATCGATCTTGGGATAAAGGCCGTAAAATGGGGACACATAGTCAGCTATAAACTAAAAACAAAATAAATGCAGGTGAACTGTATTCTAAATGTAAAAAAAGTTGAGGCACAGTCAGCTCCAATGCAAAACAAAATAAGATGAGTCACAAAGTCAACCCACCAATGAAAACAATCTAGATGAGGGCTCATATGAAACAAAAATGTAAACATTGTATGTGCATAAACACATATCAAAAACAATGTAAAGTATATCTGAGGAAAATGGAGAAAAAAAAAATTATTCATATGCGATGGATATTTTAACATTTCAGGAAAATGCTTAACTGCAGAAAAACACATTTTGGCCACCAATGCATCACTAGTTTATTGTCCTATAGATCAGCTATAAATATATAGGTGTTAACATACCTTGTAAGGGGTATACATACAAACAATGAGAGAAATAATGGCTTTAGATGTTCAACACCAAAGGAGCAGACACCTGAAATATAAAGGTGGTGTCATACAATCAATCTTGGAATAAAGGCCGTTAAATGGGTGTTAACATAAATTGTTAGGAGTATACATACAAACAATGGGAGAAATAATGGCTTTAGATGTTCTACACTGAAGGAGCAGAGACCTGAAATGTAAAGGCAGCGTCGTAGCATCAATTTTGGGATAAAGCATGTTTAATGGGGACACACAGTCAGCTATAAGATAAAAAAAAAATAAATGGAGGTGCACTGTCAACCCCAATGGAAAAAAAAGTTGAGGCACACAGTCAACTCCAATGTAAAACAAAATAGAGATGAGTCACAAAGTCAACCCAATAATGAAAACAATCTAGATGAGGGCTCAAATGTAATCCAAATGTAAACATTGTATGTGCGTAAACACATATCAAACCCAATGTAAAGTATATCTGAGGAAAATGGAGACAAATTTTTCATTCATGTGAAGTGGATATTATAATAATAACGGAAAATGATTAACTGCAATAAAACACATTTTGGCCACAAATGCATCACCAGTTTATTGTGACATTGATCAGTTTTAAATATATAGGTGTTAACATACCTTGTAAGGAGTATACATACAAACAATGGGAGAAATAATGGCTTTAGATGTTCAACACTGAAGGAGCAGACACCTGAAATATAAAGGTGGTGTCATACAATCAGTATTGGGATAAAGGCCGTTAAATGGGGACACACAGTCAGCTATAAACTAAAAACAAAATAAATGGAGGTGAACTGTAAACCCAAATGTAAAAAAAGTTGAAGCACACAGTCAGCTCCAATGTAAAACAAAATAGAGATGAGACACAAAGTCAACCGCAATGAAAATGATCTAGATGAGGGCACAAATGTAATCCAAATGTAAACATTGTATGTGAATAAACACATATCAAACCCAATGTAAAGTATGTCTGAGGAAAATAGAGAAATTTATTTATTCATGTGCTGTGAATATTATAACATATCAGGAAATCGCTTAACTGCAGTAAAACTCATTTTGGCCACCAACGCATCACTAGTTTATTGCGCTATAGATCAGCTATAAATATATAGGTGTTAACATACCTTGTAAGGAGTATACATACAAACAATGGGAGAAATAATGGCTTTAGATATTCAACACCGAAGGAGCAGACACCTGAAATATAAAGGTTTTGTCATACAATCGATCTTGGGATAAAGGCCGTTAAATGGGGACACACAGTCAGCTATAAACTAAAAACAAAATAAATGTAGGTGAACTGTATTCCCAAATGTCAAAAAAGTTGAGGCACACAGTCAGCTCCAATGTAAAACAAAATAAGATGAGTCACAAAGTCAACCCACTAATGAAAACAATCTAGATGAGGGCACATATGTAACCCAAATGTAAACATTGTATGTACATAAACACATATCAAACCCAATGTAACGTATATCTGAGGAAAATGGAGACAAAAAAAATTATTCATGTGCGGTGGATATTATAACAATTCAGGAAAATTCTTAACTGCAAAAAAACACATTTTGGCCACAAATGCATTACCAGTTTATTGTGCTATAGATCAGTTATAAATATATAGGTGTTAACATACCTTGTTAGGAGTATACATACAAACAATGGGAGAAATAATGGCTTTAGATGTTCAACACTGAAGGAGCAGAGACCTGAAATGTAAAGGTGGTGTCGTAGCATCAATTTTGGGATAAAGGATGTTTGATGGGGACACACAGTCAGCTATAAACTAAAAACAAAATAAATGGAGGTGCACTGTCAACCCCAATGTAAAAAAAAGTTGAGGCACACAGTCAACTCCAATGTAAAAAAAAATAGAGATGAGTCACAAAGTCAACCCCAATGAAAACAATCTAGATGAGGGCTCAAATGTAATCCAAATGTAAACATTGTATGTGCGTAAACACATATCAAACCCAATGTAAAGTATATCTGAGGAAAATGGAGACAAATTTTTCATTCATGTGCGGTGGATATTATAATAATAACGGAAAATGCTTAACTGCAATAAAACACATTTTGGCCACCAATGCATCACCAGTTTATTGTGCTATAGATCAGTTATAAATATATAGGTGTTAACATACCTTGTAAGGAGTATACATACAAACAATGGGAGAAATAATGGCTTTAGATGTTCAACACCAAAGGAACAGACACCTGAAATATAAAGGTGGTGTCATACAATCAATCTTGGGATAAAGGCCGTTAAATGGGGACACACAGTCAGCTATAATCTAAAAACAAAATAAATGGAGGTGCACTGTCAACCCCAATGTAAAAAATAGTTGAGGCACAGTCAACTCCAATGTAAAACAAAATAAGATGAGTCACAAAGTCAACCCCAATGAAAACAATGTAGATGAGGGCACAAATGTAATCCAAATGTAAACATTATATGTGCATAAATACATATATAACCCAATGTAAAGTATATCTGAGGAAAATGGAGACAAAAAAATTATTCATGTGCGGTGGATATTTTAACAATTCAGGAAAATGCTTAACTGCAATAAAACACATTTTGGCCACCAATGCATTACCAGTTTATTGTGCTATAGATCAGTTATAAATATATAGGTGTTAACATACCTTGTAAGGAGTATACATACAAACAATGGGAGAAATAATGGCTTTAGATGTTCAACACCGAAGGAGCAGACACCTGAAATATAAAGGTGGTGTCATAGCATCAATCTTGGGATAAAGGATGTTTAATGGGGACACACAGTCAGCTATAAACTAAAAACAAAATAAATGGAGGTGCACTGTCAAACCCAATGTAAAAAAAAGTTGAGGCACACAGTCAACTCCAATGTAAAACAAAATAAGATGAGTCACAAAGTCAACCCCAATGAAAACAATGTAGATGAGGGCACATTATGTAATCCAAATGTAAACATTGTATGTGCATAAACACACAATTCATCAAAACCAATCAGGGTTCTGAGAAAACCACTCCTGTGAGACAGCCTTGGTCTCCATGATAGATAGATGGATTACTGCCTTGGATCAAGGAAAATTAGTTGGATCCATACTAGTTGATCTTAGAAAAGCTTTTGACCTTGTTGATCATGATATTCTTATCAATAAATTAAACAGTTATCAATGTGACAATTCAATGATTTGATTGGTTTAGATCATATCTAACAATGAGAAAACAGTGTGTCAAAATAAATAGCAGTTTTTCTAAAGAAGAACCAATTACATGTGGAGTACCACAAGGATCAATCCTGGGCCCACTCCTCTTTCTCATTTTCATAAATGATCTACCACTGAAAATAGGCAACTGTATTTCATCTACCGACTTATATGCAGATGACACCACTCTATCAGATTTCAAACAGCTAAAATCAGACCTAGAGGTCTCCCTTCAGACAGCCTTACTTAGAATTGATTCCTGGTGTAAGGAAAATGGCATGAAAGTAAACACGGACAAGACTAAAGTATTAGTGATTACTACTCAACAAAAAAGAGCAAAATTGGAAAATAACAATTTGAATCTCAAGTTGAATGAAATTGGTCTACAAATGGTAACCCATGACAAAATCCTTGGGGTGATGGTTGACAACAATTTGCAATGGAATGAACATATTCAAGCCGTATGTCATAAAATCAATTCATGTCTCTGGTTATTAAGCAAGATAAGGCCATATCTATCAACTAAACACAGGTTAATATATTACAAAAGCTATATACAACCATACCTAGACTAGTGTAATGTTATCTGGGGAAACACTTCGAACAAGAATATTTGCAAATTATTCCGTTTGCAAAAAAGAGCTTGCAAACTCATCCTAGATAATGCTGAAAACATCCCAAATGCAATGAATAATATTAAAATGTTAACAGTAAGTGAACAAATATTTTTGAGAAAGGCTAGACTTATGCACAAAGTTTCAAACAATATGGCCCCATTATATCTCAAAGAACTATTTCATGCTAGAAAACAAGGCAACACTCCCAATTTAAGATCAATTTCAGCTAACCACCTCTGCATTCCTAAACCAAATAAAGAACTCTTTAAGTTTTAAATATTCGGGGTCACTAATTTGGAATCAAATCCCACAGGAAATTAGAGAAAGTACAAATATAAATGCATTTAATTATCATCTAATTCAATGGATGAAAAGTGGAACCTGTTTGATTACAACTTACAGTATAAATTCTCAAACCTTCCATTTTGTTGTCTCACAATTTTTGTACTGTATATACACAATGTACCTAGCTGAATCATGTTCTTACAAAACTTTCTGTTTATTATGTCCATATATACATGTAGCTTATTATCAATGCTTTATTATTATTATTATTATTATTATTATTATTATGCAACTATGTACATGTACTCTGTATGTAAATATGCATGTAAAAGAGGGCCACAAGGAGGATTAGTTCCATGCAACTAATTGTGTCACCCTCTTTAAATAAAGTCATTATTTTTATTATTATTATTATTACATATCAAAACCAATTTATGAGGAAAATGGAAAAAATAAATTATTCATGTGCGATGGATATTATAATAATTCAGGAAAATGCTTAACTGCAATAAAACACATTTTGGCCACCAATGCATCACCAGTTTATTGTGCTATAGATCAGTTATAAATATATAGGTGTTAACATACCTTGTAAGGAGTATACATACAAACAATGGGAGAAATAATGGCTTTAGATATTCAACACCGAAGGAGCAGACACCTGAAATATAAAGGTTTTGTCATACAATCGATCTTGGGATAAAGGCCGTTAAATGGGGACACACAGTCAGCTATAAACTAAAAACAAAATAAATGTAGGTGAACTGTATTCCCAAATGTCAAAAAAGTTGAGGCACACAGTCAGCTCCAATGTAAAACAAAATAAGATGAGTCACAAAGTCAACCCACTAATGAAAACAATCTAGATGAGGGCACATATGAAACCCAAATGTAAACATTGTATGTACATAAACACATATCAAACCCAATGTAACGTATATCTGAGGAAAATGGAGACAAAAAAAAATTATTCATGTGCGGTGGATATTATAACAATTCAGGAAAATTCTTAACTGCAAAAAAACACATTTTGGCCACAAATGCATTACCAGTTTATTGTGCTATAGATCAGTTATAAATATATAGGTGTGAACATACCTTGTTAGGAGTATACATACAAACAATGGGAGAAATAATGGCTTTAGATGTTCAACACTGAAGGAGCAGAGACCTGAAATGTAAAGGTGGTGTCATAGCATCAATTTTGGGATAAAGGATGTTTGATGGGGACACACAGTCAGCTATAAACTAAAAACAAAATAAATGGAGGTGCACTGTCAACCCCAATGTAAAAAAAAGTTGAGGCACACAGTCAACTCCAATGTAAAAAAAAATAGAGATGAGTCACAAAGTCAACCCCAATGAAAACAATCTAGATGAGGGCTCAAATGTAATCCAAATGTAAACATTGTATGTGCGTAAACACATATCAAACCCAATGTAAAGTATATCTGAGGAAAATGGAGACAAATTTTTCATTCATGTGCGGTGGATATTATAATAATAACGGAAAATGCTTAACTGCAATAAAACACATTTTGGCCACCAATGCATCACCAGTTTATTGTGCTATAGATCAGTTATAAATATATAGGTGTTAACATACCTTGTAAGGAGTATACATACAAACAATGGGAGAAATAATGGCTTTAGATGTTCAACACCAAAGGAACAGTCACCTGAAATATAAAGGTGGTGTCATACAATCAATCTTGGGATAAAGGCCGTTAAATGGGGACACACAGTCAGCTATAATCTAAAAACAAACTAAATGGAGGTGAACTGTAAACCCCAATGTAAAAAATAGTTGAGGCACAGTCAACTCCAATGTAAAACAAAATAAGATGAGTCACAAAGTCAACCCCAATGAAAACAATGTAGATGAGGGCACAAATGTAATCCAAATGTAAACATTATATGTGCATAAATACATATATAACCCAATGTAAAGTATATCTGAGGAAAATGGAGACAAAAAAATTATTCATGTGCGGTGGATATTTTAACAATTCAAGAAAATGCTTAACTGCAATAAAACACATTTTGGCCACCAATGCATTACCAGTTTATTGTGCTATAGATCAGTTATAAATATAAAGGTGTTAACATACCTTGTAAGGAGTATACATACAAACAATGGGAGAAATAATGGCTTTAGATGTTCAACACCGAAGGAGCAGACACCTGAAATATAAAGGTGGTGTCATAGCATCAATCTTGGGATAAAGGATGTTTAATGGGGACACACAGTCAGCTATAAACTAAAAACAAAATAAATGGAGGTGCACTGTCAAACCCAATGTAAAAAAAAGTTGAGGCACACAGTCAACTCCAATGTAAAACAAAATAAGATGAGTCACAAAGTCAACCCCAATGAAAACAATGTAGATGAGGGCACATTATGTAATCCAAATGTAAACATTGTATGTGCATAAACACACAATTCATCAAAACCAATCAGGGTTCTGAGAAAACCACTCCTGTGAGACAGCCTTGGTCTCCATGATAGATAGATGGATTACTGCCTTGGATCAAGGAAAATTAGTTGGATCCATACTAGTTGATCTTAGAAAAGCTTTTGACCTTGTTGATCATGATATTCTTATCAATAAATTAAACAGTTATCAATGTGACAATTCAATGATTTGATTGGTTTAGATCATATCTAACAATGAGAAAACAGTGTGTCAAAATAAATAGCAGTTTTTCTAAAGAAGAACCAATTACATGTGGAGTACCACAAGGATCAATCCTGGGCCCACTCCTCTTTCTCATTTTCATAAATGATCTACCACTGAAAATAGGCAACTGTATTTCATCTACCGACTTATATGCAGATGACACCACTCTATCAGATTTCAAACAGCTAAAATCAGACCTAGAGGTCTCCCTTCAGACAGCCTTACTTAGAATTGATTCCTGGTGTAAGGAAAATGGCATGAAAGTAAACACGGACAAGACTAAAGTATTAGTGATTACTACTCAACAAAAAAGAGCAAAATTGGAAAATAACAATTTGAATCTCAAGTTGAATGAAATTGGTCTACAAATGGTAACCCATGACAAAATCCTTGGGGTGATGGTTGACAACAATTTGCAATGGAATGAACATATTCAAGCCGTATGTCATAAAATCAATTCATGTCTCTGGTTATTAAGCAAGATAAGGCCATATCTATCAACTAAACACAGGTTAATATATTACAAAAGCTATATACAACCATACCTAGACTACTGTAATGTTATCTGGGGAAACACTTCCGACAAGAATATTTGCAAATTATTCTGTTTGCAAAAAAGAGCTTGCAAACTCATCCTAGATAATGCTGAAAACATCCCAAATGCAATGAATAATATTAAAATGTTAACAGTAAGTGAACAAATATTTTTGAGAAAGGCTAGACTTATGCACAAAGTTTCAAACAATATGGCCCCATTATATCTCAAAGAACTATTTCATGCTAGAAAACAAGGCAACACTCCCAATTTAAGATCAATTTCAGCTAACCACCTCTGCATTCCTAAACCAAATAAAGAACTCTTTAAGTTTTAAATATTCGGGGTCACTAATTTGGAATCAAATCCCACAGGAAATTAGAGAAAGTACAAATATAAATGCATTTAATTATCATCTAATTCAATGGATGAAAAGTGGAACCTGTTTGATTACAACTTACAGTATAAATTCTCAAACCTTCCATTTTGTTGTCTCACAATTTTTGTACTGTATATACACAATGTACCTAGCTGAATCATGTTCTTACAAAACTTTCTGTTTATTATGTCCATATATACATGTAGCTTATTATCAATGCTTTATTATTATTATTATTATTATTATTATTATTATTATGCAACTATGTACATGTACTCTGTATGTAAATATGCATGTAAAAGAGGGCCACAAGGAGGATTAGTTCCATGCAACTAATTGTGTCACCCTCTTTAAATAAAGTCATTATTATTATTATTATTATTATTACATATCAAAACCAATTTATGAGGAAAATGGAAAAAATAAATTATTCATGTGCGATGGATATTATAATAATTCAGGAAAATGCTTAACTGCAATAAAACACATTTTGGCCACCAATGCATCACCAGTTTATTGTGCTATAGATCAGTTATAAATATATAGGTGTTAACATACCTTGTAAGGAGTATACATACAAACAATGGGAGAAATAATGGCTTTAGATATTCAACACCGAAGGAGCAGACACCTGAAATATAAAGGTTTTGTCATACAATCGATCTTGGGATAAAGGCCGTTAAATGGGGACACACAGTCAGCTATAAACTAAAAACAAAATAAATGTAGGTGAACTGTATTCCCAAATGTCAAAAAAGTTGAGGCACACAGTCAGCTCCAATGTAAAACAAAATAAGATGAGTCACAAAGTCAACCCACTAATGAAAACAATCTAGATGAGGGCACATATGTAACCCAAATGTAAACATTGTATGTACATAAACACATATCAAACCCAATGTAAAGTATATCTGAGGAAAATGGAGACAAAAAAAAATTATTCATGTGCGGTGGATATTATAACAATTCAGGAAAATTCTTAACTGCAAAAAAACACATTTTGGCCACAAATGCATTACCAGTTTATTGTGCTATAGATCAGTTATAAATATATAGGTGTGAACATACCTTGCTAGGAGTATACATACAAACAATGGGAGAAATAATGGCTTTAGATGTTCAACACTGAAGGAGCAGAGACCTGAAATGTAAAGGTGGTGTCGTAGCATCAATTTTGGGATAAAGGATGTTTGATGGGGACACACAGTCAGCTATAAACTAAAAACAAAATAAATGGAGGTGCACTGTCAACCCCAATGTAAAAAAAAGTTGAGGCACACAGTCAACTCCAATGTAAAACAAAATAGAGATGAGTCACAAAGTCAACCCCAATGAAAACAATCTAGATGAGGGCTCAAATGTAATCCAAATGTAAACATTGTATGTGCGTAAACACATATCAAACCCAATGTAAAGTATATCTGAGGAAAATGGAGACAAATTTTTCATTCATGTGCGGTGGATATTATAATAATAACGGAAAATGCTTAACTGCAATAAAACACATTTTGGCCACCAATGCATCACCAGTTTATTGTGCTATAGATCAGTTATAAATATATAGGTGTTAACATACCTTGTAAGGAGTATTCATACAAACAATGGGAGAAATAATGGCTTTAGATGTTCAACACAGAAGGAGAAGAGACCTGAAATATAAAGGTGGTGTCATACAATCGATCTTGGGATAAAGGCCATTAAATGGGGACACACAGTCAGCTATAAACTAAAAACAAAATAAATGGAGGTGAACTGTAAACCCAAATGCAAAAATTGTTGAGGCACACAGTCAGCTCCAATGTAAAACAAAATAAGATGAGTTACAAAGTCAACCCCAATGAAAACAATCTAGATGAGGGCACATATGTAACCCAAATGTAAACATGGTGTCTGCGTAAACACATATCAAACCCAATGTAAAGTATATCTGAGGAAAATGGAGAAAAAAAAATTATTCATATGCGATGGATATTATAACAATTCAGGAAAATGCTTAACTGCAGTAAAAAACATTTTGGCCACCAATGCATCACTAGTTTATTGTGCTATAGATCAGCTATAAATATATAGGTGTTAACATACCTTGTAAGGAGTATACATACAAACAATGGGAGAAATAATGGCTTTAGATGTTCAACACCAAAGGAACAGACACCTGAAATATAAAGGTGGTGTCATACAATCAATCTTGGGATAAAGGCCGTTAAATGGGGACACACAGTCAGCTATAATCTAAAAACAAAATAAATGGAGGTGCACTGTCAACCCCAATGTAAAAAAAAGTTGAGGCACAGTCAACTCCAATGTAAAACAAAATAAGATGAGTCACAAAGTCAACCCCAATGAAAACAATCTAGATGAGGGCACAAATGTAATCCAAATGTAAACATTATATGTGCATAAATACATATATAACCCAATGTAAAGTATATCTGAGGAAAATGGAGAAAAAAAAAATTATTCATGTGCAGTGGATATTATAACAATTCAGGAAAATAATTAACTGCAATAAAACACATTTTGGCCACCAATGCATTAACAGTTTATTGTGCTATCGATCAGTTTTAAATATATAGGTGTTAACATACCTTGTAAGGAGTATACATACAAACAATAGGAGAAATAATGGCTTTAGATGTTCAACACTGAAGGAGCAGACACCTGAAATATAAAGGTGGTGTCATTCAATCAGTATCAGGATAAAGGCCGCTAAATGGGGACACACAGTCAGCTATAAACTAAAAACAAAATAAATTGAGGTGCACTGTCAACCCCAATGTAAAAAAAAGTTGAAGCACACAGTCAACTCCAATGTAAAACAAAATAAGAGGAGTCACAAAGTCAACCCCAATGAAAACAATGTAGATGAGGGCACATTATCTAATCCAAATGTAAACATTGTATGTGCATCAACACATATCAAAACCAATTTATGAGGACAATGGAAAAAATAAATTATTCATGTGCGGTGGATATTATAATAATTCAGGAAAATGCTTAACTGCAATAAAACACATTTTGGCCACAAATGCATCACCAGTTTATTGTGCTATAGATCAGTTATAAATATATAGGTGTTAACATACCTTGTAAGGAGTATACATACAAACAATGGCAGAAATAATGGCTTTAGATATTCAACACCGAAGGAGCAGACACCTGAAATATAAAGGTGGTGTCATACAATCAATCTTGGGATAAAGGCTGTTAAATGGGGACACACAGTTAGCTATAATCTAAAAAACAAAATAAATTGAATTGCACTGTCAAACCCAATGTAAAAAAAAGTTGAGGCACAGTCAACTCCAATGTAAAACAAAATAAGATGAGTCCCAAAGTCAACCCCAATGAAAACAAAGTAGATGAGGGCACAAATGTAATCCAATTGTAAACATTATATGTGCATAAATACATATCAAACCCAATGTAAAGTATATCTGAGGAAAATGGAGAAAAAAGAATTATTCATGTGCGGTAGATATTATAACAATTCAGGAAAATGCTTAACTGCAATAAAACACATTTCAGCTAGCAATGCATTACCAGTTTATTGTGCTATAGATCAGTTATAAATATATAGGTGTTAACATACCTTGTAAGGAGTATACATACAAACAATAGGAGAAATAATGGCTTTAGATGTTCAAGACCGAAGGAGCAGACACCTGAAATATAAAGGTGGTGTCATAGCATCAATTTTGGGATACATGATGTTTGGTGGGGACACACAGTCAGCTATAAACTAAAAACAAAATAAATGGAGGTGCACTGTCAAACCCAATGTAAAAAAAAGGTTGAGGCACACAGTCAACTCCAATGTAAAACAAAATAGAGATGAGTCACAAAGTCAATCCCAATGAAAACAATCTAGATGAGGGCTCAAATGTAATCCAAATGTAAACATTGTATCTGCGTAAACACATATCAAACCCAATGTAAGGTATATCTGAGGAAAATGGAGAAAATTTTTATTCATGTGAGGTGGATATTTTAATACTTCAGGAAAATGCTTAACTACAATAAAACACATTTTGGCCACCAATGCATCACCAGTTTATTGTGCTATCGATCAGTTTTAAATATATAGGTGTTAACATACCTTGTAAGGAGTATACATACAAACAATGGGAGAAATAATGGCTTTAGATGTTCAACACTGAAGGAGCAGACACCTGAAATATAAAGGTGGTGTCGTACAATCAGTATTGGGATATAGGCCGTTAAATGGGGACACACAGTCAGCTATAAATGAAAAACAAAATAAATGGAGGTGCACTGTCAACCCCAATGTAAAAAAAAGTTGAAGCACACAGTCAACTCCAATGTAAAACAAAACAAGAGGAGTCACAAAGTCAACCCCAATGAAAACAACATAGATGAGGGCACATTATGTAATCCAAATGTAAACATTGTATGTGCATAAACACATATCAAAACCAATTTATGAGGAAAATGGAAAAAATAAATTATTCATGTGCGGTGGATTTTATAATAATTCAGGAAAATGCTTAACTGCAATAAAACACATTTTGTTTTGGCCACCAATGCATCACCAGTTTATTGTGCTATAGATCAGTTATAAATATATAGGTGTTAACATACCTTGTAAGGAGTATACATACAAACAATGGGAGAAATAATGGCTTTAGATGTTCAACACTGAAGGAGCAGACACCTGAAATATAAAGGTGGTGTCATAGCATCAATCTTGGGATAAAGGATGTTTAATGGGGACACACAGACAGCTATAAACTAAAAACAAAATAAATGGAGGTGCACTGTCAACCCCAATGTAAAAAAAAGTTGAAGCACACAGTCAACTCAAATGTAAAACAAAATAAGATGAGTCACAAAGTCAACCCCAATGAAAACAATGTAGATGAGGGCACATTATGTAATCCAAATGTAAACATTGTATGTGCATAAACACACAATTCATCAAAACCAATCAGGGTTCCGAGAAAACCACTCCTGTGAGACAGCCTTGGTCTCCATGATAGATAGATGGATTACTGCCTTGGATCAAGGAAAATTAGTTGGATCCATACTAGTTGATCTTAGAAAAGCTTTTGACCTTGTTGATCATGATATTCTTATCAATAAATTAAACATTTATCAATGTGACAATTCAACGATTGATTGGTTTAGATCATATCTAACAATGAGAAAACAGTGTGTCAAAATAAATAGCAGTTTTTCTAAAGAAGAACCAATTACATGTGGAGTACCACAAGGATCAATCCTGGGCCCACTCCTCTTTCTCATTTTCATAAATGATCTACCACTGAAAATAGGCAACTGTATTTCATCTACCGACTTATATGCAGATGACACCACTCTATCAGATTTCAAACAGCTAAAATCAGACCTAGAGGTCTCCCTTCAGACAGCCTTACTTAGAATTGATTCCTGGTGTAAGGAAAATGGCATGAAAGTAAACACGGACAAGACTAAAGTATTAGTGATTACTACCCAACAAAAAAGAGCAAAATTGGAAAATAACAATTTGAATCTCAAGTTGAATGAAATTGGTTTACAAATGGTAACCCATGACAAAATCCTTGGGGTGATGGTTGACAACAATTTGCAATGGAATGAACATATTCAAGTCGTATGTCATAAAATCAATTCATGTCTCTGGTTATTAAGCAAGATAAGGCCATATCTATCAACTAAACACAGGTCAATATATTACAAAAGCTATATACAACCATACCTAGACTACTGTAATGTTATCTGGGGAAACACTTCTGACAAGAATATTTGCAAATTATTCCGTTTGCAAAAAGAGCTTGCAAACTCCTCCTAGATAATGCTGAAAACATCCCAAATGCAATGAATAATATTAAAATGTTAACAGTAAGTGAACGAATATTTTTGAGAAAGGCTAGACTTATGCACAAAGTTTCAAACAATATGGCCCCATTATATCTCAAAGAACTATTTCATGCTAGAAAACAAGGCAACACTCCCAATTTAAGATCAATTTCAGCTAACCACCTCTGCATTCCTAAACCAAATAAAGAACTCTTTAAGAAAAGTTTTAAATATTCGGGGTCACTAATTTGGAATCAAATCCCACAGGAAATTAGAGAAAGTACAAATATAAATGCATTTAATTATCATCTAATTCAATGGATGAAAAGTGGAACCTGTTTGATTTGACAAATACATTACAACTTACAGTATAAATTCTCAAACCTTCCATTTTGTTGTCTCACAATTTTTGTACTGTATATAAAATGTACCTAGTTGAATCATGTTCTTACAAAACTTTCTGTTTATTATGTCCATATATACATGTAGCTTATTATCAATGCTTTATTATTATTATTATTATTATTATTATTATTATGCAACTATGTACATGTACTCTGTATGTAAATATGCATGTAAAAGAGGGCCACAAGGAGGATTAGTTCATTGCAACTATGTGTCACCCTCTTTAAATAAAGTCATTATTATTATTATTATTATTATTATTATTATTATTATTACATATCAAAACCAATTTATGAGGAAAATGGAAAAAATAAATTATTCATGTGCGGTGGATATTATAATAATTCAGGAAAATGCTTAACTGCAATAAAACACATTTTGGCCACCAATGCATCACCAGTTTATTGTGCTATAGATCAGTTATAAATATATAGGTGTTAACATACCTTGTAAGGAGTATACATGCAAACAATGGCAGAAATAATGGCTTTAGATATTCAACACCGAAGGTGCAGACACCTGAAATATAAAGGTGGTGTCATACAATCGATCTAGGGATAAAAAATGTTTAATGGGGACACACAGTCAGCTATAAACTAAAAAAAAAATAGAGGTGAACTGTATTCCCAAATGTAAAAAAAGTTGAGGCACACAGTCAGCTCCAATGTAAAATAAAATAAGATGAGTCACAAAGTCAACCCAATAATGAAAACAATCTAGATGAGGGCACATATGTATCCCAAATGTAAACATTGTATGTGCATAAACACATATCAAACCCAATGTAAAGTATATCAGAGGAAAATGGAGACAAAAAAAATTATTCATGAGCGGTGGATACTATAACAATTCAGGAAAATTCTTAACTGCAAAAAAACACATTTTGGCCATAAATGCATTACCAGTTTATTGTGCTATAGATCAGTTATAAATATATAGGTGTTAACATACCTTGTTAGGAGTATACATACAAACAATGGCAGAAATAATGGCTTTAGATGTTCAACACTGAAGGAGCAGACACCTGAAATATAAAGGTGGTGTCATAGCATCAATCTTGGGATAAAGGATGTTTAATGGGGACACACAGTCAGCTATAAACTAAGAACAAAATAAATGGAGTTGCATTGTTAAACCCCAATGTAAAAAAAAGTTGAGGCACACAGTCAACTCTAATGTAAAACAAATTAAGATGAGTCACAAAGTCAACCCCAATGAAAACAATGTAGATGAGGGCACATTATGTAATCCAAATGTAAACATTGTCTGTGCATAAACACATATCAAACCCAATGTCTGAGGAAAATGGAAAAAATAAATTATTCATGTGCAGTGGATAATATAATAATTCAGATAAATGTTTAACTGCAATAAAACACATTTTGGCCACAAATGCATCACCAGTTTATTGTGCTATAGATCAGTTATAAATATATAGGTCTTAACATACCTTGTGAGGAGTATTCATACAAACAATGGAAGAAATAATGGCTTTAGATGTTCAACACAGAAGGAGCAGACACCTGAAATATAAAGGTGATGTCATACAATCGATCTTGGGATAAAGGCCATTAAATTGTAACACACAGACAGCTATAAACGAAAAACAAATTAAATGGAGGTGAACTGTAAACCCAAATGTAAAAAAAGTAGAGGCACACAGTCAGCTCCACTGTAAAACAAAATAAGATGAGTCACAACGTCAACCCCAATGAAAACAATCTAGATGAGGGCACATATGTAACGCAAATGTAAACATTGTATCTGCGTAAACACATATCAAACCCAACGTAAAGTATATCTGAGGAAAATGGAGAAAAAAAAATTATTCATATGCGATGGATATTATAACAATTCAGGAAAATGCTTAACTGCAGTAAAACACATTTTGGCCACCAATGCATCACTAGTTTATTGTGCTATAGATCAGCTATAAATATATAGGTGTTAACATACCTTGTAAGGAGTATACATACAAACAATGGGAGAAATAATGGCTTTAGATGTTCAGCACCAAAGGAACAGACACCTGAAATATAAAGGTGGTGTCATACAATCAATCTTGGGATAAAGGCCGTTAAATGGGGACACAGAGTCAGCTATAATCTAAAAACAAAATAAATGGAGGTGCACTGTCAACCCCAATGTAAAAAAGAGTTGAGGCACAGTCAACTCCAATGTAAAACAAAATAAGATGAGTCACAAAGTCAACCCCAATGTAAACAAAGAAGATGAGGGCACAAATGTAATCCAAATGTAAACATTATATGTGCATAAATACATATATAACCCAATGTAAAGTATATCTGAGGAAAATGGAGAAAAAAAAAATTATTCATGTGCAGTGGATATTATAACAATTCAGGAAAATAATTAACTGCAATAAAACACATTTTGGCCACCAATGCATTAACAGTTTATTGTGCTATCGATCAGTTTTAAATATATAGGTGTTAACATACCTTGTAAGGAGTATACATACAAACAATAGGAGAAATAATGGCTTTAGATGTTCAACACTGAAGGAGCAGACACCTGAAATATAAAGGTGGTGTCATTCAATCAGTATCAGGATAAAGGCCGCTAAATGGGGACACACAGTCAGCTATAAACTAAAAACAAAATAAATTGAGGTGCACTGTCAACCCCAATGTAAAAAAAAGTTGAAGCACACAGTCAACTCCAATGTAAAACAAAATAAGAGGAGTCACAAAGTCAACCCCAATGAAAACAATGTAGATGAGGGCACATTATCTAATCCAAATGTAAACATTGTATGTGCATCAACACATATCAAAACCAATTTATGAGGACAATGGAAAAAATAAATTATTCATGTGCGGTGGATATTATAATAATTCAGGAAAATGCTTAACTGCAATAAAACACATTTTGGCCACAAATGCATCACCAGTTTATTGTGCTATAGATCAGTTATAAATATATAGGTGTTAACATACCTTGTAAGGAGTATACATACAAACAATGGCAGAAATAATGGCTTTAGATATTCAACACCGAAGGAGCAGACACCTGAAATATAAAGGTGGTGTCATACAATCAATCTTGGGATAAAGGCTGTTAAATGGGGACACACAGTTAGCTATAATCTAAAAAACAAAATAAATTGAATTGCACTGTCAAACCCAATGTAAAAAAAAGTTGAGGCACAGTCAACTCCAATGTAAAACAAAATAAGATGAGTCCCAAAGTCAACCCCAATGAAAACAAAGTAGATGAGGGCACAAATGTAATCCAATTGTAAACATTATATGTGCATAAATACATATCAAACCCAATGTAAAGTATATCTGAGGAAAATGGAGAAAAAAGAATTATTCATGTGCGGTAGATATTATAACAATTCAGGAAAATGCTTAACTGCAATAAAACACATTTCAGCTAGCAATGCATTACCAGTTTATTGTGCTATAGATCAGTTATAAATATATAGGTGTTAACATACCTTGTAAGGAGTATACATACAAACAATAGGAGAAATAATGGCTTTAGATGTTCAAGACCGAAGGAGCAGACACCTGAAATATAAAGGTGGTGTCATAGCATCAATTTTGGGATACATGATGTTTGGTGGGGACACACAGTCAGCTATAAACTAAAAACAAAATAAATGGAGGTGCACTGTCAAACCCAATGTAAAAAAAAGGTTGAGGCACACAGTCAACTCCAATGTAAAACAAAATAGAGATGAGTCACAAAGTCAATCCCAATGAAAACAATCTAGATGAGGGCTCAAATGTAATCCAAATGTAAACATTGTATCTGCGTAAACACATATCAAACCCAATGTAAGGTATATCTGAGGAAAATGGAGAAAATTTTTTATTCATGTGAGGTGGATATTTTAATACTTCAGGAAAATGCTTAACTACAATAAAACACATTTTGGCCACCAATGCATCACCAGTTTATTGTGCTATCGATCAGTTTTAAATATATAGGTGTTAACATACCTTGTAAGGAGTATACATACAAACAATGGGAGAAATAATGGCTTTAGATGTTCAACACTGAAGGAGCAGACACCTGAAATATAAAGGTGGTGTCGTACAATCAGTATTGGGATATAGGCCGTTAAATGGGGACACACAGTCAGCTATAAATGAAAAACAAAATAAATGGAGGTGCACTGTCAACCCCAATGTAAAAAAAAGTTGAAGCACACAGTCAACTCCAATGTAAAACAAAACAAGAGGAGTCACAAAGTCAACCCCAATGAAAACAACATAGATGAGGGCACATTATGTAATCCAAATGTAAACATTGTATGTGCATAAACACATATCAAAACCAATTTATGAGGAAAATGGAAAAAATAAATTATTCATGTGCGGTGGATATTATAATAATTCAGGAAAATGCTTAACTGCAATAAAACACATTTTGTTTTGGCCACCAATGCATCACCAGTTTATTGTGCTATAGATCAGTTATAAATATATAGGTGTTAACATACCTTGTAAGGAGTATACATACAAACAATGGCAGAAATAATGGCTTTAGATGTTCAACACTGAAGGAGCAGACACCTGAAATATAAAGGTGGTGTCATAGCATCAATCTTGGGATAAAGGATGTTTAATGGGGACACACAGACAGCTATAAACTAAAAACAAAATAAATGGAGGTGCACTGTCAACCCCAATGTAAAAAAAAGTTGAAGCACACAGTCAACTCAAATGTAAAACAAAATAAGATGAGTCACAAAGTCAACCCCAATGAAAACAATGTAGATGAGGGCACATTATGTAATCCAAATGTAAACATTGTATGTGCATAAACACACAATTCATCAAAACCAATCAGGGTTCCGAGAAAACCACTCCTGTGAGACAGCCTTGGTCTCCATGATAGATAGATGGATTACTGCCTTGGATCAAGGAAAATTAGTTGGATCCATACTAGTTGATCTTAGAAAAGCTTTTGACCTTGTTGATCATGATATTCTTATCAATAAATTAAACATTTATCAATGTGACAATTCAACGATTGATTGGTTTAGATCATATCTAACAATGAGAAAACAGTGTCAAAATAAATAGCAGTTTTTCTAAAGAAGAACCAATTACATGTGGAGTACCACAAGGATCAATCCTGGGCCCACTCCTCTTTCTCATTTTCATAAATGATCTACCACTGAAAATAGGCAACTGTATTTCATCTACCGACTTATATGCAGATGACACCACTCTATCAGATTTCAAACAGCTAAAATCAGACCTAGAGGTCTCCCTTCAGACAGCCTTACTTAGAATTGATTCCTGGTGTAAGGAAAATGGCATGAAAGTAAACACGGACAAGACTAAAGTATTAGTGATTACTACCCAACAAAAAAGAGCAAAATTGGAAAATAACAATTTGAATCTCAAGTTGAATGAAATTGGTTTACAAATGGTAACCCATGACAAAATCCTTGGGGTGATGGTTGACAACAATTTGCAATGGAATGAACATATTCAAGTCGTATGTCATAAAATCAATTCATGTCTCTGGTTATTAAGCAAGATAAGGCCATATCTATCAACTAAACACAGGTCAATATATTACAAAAGCTATATACAACCATACCTAGACTACTGTAATGTTATCTGGGGAAACACTTCTGACAAGAATATTTGCAAATTATTCCGTTTGCAAAAAGAGCTTGCAAACTCCTCCTAGATAATGCTGAAAACATCCCAAATGCAATGAATAATATTAAAATGTTAACAGTAAGTGAACGAATATTTTTGAGAAAGGCTAGACTTATGCACAAAGTTTCAAACAATATGGCCCCATTATATCTCAAAGAACTATTTCATGCTAGAAAACAAGGCAACACTCCCAATTTAAGATCAATTTCAGCTAACCACCTCTGCATTCCTAAACCAAATAAAGAACTCTTTAAGAAAAGTTTTAAATATTCGGGGTCACTAATTTGGAATCAAATCCCACAGGAAATTAGAGAAAGTACAAATATAAATGCATTTAATTATCATCTAATTCAATGGATGAAAAGTGGAACCTGTTTGATTTGACAAATACATTACAACTTACAGTATAAATTCTCAAACCTTCCATTTTGTTGTCTCACAATTTTTGTACTGTATATAAAATGTACCTAGTTGAATCATGTTCTTACAAAACTTTCTGTTTATTATGTCCATATATACATGTAGCTTATTATCAATGCTTTATTATTATTATTATTATTATTATTATTATGCAACTATGTACATGTACTCTGTATGTAAATATGCATGTAAAAGAGGGCCACAAGGAGGATTAGTTCATTGCAACTATGTGTCACCCTCTTTAAATAAAGTCATTATTATTATTATTATTATTATTATTATTATTACATATCAAAACCAATTTATGAGGAAAATGGAAAAAATAAATTATTCATGTGCGGTGGATATTATAATAATTCAGGAAAATGCTTAACTGCAATAAAACACATTTTGGCCACCAATGCATCACCAGTTTATTGTGCTATAGATCAGTTATAAATATATAGGTGTTAACATACCTTGTAAGGAGTATACATGCAAACAATGGCAGAAATAATGGCTTTAGATATTCAACACCGAAGGTGCAGACACCTGAAATATAAAGGTGGTGTCATACAATCGATCTAGGGATACAAAATGTTTAATGGGGACACACAGTCAGCTATAAACTAAAAAAAAAATAGAGGTGAACTGTATTCCCAAATGTAAAAAAAGTTGAGGCACACAGTCAGCTCCAATGTAAAATAAAATAAGATGAGTCACAAAGTCAACCCAATAATGAAAACAATCTAGATGAGGGCACATATGTATCCCAAATGTAAACATTGTATGTGCATAAACACATATCAAACCCAATGTAAAGTATATCAGAGGAAAATGGAGACAAAAAAAATTATTCATGAGCGGTGGATACTATAACAATTCAGGAAAATTCTTAACTGCAAAAAAACACATTTTGGCCATAAATGCATTACCAGTTTATTGTGCTATAGATCAGTTATAAATATATAGGTGTTAACATACCTTGTTAGGAGTATACATACAAACAATGGCAGAAATAATGGCTTTAGATGTTCAACACTGAAGGAGCAGACACCTGAAATATAAAGGTGGTGTCATAGCATCAATCTTGGGATAAAGGATGTTTAATGGGGACACACAGTCAGCTATAAACTAAGAACAAAATAAATGGAGTTGCATTGTTAAACCCCAATGTAAAAAAAAGTTGAGGCACACAGTCAACTCTAATGTAAAACAAATTAAGATGAGTCACAAAGTCAACCCCAATGAAAACAATGTAGATGAGGGCACATTATGTAATCCAAATGTAAACATTGTCTGTGCATAAACACATATCAAACCCAATGTCTGAGGAAAATGGAAAAAATAAATTATTCATGTGCAGTGGATAATATAATAATTCAGATAAATGTTTAACTGCAATAAAACACATTTTGGCCACAAATGCATCACCAGTTTATTGTGCTATAGATCAGTTATAAATATATAGGTCTTAACATACCTTGTGAGGAGTATTCATACAAACAATGGGAGAAATAATGGCTTTAGATGTTCAACACAGAAGGAGCAGACACCTGAAATATAAAGGTGATGTCATACAATCGATCTTGGGATAAAGGCCATTAAATTGTAACACACAGACAGCTATAAACTAAAAACAAAATAAATGGAGGTGAACTGTAAACCCAAATGTAAAAAAAGTAGAGGCACACAGTCAGCTCCAATGTAAAACAAAATAAGATGAGTCACAACGTCAACCCCAATGAAAACAATCTAGATGAGGGCACATATGTAACGCAAATGTAAACATTGTATCTGCGTAAACACATATCAAACCCAACGTAAAGTATATCTGAGGAAAATGGAGAAAAAAAAATTATTCATATGCGATGGATATTATAACAATTCAGGAAAATGCTTAACTGCAGTAAAACACATTTTGGCCACCAATGCATCACTAGTTTATTGTGCTATAGATCAGCTATAAATATATAGGTGTTAACATACCTTGTAAGGAGTATACATACAAACAATGGGAGAAATAATGGCTTTAGATGTTCAGCACCAAAGGAACAGACACCTGAAATATAAAGGTGGTGTCATACAATCAATCTTGGGATAAAGGCCGTTAAATGGGGACACAGAGTCAGCTATAATCTAAAAACAAAATAAATGGAGGTGCACTGTCAACCCCAATGTAAAAAAAAGTTGAGGCACAGTCAACTCCAATGTAAAACAAAATAAGATGAGTCACAAAGTCAACCCCAATGTAAACAAAGAAGATGAGGGCACAAATGTAATCCAAATGTAAACATTATATGTGCATAAATACATATATAACCCAATGTAAAGTATATCTGAGGAAAATGGAGAAAAAAAAAATTATTCATGTGCAGTGGATATTATAACAATTCAGGAAAATAATTAACTGCAATAAAACACATTTTGGCCACCAATGCATTAACAGTTTATTGTGCTATCGATCAGTTTTAAATATATAGGTGTTAACATACCTTGTAAGGAGTATACATACAAACAATAGGAGAAATAATGGCTTTAGATGTTCAACACTGAAGGAGCAGACACCTGAAATATAAAGGTGGTGTCATACAATCAGTATCAGGATAAAGGCCGCTAAATGGGGACACACAGTCAGCTATAAACTAAAAACAAAATAAATTGAGGTGCACTGTCAACCCCAATGTAAAAAAAAGTTGAAGCACACAGTCAACTCCAATGTAAAACAAAATAAGAGGAGTCACAAAGTCAACCCCAATGAAAACAATGTAGATGAGGGCACATTATCTAATCCAAATGTAAACATTGTATGTGCATCAACACATATCAAAACCAATTTATGAGGACAATGGAAAAAATAAATTATTCATGTGCGGTGGATATTATAATAATTCAGGAAAATGCTTAACTGCAATAAAACACATTTTGGCCACAAATGCATCACCAGTTTATTGTGCTATAGATCAGTTATAAATATATAGGTGTTAACATACCTTGTAAGGAGTATACATACAAACAATGGCAGAAATAATGGCTTTAGATATTCAACACCGAAGGAGCAGACACCTGAAATATAAAGGTGGTGTCATACAATCAATCTTGGGATAAAGGCTGTTAAATGGGGACACACAGTTAGCTATAATCTAAAAAACAAAATAAATTGAATTGCACTGTCAAACCCAATGTAAAAAAAAGTTGAGGCACAGTCAACTCCAATGTAAAACAAAATAAGATGAGTCCCAAAGTCAACCCCAATGAAAACAAAGTAGATGAGGGCACAAATGTAATCCAATTGTAAACATTATATGTGCATAAATACATATCAAACCCAATGTAAAGTATATCTGAGGAAAATGGAGAAAAAAGAATTATTCATGTGCGGTAGATATTATAACAATTCAGGAAAATGCTTAACTGCAATAAAACACATTTCAGCTAGCAATGCATTACCAGTTTATTGTGCTATAGATCAGTTATAAATATATAGGTGTTAACATACCTTGTAAGGAGTATACATACAAACAATAGGAGAAATAATGGCTTTAGATGTTCAAGACCGAAGGAGCAGACACCTGAAATATAAAGGTGGTGTCATAGCATCAATTTTGGGATACATGATGTTTGGTGGGGACACACAGTCAGCTATAAACTAAAAACAAAATAAATGGAGGTGCACTGTCAAACCCAATGTAAAAAAAAGGTTGAGGCACACAGTCAACTCCAATGTAAAACAAAATAGAGATGAGTCACAAAGTCAATCCCAATGAAAACAATCTAGATGAGGGCTCAAATGTAATCCAAATGTAAACATTGTATCTGCGTAAACACATATCAAACCCAATGTAAGGTATATCTGAGGAAAATGGAGAAAATTTTTTATTCATGTGAGGTGGATATTTTAATACTTCAGGAAAATGCTTAACTACAATAAAACACATTTTGGCCACCAATGCATCACCAGTTTATTGTGCTATCGATCAGTTTTAAATATATAGGTGTTAACATACCTTGTAAGGAGTATACATACAAACAATGGGAGAAATAATGGCTTTAGATGTTCAACACTGAAGGAGCAGACACCTGAAATATAAAGGTGGTGTCGTACAATCAGTATTGGGATATAGGCCGTTAAATGGGGACACACAGTCAGCTATAAATGAAAAACAAAATAAATGGAGGTGCACTGTCAACCCCAATGTAAAAAAAAGTTGAAGCACACAGTCAACTCCAATGTAAAACAAAACAAGAGGAGTCACAAAGTCAACCCCAATGAAAACAACGTAGATGAGGGCACATTATGTAATCCAAATGTAAACATTGTATGTGCATAAACACATATCAAAACCAATTTATGAGGAAAATGGAAAAAATAAATTATTCATGTGCGGTGGATATTATAATAATTCAGGAAAATGCTTAACTGCAATAAAACACATTTTGTTTTGGCCACCAATGCATCACCAGTTTATTGTGCTATAGATCAGTTATAAATATATAGGTGTTAACATACCTTGTAAGGAGTATACATACAAACAATGGCAGAAATAATGGCTTTAGATGTTCAACACTGAAGGAGCAGACACCTGAAATATAAAGGTGGTGTCATAGCATCAATCTTGGGATAAAGGATGTTTAATGGGGACACACAGACAGCTATAAACTAAAAACAAAATAAATGGAGGTGCACTGTCAACCCCAATGTAAAAAAAAGTTGAAGCACACAGTCAACTCAAATGTAAAACAAAATAAGATGAGTCACAAAGTCAACCCCAATGAAAACAATGTAGATGAGGGCACATTATGTAATCCAAATGTAAACATTGTATGTGCATAAACACACAATTCATCAAAACCAATCAGGGTTCCGAGAAAACCACTCCTGTGAGACAGCCTTGGTCTCCATGATAGATAGATGGATTACTGCCTTGGATCAAGGAAAATTAGTTGGATCCATACTAGTTGATCTTAGAAAAGCTTTTGACCTTGTTGATCATGATATTCTTATCAATAAATTAAACATTTATCAATGTGACAATTCAACGATTGATTGGTTTAGATCATATCTAACAATGAGAAAACAGTGTCAAAATAAATAGCAGTTTTTCTAAAGAAGAACCAATTACATGTGGAGTACCACAAGGATCAATCCTGGGCCCACTCCTCTTTCTCATTTTCATAAATGATCTACCACTGAAAATAGGCAACTGTATTTCATCTACCGACTTATATGCAGATGACACCACTCTATCAGATTTCAAACAGCTAAAATCAGACCTAGAGGTCTCCCTTCAGACAGCCTTACTTAGAATTGATTCCTGGTGTAAGGAAAATGGCATGAAAGTAAACACGGACAAGACTAAAGTATTAGTGATTACTACCCAACAAAAAAGAGCAAAATTGGAAAATAACAATTTGAATCTCAAGTTGAATGAAATTGGTTTACAAATGGTAACCCATGACAAAATCCTTGGGGTGATGGTTGACAACAATTTGCAATGGAATGAACATATTCAAGTCGTATGTCATAAAATCAATTCATGTCTCTGGTTATTAAGCAAGATAAGGCCATATCTATCAACTAAACACAGGTCAATATATTACAAAAGCTATATACAACCATACCTAGACTACTGTAATGTTATCTGGGGAAACACTTCTGACAAGAATATTTGCAAATTATTCCGTTTGCAAAAAGAGCTTGCAAACTCCTCCTAGATAATGCTGAAAACATCCCAAATGCAATGAATAATATTAAAATGTTAACAGTAAGTGAACGAATATTTTTGAGAAAGGCTAGACTTATGCACAAAGTTTCAAACAATATGGCCCCATTATATCTCAAAGAACTATTTCATGCTAGAAAACAAGGCAACACTCCCAATTTAAGATCAATTTCAGCTAACCACCTCTGCATTCCTAAACCAAATAAAGAACTCTTTAAGAAAAGTTTTAAATATTCGGGGTCACTAATTTGGAATCAAATCCCACAGGAAATTAGAGAAAGTACAAATATAAATGCATTTAATTATCATCTAATTCAATGGATGAAAAGTGGAACCTGTTTGATTTGACAAATACATTACAACTTACAGTATAAATTCTCAAACCTTCCATTTTGTTGTCTCACAATTTTTGTACTGTATATAAAATGTACCTAGTTGAATCATGTTCTTACAAAACTTTCTGTTTATTATGTCCATATATACATGTAGCTTATTATCAATGCTTTATTATTATTATTATTATTATTATTATTATTATTATGCAACTATGTACATGTACTCTGTATGTAAATATGCATGTAAAAGAGGGCCACAAGGAGGATTAGTTCATTGCAACTATGTGTCACCCTCTTTAAATAAAGTCATTATTATTATTATTATTATTATTATTATTATTATTATTACATATCAAAACCAATTTATGAGGAAAATGGAAAAAATAAATTATTCATGTGCGGTGGATATTATAATAATTCAGGAAAATGCTTAACTGCAATAAAACACATTTTGGCCACCAATGCATCACCAGTTTATTGTGCTATAGATCAGTTATAAATATATAGGTGTTAACATACCTTGTAAGGAGTATACATGCAAACAATGGCAGAAATAATGGCTTTAGATATTCAACACCGAAGGTGCAGACACCTGAAATATAAAGGTGGTGTCATACAATCGATCTAGGGATACAAAATGTTTAATGGGGACACACAGTCAGCTATAAACTAAAAAAAAAATAGAGGTGAACTGTATTCCCAAATGTAAAAAAAGTTGAGGCACACAGTCAGCTCCAATGTAAAATAAAATAAGATGAGTCACAAAGTCAACCCAATAATGAAAACAATCTAGATGAGGGCACATATGTATCCCAAATGTAAACATTGTATGTGCATAAACACATATCAAACCCAATGTAAAGTATATCAGAGGAAAATGGAGACAAAAAAAATTATTCATGAGCGGTGGATACTATAACAATTCAGGAAAATTCTTAACTGCAAAAAAACACATTTTGGCCATAAATGCATTACCAGTTTATTGTGCTATAGATCAGTTATAAATATATAGGTGTTAACATACCTTGTTAGGAGTATACATACAAACAATGGCAGAAATAATGGCTTTAGATGTTCAACACTGAAGGAGCAGACACCTGAAATATAAAGGTGGTGTCATAGCATCAATCTTGGGATAAAGGATGTTTAATGGGGACACACAGTCAGCTATAAACTAAGAACAAAATAAATGGAGTTGCATTGTCAAACCCAATGTAAAAAAAAGTTGAGGCACACAGTCAACTCCAATGTAAAACAAAATAAGAGGAGTCACAAAGTCAACCCCAATGAAAACAATGTAGATGAGGGCACATTATGTAATCCAAATGTAAACATTGTCTGTGCATAAACACATATCAAACCCAATGTCTGAGGAAAATGGAAAAAATAAATTATTCATGTGCAGTGGATAATATAATAATTCAGATAAATGTTTAACTGCAATAAAACACATTTTGGCCACAAATGCATCACCAGTTTATTGTGCTATAGATCAGTTATAAATATATAGGTCTTAATAGACCTTGTGAGGAGTATTCATACAATGGGAGAAATAATGGCTTTAGATGTTCAACACAGAAGGAGCAGACACCTGAAATATAAAGGTGGTGTCATACAATCGATCTTGGGATAAAGGCCATTAAATTGTAACACACAGTCAGCTATAAACTAAAAACAAAATAAATGGAGGTGAACTGTAAACCCAAATGTAAAAAAAGTTGAGGCACACAGTCAGCTCCAATGTAAAACAAAATAAGATGAGTTACAAAGTCAACCCCAATGAAAACAATCTAGATGAGGGCACATATGTAACCCAAATGTAAACATTGTATCTGCGTAAACACATATCAAACCCAATGTAAAGTATATCTGAGGAAAATGGAGAAAAAAAAATTATTCATATGCGATGGATATTATAACAATTCAGGAAAATGCTTAACTGCAGTAAAACACATTTTGGCCACCAATGCATCACTAGTTTATTGTGCTATAGATCAGCTATAAATATATAGGTGTTAACATACCTTGTAAGGACTATACATACAAACAATGGGAGAAATAATGGCTTTAGATGTTCAACACTGAAGGAGCAGACACCTGAAATATAAAGGTGGTGTCATACAATCAGTATTGGGATAAAGGCCGTTAAATGGTGAAACACAGTTAGCTATAATCTAAAAAACAAAATAAATTGAATTGCACTGTCAAAACCAATGTAAAAAAAAGTTGAGGCACAGTCAACTCCAATGTAAAACAAAATAAGAGGAGTCCCAAAGTCAACCCCAATGAAAACAAAGTAGATGAGGGCACAAATGTAATCCAATTGTAAACATTATATGTGCATAAATACATATCAAACCCAATGTAAAGTATATCTGAGGAAAATGGAGAAAAAAGAATTATTCATGTGCGGTAGATATTATAACAATTCAGGAAAATGCTTAACTGCAATAAAACACATTTCAGCTAGCAATGCATTACCAGTTTATTGTGCTATAGATCAGTTATAAATATATAGGTGTTAACATACCTTGTAAGGAGTATACATACAAACAATAGGAGAAATAATGGCTTTAGATGTTCAAGACCGAAGGAGCAGACACCTGAAATATAAAGGTGGTGTCATAGCATCAATTTTGGGATACATGATGTTTGGTGGGGACACACAGTCAGCTATAAACTAAAAACAAAATAAATGGAGTTGCATTGTCAAACCCAATGTAAAAAAAAGTTGAGGCACAGTCAACTCCAATGTAAAACAAAATAGAGATGAGTCACAAAGTCAACCCCAATGAAAACAATGTAGATGAGGGCACATTATGTAATCCAAATGTAAACATTGTATGTGCTTAAACACATATCAAACCCAATGTCTGAGGAAAATGGAAAAAATAAATTATTCATGTGCAGTGGATAATATAATAATTCAGATAAATGTTTAACTGCAATAAAACACATTTTGGCCACAAATGCATCACCAGTTTATTGTGCTATAGATCAGTTATAAATATATAGGTCTTAACATACCTTGTGAGGAGTATTCATACAAACAATGGGAGAAATAATGGCTTTAGATGTTCAACACAGAAGGAGCAGACACCTGAAATATAAAGGTGATGTCATACAATCGATTTTGGGATAAAGGCCATTAAATTGTAACACACAGAGAGCTATAAACTAAAAACAAATTAAATGGAGGTGAACTGTAAACTCAAATGTAAAGAAAGTTGAGGCACACAGTCAGCTCCAATGTAAAACAAAATAAGATGAGTCACAAAGTCAACCCCAATGAAAACAATCTAGATGAGGGCACATATGTAACGCAAATGTAAACATTGTATCTGCGTAAACACATATCAAACCCAACGCAAAGTATATCTGAGGAAAATGGAGAAAAAAAAATTATTCATATGCGATGGATATTATAACAATTCAGGAAAATGCTTAACTGCAGTAAAACACATTTTGGCCACCAATGCATCACTAGTTTATTGTGCTATAGATCAGTTATAAATATATAGGTGTTAACATACCTTGTAAGGAGTATACATACAAACAATGGGAGAAATAATGGCTTTAGATGTTCAGCACCAAAGGAACAGACACCTGAAATATAAAGGTGGTGTCATACAATCAATCTTGGGATAAAGGCCGTTAAATGGGGACACAGAGTCAGCTATAATCTAAAAACAAAATAAATGGAGGTGCACTGTCAACCCCAATGTAAAAAAAAGTTGAGGCACAGTCAACTCCAATGTAAAACAAAAAAAGATGAGTCACAAAGTCAACCCCAATGAAAACAATGTAGATGAGGGCACAAATGTAATCCAAATGTAAACATTATATGTGCATAAATACATATCAAACCCAAAGTAAGGTATATCTGAGGAAAATGGAGAAAAAAGAATTATTCATGTGCGGTAGATATTATAACAATTCAGGAAAATGCTTAACTGCAATAAAACACATTTTGGACACAAATGCATCACCAGTTTATTGTGCTATCGATCAGTTTTAAATATATAGGTGTTAACATACCTTGTAAGGAGTATACATACAAACAATGGCAGAAATAATGGCTTTAGATGTTCAACACTGAAGGAGCAGACACCTGAAATATAAAGGTGGTGTCATACAATCAGTATTGGGATAAAGGCCGTTAAATGGGGACACACAGTCAGCTATAAACTAAAAACAAAATAAATGGAGGTGCACTGTCAACCCCAATGTAAAAAAAAGTTGAAGCACACAGTCAACTCAAATGTAAAACAAAATAAGATGAGTCACAAAGTCAACCCCAATGAAAACAATGTAGATGAGGGCACATTATGTAATCCAAATGTAAACATTGTATGTGCATAAACACACAATTCATCAAAACCAATCAGGGTTCCGAGAAAACCACTCCTGTGAGACAGCCTTGGTCTCCATGATAGATAGATGGATTACTGCCTTGGATCAAGGAAAATTAGTTGGATCCATACTAGTTGATCTTAGAAAAGCTTTTGACCTTGTTGATCATGATATTCTTATCAATAAATTAAACATTTATCAATGTGACAATTCAACGATTGATTGGTTTAGATCATATCTAACAATGAGAAAACAGTGTGTCAAAATAAATAGCAGTTTTTCTAAAGAAGAACCAATTACATGTGGAGTACCACAAGGATCAATCCTGGGCCCACTCCTCTTTCTCATTTTCATAAATGATCTACCACTGAAAATAGGCAACTGTATTTCATCTACCGACTTATATGCAGATGACACCACTCTATCAGATTTCAAACAGCTAAAATCAGACCTAGAGGTCTCCCTTCAGACAGCCTTACTTAGAATTGATTCCTGGTGTAAGGAAAATGGCATGAAAGTAAACACGGACAAGACTAAAGTATTAGTGATTACTACCCAACAAAAAAGAGCAAAATTGGAAAATAGCAATTTGAATCTCAAGTTGAATGAAATTGGTTTACAAATGGTAACCCATGACAAAATCCTTGGGGTGATGGTTGACAACAATTTGCAATGGAATGAACATATTCAAGTCGTATGTCATAAAATCAATTCATGTCTCTGGTTATTAAGCAAGATAAGGCCATATCTATCAACTAAACACAGGTTAATATATTACAAAAGCTATATACAACCATACCTAGACTACTGTAATGTTATCTGGGGAAACACTTCTGACAAGAATATTTGCAAATTATTCCGTTTGCAAAAAAGAGCTTGCAAACTCCTCCTAGATAATGCTGAAAACATCCCAAATGCAATGAATAATATTAAAATGTTAACAGTAAGTGAACGAATATTTTTGAGAAAGGCTAGACTTATGCACAAAGTTTCAAACAATATGGCCCCATTATATCTCAAAGAACTATTTCATGCTAGAAAACAAGGCAACACTCCCAATTTAAGATCAATTTCAGCTAACCACCTCTGCATTCCTAAACCAAATAAAGAACTCTTTAAGAAAAGTTTTAAATATTCGGGGTCACTAATTTGGAATCAAATCCCACAGGAAATTAGAGAAAGTACAAATATAAATGCATTTAATTATCATCTAATTCAATGGATGAAAAGTGGAACCTGTTTGATTTGACAAATACATTACAACTTACAGTATAAATTCTCAAACCTTCCATTTTGTTGTCTCACAATTTTTGTACTGTATATACACAATGTACCTAGTTGAATCATGTTCTTACAAAACTTTCTGTTTATTATGTCCATATATACATGTAGCTTATTATCAATGCTTTATTATTATTATTATTATTATTATTATTATTATGCAACTATGTACATGTACTCTGTATGTAAATATGCATGTAAAAGAGGGCCACAAGGAGGATTAGTTCCATTCAACTAATTGTGTCACCCTCTTTAAATAAAGTCATTATTATTATTATTATTATTATTATTACATATCAAAACCAATTTATGAGGAAAATGGAAAAAATAAATTATTCATGTGCGGTGGATATTATAATAATTCAGGAAAATGCTTAACTGCAAATAAACACATTTTGGCCACCAATGCATCACCAGTTTATTGTGCCATAGATCAGTTATAAATATATAGGTGTTAACATACCTTGAAAGGAGTATACATACAAACAATGGCAGAAATAATGGCTTTAGATATTCAACACCGAAGGAGCAGACACCTGAAATATAAAGGTGGTGTCATACAATAGATCATGGGATAAAGGCCGTTAAATTGTAACACACAGTCTGCTATAAACTAAAAACAAAATAAATAGAGGTGAACTGTATTCCCAAATGTAAAAAAAGTTGAGGCACACAGTCAGCTCCAATGTAAAACAAAATAAGATGAGTCACAAAGTCAACCCACCAATGAAAACAATCTAGATGAGGGCACATATGTAACCCAAATGTAAACATTGTATGTGCATAAACACATATCAAACCCAATGTAAAGTATATCTGAGGAAAATGGAGACAAAAAAAATTATTCATGTGCGGTGGATATTATAATAATTCAGGAAAATTCTTAACTGCAATAAAACACATTTTGGCCACCAATGCATTACTAGTTTATTGTGATATAGATCAGTTATAAATATATAGGTGTTAACATACCTTATAAGGAGTATACATACAAACAATGGGAGAAATAATGGCTTTAGATGTTCAACACTGAAGGAGCAGACACCTGAAATATAAATGTGGTGTCATACAATCAATATTGGGATAAAGGCCGTTAAATGGGGACACACAGTCAGCTATAAACTAAAAACAAAATAAATGGAGGTGCACTATCAATCCCAATCTAAAAAAAAGTTGAGGCACACAGTCAACTCCAATGTAAAACAAAATAAGATGAGTCACAAAGTCAACCCCAATGAAAACAATGTAGATGAGGGCACAAATGTAATCCAAATGTAAACATTGTATGTGTATAAACACATATCAAACCCAATGTAAAGTATATGAGGAAAATGGAGACAAATTTTTTATTCACGTGCTGTAGATATATTATAACAATTCAGGAAAATGCTTAACTGCAATGAAACACATTTTGGCCACCAATGCATCACCAGTTTATTGTGCTATAGATCAGCTATAAATATATAGGCGTTAACATACCTTGTAAGGAGTATACTTACAAACAATGGGAAAAATAATGGTTTTAGATATTCAACACCAAAGGAACAGACACCTGAAATATAAAGGTGGTGTCATACAATCAATCTTTTGATAAAGGCCATTAAATGGGGACACACAGTCAGCTATAAACTAAAAACAAAATAAATGGAATGCACTGTCAACCCCAATGTAAAAAAAAGTTGAGGCACACAGTCAACTCCAATGTAAAACAAAATAAGATGAGTCACAAAGTCAACCCCAATTAAAACAATTTAGATGAGGGCACATTATGTAATCCAAATGTAAACATTGTATGTGCTTAAACACATATAAAACAAAATGTTGGAGGAAAATAGAAAAAATAAATTATTCATGTGCAGTGGACATTATAATAATTCAGGAAAATGCTTAACTGCAATAAAACACATTTTGGCCATCAATGCATCCCAATTTATTGTGCCATAGATCAGTTATAAATATATTGGTGTTAACATACCTTGTAAGGAGTATACATACAAACAATGGGAGAAATAATGGCTTTAGATATTCAACACCGAAGGAGCAGACACCTGAAATATAAAGGTTGTTTCATACAATCGATCTTGGGATAAAGGACGTTAAATGGGGACAGACAGTCAGCTATAAAGTAAAAACAAAATAAATGGAGGTGAACTGTAAATCCAAATGTAAAAAAAGTTGAGGCACACAGTCAGCTCCAATGTAAATAAAATAAGATGAGTCGCAAAGTCGACCCCAATAAAAACAATGTTGATGAGGGCACATATGTAATCCAAATGTAAACATTGTATGTGCGTAAACACATATCAAACCCAATGTAAAGTATATCTGAGGAAAATGGAGTAAAAATTATTATTCATGTGCAGTGGATATTATAATAATTCAGGAAAATGCTTAACTGCAATAAAATACATTTTGGCCACCAATGCATCACCAGTTTATTGTGCTGTATCGATCAGTTATAAATATATAGGTGTTAACATACCTTGTAAGGAGTATACATACAAACAATGGGAGAAATAATGGCCTTAGATGTTCATCACAGAAGGAGCAAATACCTGCAATATAAAAGTGGTGGCATTCAATCAATCTTGAGATAAAGGCTGATAAATGGGGACAGGCACCCACAATATAAAACCAAATAAATGGAGGTCCACTGTCAACCCCAGCATAAAACAAAATAAGTTGGGGCACACAGTTAACTCCAATGTAAAACAAAAAAAGATAGGTCAAAATGTCAACCTCAAGGTAAACAATGCTGATGAGGGCTCATTTGTAATCCAAATGTCAACATTGTATGTGGGTAAACACATATCAAACCCAATGTAAAGTATATCTGAGGAAAATGGAAAAAATAAATTATTTATATGCAGTGGATATTATAACAATGGAGGAAGATGCTTAACCCCAACAAAACATATTTTGGCCAGCAATGCATCAAGCCCAATGTCAAGCATATCTCAGGAAAATGGAAAACACAGCTAGGCAAGGTGAGGTGTGGCAAATGAGTAAAAATGATACAAAATTAGGGGAGGCTAATGAGGCTAAGCAAGGTGAATCTAGGCAAAGCTAGGCTAAATAAGCCAACGCAAGGTGGGGCAATGCAAGGCTAGACCATGCAAAATGAGATAAGATACAAAATAGATGAGGTACGGTTGATCAATGCTAAGTGTTGTAATGCTTCTAAACAGAGGCATGGTTCGGCTATGCAAGGTGACACAAGGCAAAATCAGATAACAATACAAAACAACACCGGTCTAACAACGCAATTCGAGGCTATGCAATGCAAGGGTTAGCAAGGTGAGGCTAGGCAAGGCTAGGTTAAGCAAGGCATAGTACGAAGCAATGCTGGTGATGCAAGGATAAGCAAGGCATAACAAAAGGAAGCAAAGCACAGCTAGGCAAGGCCAGTGTGGCAAAATGAATAAAAATGATACAAAACAAGGGGAGGCTAATGAGGTGAAGCTTGGCAAAGCTAGGCTAAATAAGGCAACACAAGGCTAAACAACGCAAGGTGGGGCAATGCAAAGCTAGACCATACAAAATGAGATAAGATACTATATAGGTGAGGTACGGTTAATCAATGCTAGGCATGGTAATGTTAAAAAGGGACACAGGGTGAGGCTATGCAAGGTGACACAAGCCAAAATGAGATAACAATACAAGACAACGCAGGGCTAACAATGCAGTTTGAGGCTTTGCAAAGCAAGGCTAAGCAAGGTGAGGCTAGGCTAAGTTAGGCACTGTATGAGGCAATGCTGGTGATGCAAGGATAAGCAAGGCATGATAAAAAGATGCAAAGCACAGCTAGGCAAGGCCAGGTGTGGCAAAATGAGTAAAAATGATACCAAACAAGGGGAGACTAATGAGGCTAAGCAATACTAAATAAGGCAATGCAAGGCTAAACAATGCAAGTTGGGGCATTGCAATGCTAGGCCATGCAAAATGAGGTGAGGTACGGTTAATCAATGCTAAGCATTGTAATGCTTGAAAAGGGATGCAAGGTGAGGTTATGCAAGGTGACGCAAGCCAAAATGAGATAATAATACAAAACAATGCAGGGCTAACAATTCAATTTGAGGCTATGCAATGCAAGGCTAAGCAAGGTGAGGCTATGCTAGGCTAAGCTAAGTGAGGCATGGTACGAGGCAATGCTGGTGATGCAAGGATAAGCAAGGCATGATAAAAAGATGCAAAGCACTTCTAGGCAAGGCCAGGTGTGGCAAAATGAGTAAAAATGATACAAAACAAGGGGAGACTAAGCAAGGTGAAGCTAGGCAAAGCTAGGCTAAATAAGGCAATGCAAGGCTAAACAATGTAAGATGGGGAAATGCAAGGCTAGGCCATGCAAAATGAGATAAGATACAAAATAGGTGAGGTATGGTTAATTAATGCTAAGCATGGTAATGCATGAAAAGAGATGCAAGGTGAGGCTATGCAAGGTGACATAAGGCAAAATGAGATAACAATACAAGACAATGCAGGGCTAACAACACAATTTGAGGCTATGCAACACAAGGTTAAGCAAGGTGAGGCTAGGCTAGGCTAGTCTAAGTGAGGCACCTTATGAGACAATGCTGGTGACACAAGGATAAGCAAGGCATGATAAAAGGATGCAAAGCACAGCTAGGCAAGGCCAGGTGTGGCAAAATGAGTAAAAATGATACAAAAACAAGGGGAGGGTAATAAGGTTAAGCAAGGTGAAGCTAGGATAAGCTATTCTAAATAAGGCAATGCAAGGCAAAACAATGCAAGATGCGGCAATGCAAGGCTTGACCATGCAAAATGATATAATATAAAAACAATGCAAGGCCAGCGAGGCAATGCGAGGCTTTGCTACACAAGGCTAAATGAGGGGAGGTGAGACTAAGCAAGGCATGCAAAGCTAAGCAGAATTAGGTTAGTCAAAGTGAAGCAAGGGAAAATAAGGCAAGGTGATGTTAGGAAAGGCTAGGCATAACATAGCTAAGCAAGGTGAAGCGAGTTCAGGCAAAGCAAGGCAAGGTTAGGTTAGGCAATGTTAGGCTAAGCTAAGCAAGGTGAGGTTTATACAAGGCAAAACAAGGCTAGGCTGAAGCGAGGCAAGATTAGGTGAGGCAATACAAGAATCCAGAATGATTTCCGAGACATGGGAGGAGTCTGAGAGGGAGTCAGTGAGGTCCAGCAATGGGGGGAATTTTGTGAGAGGGAGTCAGTGAGGTCCAGCAATGGGGGGAATTTTGACCACAGTCTCCATACTCCTTGCTAGTTCTGGAGTCGGCATCTGAAAAAGATTTTAAAAGTTTATTAGCATAAGAAGAGGTAGAGCCACTCAACTGTCAGTTACAAATGATAGTATTAGAGCAAAAAGCAGAGACCAGAATCTGATGCCTTGTTTGCAATGAGAACAAAGTCAAATGCTAATTCCTTATGCACAGCAATCAGATTAATGTTGGGTCTTATTCCAGTGGGCATAACTTCACAGGTGTGATTTATCCACATCCTATATGTTTCATTGGTGTTTATCATTTCCATATTGTGAATTTATATGTCCAAATTGATCCTTACAAGCTTTAAGTAAAGTTTTTCAAATTGTATAGGAAGTAAAGTTTACAGTAATATACCATTGAAAGTATCTTATTAAATACATCCAATGAGTCATTAGGTTTATTAAATATAAAATAGTATTTTAATTATGACTTTCATTATCAACTGCCTCCTCTGAAAAGAAAAAACAACTTGAGTTTCAGTAAAAAAATGTCAAGTTATTGCTTTTGAGCATGACGTCATTGGTGCCACTCTCTGCAAGTATCACTGCTTACATAATAATAATGTCATCTTACTTTCAGGACATCAGCTGTAAATAGAATACAGCAATTTTAATATTTTAAAATCTGGGCATCCATTTTGCCCCTTCTTTATGCTCAATTGTTTAGTTTTGTTTTCATTTTGTACAAGTTTGAAAATACTGATCTAACTTGTTAATCATAACATGAAAGACATGCATACAATAAACTGAGGGTCATTATAATCAATTTTCTGGTGAATTGTGTGTGTGTATATATATATATATATATATATATATATATATATATATATATATATATATATATATATATATATATATATATATATATATACACATGTAAACAGTGATTTGGGCGAAAATCTAAATGTATTATAGTCATCATTTCTATTATTTACTCTTATTTGTAACATACAATCTTCATTTATAAAGCATTAATGATTGTACTAACAAACAAAAACATGGGCCTTGTAATTCTAATCCACCCAAACCTGAAGTAAACAAACTTATTTGCATTACTGACCTTTAGATAAATGTTCTTCACAAAAATCAGTGTTATGTCATACCTTGAAATGTAAGGATTTTAATTGAGAACACGATTAACTCTATGCTAAATCTGATCCAGATATAGTCACCCATACTCATTCATGAACTATTTAATTTACAAGATATTCAGAGCTGCCACTTTATCATTAGGATACTCATCACTGTAACTACATTTTTCAATCTGACTGAAGCAAGATCGTTTCAGTTATGAAATCAATGCAAGCAGAACTTGTGATGTAATGTGACCTAGTGGAAAATGGTCATTGTAGTTAACTGTCAAACAATCTGGGCTTGAAATCTGTACACCTGATAGCACATGCAATGTCACAGCATCTGTTAAACGCAACTTTGTGTTAGATAGGTGTCTGCTAAAATAAAAGAACGTTTATATAAGGATTTTCAATGGGGATTTTTTTTAAATGTCCATTTGGTGTTTGCTACATTGAGATGTCTGCTATGGCAGGTTGCACAGTAAAATGAAGTGTTACTGTAAATGATATCAAGTTTCTATTTGATTCTACCCCTCTGCCAGTGGTCATTGATAACTTCTTGCATGTGCGCATTCTATTACTGCTTGACTGCATATTGGGCTATGCAACCAAAATTATTGGCCAATCAGAAAAGTTAAACAAAAAGCTGGTATGATTAATTAGCAGTGTTTTAAATGGCTTTGTTGTATTGTGTAAACCACGTCATAATCACAAATGACTTGCCCTTGATTTCAATCCATTGAGTCAATCCAATTAAATGAATGAAAGACACTTTACCGAAAAAAATTCGGAAGGAAGTTAATAAGGAAGGTTCAAAAACAAAAATGTACTTTTAAGTGGAGGGGTAAAATGTAAAACTGCCACTGAGTTTGAAGGAACTTTTTCTCCTAAGAGATATAAGCCAGACTCCATGGCAAAAAAAAATGTCAAATATGGCATTAATACAAGACAAATGTTTAGCCGCATAGTTATTCCTGGCTTTAATTCATTGACTCGGCTGGAAAAATGTTTTGCAGTTATTGCAAGCAATATTCCAAAATGTAACAGGTTGGAAATTCAACCAGTGTATTGTCAATGGAACTGATAAAATCAGGATTGAACCAATCAAGTCTCATGACAATTCTGGACCTCACAAGGCCTATGTAGCACAGTATATGCATGACACTAGTCAGCATGTGCAGAAAATCCGAGGTTATAGTTGCTGACACTACACTAGGAAAGGCCTTTTCAGAACTAAATGAAATTGAAATGAAAAAAATGAGAGCTCTATTTAACACAGGCTACAAATCTAGCCCATTATGGAAAATAATTTTCTGATATGGAAATTCTGTGTGCACTCCAGGAGAAGAATGCTGTTGAACTTGGTGCAAATTATAAGAATAGATTCGGGGCAAGAGACTTCATTCTATAATGATCATTCGATCAAGTCTAGAGAGAAGAAGTTAGGGAAAGTCTGAATTCCATTAAATTCCTTTCTTGGTGATTGAAGTAATGATGCTACCATATCGGAGCAAAAAATAGTGCATATAAGATACATGGATAATGGAAAACTGCAAACCTCTGATATAACAAAATGTATAAATTCAACTTATGTTTTTTAAAAATTGAATTCTTTTAAGAAATAAATATGTTGTACATTACTTCCTTTGTTCTTTCCATGGATTCAAGTACTGACATCTCATCAAATCTTGACAAGTGATTAAAATTTTGGGACACATGAAAAGGTAGGTGGGACAAGTGAATTTTCTGAAACCACTTCTCCAGGACAAGTGGATGAAAAAAAAATTTGCTTAGCTCTGATAATCTGAATAAATTTAAAGACAATGTTTTATTTCAAATTTGGTCAAATTCTGCTAAGCAGTTCTTGAGAAGTCATTTAAAGCAGTGGTTTTCTAACTTTTTTTCTCACAACTCAGTTGAAAAAAATATTATCATAAAATCATAATATTGCCTGACATTCTGTGACCCAGTACTGGGTCGCAACCTGTACTTTGAAAACCACTGATTTAAAGGTGTCGAATTTTAGTAATGGTGGCCATATTAGATGGTAGATTAGTATAATTTTAACAAATGAGAAAGACTTTGCATCACATTTGGATAATTCTGTTCATCAGTTTTTTTTACAAGAAGTCATTCTAAGGTTTTTCAATTATTAGTAATGGTGGCTATATCTGAGAACAAATGGCATCATTTTAAAAAATTTTAAAGCCCTTCATGCCAAGATGCTTTCTGTTAAATTTGGTCAAATTATGTTGAGCAAGTCTTAAGAAGCAACTCAAAGGTTTTTCTGTTTTTAGTAATGGCTGCTATATTTATTGGAAGATCAGCATCATTTGAACAAATTTAAAAAACATTTAGGCCAAGATACCTTCTATTAAGTTTGGTCAAATTCTTTTCAGTGGTTATTGAGAAGTTGCTTAAAGGTTTTCTATATTTAGTAATGCATATTGGCATTATTTTAAAGAGCTTAAAGTCAGGATGCTTGCTTTTAAATTTCCTGTTGAGTAGTTTTCGAGTAGTTGTAAATGAGAATGGACAACTCACGTTGGACAAAGGTCCATACCTCAAGCATTCTTGGCCTTATGGTCAGGTCAGCTAAGAATGTATCATATAACACTTGGCCTTATGGCCAGGTCAGCTAAGAATCCATCAGATAACACTTGGCCTTATGGCCAGGTCAGCTAAGAATGCATCATATAACACTTGGCCTTATGGCCAGGTCAGCTAAGAATGCATCATATAACACTTGGCCTTATGGCCAGGTCAGCTAAGAATCCATCAGATAACACTTGGCCTTATGGCCAGGTCAGTTAAGAATGCATCATATAACACTTGGCCTTATGGCCAGGTCAGCTAAGAATGCATCATATAACACTTGGCCTTATGGCCAGGTCAGCTAAGAATGCATCATATAACACTTGGCCTTATGGCCAGGTCAGCTAAGAATGTATCATATAACACTTGGCCTTATGGCTAGGTCAGTTAAGAATGCATCATACAACACTTGGCCTTATGGCCAGGTCAGTTAAGAATGCATCATATAACACCATGAACTTATGGCCAGGTCAGCTAATAATGCATCATATAACACTTGACCTTATGGTCAGGTCAGTTAAGAAATGCATCTTATATCACCATGACCTTATGGCCAGGTAAGATAAGAAAGCATCATATATCACCATGACCTTGATCCTGAAGATAATTCCACCAATGTGGTACACAACACACCTGCTAAAGATGTATAGCAAGTTGCTTCCCTTAATCTAAATGGCCTTAAAGCTGTGTAGTGGAAGGAAAAATGTGATGCAAAATATAAAATATTGAAGATAGCACCCCCAAAGTGTGCATGACACCTAGTGATGATGTACAAATATATAAAATTTTATCCCTTAATCTCAAATGTCTTTAAAGTTATGGAGCAGAAGGGAAAGTATGATGGAAAAGCATAAAATAATGAACCATGACCTTGACCTGGAAGATAGAACCCCACAATGTAGTATGCAACACATCTTCTAGTGATGATGTATTAATATACCAAGTTTCATGCCTTAATCTCAAATGGCTTTAATTATACAGCATAAGGATATTTATTAGCATTTAATGGAACCTCAGCTACATAATGGCTATATGATGCATGATGTTCTAGTAATGTAAAACATGTAAAATTAAGCAGAAGGGAAAGTGTTATAGAAAATGTAACATGACCTAAATCTTGCAGATAGCACCCCCAATATGATAGGCAATACACCTTCAAGTGATGATGTATTCAAATACCACGTTTCATCTCTTCATCTCAGATGGCTTTAATGTTACCGAGTGGAAGGGTAAGTGTCATGGATGGATGGATGGATGGATAGATATGTCCTGAGTAATGTAAAGACATAGTATTTATTTGTTACTTTCTTAGATAGCGTGATTTTTCTGTTTCCTGTGCCTGTATCATTAGTATGATACATGCATGTAGATTGGTACAAAGTAGCTGATGGCGTCAAGGGAGACTAGATACATTTGTGTTTATATTAAGTTACCCTCACCAAATAAAAAAGTTATTATTATTATTATTATTATTATTATTATAGATCAATGGACGGATGCAAATGAGAAAACTATGTATCATACTTTTAAAAGTTGGGGTACAAAATTTCATTCAGGATGTGTAAATGACTAAGTGTGTTGAAGTGTAAATGACTAAGTGTGTTGAAGTGTAAATGACAGTATGTTGAAGTGTAAATGACTAAGTGTCTAGAAGTGTAAATGACTGTGTTGAAGTGTAAATGACTAAGTGTCTTGAAGTGTAAATGACTAAGTGTCTTAAAAGATGTGTTCAATATTTAAATCCCCCTTTCTTTAATGGAGCCAAAGCTTTCAACATGTAACTGTTCACTAAATAGCTTTTCAAAGAAGGAAAACACTGCATTTCCTGTACAGAGTGAAAATTCTCTGCAATTTCTTCCTGGACTTGGTGGATCGTTCCAATAGTGTTTTTGTAATCTTTATATCAAGAAACAGACATGGTATTATTTCCAAATAGACTTCAGATATTGGATTGTTCTTTTCATGTAATTTCTGTTTTTCTTTTCGCTTCTTTTTTATTATGGGTTTGAATTTGAATTGGGTTTTTCACAAATACATGTACATATGTGCTTGTGTGATCAATTTGAAGACTATTGCACATGTAGCCTGCAAGTTAACTGCACATAAAGAACAATGGAATGTTTGTTTATGTCATGTGATGTCATCAAATGAAATAATATAATTGCAAAACAATAAACAGCTGTACAGATCCAATGCCAAATGAAAGATTCCAGGCGCACAGGTTTCCAAAAGTTTGGTAAATGCAGTATGAAGAGGACACTGAGATGCTTGGCAAACGAAGGAACATAAATATCTTCTGCTACATCAATTAAATTCCTTCCTTGCATTAAGTAATCTAATTTACTTCCTATCTAATTTATAGACAATGTCACAGATCACCACACGATCATCTTCATGATGTAATTACATACCAATTACATGATTCCGCAGGTAATTATAAGCGTCTGAGAAACTGAGGTCAATGCTTAGAGGTTAATGCAGATCACTGGAGTGTGAAATATAGGTCACAGTGACCTAGTTTTGACTTAAGGGTGTAATAATCTACATGAAACTTGTGTGACTCTACAAGAAACAGTTTCTTAGAAAATGACCTGAACGCCAATCTTAAGCACAAAACTTCATCCCAGTTGGACTGAAGACTTCCTGACTGTCCTGAGCAGAATAATCTACCCACTTATGTGCAACACATAAAAAGCTGATAAAATCCAAGTGAGAATAGTAAGCAAATAAGCCTTTTGCTCAAATACTTCATATGAGCTTTGACAAGTTGAAAAAAAAAACCATAAGGCTTGAAAGACTCGCTAACATGTAGACAGTTCTGAAACAAAAAGCTGTTCACATGAGATCTCAAATTGTATTTTTCAAAACTGAAAACTTTTGGATGTATCTTAGCCAGAATATTTTAAGTCTGAAAAGCCTGCATGAAACTTGTGTGCTAGTCATGCTCAGTGTGAACTTTCTGCAACATTTCCTGTTGGTTGCAGTTTTGGATGGAACTTCAAATAGGGCTTGGTTTTTTATGTAAAATTCTGAAAAAATTCTTCAGGAACAAATTATCAGATTCCAGTTGATGTACATTTAAGTGATCTTTGATTACTATATATGCCTTGTTTGAATATATATTTGACTTATAATAAGTCAACACCACTAAATAATCAGTGTTAATAGTAACAATAACTGGATTTTGAAAGATGTTTACAGCTAACTGTGAAAGAATTCAAAATATAGCATGATCAGTTTATGATTTTATTCCATTTACTACAGTACATAAGATATATGATGATTTATTTTGGGTTTTTTGCTGAATTCTAATATATTACACCATTAGACAGGTTGATTCAGCTGCTGGCACACCATCACATGGCCTGTGGGTTTTGAGGAGGGCCAGTTAGTACTGACAGCCATAGGCTCACGGGGTTAATAAAATATTCTGAACCTATTATTTTTATTTGATTGGGAGAGCCAGCAGATTTTCTGCAGTGCCAGTTAATTTGCATGTGGAATCTAATACATCCAATTTTAGTGTGAAAATGGCTCAAGAATTTATGGCCCAACATGAAGGAGTAAAATTCAATTTCTATATCAAAGTTTGTTTCAAAGTTTTTGATTAAAATGACCAAAAAAAATGTAACCATAATTATACCTGTCCCAAACATGCATTTGCACACATTCCTGGTTTAACTCATTTTAAAGTCAAGAAAACCCTCCCACTTTGGTGATTTAAATTATAAATAAATCTGAGCAGGGCTTGCTTGAACTTAGATTATAACTTACAAATGTCAAAAGATGAAATGAACAAGCTTTTGGAAGAGTAATTTTCCAGAATGGGCCATAAACTAGATAACAGAATCATCGGTTGTTTTTATATCTCAAGACCTTAGTGCACTTTAAGTTCTGATCTAATTGAAACAATGACTTAAATGAATTATTTGTTTCTCTGTACACTTGCATGGAGAGGATAAATGCCATGTACACCATTTTTAAAGTTAAGTTATCGCTCATGACACTCAAGTGCAGCATGGTAACTGCCTAAACTTTCTTTACATTTACAATGAATATATTGTCAATACTATTTAGAGTAAACTACATACCTCAGCTGCGCAGCTGAGCACTTCAAGCACTAAGGGAGGCAAGCACTAATGGAGGATTTCAGGCACTGCTCAAAAATACTGAAAAAGTAAAAAATACATGCATGGTAATTTTACATTGAGAACTATTTGAGAATTAAAAGAGTATAAAGACAAAATAAAAACATACAATTTTAAATGTTTCTTCAGGTGAACATGAAGTTTTATAAACAAGTAAACCTCATACTGACTGATGTGAAACAGATCAATGTGATAGGTTTACAGCAGTGGTTCCCAAACCCCATGTCGTGACCCATATGAAGTCCTCACGACCCTATAGTGGTACTGCATTTTGGGTTACAAAAGATGGTATTTATGGTCACGATCAAAAAAGTTTGGGAACCACTGGTTTACAGGTTCATAAAACTTAATATTCATCAAAGCAAAGGTCTGTAATTGTTTAATTACATAATTTTGAAAAAAAATAGAAAATTTTGCTTTAGAATTGTACAAATGCCATTTTGACTGCATAATGCTAAGAAATTATCATTATGACATCATGTAAAAGATAATGATGTCATGACCATGTGACATCAAGAATGACCATGTGAAACAAAGAAATATCACTTATGACATGTGCCATCCAATGAAAAACCATCTTCTGTGGATTATGGAATAATGAATTATCCTTATCATTGTTTTTGATGTTATTCTCATCATCATCATCATCAATAACAACAACAACAACAACAACATATGGTGCTGTTGAACACTCACCTAAAAATAGCACAATAATGTACAATAAATTACTTTCAGCTAGTGTACCTAAAAATGAAGAAACTTGGCATGGGGATTGCATCTAAAGTATTACACTCTCATCACAAAAGTAGGTCACTTTGACCCATATTTTACAATTCTCTAACTTTGGTTCAATCTCAAGCACTGTTAAACACATATATCCCCACTGCAACACAAATAAGAAAAGAAAAAGAAAACATTATTGCACATACCTCAAAATCTTTACATTTACAATGACATCTTTGTCACCAGAAAAGTGATAACTATGTCTGGATAATTACTATGAATAATATATTTTATATGAAACAAGAAAGTCAGATATATTTTGTCCGTAGATTTTGAGAAGGCATTTTTAATCAATTTCCTGTAAATTTATAGGAAAAATTTTTAAATACTTTAACTTTGGGAATTTAATATCAACATGGATAAAATAATTTCATAAGGGAGCTAATTAATGTACATCGCAAAATGGATATATATCAGACTTTTTTATTGTACTACCCCTGTGCATTGGCATCAGTGATAGCATTGGTGTCTTCACTAATAAAAACACTGCATATCAACATTCTTTGTTCCTACATGTAGGTCCTGGGCAACAATTTGGAGTGAGTGTCATAGCACTGACCCTTCTGGGGCATGGGATGGGACTAACTTTGTACATACATGGACATTAATTGCACATTCTTGGTAATATTTTTGCATTTATCTTATGTTTGTTGCACACTGTATAAATACCAATAGTCCTGGAACTATGAAACTTGGTGGGAGGATGCATCTTGAGTACTACAACCTTTTCACAAAAGGTGACTTTGACCCAGAATTTCATGTTTCACTTAATTCTGTGTTTTAAATTTATTTCTCAAGCTCTGTTTATGCTGAAATCAAAGTAGATGATTGCATGCATCTCTATTAGTACCATACCTTGCAACAAAAAGTCATTGTGACCTACATTTCATATTTTTTTGACTTAGGTCAAGTTTTGTGTTTATCTCATGATCAAATAGGTTTTCTGGCACCTTGAAATATACTGTTGTACCTAAAATTCATGAAACTCTGCAAGGGGATTGCATCTCAAGTATTACAAACTCATCACAAAAGTAGATCACTTTGACCCATATTTCACAATTTGCTAACTTGGGTTCAATCTCAAGCACTGAACATGCCAAAATCAGACTTTTATGGGTTAAATTTGTTATAATGACAACAGATTCTTCCAACCATATATATCCTAGCCTGCTCAGATGCCCCTTTCTGACTGGTGTAGTTGAAAATACAAATAAGTACATTTATTTGTTGTTAAACTCTCCTTAATAATGACTATTCATTTTATACTATGATTGGTTTCCCAGGCTAATTGTATTTTAGACGTGAATAAGTATAGGAATTTGGTGAGTGGAATATATGCTGCATGTTTTTTTATGTTATTCCTTATATGTAGTGGTTAATCAAGGTACCATATATACTCGCCATATATGTCGAGTCCAACTGCAAAATGCATAGACCCAGATCTGCCATTGCATAATGTGCCCTCAGATCTGGGTCTATGCAATATGTAAGGACTAATCGGTAGAAATAATAAGATGTCAGATCAGGGTCTATGTTGTTTGCATTTGGACCCGGTTTATATGCAAGTATATATGGTAATTATGCATGGACCATATGCTGGTATCGTGAAATATATGCTGCATGCTTTTTATGTGATTCCTCATGTGTAGAGGGTAATTATGCATGGACTATGCTTGGACTAGGGATTCATTGTTTTTTGCACTCCAAGGGAACTCAAAACATGTCACTTTCAAACAGTAAAATCTGGCTTTTACAGGTGCACAATGATAACAGCCTCCGGAGCTGATTTTAAGCACAATGATTATTTTAAAGCATACAAAAAACAACATTAATATCTGGTTTTTATCAGTTCATTATAGTACCTCTACTTTAATACTGTAGAAAAAAATGTTCTGTATAGATTTACATCTTGTATGCTCTGTCACAGTATCTAGGTAGGTAGGTAGGTAGGTGGCTTAATGATATGTCAGCACAATACTGTCTATACTATACATGTATCTATTAAAATTTTAAATTTTAAATTTTGAAAAGACTCAGATTTAAAATGCAAAAAGAAAAAAATTCAAAATATCTAATTAACAAAGGGACCATAATTTCGTTTTCAAGATAACTTTAGTCAGATTTTATCTCTGTAATATAATTAATGTTTACAACGGTGAATAGTGACTACTAAAAGCTGTATCTAGGTGAGATATCATATGTAATTGTTGATTATACACTAGTTTAATATACAAGGTTGTTGACATGGAGATCCAATTTCTCCATGCATATTTTTATTTGTGTGTCAAAGTTCTTGATGAAATGACAAGACAATAAAACAATTAAGGAATCACTTAATAATACTTAAGATAATGTATGTTATTACTTTGATGGTAGTGAAATATCTATTAGAACTACATTAGCTATGTTAAAACAATTCTATTGAATATCAGGATTAAAAATGAATGTAGAAAAACCTGGGTAAATTGGATTGGAGTATTATAAAAATCAAACAATTTTAATTTAGTTAGAAATCAGGGACCTTCCAAATTTAGGTGTACATTGTGCAAGTCTAGTATATGATATATGAAATTTCAATTTACCCAAGATAATGAAGATATAATCAACTTTAATTTTAAGAAAATATTTACTTTTGGATTACATAGTAATCACTTATTACTACAAAGTCTAACCAAGAATTGTTGGAAAAATGTACTAAAAGAATGGGAAGAATTTACTAAGATGTTAAAAACTTGTACAATTTAAAATGTTTTATTTTCACCAATATGGTACATGTACACTTAAAATATGTTAGCATCACAATAGTTTTGCACAAAAAAAGATAAGATTGGCATGAAAAAGACATCCATAATATTATTAATATAGTTTCATGTGATGGTTCCTTCTACTCTTATGATGAAGTAAAAGTTATGTATGAATAGAAAGGCATATTTTTATATTATATGTCAGTGATAAAGAAAATTCCTCAAACTTGGAAAGATTTAATTGGAAATGAAAAGATGAAAATTCTCTAATATAAACGAAATTTGTAGTAGACCCAAGTTATAATGTCTATTAATGATATTTCATCCATCTACTGATAGATTTTAATAAATAAAAAAGTCAGAATTTATTTTCTTTCAAATTCAAACCTAAAATGGAATAGAGCATTATTTGTATTGAAACTGATAATATGAAATTGAAGTACTTTCAATTTAAAATATTGAATAAGATCTTGCATACAAATATATTTTTACATAAATCCACAATGTTAGATAATGATAATGTAGTGTTGAATTTGAGGTGGAGTCACATGTACATTTATTACTTGAATCCAGAAAAATACATGATTATGGATCAATTTAGAACAGTGGTTGAAAGATACTTTTAATACTAATAAGAAATTTTTCACAAAAACTACTATTCGTAACTGATCATCCAAATGTTATTTATTTTGTGACTGTTGTAACAAAACGCTTTATCCATAAATCACAATTGTCTAAATTATCTTTAAATTGTAAACTTCTGTTTCAGACTTGTTACATATTTTCAATTTGAGAAATATATTTGAAAGGTATAACAGTTTAGTCAAATTCTTGTACAAATTGTCATACATGTATACATATTTTTATGCATATAGTTCGTGAGGCAAAGTTTTACATAATGTAGCTCTTTGGTACCCACACTTTAAGGGGGGGGGGGGGGAGGCCTAAAATGTAATACGTCCACCCTGATATTCTGATATTTTCCTATCATAAATATCAAGGGCGACGTCTTGCGTTGTAAGACTTGGGAGGGGGGCTGAGAAGGTCCCAAAATGTTTTGAAAATATATTTTTGCACTGATTTGTACTAAAAAAAAAAAATTATCTTGAATTTTTTTTAAATTTGTTTAATTTTTACCATAGTTCGAAAGAAACCACATAATTCGTGCAAAACTATGAGTAGGTTATATGCATCAGTCTCATCAGAGACATAGATATCTCCGATCTCATGGTACGTTATGATACTAGGTGTAATGGCAGAAATGTGTAAGATTCACTCTGCCATCGCCGCTAAGTAAACACCGAACTTGTGAATTTTGATGCAAGATTCACAGCCGACCGATAGATCAAAAGATCTCGATAACATCTCGAGACGGTGCGTGATTAAACGAGAGCACAATGGGGGTAGCCATAATGCTAGTTTGCCGCCAAACTTCACAAGTTCCGGCACTTTTCAAAACCGAATTACTTGGCGACGATGGTGCAGAGTTGTCTGCCGCAAGAACATTCAAACTGAGAAGGGGGGGGGGGGGATAATATTTCCGTCGACCCTATTTTGTGCATTGCTTCATCTTTCATTTAATCAAGTCATATTTCATAGCATTTCAAAGGTAAATAAATTTTGTGCAAAATGCTTCAGTTTGTATAAAGCCAGTTCGTGTTATATATGTTTCTTGTTAAGCCAATTCGTTTTATATATGTTTCTGGTAACGGTGCAAGGAACAAAGTCGAATTCCTAGGCAATGCCATTCGCAGAAACACCCTTGCCCATAGTAAATATTAAATGCTCCTTAAAAATAAATTTTAAAAAATCTATATATTTTTAATCATTCTTTCATTTTTATTAACTTTCTTTTTGTTGTTTAAATACAATAACGACTACTTCAGTTTTTGTTTCGAGAGAAGTCCCACAAATTCTAAATATTATAAAGCTATTTCGGCTCTACATTGAAATCTTTAGGGGCCGATCCTTTCATTGTCGGGAGGGTGGGGGGGCTAGGATTATTTTGAAAAATAACTTTAAAAAAATAATCTTGCTCTGATTTGTATTGAAAAAGAGCTAAGTGTACCCATGATATTATTTTGAAAATAAAAATTATTTAAAGACAGACGGAACAAACAACTATTCTGATTGAAAAATTGAAAAGAAAATCCAAGCCCCACCCACCCACTCATTATAAAATAAAGGAATATATTATAATGTATACTCACCGAGTCGCTAGTTGAGGTGCGAAAAAAACCATTTCTGAAGTGGACTTAAATACAAATAGGCCACGTGATGATTAACAGGTCTCCATTTGCATAGCTGAGCTGATCATGACACCATTGTTTCCATAACAAATAATTGGCAAATGCACGGGAAAATGCGACTTCACCCGTATTAGGCCTTAATGCCTAATGGTCGCGTCACTAAGGGACGGATAATTTTAATAATATGGTGGGGGGGGGGGCTAGGATTTTTTTAAACAAAATTTCCGGCTCTTAAATAGCTTGAAAAATTATTCTTGCTCTGATTTACAACCAAAAAGATATACTATGTTCATTATATTAGTTATTAATTATCTTGAGATAAGAAAATTTAATAAACAAATATTTGCTTTACAAATATGACTAATGACATCGATAAGTAAAGGTGCTTACATTGAAATCGCTTGTTAAATGTGAAGAATTTAAAATGAAATGTCGACGTTTTAAATTGTCCATTGATCATCGAAGCATATCGTCCCCGTATTGGAGTCTTTGAGTTTAAGGTATGGTTTGATCCCAAACCTCCATCCCACCGCCACCGCCACCCCCACCCCCACCCACCCCCCCCCCCCCCAAAAAAAAAAAACACCCAGAAGAAGAACAACACAAACAAAACAATTTTTTTTCTTTATGTTCTAGGCTTGTCCAAATAGTGCCGCCTAACGACTAACGAAAGGCTTTAGCATCTTTGAAAAGTGAAAAACCGAATAAATTCAAACATGTGTTGAATCCGGTTGATTTTAATTAGGAATTTAATGTTGTTGTTGTTTTGCTTGGGGGTGGCGGGGTGGGCTCAGTTTATCGTGGTATAACTAACAAAATGTCAGTTGCCGAATCACACAGCAAATAACGGCCGAATGGACATTCGGCTAGTCATAGTTTATACTCTTAACTGCAATATCTATTAATTTAATTCATTATTTTATTTTCATCTTGCTTGTAGTTGAATATTTAGTATCATTCTTAGAGTCTTCATTTAGCGTATGAATACTGGTTTAGCATTCGGATCACATCGGCTATTTATGCGAGACAAAACTATGATCTATAGGATTGACCTCGACGTTTAGTCTGGGTCCCTACCTTATCTTCACTCATTTACTCTTCGTTACAGAAAGTGGGTGGAGATCCGTCAGGGAAGCAGACTAAGATTCTTCGCAAACATTATTCGGAATATTGTCGTTTTCCAAAGCAATTTTTTTTCTACAATGAGATGGAAAAGACTCGGGAGATTCCGACGATAGGTTACTGCATTCAGACCGCCTCGGCTATTTATGAGAAAAAATATATGGTGGCGCTCTACAGTTTGATATTTGCATATGGTTAGATTTTTAAAGAAAAAGAATGTTCAGGGTTTTCCTCACTGGTTATCCTGCCTATTTCAAAAAGACCTTGCATGTCTTAAGTGTAAGCTAGGTCTTATTTCGGGTTGAAATGATAACACTCGCTTGTTAGTTGTGGGATTTATTACCAGATGAAATTGTACGAGATAAACCTAAAACAATACAAAGCATATACTTAATATACAAGACAAATACAATACAGAATATAACCGACACAAATACAATACACGACCCACACGCTAACATTTATAATTTTATCACAAAAAATACAAATGATACTTTACCAGACTCGAAGAGTATAATTGTTTCGAATTATATTCAATCCCTTGTCTTTCACTTGCGTGAAAGACAAGTGCTTTTCCTATTCACGAATAATTCTGCTCGAGATGTTGTCCGTCTAAGAACCAGAGTAATAATGCCAGAGGATTTTGTTAGTGTTAATACTCGTGAAGCCCGGGAATCATGCATCACGATCGATCACTCACTCGCTCACTCACTCATGACGAATACGCACATGGGTATACAACACAAGTCCTGGGTCACATACTCCCTCTCTACGTTCATAAAGGACCTAGTCTAATAACTATTCTAATTAAAGTCTAACAGATTGGCCATGTTGATAAATCTGTAATACATTGACAAAACTGCTTTTACTTTATCTGATGCATGGAGCAGGTGAACAAACTCATTGATAGAACTGACACTTCTTTCTTCTCCTTTCAGTCACAGAAATTATTACAGTGACACTCATGTTTATCTACTCTAATACCTACAAAACTGCGGCATTCTAGTCATGGCAACACTAAGTGTCATTCATGGTAGACAAGACTTTATAGACAGGAACAAAGCTAGCCATTTTAGAAGTAAAATGCATGCAAATGTAAGTACAGTAAAACCTGTCACTATTGGCCTTTCATGGGAAAAGGCAAAACTAGCTGTTAATGTACAGGTGACTGCTGTACACAGGTTCACCTTTTAAAATTGTTTTTTGAACAAATAGCATGTGCCAAATATCATTATCATTATTATTATTATTATTATAATTATCAAGATTATTTTATGTGCACTGTACAACAAAATCATAATTACAGGTATATGTTGTTCTCTCACAAATTTATGTTCCACACAAGATTACTGTTTCCTGTTCACCTTAATCCATCCTATACATAAATCACCGACTTAAAAGTGTACACTGATCTTAGTTTGTTTGGGCTATAAAAACAATATCTGGATTAGTCAGTTGCTCAACTCGCCAAGATCAAAAGACAGTCGGCTTATGTGAGAAGCCTGTGATGAACAGAAAATCAGAAGAAGCTGTATATGGCCATTTGTTGTGACCCATGAACCGAAACTTCACTTGCCTTTACAGGCATGTTTTGAATATTTAATGACCCCTGACTCTAATGAAAAGGGACGTAACTCATATCTCTTCTCAAAGACGAACTTTTTTCTTTAGAGATAGCTTTAGTTCACATGCAAATAGATGAAGATATCTAACTATACCTGTTACACTGGTACAAAAGGTGACTTCCATTTCTGCTGCGATAACTACTTTTTCAACCATCCAGCAAACGAATTGCTTCGACCCTAATGATAAAAACTGCATTGCTTTCGAATTTGACATGTTGACACCTATTTATACTTTCAGCGTGACTGGAGTTACGAGTAGAAGTGAGAAATGTTTGTTCATCGATTCACATGATATTCCTTTATCTAAACAATTCTTCCCTCATGAAGCAAAAATTCAGTTTGCATAGACTGAACGGTCAATGTATATATGCTCTAGTGACCGCTTACGGGAGGGAGAAACCATTGTTTGGTTAGGAAACACCTGGCTGCTGACCCCGGAACACTGGTGACCGTTACATACAGGACATTGATATAGGAAATTTGCCCAGGGGAGATTAGAAAAGCCGTTGTGAACAGTTGACCGCTGAGTAAAGGCAACCGTTAGGACAGGTTTGACTGTATTCATAACAAGTATAAATATCATTATTCCCACTTCACTCTTAAATTCAAGTGTTGTAATGCAGCACTTTCTCTGTATAACACTGCTCATGGGAACGTAAAAATGACCTTTCTTATGAGTGAGCAAATCTTTTACTAAGGGATGTGTAAGCAAGGCAGTATTCTGATTTATAACACAAAAATAGAGTATTTAATGATGTGAAATTGCATTATGAGTGCTTCTTATAATCCAAGAACTTACAATGAAATGAATTAAGTAGTTTTTAGCTCACTTGGCTGTAAGGCCCGTTGAGCCTATGGTATGTCCATGCGTCCGTCAATATTTGCTTGTAACCACTCAGGATGTCATGTTTTTGATATGATTATGATCAAACTTGGAATATATACTTATGTTATCAGTAGTTCAGGCAAGTTTGAATATGAGTGCATATTAATGAGATGATCTTGCATCTGATTTGCAGAGCTTGTTACCAATCTGGAAGCCATATCTCTGATATGATTTTGATCAGACTTGGAATATATGCTTATATCATCAAGATCTCGAATGAATTTGATAATGATCAAGATCCAATCATTTAAATGAGATGATCTTGCATCTAATAGGCTGAGCTTGTTACTGCTCTTGAGTCCTTAATTCTGATCTGGTTTTTGTAAAACTCGGAATATAAGCTCCTTTGATTCCCAACAGATTCAATATTTAATGTGATACATGAATATTAATGGGGTGATCTTGCATCAGATTGGTTGAGCTTGTTGTCATTCTGGAAGACCTGTTTTTGATCTGATGCTGATTAGACTTGGAATATGGGTTAATATCATCAAAATTTTGAATGAGTTTGATTAAGAGTAAGATCGATGCATATTAATGATGTGATCTTGCATTTGCTTGGCTAACCTTGTTACCACTCTGGAGGCAATATTTCTGATCTGATTTTGATGATCAAGATCTTGCACGAGTTCAATAATGAGCCAGATGCAGACAAATTAATGAGATGTTTTGTATCTGACTATTCCTGATCAATTTTGAGTAAACTTGGTAAATAGACTTAAATTATCAATATCTTAGATGGGTACAGTTATGTGCAAGATCAATATATATGGATAAGGTGCTCTTGCATCTCATTGGTTGAGCTTGTCAACACTTTAATGACTGTTTCTGATCAAATTGTTTATCAAACTTAGTAAAATAGGCTTATATAATTAATATATCCAATGAGTTTTATTATGAGCAAGATCTGTGCATATTAATGAAATTCAGCACAGTCAGAATAGTTATCAATTCATATGCGATGTAATCAGTTTTGTTTTCTTTTAACATCTCTCTCTATCTCTCTCTCTCTCAAGGAAAGGAGTGGAAGTAATCCATGATATTGACTATCAAGAATCACAGGTTTGGGGTTACACCAAGTTCTTTACCTTGCAAAAATATGCAACCCAGATTTAAAAAAAATCAGTTTTAGAATACAAGATGCATACATTTCAGTAGGACAATTTATAGAAATTAGCAAAATAGTACACCTTAGAGTTAGACCTGGTTTGGTTTGGTGTTTTAAGGCACATCAACACAAGTTAGTTATTTGGTGCCAAGGCAATTGAAATAAGATATTTGTGTTCAAGTAATTGTGTTTTTTAATAATATTGATTTTGCTTCAGTAAGAACATATTTCTTGTAAAACCATGTCTAAGTTCATAAATTTGATTGCACAGAATTATTTGTAAAGTCTTTGACACACTTGAAATTCATGAATATTGCAAGTTCGGTCTGTTTGGTGAAATAGAGTTTGACAGTTGTTAGTATTGCCATGTTAAAATATCTGAAACATTTGTCATGTATTTGTTATCACATGTATCATGTATTATTTTATTCAGTGCCATAGCTCAGATTCGAAATTTATATCTTGTATTTATACTTTTTAAATAAAAAAATACCCCAACATGCTTTTCTCCTGAAACACTTTCAGATTTAACTATGAGAGGTAAAGAAACCTATGGCATTAAAAAAAATAATTGTGAATTATAATTTTGGTTCATGTGAAAACCATGTGACTCTGTAGACCACATATTAAAACTTTGTCTGTAAACTTAACTTTCTAAGATCGTGGATGACTTCAGTTATGACCAAGAGACTATGCATATCAATTGTGCCTTTATCTTTGGATTTTTTTACAAAATCGGACTTTAGTAAAATATGAGTTAAAGTTTGCAAGTTAGTTTACATATGTTGTATATTACAGTACTACATAAGAAGCTTAGTGAAATGGTCAGCTGTTAAGTTATGTATGTAAGGCAGGTGAATGATATCAGGCCTACTTGGGCCTCTTGCTTTAGACTTTTGTAAAATGCTTTTAATTGATACAATTCCTGGTATTGTTTTCAAGCCATCTAGTTAAGTTGTTTGTACTGAAGGACTTTAAAAATGGAGTAACTAAACAGAAATATTTTTTATCTCACCTGCACAAGTATGGTGAATATTGTCGCCACTTTTCCATGATGGCAGCATCAACAATATTCAAGTTTTGCTTTAAAGTTTTTGAAATTCACATATCTTTTACATCATTGGCTGCATTCAGCTGAAACTTGAGGATAATATTACTAAGGGTCTAAAGTTTATGCCATGATATGCTAGGAAACTCCTATCTTGCCTGTAACACCTACTTAAGCAGATAACATATTTCATCGTTGTCAACAATGTTAACGTTTTGTGTTAAAATTTTTGAAAGTCAGATATCTGCAACATCATCTGCCATATTCAACTGAAACTTCAGGATAATATTACTATCTGCCTAAAGTTTATACACAGATATGCAAGGAGTTCCTTCTTGCCTGCTTAAGCAGAAAGCATGGTTCATTGTTGTAAATAATGTTAAAGTTTTGTGTTAATGATTTTTTTAAAGCGATGTACCTTCAGCATTAGTTTTGTATTCAGCTGAAAATGTTGGTCTTGCCTGTCTTGCCTACTTAAGCATTATGGTCAGCAATATTAAAGTTTTGTGTTAAAAAATTTTGTTAGCACTAGTTGCTGTATTCAGTTGAAAATGTTGGTCTTGCCTCTCTTGCCTTCTTATGCACTATGGTCAGCAATGTTAATGTTTTGTGTTAAAATAATTTTTTAGCACTAGTTGCTGTATTCAGCTGAAAATGTTGGTCTTGCCTCTCTTGCCTTCTTATGCATTATGGTCAGCAATGTTAATGTTTTGTGTTGAAATAATTTTTTAGCACTAGTTGCTGTCTTTGGCTGAGTTGCTGTATTCTGCTGAAAATGTTGGTCTTGCCTGTATTGTTTAGTTAAGCATTATGATCAGCAATGTTAAAGTTGTGTGTGAAAATTTACGAATGTCAGATACTGGGTTTTAATGTCAAGCATACGAGTACAGGTGAGACACCAGCTTCCATGGAACACTTTTCTTGTATTTTGTAAAGCACAAATAATTTTATTTTACTCTTTAAAAACATACTTGATTCCAACTTTGTTCAAAGCATTATAAATTTGAACTGTAGTTTCCTTATAATTTAATTTGGAGGTTCAGAATTAAATCAGTTTCTCTACTTATTGTTTATGTAATCAACCATTATTCATGGTAGTAAATCATATATATATATACTCTGGGCATTGACCATTGATTATTTTATAATAGGTATTGTTATAAAAAATTTCTTCTTTCAGTTACTGTATATACTCACTTGTAAGTTGAGTTCAACTGTAAACTGCACAGACCCAGATCTGCTGTTGCATAATGTGCCAGCACATCTGGGTCTATGCAGTTTGTTAGCAGTAATCAGTAGAACAAACAACATAGATTCTGATCTGCCATCACATTATGCAACGGCAGATTAAGTCCGTGTTGTTTGCAGTTGGACTCAACTTATAGGTGAGTATATACAGTAGCTTTGACCATTCAGATGCCTTATGCAAGTTTTCAGTTTTGGTACATCTAGTGATTTGAACATTTAGTGATAGTAATAATTCTTACCACCTCTAATTGTTGTTTTCTAATTTATTTCAACTGAATCTTTTCTAGAACAGTCTAAGACAACATCAGCATACTCTAGGCATCATTGTATGAAGAACAAATATACCTTTTCCAAAAATTTCCTAATTAGTTTAAAATGTATCTCCTTTAGCAAAACAGAGTTAAATAATTATGTATATTTGATGACCATTTCCATCATTGTCAAGAGTTAAAATAATGTGTTTTTGACAACTTGTAAAACCAGTATTTCATTGTAAAATAATAATTTAGGAAGGAGACTGGCTGAAGGATAGTAAATAACATCGCATTGATTTTATTAGAATTTAACTTGACTAGCGATTGATTTGACCAGGCCTTAGGAGATTTAAGATCAGTATTTATAACATACTTGTTTTAATAAATATTTTGACAAATATTGCCAGTAAACTATCAGCAAATAGAAAATGATGCCTGAAGAAAAGTTTAGGTGTTCCCTCCCATCTGTTGGGGTGGTCCAGTCACTCCTTGTCCCTCATCAAAGGGAAAAGTTTTAGTTCATGCATTGGTTCAACTAATAATCGTGTCTCATTGGTGTGAGGTTTATATACCCACTAGCAACCAGTGTATAGAAACTTTACACCAGTGAAATGCAGGATGTATCAACCTCATCACTGACAAGACACAGGGTATATAAACCTCGTACCTACAAGATGTGGTGATCAAGGTATATCAATATAAGTACATCTATACACAATTAGATGAAAGAATATCACTTCTAAGACAGCTCAAGCTCAGCCATTGAAGCTGTTGGGAAAGTAATCTTTGTGTAATATGTAGAAATGAGTTTCTATTATTATTATTTACAAATACAGTAAAATACAATAAGAATCGTAAACACTTGGGGGAAAAAACCAAATACATGTGTAGTAGTAAACAGCAATCTAGCAAGGTACACAAGACTTTGAATCAAAAGGCTTCCTGTAATTTTGCTGCTTTGTAAAGATGGTTACTTACTTTATGTTACCACACAAGAAATTTTAACTTACTTATTTCATCAATTGATGTTAATTCCTTATTCATTTGTATATTTCAGAGACTTATGATGGACACGATATGGTTATACATGTTCCAGGGATTAATTTATTGGTCAGTTAGAATAGGAATATTTGTTAGCTCATTTTTGTTTAGTTGATATATATGTGTATTCACTTTTGTCTCGGCTTCAAAATGTATCACAGAAAGCAAGATACTGCTGTCAAAATGCTTGTCTGTCTGTTAGTTGACAACTAGTCAGAATATTTGTAAATGGCTGTATTTCTCAGTTGTAGTGATGGATCCTCAAAAGATATTTGCAAATAAGTTTCATCAAGGACAACTGACAATATCAAACGATCTGTGCCCTCAAAAGGGTAGAAGTTTATAAGGCTGTAACTGGCAATGTTGTCAAGATCCGTCATAGATAAGGCTGAAATGTCGAAATTTTACGGTGAATACCTACTTGGAAATAAATGTACTTGCCATGCAGCTTTTCGTAACCAGTCTACAAAGAAATAGAACTGTTTGGCTGCTTATTGAAGGTCAATGTTTGAGGCAAAAAAGAATAAAAAATCTTGAAAACCATTGAAACAGGGACAGTTTTAAAAATGTATAATCCTTTCATTTGTCAATAATATATCTTTGCTTTTGTTTTATTTAGACAACATAGGTCTTTATAGGTTTAGGCTAAAGAAGTGAAACTACTAAATTCATAGTTAACAGTTGATTGTTAAGATTAATAATTAATATAAACAAGCAAAGTGAAACTTAAAAATACTTGTATTGCTGTATGCCCAAACCTTTTGTTTAAGTTTTAAGTTGATTCAAGTTAATTAGGTCATAAACAGGAGTGGGTTCATTTCCTATTAATGTAATATGTTGGTGCGACTGGTTTTTATCTTTATTTCAAACTGGTATCACAGTCTATTGCAATGTACAGAAACAAGTCCAGTCTACTGGAATATATCATAGCTGGAGGTAAGATGTATGAAAATCTGTTTGACTGCATTGGTTTTCATTTTCATTGTATACAAGATCACTCCACTATGAATCAGACATTTCTAAACAGACCAAAATTTGTGCTAATTTTTATGAATACTAATGCATGTCAAACCTTTCAAAACCAAAATCCTTGGGACCAAATACAGATTTTAGTTTTGAGGGTTTTCAGTTAACTTATGTTCATTATTTTCATTTAAGAGTGAGATGTGATCACATACTTACACATTTCTGTTCTTAATTAGCCAGTCAATATTCAAAATTAATATTTGTGTTAATTAGGATATCATTGCATCTGTATATGTTTCTTTGTCAGATTTTATTATACCCCTGTCTCTGTAGAGGTGGGAGTATATAGGCACATGAGCACAGCACAAACAACTAATTCAGTTCCCATAGACCGTAATGTTAATGTTTGGCCAAATTACTATACTTATATGGTAAGGCGGGAAAGACATGCTTACATCATATGCATGATCTATCCAAGAGGAAACTTTTAAAAGATGAAAATTATATGCTGCATGGCTTGTTTTTATGAAAAATTCCCTTGTAGGTGTCCACTATAAAAATTTGGCCAAGTGAGATCTCTCCCATTTACATATAGTAGTACCTGTACAGTGACAGTGATAACATGAAAATGGTTTTAGGTTTAAGGTTACTATTATGTACAATACACATTAATTTTTTTCCAGTAATTATGTTCAGCCAGTCAGCAACCTGCATTTCTTTTTTACAGAAATTAATCTTCTCTGACTGCTCTTCACTCCTTTTCTCTTTGTGATGAAGGTCAGGATATGGCCTCTGCCATGTTGTAATTGCAAAATGAATATGGAGAGTTAACACATATTTTGATCAGCTTCGCTTACAGCGTAAAATATTTGCGTATATGAGACTGTTAAAAAGTGTCCTGTGTGTGCACTGTGATGAGTGCTACATGTTAGTATTCTTTAAATTCTGTGTTATGCCCTCAAAGAACTTTGTGTGGCATTTTTATTTATGATGCATGGGTATGTGGGGTGGGGGTGTGAATACCATGTTACTCAACCCATTACTTAACTAGGCATGGCTTAGTCTTTTTATACCGATGTTTTATTTGCAACAGTAAAGTTCGATAGTTCAGAATAGGTCCTGACCTTAAGACATCCCTGATTCTTAAATTATTACCAAGTGTTCAATAAGCATGAACAAGTCAAGTAAAACTTTTGACAAATACATGATTGATGTATTTTGATGTCATGGAGAATGAGGTTGAGGTTTTAAGTACTTTAAGTAGAATACTTGTTAAAATAAGGTTTTGAGCTGTTCATTAATATTTACAGCATATTTCTTGCAGACTACATTTCCTGGATTTCAACCTCCATTTTCAATCAAAGCTGCCATTTACTGGATGGAATTGTGACATGTCAGCCATTACATGTTCTTTCAAAATGGTTGTCTGTGTCTGATCTTTAAAATTATGTAGATCAGCATTTATAACTTACATGATGATGGCTTGATCTAAACAACTGTATAACTTTTGTGGATATCCATACTATCTTATGTAGTAGAGGCTATATACAGGTATTATACTGTTTTCTTTATTTTACACAGTTTGTAAAAAATAAATTTAGTGTTTCTTTTATTACATAAAGGTTACTTGCATAGTTAACAGTTCCAGTTCATTTGTAATTATAGAGAATCAAAAATCACAGTGTAAATTGTCCAAGGAAAAAAACAAAAATATGTAACTCCTAGTAGTTTTATAGAATGAGAGTTGCGGGGAGGGGAGGGAGATGGACATTATACATGTTCTTTTGTGAACCACAAACCTAAAGACATCAACAGACAAGAGACAAGTTGTCTGCCCTAATGACAATATGTGTCGGGCTGGTGAATATTTGCATAGCTAATCCCACTTTTTTAAATGCAAGCAAGAAAAACATTAAATTTACTGGCCACCCGCTATGTAATATTCCTGCAGAATGGGAAAATGAAATCCATTAGCCTCATCACCCTTTGGAGGAGGCAGGTTATAAAGAAGTGTCATAAACAGTCAGCTGTGTAATTTTATGTATGCAGTACCCAGTAACTTGATGTTGACAGATGCTGACCAACTTGTATTGATATTTTAGCATATTATATACATATTACAGCATGTGTAAATGTTTTTTTTTGTTGGTCTTATATAATAATAATAATGACTAAATTACTTGCTATTTTAAATGTACTTAATTATGATTTTTACAAAAATATTATAATGCTATTTTAATTCAGATTTCATTATTTTGGAATATGTGGCATATAATTTTTAAAAAAATGATAAAGTCTATATTTTACTTACATTACATTTTTATGATTCAGATCATGTTTTTCACTGTAGTTTCATAGCCGTTATTTACTGATCATAACGGATGGTATTGTGCACGTTTTATACAGAATAAATGTACCATCTTTTAGTTTTACCTGCGCGAGGATCTGCATCGTAACCATGCACCTTACAACATGTATTAGGCTGTGCTTGTACTATAAATAGCATTTTCTTTAACATTGCACTCGCCGTTAACAACTTTATGTTTCCAAATTAAAAAAGTATGCGTAGATGGAACAAGGTTGGTTTGAAATTTTGTAAGGTATAAAGAGATTAAATAATCCTCAGCTAGATAGTAACTGGCCCAGGTAAAACCTTTCGAAGACCAAAGGTGGTGTACGATTCAGAATGAAACAGGCCCATACTAAAGTATGAAACGGGCCCATACTATAGTAATTTTTTGCTATTATGTTGTTATTGTCATATAACTATTCCATAGTCTGAATACATATTCAGAGCTGACTCCTTACTTTAAAATTATCAAGGGTTTAATTGCCATTATTTATACATTTATTGCTTTGTATATTCATGGCTTCTTTGCTTATTCAGATATCTCTTTAGGTTCAGCTTTGCTGAAAAACTTCATAATTATTTTCCTCTTGTTCTTGTGGCAGGATGAAATTATGAACAAGTTGTATATATACATATTTACTAACAGAATTCTAACATGCATTTTAAATAGATGAGGCTGGAGTATGATTATGGTTCTATTATGTTGAACCTGGAGAGTGATATTGTATTATAATAGTTAGACCTCTCTAAAACAGCCTTCTCTCTTTCTCTTGGAAGTGTGATATCATAAAGACAGGAGCCTTCTTAAAAATGGTGCATTTTTTCATAGTTTGCTCCTTGTCATCTTGAAAAAATACTGGAGACACGTCATTGCTTAAAACATGTTACCTTTCATGGCAGGTTTGAATGAAAACATATATTATTACAGCTTGTACACATTCCATAGAAATTATTGAGTAGTGGTAATTTCTGATTCAAATTCACTATCATCATTCAGGTGTGATGTGCTGCAGCAGGTACCAAAAGGTCAAGAACCTTTTTCCAGTTGGAACCACACAAGGAATACAGACAGACACTTTGTCCTTGACGTAAGAGGCACAAACTGACCCTGTTCTTCCAGTTATTGAAAAACAGTAAGTTTTCAGTAAAAATACTGTACCAAAATATTAACTATTTTTTTCCCTAATTTTTTTGAAAAATGCCCTAATTTCTTTTATTGTGAATAAAGATCTATTTATGTACAAGTTTGCTCCTTTGTTACTCAGTAAAATAATCTGAATGCATTTTGTTTAATTGTATATGTGTGTGTGTGTGTGTGTGAGGGTTATCCAGGACACCAAAATCTGTGTAAAAGTTGGATGCATAAAAATTCCAACAGATCAGTCCTCGGTACACAAGTTTTTGTTTCCAGCAAAATTCGCTTTTATTTTAATAATTTCTACAAAGCAAGTATCAGTCATGTAGCTATCAAAGAAAGTTCAAGTAATTGTAATGGGACTAGGTGAACCTGCATAAGTTAGATCTTAGCAGACAAGGAGATTAAGATACCTGTTAATTGATTGTTGGTTCCTAATGATCATTTTGATCAAAAGACTAATTACATGAGCATGTGATTTGACACCTCTCATTGATAAACATTATTCAGCACAGTTTTAATCCATTATAAATCCTTGTGCGATGTTTTGAACACTTGCATTTTATCTTATCTGTATACCGTATTTAGAAAAATAGGGCCAAGATTTTAGGACTTATTTTGTTTGTCGGATGAATATGAACTCTTATGTTAATTGTCATAAATCATCATAAAATGAGCTGTTTTTCTGTGTCATGTAAAGATATACTTTTGTTTTAGAGTGATTATCATGTGTACTATTCCGATGGCAACTTTAATTTTAATTTCTCTGGTGCAAACCACAAGGCTGCAGAAGAGCAATTTTCTCTTGAGACTGGCTGAAAGATGCATCTAGTTGTGAAAACAAAACTAGAACACCAAAAAGACTGAGAGATTCGTGGAATGAATAATGGAATAGGGCATTCTCATGGGCAGAAAAATGAGAAAACAATGGAACATTATTAGCTTTATGCACAGGGTGTTGCAACTGTGGAAGGAAAAAATGCAATGGCAACCCATGGAATACCACATACCGAACTTAAGGATTTTGATCCTAAACCTGCTGTGGAGAAATTTGCTAAAAGTTTGTTTAAGAAAAAAGTGAATGTAGCATGCTGTGTTGCTTAAAGATGAAAAAGTGAATAAAATATAGTCATTTGTTTCTTCTTACAGTCCCTTGGAAAATTTATTGATTTGAAATGGAATTAAGCTAATTAAATAAATTAATATAGAAAAGAAAATCTAATCTCTTCCTTGATTCCTTCTAGCTGCACACAAAATTAAAGAATGTCAAGGTAAAGGCATTGAGAATTGTTATAGTTGTCATATCACAAACAATCACAATTTCATGGTTATCAACTGCCTTAATTTTTCTTTCATGTATTATAATACTAAATATTTCACAATGAATGAGCAGTAGCAATTTGATGAGTTACACAATAAACATAATGTTCAGAATTATTGCATGGAGAAAAAAAATATCGTTATTGGGACTCCTAATTTTAGGACTAGTACTGCAACTTTTTCCAAAGAAGGAGTCCTGGACTGCAACTTTCAAAATCTTATAGAGAACCCTGTGTGTGTGTGTGTGTGTGACAGAGAGAGACATAGAGAGAGAGAAAGAGAACTAACTGGAGTTTTCCAAGGTTTTAATACCAGCAGCTGATAATCAGTCTGGACAAACGAGACAAATGATAGATAAAGTTGTAGAAAAATATGCATATAAAAAGTATGTAGTGCAAAAGTTGCAAATTGTGAGAGCTTTATAATTAATGAAACAAAACATGATATAAAATACTGGTCATGAAACAAATAAGAAAGTTTTGGTTATTTGAATGTTCATAGAGTCACCATCAAACATTAATGACCAATGAATGGCAAAATTGTCCGTCTGTATTATTACCTGACCAGTGCTGGGTAGCTTAGTCTTTAACGTGAGGGAAGATTTAATCTCATATCTGATAACATACTGCGGTTTGCCAATATGTGCATATACACATTACAGTAATTCTTAATGTTAGCTTGTGCAAGGCAGCTTAATCATGAATGTAGGGCTGTGCTTTTTGTATTGCATTGCCATCACAGAAAATAATTCACCACGCGCTAATACAATATTGTGGTCTTTGTATCTTGGGTACAAAAGTAGCCATAAGATTGATAATTGAGTTTTTTTCCCATTAATCTGATTTGATTAGCTGGCTTCAATTGGTCATATTGTAGATACCAGATCTGATCCGGTATCAATTCTGTTTCTGGCATAGGGTTAGTATCAAATTCCTGTTTAGAATACAATGCCATGCCCTGTGCTTATTGTATTCTTTCAGGGATATTTATGTCTCAGTGTTTGTATGAAACTTGTTGCAACCCACTTATATCTTCACACGAACATGGCTAATTCAAACTAACTCAGAAAAGAGGAAATAAAAACATTAAATAATGCGGACATAGCAACCTAAATAATGCATAAGTTGGTGCCAGCGCAGCCCCCTAAGTGCCAATTAGTTAAACCTTGTTTTATTTGAATTTATGCTCAAAGAGGTACACCAAGATGAAAAGTCTGACTTGTGTGTGTGTGTTTGAGAGAGAGAGAGAGTGCAGCCCACTAAGTCAGCAATTGTGCAGCCCCCTAAGTAGGTGCCAGCGCAGCCCCCTAAGTCAGCACCAGTGCAGCACCCTAAGTCAGTGCCAGCGCAGTACTCTATGTCATCGCCAGCGTAGCCCACTAAGTCAGCGCCAGCCCAGCTCCCTAAGTTTCTCCAGCTCAGCCTTCTAGGTTGGTACCAGCGCAGCACACTAAGTGGGCGCCAGCACAGCACTCTATGTTGGCGCTAGTGCAGCCAACTAAATCAGCCCCAGCACAGCCTCCTCAGTCAGTGCCAAATCAGCCCGGCAAATCGGCGCCAGTGCAGCCCCATAAGTTGGCACTTATGCAGCCCCCCAAGTTGGCGCCAGCACAGCCCCCTAAATCGGCGCTAGCGCAGCACCCTAAATCGGGGCTAGCACAGCCCACTAAGTCGGTGCCAGTGCCCCACAAAATCAGCACTAATGCAGCACCCTAAGTCGGCGCCAGAGCAGCACCCTAAGTCCTCTTAGTAGGGGTTCAGTTAGTACAAAATATTAATAGAATCGATCAGCATTGTAAATGCAATTCATAGCAATTACCCATAAGCTGCCCCTTATTTAGATGATTCCTCCTGACGAAATTCGTCAAGACTTCTGTCATGGGTCAAAAATATCCCGGAGATAAAATCTCATACAAGGGTTCATGTCAGCATTTTTAAAGAGGGGATGTTAGGGCCCATATGTATACGTAAGATTTAATCCACTTACAGCCTGTGTTATACTCACCCCAACCTCCATATTTAGCCTCCAGTTTCTCCAAATCGGCCTGATGAATTTTTATTAACTTTGGTTGCTGTTTGAACACATCCCTAACTAGGAACTGTCAAACAGGGGTTGAAATCAAAATTCTCTAAGTAAGGGTTTATGCATCGCAAAGTTTGGCTACAATCTGTCCAAAGACTATGATGGTTTAATACTGCCGGTATCCATAAAGACCCTCCTATTTCTCCTGTTGTTCTCGACAAACTTTGTCAATACTTCTTTTGGAAGTCAAATATATCCCTGCATGCAAACTGTCAAAGATGGATCCATGTCAAAATCATTTTAGGGGTGAACTGTAGACTCCACATATGGACTGAAGAGGTAATCTCCTTGTGAGTTTTGTTATACCTACCATATATTGAGCTCCCTATTTCTCAAAATCGGCATGACAAATTTTCTTCAATCTGTTTCTACGGTTGGAACAGATCCCTATCTAGAAACTGTCCAAGAGGCATTGAAATCAAAATCCTCTAAGTAGGGGTTCAGTTAGTGCAAAGTATTAATAGAATTGATCAACATTGTACCTCCATTTCATATCCAGTACCCATAAGCTTCACCTTATTTCAATGATTCCTCCCGAAGAAATTCATCAAGACTTCTGTCGTGAGTCGAAAATATCCCTAGAGATAAAATCTCATACAAGGGTCCATGTCAGCATTTTTTAAAGAGGGGATGTTAGGGCCAATATGTATACATAAGATTTAATCTCCAAATCAGCCTGACAAATTTTTTATTAACTTGGCTACTGTTGGAACACATCCCTAATTAGGAACTGTCAAACGGGTTTAAATCAAAATTTTCTAAGTATTGGTTCACACATCGCATAGTTTGTCTACAATCTGTCCAGAGACTCTAACAGTTTAATACTGCCGGTATCCATCAAGAATCATTATACATGCAAATCAAATTAGAAGTTGACTATTGGGTTGATAAATAGTTATGCAATAAGATGCGTTGTAAACAATTGACTTTTTGTTGACAATTAAACTAGAGATTTTAACTTTATTCTTCAAGTCCATATAAGAGAATAACTAGGAGAAAGCATAATGGCAGGAATGGGAAAGATGACATGATAGGTAAATAACAGATAATGCCGATTGAAAGTTAAGTTCCAAAAATGTAAAGATAACAAGTATGGACCCCAATTTTTCTTTAGGATAGAATCAAATGAAACAGATGCGAATCTTTTCGGCGCATGCAACTTTTTTTGTTATTTTCTATTACAAATATGTTAATATTATAGTTTATTTTGTATTTATCATGTACGTACACCATAATGAAGTCCAAATCTATCAGAGTTTATAGTACCGAACTAATGACCTCTAAACCTTGATGAAATGATGTGATGATATAACTTCATTTTGCATTACCCAGTAATGTAAATTTTTTCACCTGTTAATATCTAAGTTAAGGTTGTTAAAAGTAGCAAATGCAATGGTGTTGTTTATTGGCAAGATTCATTGTTCCGTGGAACCCTTATTTTTCCCCGATACATTTCTTAAAACCGAAATAGTATATATTCGATGATGTGTCAGATTAATTTAGAATTATCACATGAAATTTTCACTATAAGCAGATACACGGCGCTTCTTTTCAATCTGCGCTTGCGCATCTCAATACCGGACGGAGATGCGCATGAGTATACGGACGGATATGCGCACGTGCATCCCGAAACAAGATGCGCATGCTCATCCCGAAACGAGGTGCGCACTAGCATACTAAGACGAGGTGCTCACGAGCATCCCAAACGAAAGTTCGCACGCGCATCCCGAAAGGAGATACTCATTCAGGAGTGCGTGTGCACACCTCGGTTGTGGGTGTGCATGTGCACCCAGGTCAGGGGTGCACGTGCGCTCTTTGGTTAGGGGTGAGCGTGCGCATGTAGGTTAGAGGTGCTTGTGCACAGCTCGGTTCGGGACGTGCGTGCGCACCTTTGTTTGGGTTGCGCGTGCTCACCTCGATTAAGGATGCGCATGCGCACCTCGTTTGGAATTCGCGTGCACATCTCCGTTCCCCGACCGGCACGCGCATATATTACTGATAATTACGCCACGTCATCCTGCGTTCCGATTGGTGTATAGAGAACACGTTGTCGCTGAATTATGCGACATGCGTTTGGATTGGTGGACACTCAAATTCAGTTTCGATCCGAATCTAGTGTGTATACAGAGGTACGTGGAAGGCAAGGGTGTTTGAAGATTGTGTTGGTGTATGTACCTGGGTTGCGGAGAAGCTTGCGACGAAGAACAGTGAAGTGGTGTCACCAGTGTTTTAGCAGTTTTTTAGCTAACCTCCAACGCGCCTTTTCAAGGACACCCAGATCTGTCAGAAACAGAGATACTTCTCCAATATTGCCCCGCCCCTGTGTTTTATGTGTGTTTGTTTGTTTGTCTATATCCTTTGGCTACTGTTTAATCTTCCTTACAAAACCTTTGCTCCCCTCTTCTGTTCTTTTAGTATGTGATAGTATATAAGCATTCCTACCCTTTTCTACTCTTACACCCCACTTTGTCTCTCTCTCTCTCTCTCTCTCTCTCTCTCTCTCTCTATATATATATATATATATATATATATATATATATATATATATATATATGGATTGTAGGGGATGTGCAGTTTTTTATTTTCTTTATACTGATTGTATGGCATTGTAGGGTTTTGGTTTTCATTATAGGGGTTTGGTTTCTATTTAACTCCCTTATTGTAGATCCTACTCTTACACCTCTGTTAGTATGTGTTGGTACTGGTGAGTAAGTGTAGGTGTTGGTTAGTAGATGTGGGTGCTGGTCTGTAGAAAACCCAAAATACCATTATTATTATTATTATTATTATTATTGGAATAAAAAAATATATATTTTCATTGTGGTACTAACAACTAATTTTTAAAAAATGGGAATTTTACAGGTAAATAGCATATATTATTTCTACCTTATCGGTGTTAGTTTGTATATTTGAAAAAAATATCCCTTATTATTTTATTATAATGTCAAGTAGGTACAATAATAACAATAAAGATGACTTACTAGCTGTTTATCATGCGTTCTGTTGGTGTTAAACAGTCTGTCAGATCGCACCTGTTGCAAATTCGATTTTATTAATAATTTTACGACCTCTCTTAGCAAAGGATGAAACAATAGAGCAAGCTTTCTTTTTTTTTTTAGGATGAAAATCTGCAAATGAATGATAATAATTGGACATTTACAACGATTAGCAGGTTGTCATTTAAGCATTTGGTAAGCAGGTTTTATTGGTCAGCAAAATGTTGATGTCAGCAGACTGGTTGGCCTTTTAACACGAATCCTAAATATACTTAGATTATTTCAGTCGATGTAGTACAGGTCCATAAGGATTCTGAAACATTTATTAAAAATTTTAATTTTTTTATTCACAATCACGCTTTATTACAGGTATGTTTGACACCCACAAATACAACATACATGGAATGTATGTATGTATGTATGTATGTATGTATGTATGTATGTATGTATGTATGTATGTATGTATGTAGGGTTTAATGGCACGTCAGCACAATACTGGCCATATGTGTCAATATAACTTGTTGACGCAACAGCTAAGTATCTTTACTGAACCGAGTATCCATCGACGATGAGAGATCATATCATATGACTTGTTTTAACATCAATATCGAGACGTTAACTGCTTTACACATCAACATTGTGAGGTCTTATCATATGACTTGTTTACACACCAATGATGATAGAACTGCATAAAATATGTGTGTATTTCTATCATTTATAAATTAATTAGCTTAAATCTTAGAAAAATAATAACTGGATAATTTTTGCTATTAGGGCTATCTTTAACTAATCTTTTCAGCCGCAAGTTTTGCGCCTTTACTTCAAGTCTTCCTGAATCGTGTCTTACAACAGAGGCCAAAGATAATTACATACTTTTTTGTATCTGCTATATATTAGCTCCAAGATTTTGTCTTTCCTTTTCCTTGACGTTGTGGACATTCTGGAGCCCAAAGTCATTTCTCTTGACAGACATAGTAAATGCTACTGGAACAATAAGTACGCCAAAAACAGCTGGGAGGACAGTTTTGCTCTCACACTCCGCTTATGGATGTGCTATTCTGCGACGCAAAAAAACAAAGAACATTTGTGCTACTTTATTGAGTACATTTTCACTATGGAGTAAATCCACAGCGTCCTCTCATGCTATCGCCATTCTTGAGTATGGTTTCTCCAGCAGCAGCAGGTCGTGCACTATCAATCTTAGTGTTAGTATAATTTTTATTTGTCACTGCCAAAATTCCATGTCCCTCAGTAATTAACGTTATAATTGTGTGTGTGTGTGTGTGTGAGTATATATATATATATATATATATATATATATATATATATATATATATACCAAAAAAGTCGGTTTTTCTTTACTTTAAAGACACCCTAAATTTAATAATGTATTGATGGTAGGTAAGATTACCAGGCATTTTTTGGACAGGATTGACTGTAAACAAAACAACGTGCAATGGGTCACAGATTTCTCTTCAGGACCAGCATCAATGCTTCATTACTCGCTGCACTATCGCCAAAATACACACAGACAATCACATCATAATGCTCATAGTCTAACGAATAAACAATTTCCTTTAAATCAATACCAAGAATACCGAAATCTAACTCGTGTATCACCACCAAATGAGCCAAGAAAAAATACTCTAAAAAAAGACTGGGACTACATTGGGTACTGACCTGGAGGTAATGTTTGTGACCATACCGCATTAATTGCTTCATGGGTCTCGGATGAACCTTGGCCCGAATGTCAATACAGAGTGGCTTACCCTTTGAGACACCATACCTTCTCACACCTATCTAAACATACTTACTTAATTTGTCAATTAGCGGCAGTAACTGTCATGTGCGACTATTTCGTACAATTATTGAGTTTGAATTATAGTCGTGTGCGGTCATATACGACTTATCTATACATCGTTCTTTTGAATTTAAGTCGTTTATCAGCAGCTGCTGTCATGTACGACTAAAAATTTATACATTTTGTTCATACGTTCATTTGAATTAAAGCGGTATATCGGCAGCTACTGCCATGTACGATAGATTTAAATAGGCGCTTTTGCACACTTCTTGATTTGAGTATTGTGGTACAAAGATATTTTCGCTGCCTCCCAAGCAATCCGCGGTCGCAGGGAGCCCTGGCTGCCTACTGCATCTCCTGTCAGTCTCCTCCTGCCCTGCCAGTTATCACCTGGCTAGATTTGGTCACATCTATGCCTAGTTTCTTATTATTTGTGGGCGGTCCCTAACCTAGTGCCAAAGGTTTGATACTCACATATCCGATTCGAATGTTTGAATTTTCCTACCAAATAGATTTTGCACTTTGTTGCACTGAGCGTACGTGTTTGTTTTCAGAGAAAGGATACCAAAGAGACTGGTTTGAGGATACCAGAGAGACTGGCTTGAGGATACCAAATAGACTGGCTTGAGGATACCAAAGAGACTGGCTTGAGGAAGCAGATTGATTTTGGTGATCTTAATTTTTGTTTTGCGATGCTGTTTCAGGTTTTATTCAGCAGCATGCCAATCAGGGTGTTTTTTCAGGGCCACGCAGATTTAGCCTGAAGAGGGCTTTTGGAGGTCAGATTGAAACCCCAGTGTATATATGAAGAGAGAAATAGTATTTGTATGTGATGCTGTATGTGTGTGTTATATGGGGAAAAGGGTGATTTTTTTTTAAAAATAATGTTTTTTCTTCTTTTTTTTTTAAAACTGTTTTTTTTTTGTATGTATGCTATTTGTGTATCCTATGGATGTCTGTTAAGACTGCATGTATGCCATAGATGTATATATGTTGGTTTTTGTGCTAAGTGTATGACATATATATATATATATATATATATATATATATATGTACATGTGTATATATATATATATATATATATATATATATATATATCTATATAGATATATATATATATATATATATATATATATATATATATATATATATATATATATATATATATATATATATATATATATATGTACATGTGTATATATATATATGTGTGTGTGTGTGTGTGTGTGTGCTATATATGTGTATGTTTTATATCCTGGTGGGGCCCTTTATAATTGGGAAAGGGGCAAATTTGTTTTCATCGTATTAGTCATTAGAAGGACCTTTTTATTCTTCCATCTTTTCCCTTTGCTTCTTCCCGGCGTTTTCTTCTTTCCCTGTGTCTTTCTTTCTGCCCCTTCTTCGTCTTTTCCCTCTTCGTTGATGTTGTCTCTAGCTGATCCTCCTTTGCTATCTTCTTTTCTGTTTCTTCCTTTGCTCTCATTTCCTTTTTCTGCCTTTTCTTTCTGCCTGTTCCTCCCATCCTGCGTCTTGGTCTTCTTTTCTTTGATCAGGGCGAGTTTTTGTCTACCTGTTTGGTGTTATTTTTTATTGTTTTTCCACACTGTGGTGTGCTTATTTGGCTACTAGCAGCTCCATTCACTTTTCCCTCATGCATTAAGTTTAGTATTTATAGGAATTATTATATTGCTAGGTTCTATGTTTTGAGGGGACTTTGCTGTCTCTATTTGGGAGTGGACATTTCTTTAGCCTGTGATGGTGGAGACTGGCCGGGATCTTTCGGACCATATCCCTGAGTGGGATTGATATAACCAATCCCCTCTCCCAGTGGCTATACTTTCTCTTCTCCCTTCCCAGACAAAGTCTTTCTATACGTGGTGTCTTTTTATGTTTGTCCCTCCTATATTATTATTATTATTATTATTATTATTATTATTGTTGTTATTATTATTATTGTTCTGTGATCTAGGATTTGAGCGGGCTTTGCTGCCTCTATTTGGGAATGAAAATTTCTTTAGCCTGTAAAGGTGGAGATTGGCCCGAACCATATCCCATAGTGGGATTGCTATATCCAATTTCCTCCCCCAGTGGCTATACTTTTTCCTCTCCCGTTCCAGCCATTCAAAGTTCCATCCTTATTGTTATTTTATATTTTTCCTCTTTTTCCCATTTTTGCTATAAATGCCAGGAGTTTTTGTTTTTTGCCTTGAGATATTCCGGATATGTGCTTGGTGAACCAGTGTTGTTTTGTTGTTCTTTAAATACTTTCCTTTCTTCATCATACTCAGGACGTATATCGAGCACATATTCTAGTGTTTCCAGTGTCGAGTAGTGTGGGCAATGGTCTCACTTGACAGTTCTTTAGGTGAATTTTTATCCGACTAAAACATTTCAGTAAAATTAGAATAATTCTACATTAAAGATGCAAATAAAAACTAACCAATGATTTTTTGTGGAAATCGTGCTTGTCAGATTTTAATCCAGGTTTTCAGGGTAATCCCTGGTACAGCTTTTACACTGAACCCCAACCCCTCTTTCTAACGTTCATATTTGACAGTAGTCGTCTGTAGTTTGATTTTGCAGCCCATGTTGCACATTAAATCTCCTATGCTAGTCTAACTGTGACTTACAGTCACCAAAGAAGCCAACCCATTTTCAAGCCTAACTCAAAGTAAATGCAAACCAAATTGCATATTTAGTTTCTGTGTGAATTTATAAACACAAGACTCATGCTTTCCAGGCGCATACCTTCTACCTTAAAAATTAGGGAGGGTGGGTCAAAATATGAAACTATTCAGAGACCTTAAGAATTTTCATAAAAGTGTGACAAGTGGAAAAAGGCTCGGTTCCAACACTCGGGGCACTTTTGAATAAAATGCTGTCGTAAATAGTTAAAAATTCTAAATGGTTTGTTTGTTAGAATATGTTGCATTCCCCAATGATCCATAAGTTATCATATGGAGCAACAGCTATGAGACTCCACCGCATTTCATCTTTATCCTTCCCACTTAAACCTAAAATTACATTTCTCACATACCAGTTTCATCAAATTTACTAGTTTATAAACCCTGCAATGTTAGTGTCTGGTGCTATTACTAACATACTGCAAGACAAGTGTCAAAATCTTTGAGCAATCTCAAAATGTAGTGAATCAAATATGTAAAAGGAATTTAGTTATTTGAAAGTAATTGTGCAAAATGTGCATGCTGGAGTGTATGAACAATACACACGAGGCACAGCATACATTCACTGATCAGAAATCATTCATTCCATTCATGAACACAACTTACAAAGTTGTGATTGCCTAATAAAGCAAATGGATCACGGTAGTTAAGCCTCTTTAGACTTAGGTTCATGGATGTGTTTGCAAATTTGGATAAGATTGAATCACGCCCAGATTGGTACAAACCAGGGAAAATAATACCTAAGTAGACTTGAGCATTATGGGAAAAAACTTGATTCGGTTTAATCGGACACTCGCAACTCCGTTTAATAACGTGCACATTGGCCATAGAATACTAGTGTCAAAAACCGGTATATATTTCCTAGAGCTAGCCTTATTCAGGCAACCGTTTAGTATCCATATAGAAATCTACCCTAGCTTTTATTCATGGCCGTCGTAAGGGGCGGGCGGTTCGGGCAACCGCCTGTGGCGCCAAGCCTAAGGGGTTGCCGTTTCCCGAAGTTTGCGGTACTTTTCCGACTGGGGGGAACCAAAGGCGATGCTCGCCCGGGGCGCCGTTTCGTTCAGCGCAGACTAGAGACAGCCCTGCTTTTATTCTCTCTCCTCCTCCATTTCTCTATTTACTTCTTTCGTCGACAGATTGCCTTGGTATGGATTAAATATCCCAATCACCTGATTAAATCCCACGAGTGCTCGCATTCTGCTAGCTAAATATGCTCAATTTCTGATTGGCTAAGGCAGGACCAACGGTGTAAAATGATAACAGTGAATCCCAGTAATCTGACAGGCTAACAGTAAGGAACAGTTTCAGTCCCTATCTGAGAATCAGATAAAGGTAACTTAAAGGAAACTTAACTTCAGACTATATCTATGTAACCAATATCATTACAGGAATATTAATCTAGCAAATATTGTCAAAATCTCAATAATGAAAAAAAAAAAATAAAAAAATAAAAAAATAAAAAAATTGAAAGTTCTTGCCCGATTATACTTCACTCCTGGAAGAAAAATCCACAGAATCGCTCAAATGATGAAAATGTACAAGTGAATTTGGTATTTGCGAGGCCTCAAGAAAGAGCGTGCTTCTCAACACGAACAGAAGTAGTAACTGATGAATTGACGTGATTTTACGCCAATCCCTCTCACTAAGGGCAGACCACTTACATCTGACTTCCAGCTGAGAGGGCTGGATTTGCGAGGTAGTGGATGTATTCCCAATGTAATGTGATAGAGAAAGTATTATTGAAGGAACATATTTTACTCCAAAAATTGCTTTTCCTGGTGGAACTAGACCACAATGCTAAAATCTGAGTATTCCATCACGGAACAGACTATCTAGCCAGTACTGACAAGGTACGATGGCCCACCTGAACCATTCCTAGACATGACATCACTTCATACAGATCATGGCACTGGTTATGGTGATCATTCCCTCGATAGCCGGTACCGGACTTACATACTAGAAATAAGATGGAACAGCCTCAACCTACGCCGTCTGCCACTGGAATCGGGTACGGTGATCTGTCTTCCCAATAATCCCAGTCCCTGTCCCAAAACAACGATTGCATCTGACACTTGGTCAGGCTTTCTCCAGCACTGGCTGTCGTGGACGCTACAACTAGCACCAGATTTGGTGAACCTTTCTCCACCAACAGACCGGCACCAGGGAGGTCCATCACCCTGTCGCAACCTGGTACCGGTTACGGAGACTCCTTTTTTCTGGACATTCGGTGTGCGCTTGGGCGCTTTGGCCGTTTTTTTTTTCTGTGTTTTTTTGTGACACATTAAAGTGAATGAATGTCAGGAGATCGCCGTGTCCCAGTATGGACTGACTGTCAGTTTTGTTTACTGTCCCCGATACTCCACTTTGCCAGTTTAGTTGTCGCTACCTTTGCTTAAGGTTTCCTTGACACCCCACTCATACAAGATAGAAATACACAGTCAAAAACACCGTGTTCTTTCTTCGATCCGAGATTGTCCATGGAAGACTCAGCCTTCCATGCATCAACTGAAATAGTCTACTGTTCTCTATCTCTTCCTGTTCCGTCAACGGGTTCATGGCGTCTTATGGAATTCTTGCATCCATCGATCTCTTAAAAAAGGACATTCTCAAAATAGTTCCTATGCAGTCTGGTTGAGTTGCTGATTTGTTGCACTGTTTTGAAAGATAAATTCAAGATCAAAACATCAGCAGGTACTTCGTTCCCACACGATGACTGCTATCAACTTTAATCCGGATTTTGCACGACACACAGGCCGCTCTTTGTTACTGAAGTCAACTCTTTGGACAATGACATCAAAGGCCTGGGAATGTTGAGACATTCCTCTTTGTTTATGGACCATAAAACCCTTTTCGACATGCAATGACCAGTTTGCAACATTGTAGCGGTTGGTTCCATGCTCGACTTGGTCAAAATAGCTTTATTTCAACAATCTTAACATAGTCTAGACCCAATCCACTTCTGAGAGTCTCACGTACGGCTCGAATACTCAGTAGGGCAGCTCAACACTCACGCTTCGTTTCATAGCTATATTTGCTAAGCTCTTGCTTGCTGAAACATATTAATTCCTATCAACGTCAGCGAAGCTAAAATGCCATCTGTAGATCGCACCCTCTATCTTCCATTCGCTTATTTCATGGCCAGACAGAAAAGGCTGGAAAACAGGCCGTCAAGCGAAAAACCTCGTGCTTGTTCGGGGACCCAAAATATAAAATGGTGAGAAAACATTCGGTTTTGACCAGCTTCTCTTTCCTGAAATATTCCTGTAAAAAATTATGTCGGCACGTGATGCCCTTTTTCAAATAATCCGTTAAGAACCAGTCTTCTCCCTTAACCACTGAATGAAAGACGTGCTGCCCTGACTACCACTAGAATATACGTTCTCCTCACGATAAGAGTGGTCGATTTATGTCATAGCAGAAGCTAACCAGGATTTTACTCCAGTCGTAGCTCTCTCAACCAACACCATCAGGCAGCCAAGTTCAGCATGGGTACCCGTAAAATAGCAGTTTGGGATTGAGACTTTATAGGTCAAAAGTTCAGGGTGAGCATCCTTTTGTATCAAGACATGAAATCCTATGTTATTCAGTCCCAGCTTTTCAGTCGTCTGGGGATGAGGTTCATAACCCCCTTGTTTTGCAGTTTGTCTATTCTTGGAAAGTCTCTTGTGGAAAAAGATTTGGATTATATGAGGTACCATCTCAGCAAATGGGTGGATCTTTCCGGTTCACGGCAGATTTCTTGCTGCAGGATTAACTGCCCGACCTTACCATCTGCACTGGCCGCAGTGCCTACCTTGTGCGTTGCTTCCAACTAAGAGGAGTTTAGCCTCTTTAGGAGCACTCCTTACACATCAATCTCATGGAGATAATGTCCATAGTGAATACCTTTCAGTTGTGGCAGGAGATGCTGTTTGGTAAGGGCTTTTTCATTCTTTTTATCGACTCCACCGTCGTCAATTACATCAAAAGGGAAACTAAGTCCTGTGACCTTTGCCTTTTGGATCTTCTCAGATGGTATCATCATCGACCCCCCCCCCCCCAAGTCAGCCATATTCCATGCAGGCTCAAAGTCCGAGCGAATTCACTGTCTTAAAATAGTAACCTGACTCGCAATGGATGGTCCATTTATTCCTTGATCTTTTGTTCAATCTGCACCCACTGGAGTCTACCTCTCATAGATCAATTTGCGATGAGGTGGAACACAAGGCTTTCAATTTTTGTCTCTTCATTTCCAGATCCGTAAGTCTGTGTAGTTGACATCTTTCCCTGAATTGGAATGGTCTCGGTGCACACACCTTTCCTCCAAGCCCTCTGATCTCCAAAGTCTGGTAATAAGCAATGGAATCGGTGTGCCCTCTAATTCCGATTGCTTTCCTCAAGTAGGAAAAATCAAAGATCAATGACATAGTGAACTTAGCAGCAGAGATTTCCAGGAAGATCCTGCCTTTTATCCACCTGCCCAAAGGATCACCCATGCGTTTTCCATCTGAAGCCAGCGATCTTGAGCCTGCACACATTGCTCATGTCAAGCAAGTCCCCAGAAGTAACGCTTTTCATAAAAAGTGGTGGACAGAACTGTTTGGGTAAGGCCCACCATTCTCCCAGTGAAACATACATCTCACATTAAGCCTCAGTACCACAGGTAACTAATTTCCTTCTATGGCCCTTCAAGAAGAAACCAGCCCCCGTCACCATCAAGGACTACCATTCGAAGATTTCAGACTGGTTCTGAGATAACGGTATGGAGGATATAGGGTTTTTTTTTTTGCTTATGACCAGCTTTACTTTCACTGTCAAGAACTGGCTCCCTGACTCTAGCTCATTGGTAATCTGTCCTTTGTTTTGAAACCGCCATCATCTTTGGACTCTTCATCTTAAGGACATCTACAAAACCCCATCACAGCTCTTTGATACAGTGGATTATCTGCTCAACCTACAAGGAGCTAAGACAAGACCAGATTAAGTTGTGATGCACATCAGCTCATGAGGTCAGGGTGGTCACCACTAGCACAGCATTTGAGCGCAACTGTTTCATACCTAACGTGATCCAATCAGGGCCGTCGCATAACGGCAGGCGATATGGGAGACTGTCCGAAGCCCCAAGCCAGTGGAGAGAGCCATTTCGTGGAGTTTGCTGTATTTTTTCGGAGAGGTTGGGCACCTAAGGCGACGCTTGCCAGAGGCACCGTTTCGACCTGTGCAATCCTGCGACGGTCCAACATGCAAGTCTTGGGACAGAGGTCAAAGATGACATTTTTACTTTAGAGACCTTTCATCCCAAAGGGTTCAGTTTGACCTAGTGGGACCTACATCAGCAGCAAAACAGACAACCATTTCGTCCAGCGCAATCCTGCGAGGGCCCAACATCCAAGTCTAGGGTCAGAGGTCAAAGATGACATTTTCTAGCTTTTACTTTAGAGACCTTTCATCCCAAAGGGTTCAGTTTGACCTGGTGGGACCTACATGTACATCAGCAGCAAAACAGACAACCTCTCTAGGTCATTCGGCAGCTTCACAATGATGCCAGTAATGTACTCTTAGCATCATATAGGTTACGTCCCTTTCTATGAAGGAGTTACTTTCCCACAATAGACATTTTTATATGAATGGATAATCAAAATGTATGGACTCTATATTCATTTTTAGCTGACAATACATAAAAAAACATCTTCAGTTTTATATTAATAAACTATTTTAGTTGAATTCATATGAAAACTACTTTTTTACAATCAGTGCTCATTCACCTATATACTGTATAATCAAATACCTATCACAGGGAGGCAAGCCATTGCAAAAAATGGAGGTAACTTACACAATACACTAATATCGATTATACTTCCACTGGATATGCATGAGAGAAAATTGTTTCCATGCATAAACCTTAACCCTTGTCTCACATGACTTGATGCTGCTTCAGATATCTTGGGAGACTGGAGACAGGACAAACTCCAAGGAAAGGGGATGTAACTATCATCTCCTCTTACTTATCATTTTAATGTATTATGATCAGTTATCATATCTGAAAAGCTGAAGAAGAAACCAATTTTTACGGTAAAAGATGTTTCTTCAGAAATACTTACCCAATCATAATACAAGCATACAAACCAAGCCCTCCCCATGGTTACATCCCTGAAGGAGTTTGCAAAACCACTCCAGTCAGGGCTGTCATAAAAGACGGGCGATACGGGCAACCACCCAGGGTGCCAGGCCCGAGGTGTGTGTGTGTGTGTGGGGGGGCATTTAGCGAAGTTTGCAGTATTTTTCCGATAGTGGGGCGCAACAGAAGCGACGCTTGCCCAGGGCACCGTTTCGTCCAAACTTGCGACAGCCCCGACTCCAGTAGTAACTGAGGATTAATGGGATTTGGGCACAAATCTAAGGGGAGACCAGACTTGTCTGAATTCCTACCTGGCAAGTAGATGATGTTTTGGAACTTATGTTGCTAAAACGACCCAAAAGATGTGGCTAATATTTTCTTAAGCTTGGGAGAGCTGGGTTTTCGAAGTAGTGGATGTACTCCTAACATATTACACGTATGATCAGGTAAGTATTATCGAAGCAACATATTTTACTGTAACCACTAGCTTCTCCCATAATAAGCCTCGAGGGCAAGCTTTGTAAATTATGCTAAAGGTGGGGATTAAGCTTAAATAGAAACTCGCCAAAATTCTGTAAAAAGGGGTGGGGTCTTGTCATCAAGTAAGGGCTTATCTAAAGAGAATTACTTGATATATAAATCACTCTCTATTACCAAGATGTCAGTATGATACTGTAAGAAAATCAAATATTCTGGATGAGCAATAACACCCCAGCATCTGCTTGTGCCAAAGATCAAACCTTAGATGGTGGGACTAAAAAGCACTATATATCAAGGTCCCTACTGAATATTCAATTGATAATACAAAATCAAAAAAAAAATTCTTTCAGTACAACATTTATGAAAAAAAAAACAATTTAATATGATAAGCTTCTTTGTGCTCACAGATATTGGCACATTGTGCTATTTAATGAATGTCCACAATTTGTAATGTCTGAGTCCGAGATTACATTTATTGTTTAACTATTCAAATTTTGTTTTTCAGTGACATTTCTACCAGTATGCAAAGTTGCTATGTTTTATGTCACAGTGTTACATTATATTTTATGACAGGACTTTGTGACATTAATTACAAGGAATATTTGGGATGGTGTCGAAAAAGTGAATCATAAAAAATAAAGGTATAGAGAATATTGATGACTTGCTATACATGGTTGTTGTTGTGTTTTTTTACTATTGTAAACATACTGCTCTAAATAATCCTTATAATATTTTTATAATTTTCTTTTCTTTATGTATCATAAAGATTTTATATCAACATATGAAGAAGTATTTGAGAAATCAGTGGGATTTCCTTTGACAGGCATATTCTACTATGGTTTCAACTATTACCATCAGTAGAACAATATTCAGAAAGATAGCAAATATAAGGTCTAATCACTTACCTAAATCTGAGTTTCCTCCTTCGAGATATAAAATTGGCATGAAATGCCAGTGGATCTCTACCTAGTTTCTACTTTTGGAAGGACCATAAAATTTGCTACTATATTTAGTAATACAAACCATATTTGGTAAAACAGAACTGTCACTATGCCATAAGCATGGAGGGATTGACATACCTTCAAACCACAAATGAAAGACTTAAATGAGCAGATTGTATTAGTACCTAAATGGACAGATGGTATGGCCACTGAAATATACATAATTTTCTTGATTCTGCTGTAGTTGATAATAAGCAGGCCTGCCTAGAAGGGGGGGGGGAGGGGCAATTGCCATGGGGCCCAGAAATTTTTAGGGGCCCGCCGTCAACTCAGTTATAAAAAATAAATGAATCTTTGCAGTAAATATTAAAATTTGTTCCTTGCAAGAGTCTAAGCTATGGTAGATGCTACAGGTTTTATATGCAAAACTGTACACAGGTTTTTATATACCAAAAATAACTAGTTTTGGAGCCATGACTGTTCTGCCCAGGGGTCCAGAATTTATGTTGGTGGGCCTGATTATAAGGTGTTTACTAATTGTCTTGACGGAGACCACTGTAATGGCATGAGTTCTTCAAAGCCGGACTACAATCCATATTCTTATGAAAAACACTGAATTATTTTATCGTCAACAATAAAAGTAGTCATTCTATTAACAAACCTTAAATAAATTTTTGTTGTCAAAGAGTCCAAGAATATTAGAAACAGCGTACATTTGGATGACTCTGTATGAAATAGAATACAAATAAAGAGCCTCTGGCCTCCGTTATGGAAATTTTGACCTCTGTTATGGAACCTTAAATTATCATAAAACTCAAATTAAAACTCAAAACCTCTAAGTGATATATAATATTTGTTTTTCTAGATCAGTGATATTTGGCAGCTCAGGTGAGAGACTCCAGAAACTCCTGAAAGTTCTATGCTTCTGAATTAATTGCAGTTAAATTTACAGACTGTCAAAGTAGTGGAACTTTGAGCTCAACATTTTTGCTCAAATAGTTTTCAGAAAATGGGTCTTTCAGGATGCCTGAAACAATGGACACTTGTCTTTTAAGGACAATATTGTCATTTGGCTGATGTTTAGAGAATGATTTCACTGTAACTTTTACTGTAATGTTTCAAAACATTTTTCACTTGCATTTTAAGAATTCTCACAGTTTCTATAAACTTGTGTAGGCTTCATCAAAACTGCCCTTTATTTAAAGATAAAACAAGAATGAAGAGAGTTGAATCATTTGAAGTTGATAACATGAACAACATTCACACAAGCAAAAATATGTATTGTGTCCATCCCACCCATCTATCCCTTCCATACATATGTCCATCCCACCATCCATCCCTCCCATACATATGTCCATCCCACCCATCTATCCCTTCCATACATATGTCCATCCCACCATCCATCCCTCCCATACATATGTCCATGACAAATTTAGTTTCTGTGCAATAACTTTTGAGTGACATAATTGATTGTAACTGAATTTGGCATAAGGCTTCATACTAAGATGAGTTACCATATATACTCGCAATCTGCACTGACTCAGATCTGCCATTACATATTGCATCAGCAAATCTGGGTCTATGCAGTTTGTTAGGAGTAATCAGTAGATTACAACATAGACCCTGATCTGCCGGCATGTTATGTAATGGCAGATTAGGGTCTATGTTTTTTGCAGTTTGACTTGACTTATAAGTGAGTATTATAGTAGTTTGGTTTTCAGCATTTATTAACACAATTTGGCAGAGTTATAGCCCTTGTTTTACTCAGAATTTTGCCCTTGCATATTTAAGCAAGATTTCCTAAATAACATCATATTGACAGGGAAGTCTATTTTGTATAATTCCTAAATAACATCATAGTGGCAGGGAAGTCCATTTTGTATAAGATTACTAAATAACATCATCGTGACAGGGAAGTCCATTTTGTATGATTCCTAAATAACATCATATTGGCAGGGAAGTCCATTTTGTATAATTCCTAAATAACATCATAGTGGCAGGGAAGTCCATTTTGTATAATTCCTAAATAACATCATAGTGGCAGGGAAGTCCATTTTGTATGATTCCTAAATAACATCATATTGGCAGGGAAGTCCATTTTGTATGATTCCTAAATAACATCATATTGGCAGGAAAGTCCATTTTGTATGATTCCTAAATAACATCATATTGGCAGGGAAGTCCATTTTGTATGATTCCTAAATAACATCATATTGGCAGGGAAGTCCATTTTGTATGATTCCTAAATAACATCATAGTGGCAGGGAAGTCCATTTTGTATGATTCCTAAATAACATCATATTGGCAGGGAAGTCCATTTTATATGATTCCTAAATAACATCATAGTGGCAGGGAAGTCCATTTTGTATAATTCCTAAATAACATCATATTGGCAGGGAAGTCCATTTTGTATAATTCCTAAATAACATCATATTGGCAGGGAAGTCCATTTTGTATAATTCCTAAATAACATCATATTGGCAGGGAAGTCCATTTTGTATAATTCCTAAATAACATCATATCGGCAGGGAAGTCCATTTTGTATAATTCCTAAATAACATCATATTGGCAGGGAAGTCCATTTTGTATAATTCCTAAATAACATCATATTGGCAGGGAAGTTCATTTTGTATAATTCCTAAATAACATCATATTGGCAGGGAAGTCCATTTTGTATGACATATCTACTTAATTCCTATTTGTATTAACTTAAACTAAATTTTCATGAAACAAAATGGAAATTTCATGTACATCTCAGTTTTATTGTTACAGCACAAATTTAATCTTTAACATCAAAATATCAGATGAAGCTTAGTGTCAATACATGTACTACATTTAAAGTTTTTTTTTATATTTAAAATTAAGATTAACTGAGTTGTATCTCTGTCCCTTCGAGAGTAGGATAAACAGACTTCTGAGTATACTCCTGATTGGTCAGTTACATGTCTCATTAATAAGTTACATGTCTGATTTTAACAAGCAAAATAGGAAAAGAGTGTAACTTTCTCCTTTATATTCTTTTTGCTGTTTCTGTTTTACTGTCAGAAGTTTGGCAAATTTTTATCATTGAGTTCTGAACCTGCTCTCTCAATAGGATGCAATAGACCAAAAACAAAAACATAAACACCGTTCATTTATATCATAAACATATGGCTCCCTGTATAGTGTTATAGTGAGAGAACATTGTATATATGTGACAGTGTTATTTTATCTTGTGTTACATATACATATATATAATATATAACCTGCTCTCCCTATAGGGATGCAATAGACCTGATCCAAAAGAAAAACATAAAGTGTTCATTTATATTTCATGTATATCTTAGTTTTATTTTTTCAGCACAAACCTAATCTTTAACATTAAAATATCAGATGAAGCTTAGTGTCAATACATGTACAACATTTAAAGTTGGGGTTTGGTTATAAAATAAACATTTTAACTGAGCTGTATAACTGACCCTCTGAAAGTAGGATAAACAGACTTCTAAGTATGGTCCTGAATGGTCAGTTACATGTTTGATTGTTCTGATAGACATATTTATCATCACAATTTTACAGGTGGAATTGGGTGGTTTCAAAACCCTGACTGTAATTTTAAATTACTTCCAATACATTAGTCCTTTGTATGATTCCCTATAACAGCAATCAATCTGCATGAAAACAAGCAAAATAGGAAATTAGTGTAACATTCTCCTTTGTATTACTTCTTTTCACTGTTTCTGTTTTACTGTGAGAAGTTTGGCAAATTTTAACATTGAGTTCTGAACCTGCTCTCCAAATAGGATGCAATAGACCTGATCCAAAACAAAAATATAAACACTGTTCATTTACATCATAAATATATGGCTCCCTGTATAGTGCTGTAGTGAGAGAACATTGTATATACGTGACAGTGTTATTTTATCTTGTGTTACTTATATATATGTATTTTTAAATTCCAGTTCTGTCATGTTTTCAGTATTATTTATTCTTTTCTCATTCCACGCCATATGGTAATTTTTATATGTGGTGTGACACCTGCACAGCTTGAACTGGCCAGTGCAATCTAGCTATACCTCCATCATTAATAATCTATTTTACACAGAGGCAGCATGTTGTACATATAGTAGCAATAGGAATTAACTGCAAATGGCTCAGTGAGGGAGAAATTCATTCTTGTGATAATTGAAAGAAACATAGCTAAGTAGCTTGTATGTTACATGTGTGAATTATATGCAAATTATGTCTATGCAAGTGTAACTACATTTTTTTGAGACAAATATTACAAAAACCACAAAGCGTACATAATCTATACATCTGAAAGCATTAATAAGCCTGTACTAAACTAACATCTTTTAAAGACTGATGCTTTTTAATGTTTAAATACACACAAAAGATTGTTTATCATCTTAGAGAACAAACAAAGTTTACACCAGATTATTATATTTTGCCTCATTTTCCATCGAGCAAATTAAAAATGACAAAACAAAAGAATCCTTTCTTAAAAAAGTTACCATTCACTTGTTGAAAAATACATAAGATGTACCATTATTTGAGATGAGTAACGTCATGATATGGTAAAGTGAATTTCAACAAACAGCATCTATACCAGTAACTTGCAAGCTACATTGTATCTTTAGAAATTTTCTGTATAATACAGTACTCTCAAGGCATGGAATTGCCACATGATATACAAATTCGTCAAATGATACTGAAATAAATTAAGTGAAAATAAAATAATATTAAACAAATTAATTAATAAAATTAATGTTCCAAATTTTGAAAAAGGCTTTAACTAAAGCTTTACACTGAGTTAATTCCCTTCCTGTGCAATAGGGTCAAAAGTAGCAAAAAGATGTAAAATATTTAAAAACTATTAACAAAGTTTTTTTTCATTCAATAATTGCTCTGTAATGACTTTGAAGGACTTCCCAGCTTATTTGTTGTGGTGTTTATATGTCCAAGTAGTTAACTTAAAAATAACTCCTATCCCTACATACAGACCTATCAACTCTCACTCGGGTAATTCCCATCCTTATATATAGACCAATCAACTCTCATTTGGGTAATTCCCATCCCTATATATAGACCTATCAACTCTCACTTAGGTACTTCCCATCCCTATATATAGGCCTATCAACTCTAACTTCAGTAATTCCCATATCTACATATAGACCAATCAGCTCTTACTTGGGTAACAAAATGTTCACCGTACTTTTAGTAGACAAAACAGTTGTTTTTTTCCCTTGTCTTGCAATTCTACTGACTGAACTAAATCAATATATAGAGGATATTTGCTTGAAATGAGTGAATAACAGATATCTTTCATTGAGTGAGTGAAAATACGAGATGAAATATATCCATTATTCACTCAGAGCAAGCAAATTTTCGTTTTATTTTGTGCTCAAATGTATTGGCTAGCAATATGTATAACTTATTGAAGTAGCAGATTTCTTACTGTATCCAATGCAATAATGTCAGCGGTTTACCATTTATATTCTGCTGTGTTCTCTGTATATTCACACAGAAAATATCAATAGTAACATAATTCTCCTTCCCAATTAAAGGTAAAACAGCACATGAAAAAAATGAAGAAATAAAGTACATGTGCATTGTGGGATTTGAACTTGGTTCATCTTCATGCGAAGTGGCCATACTTTCCATTAGACCAAGCGAGCATCTAAAATTAGCTAAAATTTCTCGGTCATAATATTATCAATGTCTATTGATGGGATAGTGAAAAAATATTCCTGGTATTCCACTTCAGAGAATTATCAAAATTATTTCTCTTGGAATATCCAGTATTTCATCGACATACATAAAATAATGGAATTCTTTTTGGAATACTTTTAGCATTCAGCACTTTGTCTCTTTACTGCATTCATTTAAAAAGATTGAAATCTCAGTTGAACTAGCTGTAAGAGAAATTCTAGAAAATTTGGAATACTTTTCTGATCATTTCATATTGTAACTTTGGCACCCATCATACAGACCTAAACATCAGCTGTACTGTTGACTCCAATTCCACAAATGGGAGTGCCAATGACAGTACATGTATCAGATTCCAAATAAAAGCACACACACCTATATAGACTACTAAAGAGAGAGGAAAGCATTATTCTTGAATCCCACACTGAATGTCTGGATACACGATTATATGAAAGAAATTTATATAGATTAATTTCACTAACATGATCAAACAGGTTAGCAAGTTTTTCTTTTTTGTTACAAGATACAAAATACAAGAAATTTAAAATCAGTAGTCTCCACAACATTTAAACACTAGCTTTGGAAAGCTATTTGAACACAACACAAATACTTCATATTTCAGCAGTGCGGTACACAGATAGTACATATTTACAAGGAAGCAATACATATTGGAAACATTACAATGCCAACAGTAACTGCCGATTAAAAGACAAGACAACAGTACATGTATATCACATGAAAATGTAAAAAACTTTTTTAAAAATGTATGAACATATATAAACCATTACAAAAAGGCATACATTTGAAAATTAAGATAAGAAATATAACAATTTTATTGTTAAAAGCATTCACAAAAGCCATATTTATTAATTAAGATATCAAAAATGAGGGTGCTGTTAAAGCTTAAAAAAAATGATATTTTTTTTAAATGTAAGAAAGTAAGTAATCAAAATAAGCATAATGGGACCAAGATTTAAAGCAGAGAAACTCAGTGAAAATTGAAAATCCAAGCAGAAATCAAAAACATGCTGTGGGTAAGCACACCTATTACCTAGATCTTATGCACCAGTACCCCAACCCACATGGCCATGCATTCAGCCCCAAAAAAGGATGGAACATGGTTGAAGGTAAGGGCTTCATGTGAACAAGAATTACCTAGGCAATTGGATTTAGCACTGAGCTATACACCCCCCCCCCATATATATATATATATATATATATATATATATATATATATATATATATATATATATATATATATATATATATGTAATTAAAGTTGAAATCAAGGTTAAAGTCATCACAAGCCTGGCTTGTAAGGTGTGGCTTACTGTTTTGTTTTTGATTCTCAAAGAGAATGAGATTACATGACTTCCCTTGGCAGAGGCACCAGTTTAATGAGTTGCTTGTTTAGTATGTCTGTATATATGCCTGTTAGTATGTCAACTTGTGAATGCAAATTCAGACGCATATTGAAACCACTGAGGGGAAAGATTCAGGAAAAAAGTATATTGGATTATTTTTTTAAATAAAAGCCCAAAATACAATATATAAATTTAAATTAATTTCTGAGTAATGGCATTGAATATGTATAATTCCATAAAATTATGCACAATACATGTGATAATATAAAAGCAACAAATGTTTCAAGCACTTTAGGATGGCAAGACTAGCAACTGTTAAACTCAAACTCAAACTTGCTTCAAAATTCTTCAGAATTTCAAATGTGGTCAAGTTTTAGCAATAATTCTCAGCAAATAAATTAAAACACATAGACATTGTTTTCACAAGAAATATGTTCTTACTGAAGCAAAATCAATATTGCAAAACCAGAGGAATGTTGAATAATTTGCTCTCATAAATGTGCCTCTTGCTTATCCTTCACCCCACCCCTATTCCCATGACTGAGATGAGTATATAGTCAATAACGGAGAATAACTCTTGTGAAAATAGTACATGTAGAATGATTGACCACCTTGCACATCTTCTGATAATGACCATAATATATAAATTTTTTACATCAATCCACTAAAAAGTGCAAGGAGTTGCATTCAGAAAATCATGTCATACACTGCATCCAGCTGTAAGACAAAAAGTTCAATAACTCATATGAAATCAAGGAGCACAAAGATTTTTTAATATAAGCATCTTTAAATGATGACCATAATATGTAATAAGATTCACAGCAATCCATAAAAGAAACTGCAAGACAAATTGTGTGAAATTATGGGAGCATTTGTTGATATATGCATCTTCAAGTGATGACCATACTATTTACCAACTTTCATGGCAATCCATCAAATACTGCTGGACTACTCGTAGTTGTGATACACTGCATTAAGCTAACTTTAACAAGTATTGTGGGAGCTAAATGGTTTGTTGATATGCACATCTTCAGGTGATGACCATAATATTTACCAAGTTTCAATGTAGTCCATACAAAATTGCAGGAATAGTTGTGCTAACAACATTGTGTCATACACTGCATCAAGTTACAGAAGGGCAATAACTCTAACAAAAAGAAAACTGGGCAATAGCTCTAATAAAAATTGTGGGGGTGAAGTGATTTTTTAATATGCACATCCTCAGGTGATGACTATTATATTTACCAAGTTGCATAGTAATTAATAAAAAATTGCAGAACTAGATGCGGTAACGAGATAATGTCATACACATCAATAAGCTACAAGACAAAAAGGGCAATAACTATAACAAACATGGTGGATGAGAAGTGATTTGTCAACATCTACATCTTCAGGTGATAACCATAATATTTACCAACTTTCATGGCAATTCATCAAAAAGTGCTAACGGTATTGTGCTGGACAGAAGGATCGATGGGATGGACAGACACAAGGTACAATTTCTTGCAAATGAATAACTATAATTCTGTAAAGAAATTGTGATTCATAAATAATTCAAATATTTCCTCATTTAGTATCTCATGAATTTCCTCATTGGTTTGACAAACTCATATCCACAATTATTTTATCTATCTAGACAGTTACTTGTCATATTTCTATTTTATATTATTTCTTCAGTTTAAATTACAAATTTATCATTTCAATCCACAAGGTGTATTATTTTGTTAATTTTTAAAACTTGTTCTATTGAAGTATATGCATCTAATATTCCGATTTTATTTATCTTTGTTTTAATTTTGTCTGTAAGAGGATGAACTCATCATAACCCGAAACCTGTTATTCTCAAATGTCTGTATCAGGTTACTTCTTTGTTTTTAATCAGGAAAATTGCCATGCAATTTGAAGTACCGTACCCTGTGTTACTATGTAGTATGTACTACACATGGTTTCAATATGAAATTACTAGAATTGAATCTGCTGACATTCCACAAGCGCTATAAAGGAGAGAGAGAGAGAGTGAGAGAGAGCAGAAATACAAGCTATGAGAACAAAATTTATTGCATAGTGTACAAACTTATAACTATTTTGTAACTGTGCCTAATGTCAAGTAAAGAGTGCCTCTGCCCAGAAAGTACTCCTGTTCTCAAAGTCATGGCTATAAGATGATGAACTCTGACCTGAAAAGTAAAGTCTTTAAAGTGTTCACAAGGTCAGCCAATCACATGCAAGGTTGCTTCATTAATAAGCACAGTTGTTGCTCATAATCAAACTCGTCCAAGATCTCAGGTTATACACACAAATATAATCACAATTTGGTATTTTTTTAAAAAGTCCTAAGAGTGTTCACAAGGTCAGTCATTCACATGCAAGAATGCCTCATTAGTATGCATACATGTTGGTCATTAATGAGATCATCCAAGATATCAGTGATATAAGCATGTGCACCAAGTTTGATTACCATATGTTCAACAATGAAGCCTCTACAGTCTTCAAAAGCAAGTGCCAATGGACAGACAACAGAAAATACTCAATGGGCATAGGTCTATTTGAGCTCAAATGTAAAGGTAAAAATTGCAAAACACTTTAGGAAGATAAACCCTTTCAAATAAATGTAATTATGTAGTCATACAAGATAAAATCTACACATGTAAAAATTCTTGAAAAGGTATATAAATAATAGATATAGGTAAAAAGATATAAAATCCTTAAAACATAGAGGCAAAATTTGTTCTATAAACTGTGTTCTTTTAAAAAATGGTGGTACATCATCAACAAGCTTCTTAATTGTGTTCACATTTTTAAAACAAATCCTGACTCACAGGGTGGAAGTCAATATATTTGACAAGAATGGTTTTAGTTGTTAGAGGACACTGGTGGAGTGAGTGTGCACTCTGGTTGAAGTTTACTCTTCTAAAGGAATGCATAATTCTGACATAGTATTTGTGTCCTATATACTAGCGACACAATACCACCTAATTTCTGTGATTTGTTCTGTATGACAGGTGCCATTCTCCAATGACAGGTCTGATGTTCCAACTCTGATGTCTTCATTACAATACAAAATGCTGGAAATACACATTTATCATACATTAATCCTGTGATGAAGCATGATGTTCTGGACGACGCCTTACTTTGCAATTTGTATTTGTTGCCATATTTTGTTGAAACATCGTTGTGAAGTTCAATATGTATTCATGGCCCTGAGTCTCAAACTGACATTGACCTTTTGCATTTTCCAGATACTTCTTCTCAATCACACTGCTGTCAACATTGGTCTGGTACCCTGTCTTGTTCTGAAATCAAAAGATTTTGTCAATCACACTGCTGTCAATATTGGTCTGGTACCCTGTTTTGTTCTGAAATCAAAAGATTTTATCAATCACATTGCTGTCAATATTGGTCTGGTACCCTGTTTTGTTATGAAATAAAAAGATTCTGTAAGTCATGACAGATTTGTAATAAAATGTACTGCATCAGTTAGATTAATAAGATACTTTGAAGTCAACTTATGAAAATATAGGTGTATTTCAGTCTGACTGGGCAGAATTGGTGAACTATCAGAAGGTAGATTAAGTGGTTTGGTGTTTTATGGCACAGCAAACAAAAGTAGGCTATTTAGTGTTGACACAACTGGGGTAATCTTGTTTATTTTTTGTGTGAAGAAACCATACATTTGAAATGACAACATGTTCCTGACTTTATTTAATACATTTTTACCCAATTTTTCTGATGTTTGTTTGTTGCTATTGATGGGGAAAAGTTTGAGGTTAAAGTTTATAATTAAGTTTCATTATATGCAGACAGCAGATTTAAGTTTGCATTTAAGGTTTTGCTTATATACAGGTACAGTAATTGTGCATTTAAATTTCACTTTTGTGTATTGGTAAAGTATTTTCTTCACATTTTTGTCAGGTTTAAATATAATTTTTACTTATCTTTATTTCATTTTATAGTGAAAAGTATTTGGTTTTGTTTTATGTTTGTTCTATCAGGTCAGAGTTTTAAAATCATCTTTCTTCTTACCTTGATTTCAGACAACACAAACCAATTTTGCATGATGAACAATAAATGTGAAAGGGGTGTTTAGTGCTAACTTCATCTGACAGCTTGTCTTTCCATCTCTCCATCATGCCTTGGTTCAGTTTTGCATTGTTTTAGGTCAATTTCTCAGACATTATCCCTTATAGGGTTTTGAAGTTTTTGAGTGTGGGTCAAACTTGGTGAGAACTAAACTGTTATGCTAAAAGTATGTCACCATGACCTAAATTGCATTCTTCAGTGATTTCATTTTTATCCCACTGGTATGTTATATGGAGAAGAAAAAAAAAAGGGGGTGGGAGCATAGCTGTCAGTACACTGACTCTCTGTCCATAAACATTTTTGAGCCTTGAGTATAACTCTTAAGGTTAGTGGTTCAGATGTGCTTGTTACGATTCATGTGTCTTCAGTTTAAATTTTAATGTTTGTGTCCATTTTTCTGTCCATCCATTCAACCATTCTCCACAGTTTTCTTTCTGGGCACAACTCCATAAAGCAAATAAAATATCTTGTCCATGAAATTTGTACATATATTAGACATGTGGTACAGATGTAACTCTTGCACTTCACAATCCTTCAGTTTCAATTATTTTTAATGTTCATCCATCCCTTCATCTGTCACTTTTGTTTCCAGAGCTAAATTCAAAAATTGTTCCAGATATCTTTGTGAAAATCAGTATACATATTGGACTAGTAGTCTAGCTGTGCCGTCTGCTACTTTCAATTCTTCTGTTTCAATACTTTTAATGTTTTTCTCTGTTTGTCTTTCCATCAATCCATTATCCACACTTTTGTTTTTTGAAGCAAAACTCCAAAATTACTGAAGATATCTCTTTGAAATTTGTTATGTTTATTAGGTCACCTTGACCACAGACCATACATACTGTTATACCTGAAATGATCAAACTTGGTGAGGAAAAATGCATTTTGACCGGTACTACACCCTCATTATAAAAGAAAATCAATGTGACCCGTATTTAATGCTCCACTAACATTTGAGTTTTAACTTTTCATGCTTGAATCATTAAACTAGATAACTGAATACATCTCTGTTAGTACCCGTAAAAAAGGGCACGGTACCCTATATTTCACATTTTACTGGTTTAGGTTAACATTTTGTGTTTATCTGATGAACAAACAGGATTTTTGCTTGCTATGTACATACAGCTCTCTGTCATTATAACACGGTAGTTGGGGTCCATAGTGGTACCACGTTATATCTGGAATCATGTTATAATGAAATGCATTATAATGGTGGACAGCATAAGTAAAGTAACCCATGTCATTACCATGCTGCTTTGAGACTTTGGAAAGTATCCTGTTGAGCTGCTGATATCAACCCTACCAAGTTAAACTGGGCCTTTGCGATGAAAGGTCTCTCAGGTACAAGCTAAAAAATGTGGAATTAGAACTCCTCATATCTTGAATGCTGTCAGTCTGAGAGCAATTTTGCTCCAATGCTAGGCTGGTTGCAACTACCCTGACATCATGAACTCATATGTGCAGTAAGTTCATGTGGTCTTGGGTAAATTCTTTAAAGGCTGAATGAATAGCCCAACGAATACAGGACAACTGAATCTGAGCAGAAATATCATTATGTCCCACTTTGAGTAGTAAAATTAAGTTAGATCTATATTATTATTTCCCACTCTGAGTGGTAAAATCAAGTGAGATCTATATCATTATTTCCCACTCTGTGTGGCAAAATCAAGTGAGATCTATATCATTATTTCCCACTCTGTGTGGTAAAATCAAGTGAGATGTATATCATTATTTCCCACTCTGAGTGGTAAAATCATGTGAGATCTATATCATTATTTCCCACTCTGTGTGGTAAAATCAAGTGAGATCTATATCATTATTTCCCACTGAGTAGTAAAATCAAGTGAGATCTATATCATTATTTCCCACTCTGTGTGGTAAAATCAAGTGAGATGTATATCATTATTTCCCACTCTGAGTGGTAAAATCATGTGAGATCTATATCATTATTTCCCACTCTTAGTGGTAAAATCAAGTGAAATCTATATCATTGTTTCCCACTCTGAATAGTAAAATCAAGTAAAATCTATGTTTTCTGATCAGTTAAGTATGTTTCAGGTACCACTTCAACACTCTGATGGGATCCTGTGAAGAAAGAGCTATTGAAGACATGGGTTTCAAAAACAGAATACTAATTTTCCATGGGAACCAGCAACTATCAACAGAGAAACTGAACAATCATGGAGGAACCTAATCAACTGATAAGACATGAATTTCACTGGTTCTGTCTGCTAAAGCAAGAGTGACTAGAAAGCAGTCTTATATGACAGTTGAGACAGCAAGACATTAAACAGTGCTTCAAAGGGTTACTTATTTAACAACATTAAAACCCAAGTAAGGTCTCATTTTGGACAAAGGGCCAAAGCCATCAGACAAGACATGTCAATACTGGTCAGAAGGTTGAAAAAGTCTTTGTTCTGACACATATCCTCCTATATCCTTCAGTGATGATGGAAAGTGTTGGAAATCATGGATAATAGTAATCAGGGCTGAGGAAATTAGTGATTTGTGGCACAGAGACTTTTAAACCTATAGCTACAACAGCTATTGCACAGCCTCACAACAGCTACTATACAGCTTCACTACAGCCACTATACAGCTTCACTACAGCTACTGTACAGCTTCACTACAATTATTGTACAGCTTCACTACAACTATTGTACAGCTTCACTACAATTATTGTACAGCTTCATTACAGATATCGTACAGCTTCACTACAGCTATTGTACAGCTTCACTATAGCTAATATACAGCTTCACTATAACTATTGTACAGCTTCACTACAACTATTGTACAGATTCACTATGGCTATTGTACAGATTCACTATGGATATTGTACAGATTCACTACAACTATTGTACAGATTCACTATGGCTATTGTACAGATTCACTACAAACAGTGTAAAGCTTCACTACAACTATTGTACAGCTTCACTACAGCTATTGTACAGCTTCACTACAAGTATTGTACAGCTTCAAGACAGCTATTGTACAGCTTCACTACAACTATTGTACAGCTTCACTACAGCTATTGTACAGCTTCACTGCAACGATTGTACAGCTTCACTATAGCTATTGTACAACTTCACTACAAATATTGAACAGCTTCAATACAGCTATCGTACAGCTTCACTACAACTATTGTACAACTTAAATTCTGCTGAGTGGTATCCTATCATCTACTGAGAATACTCAGGTTGCAATATGAATACCTGAGCATGATCATGGCTGACTACACAAACTGACAGTAAAAAGAGAGTTACATTTATTTTCATTATTTATTGCTTGATTTCAATGAAATAAAAAAAAACCCATCTAACCTTGTATAGTGTCTGTTATTTACATATTTCCATATTCACATACTCCTATGTCCCATCATACAATAAATGTTTCAGTCATGTAAGTTGTTTTGAATGCCACAAAATAAATCCAATTTTTGCATATTTGCATATTAACATATAAAATATGAACGAAATCCACACATTCTCTAATTACAAAGTTGCAAGTAGTACCTCTCAAAACAGTCATTGTCTACACATAAATGTACTTGACACTATTTACAGCCCAAGAAATGCCCACATCTCTGTGATGCTGATATCATACCATTTTGGGTCTTGCTTTAGATCCCCCATTTTCTTGGCATAAGTATTCATTTCTTTTACAAGCTTTTCCATCATGCATTCAGGAAAAAATATTAAGAAAAAATCTTTCTCATTGCTAAGTGGTCCAAGCTGAACAGCTGAACCAACATGAGAATCAAAATGATGAATTTTGAACATTGAGATGTCATCACTTCATTTAGTAAGTGGGACTATGGCCTCTTCATTTAGTAAGTGGGACTATGGCCTCTCCATTTAGTAAGTGGGACTATGGCCTCTTCATTTAGTAAGTGGGACTATGGCCTCTTCATTTAGTAAGTGGGACTATGGCCTCTTCCTCATCTGATTCAAAGTCACTTTTATCTGGTGTTGAAACTGGACTAACATCAATATCCAAGCCAATTTCTTAGCTTGATCCATTAAACTCTTCTATATCACTTGCATTAAACCCTTCAAACTCACTAATATCCGAATCAGAATCCATCTTCATTTACCTCAACTACACGTTGCTCTAAAGTGTGGAAAAGCCCTTCCTTTGTGTTTAAATTTAACATATCATGTTACAAACTTGTATCAAAATGTTGAGTAAACAGTCCTCTCATTGTTTATGATAATAAAAAATATGTAAACTTCTGTACTTTTAACCAATCAACGTTCTGAGGTAACATAACGGTAATGTATGCATTTATGCGGCACATGGATTCCGAGTAGTGCTCGACTAAGCGCATATATGCATTATTGGGGAGCAAGCAAGTGTTATCGACAGCCCATATTACAGACATTGGGGTTGAAGAGTTATTTACAGGTGATGCATAGATGCGGCAGTAGCAGCTAAAGGGTAAAAGGAGTGATATTTCTCTGCTCACATCAGTGGCAGAAGACTCTGTTTCCCCTCATGGGGTTTCAAGTTGTGGGCTTTCTTGTCTGAGCAATTCTTTCTACCACCTGTTTGCAGACATCTAACCTCTGAGTGCTGGTTGATATGAGCCACTTGTGTGCAGACATCTTACCTCTGAGGACTAGTTGATACAAGCCATGCATGCATGCTCAGTTTTTTTGGATTGTGACGGAAGATCTGCAAGTGAGGTTGCTTTGACAGAAGGTTTGGGGGAAAGGCATATGATTTCAGACTGTTCCAATTCAAAGAAAGGGCATCAACTGTTCAGGATTTTGTATGTGGGACTGGAGTGATGAAGATTGGGAGCTTGGTGTTCCAGCTCATCACCAAGAGGTTCACAAGGGATTGACCCTACCGGCAATAGATTCAACTGAATATGGAGGGATAAATGGACCATTCTGTGTGAATCGGCTGATTCCTTCTTGACAGCAAGTCTGCTGGAACAATAAGCCTGCCTGGGATGTGACAGACTTGAAATTTTCATTTGTGAACAATGTTGCCACATAAGAAAAACCCTGTGATAGGCACAGATCTGGCAATTTGGTTCACTCCTGCCTTTCAAGAAAGTTGATGACAGCAGGGTTGTTGGAAAGAATCAGAATGTCCTCTCCTGATAGCATCTCCTACCACAATCCAAGGCATTCACTGTGGCTTTCATCTCCATGAGACTGATGTGCATGGACTGCTCCTGAAGGGACAAAACCTGTTCACTTTTTCAAAGTGGCATTTATCCCCATTGTTAACGAATCTGAGGTGAAGCAAGAGAGATACAAGGGATTTTAATTCTTGGTAAAATAAAGTTGCTCGCCTTGTGGAATATGTTGTCCACTAATTCAAAATCAGGGACATGGAAGTGGTCCCTAAATGTTATATGACATGGTCCATGACTAAGGGAAACACTCAGAGACTAAGATTCAGACCTGGTATAAGTGAATCTTATGAATTTCATAAAAGACTTGCTGAGATGGAGCCTCATGATAATATGAAGGTGTGCATCATGGAAATCTAGGCTGACCATAAAGCTCCCTCTTTAATGGCACTGAGGATCACTCTTGGAGTCTCCATACAAATCATGGATACCCATATGTGTTGACTGAGACAGCTTAAGTGGATCACTGGTCTGGACTGGTCTGACTTGGTGTCTTATGGTACAGCAGCACACTGAAGGTTATATCATGCTGAGGCAAGAAAGGTGCCTTGCCCAAAGACACACCATGGTAGCTGATCCAGGCTGATTCAATGTGGGAATCTGATCTGCACCCTTCTGGTCATTAGTACAATGCCTTAGCCACTGAGCCATCATGGCACCCTCACAGGTCTGAGCTTCTTGTTGGATTTCAGAACTATAAAGAGTCTAGAGTAAAATCCCAGTCAGTATGTGTTGCAAATGATTTCTAATGCACTTTCCGGGAGGAAAGAGTCTATTTTCGCTGCAGCATGTCTGCCTTCTATAGAGCTCTGGGGACATGCAAAGAACGGGGGGGGGGGGGGGGGGGAGGGGGGCGAAGAAGGGAGGAGTCAATGTATATTATTTTAAGCCCCTTTCTAATGATATGCAAGACCTTGGGTCCTTGGAAAAAAAGACTTTCCCACTTTGTGGTGAACTGATACAGCCCTCCTTCCACTGGGATATTGTGAAAAGCACAGCATCATTTTCTGTGGGAAGGAGGGTGGTGGGGAGAGAAATTAGGTCAAAATCTGTCCCTCTTTTCCTGTGCCCTGTTCTCTCTTCCTCTGATGATCTGAGTCCTTGTTAAAAAGAATGGATTGGAGAAGGGTTTCCCATATGGTGAGTCTTAGTGGAGGCAGGGCTCTCGGTCACGGGGCATGAGAATGACTTGCCTTCTTATTGGCCTGTTTCCTGACCTCCTCAGTGGTGATGAAGCAGGAGACTGGAATACAAAGACTGGGATCTTAAAGTTGCTTTATGGTAATCATTAAAAACAGCATTAATGAAGATAGGAAAGCTTTTCTCTCTTCAAGTTGAAGGTTGACAGAAGCTCCTGTGGAACTGGAATGAGAATGCCAAGCCGCTCTGTTTTGAACTTGAATCATGCATGAAACTACTCCCAGACATGTCTGGAGGAGGTCTCATTACTTGGATCTTGGTTAAGTTCAGCTTGTTGAAATATCACACCATAGACAAGATCTAGCATGAGCCTGATAGCGATGACATTGTTAAGTAGTTGTTCCATGTCTTGAGAGGGTTTTCTGTCCATGCGAATGAAAGCTGGCTTAGACCTGCCCAGTCCTGCAATGTCTCTGTCAACAACAGTGACATCAATTGGAAAAAAAATCAAGTGAGTCTTATAATGGCCAGGGTGAAATTGGACAGGAGTTGTCACTGTGAGAAAATGCCTATTGATTCCAGGGTCTTGTAATTGTCTCTCAAAGCAATGCAAGATGTCGAGGACATGTCCTGACTGGTAATTGCGTGAGTAAATGCTGGTCTTTTTGGTCAAAATGTTAACAGATGCAGAAATTCTGAAGGAGGGTATCAGCAAGCAGGAGGAGGACAAAACTCTGAAGACAAGACCTGACTCATACAGTCATAGTTTGTTTCTCAAGGACTTTTCAGAGAGTTTTCAAGGACTTCCAAAAGTCTTCAATGGCAAGTTTTCTTTTACGGAAATGGAACCTTCTCCATATGTTACTTTGTTTATCACTACATAAATAGGCACAAAAGCTGAAGAAAAACACATAACTACTTAGCATCCCATTATAGCAAAGGGATGCTACTCCATTTGGTAATTATATGTGTCATGTGACACACAATTTTATTCCATTTTATGTACTTATCTATTCATTATTTATGGAAAATATACAAATAAAAGAAAATGTCAAGTTAAAAAGTTATATATTTATACTGTTTTAATTTTTTGTATTCCCTAAGAAAAATTCAAGGGAGTTTTTTGAAAAGTTTAAAGACTTTGTCAAGAAATTTAAGTTCTTTTCAAGAATAAAGCCAACTTTACAAAATAAATGCATGTTCAAGGCAACCCCTCAAATTTAAGGATTTTTTGAGTTTGTATGAACCATGGAAGAGGAAGACTTCTTCAATTGCGGCATGGAAGGCTGAAATGAACCATGGAAGATGAAAGACTTCTTCAATTGAGGCATGGAAGGCTGAAATGAACCATGGAAGATGGAAGACTTTTTCAATTGAGGCATGGAAGGTCAAATCTTCCCTAGATATTGTTAGGTAAAGTAGAGAAGATGGGGCTTGGAATTTTCCATCTTCCAAGTCCGAAGTGTGGGGTGAGAGAAAAGCTAGAGATCCACCCATACTTTGAGATGGTGACCTCTGAGTGTTGGTTCTGGGCATTATTGATTGTCTGGTACTGAATATGTTGTGCATGAACCATGATGGAACCAGGACAGCAAATGAAATAACCCATAACATGTTAGCATTGGTGTCCTCAGTCCAATATTTTACATCGTTGGAAGCTCAAACACCAAACCAAGTACCAGAGGTGATGTGCACCTGTAACAAAGCTGGACCTGGAAGTGGTATTGCCTGATGCATGATGCTGTTGACTCCCTTGCAATGCAAGTGGGATGTTTATCATCTCAAAGGTTCAACTTCTTGAAATCCTACACCAAATACTGCCTATTGTAATTACAGAAAACAAAACAATGGCATACATAGGCAAATCCCTTCAAGCAGTATGCCAAGCTTACAGTGAAATGAACACAAAGAAATGAAATAAATGTTTGAGAGAATTATTAAAATGATAATGTTATGAGAACAAAGGATCATTTAATTGAATTAGGATGTAATAAGGTCAAGTACTGAGATGGAATGTTAGCACCAATAACCATTGGAGCTGAGAATTAAGGTGGTGCCATATTGCTTTTTATATAAAGAAATAAACAACTGAGATGCAACATTTTTGTCTATGATAAAGACTGAGCAAAAATAAATGAGAGCCAGAAAAAATGGGGTATACTTCCCTCATAATGGAAAAGCTGCCTGGGTTATTCAGACTTGCATAAGAGCACAAAATTGTATTGACTTTGCAAGGCCTCTGAATAATGGTTCTGACACTTCATTAGCAGAAGAAGTAACTGATGAATTAAGGGATTTTGTGCCAATCCCTCTATCAAAGAGGAGACCACTCATGTCTGACTTTCATCTTGGTAGTAAGTAATATTTTAGCACTTTTAGTACTAAAATAAACCAAAAGACCAACGTCTTTATTTTTGCTTCGGAGGAATGGCTTTTTTGTTAGGAGGTGGAAGGACTCCAAACAGATAATGATTGGGTCATGAACTTGAAGAACAAAGGGAAGAAGAAAATCACATGGCTAGATAGAAAGGACAGGGTGAGTTTTGAAAGAACAGAACTTATAGTATTGTACATGATCTGTGATATTGAAATTATCTCTTTCTCTCTCTCTCTCACTTGCAATATAGAGTTGAGTTCCTAGTGTACTCAAAATCTTGTACCATACAATCATATCCAACCATTTCCTTCCTGCAACTCTACTTTTCTAACAACCATTTATAGGTACTCACATTAGCTGAATAATTCATCCCTGTTTACCCATCGATGACAAGATAAATGGTGATTTTCCTTTTGTCCACTGCGATCTTTAATTTGTATGTTCATTCTCATTTCAGTTTTTTTATTTTTTTTGTGTAAAGATGAAACTTTGCAACTCAATGGCCACAGAACTTTGACACATCTTAAAATAGCAACATTATGCTATAAAAACCTATGACAGATATGTGATGTTGTAATGTATGTTGCACATCTGACCACTTAAAACAATAGAGTGATTTTTAACCTTTGAGCCGTATTCTATCCAGTTTCCTCTCTTATCTTGCCAAAACCAGTGCCATCTAGTGGTTAGTGGCTTGTTTTCTTCCTCAGAAGAAACTGTAGAGAGACGTCTGACTTTCAGCTTTCTCTTGTCACTGGTCTTTCCCTCCATCTTTTCAAAGAAGACATGTACCTGTCGCCCTTCTCTGAGGAAGAAAAATATACATTATTATTAATCACAAAATTATCATGACCAGGAAAAAAAAAATATATATATATATATATATACCTAGCTCAAGAAAATCTGAAATTTAAATCAGTAACTTATTCCTACGTTATCCTTTCAAGCACTTTCACGTCATTGTCATGGATGCTCTTCAGGTAGGTACATTATACTTTCAAACTATTTTTCTAAATAAAGAATTTGGTATCCATACAAATTAAGACAAAGTATATTTTTTCTTAAAATTCACCCAATATTTTACAGTTATGTCATGAAAATGTCTCAGTGTACTGATACAATGTACAAAGTATCCTGTTTTAATACAATATACAAAGTATCCCATTTTAATTTTTTCATGAATCTGGAATAGCTAGTTTGAACTATTAAATGTTAAGTTTGGTCAAACTTTATTTAGGCAGTAAAGTTTTCTATAAAATACAAAAAATAGTATCTTACTAAACACACCAAACTGATAATTGGCTTAGTAAACATAAAATAGTAGTTTCATTATGATTTTAAATAGTGGCTTCCTATCCCACAAGGAAAACGCACATGAGATTCAGTGAAGACTAGTAGAGTTACCATTCTTAGCATTGCATCATCAGTGTCACTCTTCATTTAGCAATTATCACTGCTTATCTTAACTGGTAATAATGAACTTACTTTCAGGACATCAGTTGTAAACAGAAGATTACAATTTTAATACTTTCAAATCTGGGGACTTATTTTGTCCATACTTTTTACTCCTGTTTTCATTTTCTATTTTCAACAAAAGATTTCAAAAATACTGATCTATAACTTCTTCATAAAGATAACATGGAAAAATCAAATACATTCAGGCAACAACCCAATTTTCTGGTGAATATATATATATATATATAGAGAGAGAGAGAGACAGACAGACAGACAGATAGACAGGCAGAGACAGACAGACAGACAGAGTTTTGGATTTGTTTTTGGGGGGTTTAATGCCATTTTTCAACACATAATAGGCCAAACATGGTGGCCAGTACACTGTATATCTGTTGGAGGAAGAACCTGGGAAGACCCAGAGAAGAACCACTAACCAACAGGAAGCTACTGGCTAGCTTTCTCACATACCCATGTTGGCTGAGCCAAGACTCTAACTCATGTGGACAGAGGTGAGATGTGTGAGTGATTTTTAAAGGTGAGTGCCTAAGACCACTTAGCCACCCGAGGCCCAAGGGAGAGAGAGAGAGATGGCCAGAGAGAAAAGTTAGTACATGTAGTAAGTTGTTAATTTTTGCCAGTATAATACTATCAATAAACTTATTTGGTTTAGGTCATAATCACACTCATTAATTATGTCTATTCACTACTTAAGCTGCAATGTGAACAAAAAAGACAAAAGGACAAAATAAACACCAGGGCTGTCTTTGGGAGACCTGTTCTGGGATTTCACCCAAACACCAAGAATATGTTCTTATATGTTCTTTCTTTCTCCTGAGCAAACTCACCCTAATAACTTGAGTTGATCTCAGAACAAAAAACATGGCAGATCAATGCTTGGCATGTTCCACTATCTTTGTTCTTGTCGACTCCCACTTCAGAGGTGGTGTGAGTTTTCAACCCGATAACGAGGTCCTTGTCAGTTCTCAAACAACATTCTTGATGTTAGGGTGAGAAGAACCACAAGAACATGGTTCTCATACCAAGAACCTTGCTCTAGTGTCTCACCCAAGGACATGCCAGATGTGGCAGATTACTTAAAATACCAGATGTTACAGAGTAAAAAAAAATAAAAACTTGTTTTACTGCCTCAAGTCCACTAATTAGGTGACATTAGTGACATGTGAGCTTTTGTTCAAAATTTTATTGTGTGCACATGAGGGTGAGGATACATGTAATAGAATCTATGTTGGGGTTTTCACCTAGACAAGAAAATTCTAGTTGAGGGGTTACATTAATTGTCTCCCACAAGGCTCTGTGACAAATAATGTAACCCCTCGATTGGAATTTCCTTGTTTCAGCACAAATCCCAACATAGATTATTTTTATTGCTATATAGTTTAGTGTATTCATCAGGTATTATTATTTCCTCTCATATTTCTATAAGTCATTCAGTTTTAATTTTTTTTATAAAAATCTAAATAATTATATAAGTACAATCATCCTGTATCTGCTGCTCTTACAATTTCTTTTTACAATTTAACTGGTATAATTTGTATGTATTGTATTACAAGTTATATGCTATTGTTTTGTAAACACAGCGCATTTATATTAATATTTTAATGAAGGCAGTAGTGTGACCAGTCAATCGAAAGTACACGAAAGTACACAAGTTCTATGGATGAGAAAATAACAACAACATTTTTTTTTATAGTACTGGGATATTTTATCATATTTAAACAATGTATGTCATACTAAAATAACAACAAATGTTTTTTACGCATGTGTACACAGAAGCAGCTAATTGATAACCTTATTGTTGTAATTTGGAGAGTTTAAGGCCAAATGCGGGATGTTGTTTGAGGTGTTTTAAGTAAATAAAGGATCAAAGGTAATCCATGATGACCATAAGTCTTTGATTAAAACTCGGCCGATCTGTCATGGAAGGAAGATAAAACGGAGAGACCGACCAAAAATGATCTTGGCAGAAACACTTGAGTAACTATTTTGATTTGATGTCATTTAATTGTTCTTGTGTTGTTCATGATGGTTTAAGATGAATATTTAAGGGCAACTTGTATATATTTTTTTTCAATTCATGTCAAAATGCTGAAACGTCCGCTTTCTCCCAATGCTAAGAAGCCACAAGCTAAGAAATACTACAACAAGTTTAACAACGCTTGGATACCAGAATTTAAGTGTGTGCAGGCGAGTAGCAAAGGTCCTGACTTTGCATTGTGTATTTCATGCAAATTGGATTTTAAGATAGCATATGGAGGAAGAAATGATATCACCAGGCATATACAGACACCATCACACAGGAGCAATGATTCTTATGTAACAAACATACCCACATTGAAGGCATTATTTGAGACTGGTGGATAAAGTGACACTTGCAGGGAATTCCTGAGCAGCAATGAAGATCTAGCTACAGGAATTACCAACAACTTCTTTAGGTAGGTCTAGTTCTATAGATACGGGTTGGACTGAAATCATGTCACTTATTAATAAATGTTCCTGAATTTCACCATATAATATTTCATTTTAAATTTCAGGAGTGCAAGAAAGTTTACTGTGAAGTGGTGGGGAAAATGATTGACAAGTTTACATTTGATGATGAAGTTCTACGAGCCATGGCCTATCTGAATCCAGACACCAAGGAGAAGGTCTCACCAAATGAAGGTCTCCATCTTTTGTAATTAATGAACTATTTCAATTATTCTTTCACAAAAATTATGTTCAAGTCCTAGATACAATATATCAGTGAGTTGAAAATGTATTACTTAATATTTAATTTTAAAGTTGGGATAAATTATTAAAATCATGTGTTTTTTAACTGTTTATTTCAAGTCTAAATCTAATTTGTTTAAAATTAATTACAGAGGTGAAACTTGCCAACAGATTTTTGGACATAAGCCTAGAAGAGAAACAAGCCTTTGAGGATGAGGCTCAGGAATACATATGAAGTCCAAGCCAGGAACTTCCTCCTCGGGGTAAAATGAGCTTGGAGCAGTATTGGAGATCAGTCAGCAGCCTCAGAAACCCAGCAACAGGAAAACTTAAGTGAGAACTTCTTTCCAGACTGAGTGTAGTTGTCCTATCATTGCCACATTCCAATGCTGACACAGAGAGGACATTCTCCATTCTTCGGAAAATCCAGAGTGATTCAAGGGGAAGTCTGGACCAGAAAACTATTGACAGCCTGCTAAGAGTGAAGGTTAACAATCACAGTGAATGTCACCAGTGGTCACCAGACAGTGATCTTGTGAAGGAAACTAAAAATGCCTGTGGAACTCTTCCTTTTTCATTTAATTAACAATATACTGGCTCATATTAACTAACTATTATTGTAACATTTTCCATCCGATTCTGAATCTGAATCTTGTTCAAAATTTGTGTTTTATTATAATATGAAGAGAATACATATTATGTGACAAAATGAACTTGTTTTGTTTTCAATCCCCTTAAAACACGTAAAATTTATGCCGATAAAAAAATCTACCTTTTTAGAAGCCAATCTACTGATCAAAATTTGTAAATCGACTGGTTTGAAATCCTGGTTCTGTCACAGCTATGTGTTTGTATCACACCCTATCAAAGATGATGGGATTTACATAACAATGATGTCAAATTCTTTATTTACAAAAAAACTTTGAAAGTATAATGTACCTTCCTGAAGAGCATTCTTGATGATGATATGAAAATGCTTGAAGGAATAAAGTATAAACATCTGATTTCCCATTGAATATTTTAAAAATGTCTATTTTATATATAATTTATTTACTTCTAAACTCATTCATGTGACTTGTAGGATTGTAACTATCATACATCTTCAATGACTATACACAGTGAATCCAAGACCCCGCTCTTGGAACTGTTTGGTTGCTGGTGATTAACCCCCTTCCCCCAATGTATTTCTAAGGGAGAAAAAAATAACCTCCTTAGGTGGCACTCTACAGATATTACATCCTTCTGAGAGATGACAGGTATAAGGTGAAGTTCTTTGCATTTGCAACATGCACACTGGAGAGAATGTTGGCATACCTCTATGCTATTTTCATGTACAGTGGCTGAAATTTCTTTACATATTGCACTTGTGGAAATTATACATGATCAAAGCACACAGCTGATCAAAACGGCTGCTCCCATGTGCTCAAAAAATCAGCCTGAATTAGTCCTAAGTACACTAAATTTTAGCAGTTATTAAAATAGGGAAAATGAATTTCACCAGAGTTGGCAATACCAGCTTCTGAAAGTACAATGAATGAATTACAAAATATATAAAAAGTATTAAAAAAAAGTTATTGGCTCTTTTTTTACAATTTACGTTTGAAGTCCAGGAAATGAAAAATGACCAAGTGGAGTTAGCAGTTTTTTTATAAGTGCACATCTGAAGTAAGGCCAAGCTGTATACTCTATAACCCAAATTACACCCATCAATCATACACCAAAATAAAGGGAACTTAAAGTTCTCTCAACAATGCCTAAGATATACAAGGTCTTTTTTAAATAGCCAGGATAACCAGTGAGGAAAGCCTGGAAAAAGCTTTTTCGTTAAAAATCCAACCCTATGCAAAATATGAAACTGTAGAGTGCCACCTATGGTGTTTGCAGTAGATCCTGATCAGCTGGTACATTATGTGATGGTAGGTGGTAGATCTGGTTCTATGGTGTTTGCAGTAGACCCTTACTAGCTGGTACAGCATGTAAATATAGAAGGTAGATCTAGTTCTATGGTGTTTGCAATAGACTCTGACCAGCTTGTGCATTATGTGATTGTGGATCTGAATTCTACAGTGTTTTCAGTTGAGTACACATTATTAACAGGGTTCTCATCATCCTAGGCCCAGCATCATATAAGCATGTCATTTTCAGAGGATGCTCAGTTTTTTGTATCTGCACTACCCTGTGATATGCCTCAATTTCCCTTTGACACATTCCTTTTGTTCATCCATATTAATTTTGCAAAAAAAGTTTAGTATTTGGCTAGTGTAAACAATCAGTATGAATTAACCTAAATGAACTGGTACATCTTGCTTGAATGGTCAGTAGACAGTCCTGGTATTATGCAACTGTAATGAGAGAGCTCTTGTAAGAACACATGCAAGATGGAGTGTAATTTACATAATTGCATGCATCATGTGTGTACATGTTAACAGAACTTGAGAGTTTACTTTGATACCATTTCCTTTAATAACCTCAATAATAGGTCACTGTTCTTCCACATAGAGACATCAGATAAATGTCTTGATAATGAAATTTGGATTCTGGTGGTTGTTATCAATCATCAGAATCAAATTTTGTTGTCAAGATTTATTTTATGCTAGTCCATGAATTTGTGGATTTTCAAAGAGAAATAATTTTTTAAAATCATTGGAGTTATCAAAATTATATTTTCACTCCAGTCAACAGACATTGATAACATTATGAACAAAGAATTTCATTTGCCATGTTGTCAATTGCTTGGTCAAGTGGCAAGCATGAGAACCTGTCATGCAGGAGTACCAGGTTCAAATCCCACAGCTTACTTCTTTTTTTTAATTTTGTATTTATGTGCATTTTTACCTTGTATTAGGAAAGAGAATTATGTTACTACTGATATTTTCTGTGTGAATGTACACAAAACACAGTTTAACATAAAACTTAAACAGCTGACAATAGCATGCAGGATACCATAAGAAATCTGCAACTTCAAAGTGTTATACACTTTAGCTAGCCAATGTATTTGAGCATAAAATAAAAATAAAATTTGCTTTTTCTGAGTGAGAAATGGATATATTTCATCTCCTGCGTGAAAAAGTATTTTCACCCTCTTTATGAAATATATATGTTATTCAATTGATAAAAGCAAATATATTTAATGGTTTATTGCACATGTCACATGTGTGGGTTTTTTTTTTTATGCAAATAGTCTTAAAAGCCCTTCAAAGCTCAAACATCAAAAACCAATGGTACTTGTGTTAGGATTTGATAATAATCGAAAACCAATGGTACTTGTGTTAGGATTTGATAATAATCAAAAACCAATGGTACTTTAGTTAGGATTTGATAATAATTGAAAACCAATGGTACTTTAGTTAGGATTTGATAATAATTGAAAACCAATGGTACTTGTGTTAGGATTTGATAATAATCAAAAACCAATGGTACTTGTGTTAGGATTTGATAATAATCAAAAACCAATGGTACTTGTGTTAGGATTTGATAATAATCGAAAACCAATGGTGCTTGTGTTAGGATTTGATAATAATCAAAAACCAATGGTACTTGTGTTACGATTTGAGGATTTGAAAATAATCAAAAAAAACCAATGGTACTTGTGTTAGGACTTGAAAATAATCAAAAACCAATGGTACTTGTGTTAGGATTTGAAAATAATAATTTCTTGTAGTAATTGTTTAACCACAGAGAGTTCTTACACAACTGATCATTTTATGTTCATGTAACCATTACATTTTTTTTACAGTTTCTTTTCTTCTTAAAATATCAGATGTTTTATTCTTAAAATATCAAATATATGTGATTCACCCTTCTAGAATACCTACTGCTGCCTACATACATACCTATCTGTCTGTCTGTCTATCTATCTATCTATCTATCTATCTATCTATCTATCTATCTATCTATCTATCTATCTATCTATCTATCTATCTATCTATCTATCTATCTATTGATCATAAAGTACTAATTAGTAAATGAAACAAAATTATTTAAGAAAAAAAATATTTTACATGTGAAGTTGGGGATATATAGATTGAGGTTTGGACTATTATAAAATGGCAGGGTACTCAAGACAGCTGAGAAATTTTGTTAAGAGCCCTCATAAATAAGCAAATACAATTACCTGTCTTCACAAAAGCAGTCATCACAGTCTGGGTTACTGAAGTTGAACTCGACATCCAAATTATCCTGTTCATCAAGGTCTTCCCACACACCGTCAAACTGGTATCGTATTTGCCATTGGTATGGCATATTCTTATGCACATTTCTGCATATGTCTCTATACCAACACTTTCCTCGCAAATTGAAAAGGCAGATATTTGTTCCTAGGGTAGAGTTCACTGACAGATGATTTGTGTTAGGAGTGTTCTTTATCTTTGACTGACTTTGATGCCTTCCTGATGCTGATGACTTTCTTCTTGCACCACCTGAGGCTACCTCACTGTCACTGGGAGAGCTCTCATCTGAATCACTGCATGAAAGGTCTGGCTGTGACCAATGATACACTTTCTGCATAGCAAGGTTTGGAGTTGACTTGGCCCTGTAAGGCAATTGTTATCATCATCATCATCATTGTCAAACAATAGCCAGACCTACTTCCATGACTCACCATGCTTTTTATTATTACATCCTCAACACACTCATGAACCTCTCCCCTCTCCTGCAGGGAACTGTGACCAAAAAGTCATAAAACAAACACTGTTATATATGTTTTGCATCTTCAAGCTATGACTATGTATGGTGTAGTAAAAATGATAAACCAATGTCACTTTACAACTTTTGTATGTATAACCTTTGTAGTGTAATGATATACTAATGTTTTTGTATGCACTGATACACAACCATATTGCAATTCATACTGGCAAAAAGTCTTCTCTATCAATATTTTAATCCAAATTTTATATTTCTTAGTGGCTGTGGAATTATCTCTGCTAACTCAGACACTACTTGATACTTATGTAATACCACCATATCCAGCAAACGTATGGTTCAGTAATGGCTGATGATCAAAAACTGTTGAATAAGCTTGAACATGGTCTTATACTCAATAAGCAGGCAAACAACACTTTTTGGACTCAACTTGTTCTTAAATACAAGGAAGATGGTAACATTGATATATTGTTACCAGTATGCCATAGATACTTTCATAACATTAGATATTCTGTAAGGACTAAAAGTAATCTTGCCACCCACATGAATCTGCATCATTTATCTGTAAAAGCTGGGTATTACCATATATACTCGTGTATAAGCCAGATCCAAATGAAAACACATAGACCCAGATCTGCCATCACACAATGCACCAGCAGATCAGGGTCTATGTTGTTTGTTCTAATGATTAGTCCTTATAAACTGCATAGACCCAGATCTGCCAGTGCATTATGCGACATCAGATCTGGGTCTGTGCAATATGCAGTTGGTATGAGATTATATGCGAGTATATACAGTACTTATCTTTTAACTGCAAACTCTTGTATCTTATATGTCAATACAAACAATCCTTCTTATTTTTTCCCAAAATAAGGAGAAACAAAGCTGCAAGAAGATGCTATCCATCATAATAGAACTTCAAGGTTCAGGGAATCATGCTGACAGTTGGAATCACATGGTTTTTCAGTAGCAGTACATATTGATACATACTGCAATACAATAGTAATTTATATCACAATATGATTTCAGCTGGCAATACTCACCCCTAATTAAACTTTGATCCCCTCTAAGGGATCCTAAAGGAGGCAGCAAAAAATCAGACCACTCTTGCAGATGGTTACCATATAAAACAACCAAGTTTTGTGAATTTTATCTATACAGGATACGACTGGTAAGAGACAGACAGACAAACAGAATGAGAGTATCACAGTATCCCCATGTCTGACATTAAAGTCGCACTGGGGACAACAACAAACACTAACAACACTGTAATAATTCAGACAGCAAAAAATGAAGTTCACCATATCTCCAACACTGACAACACACTGTGTCTTGATCAACAGTGACTTATATTACACTTACCCTGAATAATAAAAGAGGGTGTGTACTTAAATTAAAGCATTTATTCATCATCTAATAATTTTGTAACTTGTTGTGAGACTAGTGACAAGAACACAACAAGATATTTACTCATAAACACGAATCCCCTTACCAAATAGGAGCACACTTGGAGTAGATGACAAATACATATATAAAGGAAAATATAATCACTAAAGCCTTAGAATTAGGTCACATTGACCTACTTTTAGTTTGATTTAGTTTCTCAGCTTGAGATGCATCTACATGCTAATTTTCATGTGTAAGTGAAATAAGATCCAAGATACTGAGGGTGTAACGAAGAGATCAATAAAAATACAAAAGTTATGCAAGCATGAAAATTAGGTCACAGTGACCTAGGATTAGTATGGTTGAGTTACTTTCTTTGAAATGCAATCATACCAATTTCTGTGAGTATAGGTGAAATAGGGTCCAAGATATTGAGGGTGTAACAAATGAACAGCTATAAATATAAAGTCACTCAAAGATGTAAAGTAGGGCACACTAACCAAGTTTTGGTATAGCTGAATTACTTTTATCAAGATGAATCTACATACCAATTTTCATGAGTGTAGGCAAAATAGGGTTCCAAGATAATGAGGGTGTAATGAATGAACATCTGAAAATACAAAAGTCACTCAAGCATTCAAATTATGTCACAGTGACCTAATTTTGGCATGGCTGGATTACTCCTTCTGAGGTGCATACATTGTACTACAGGCAGATATTTGCTCTTGGATAGAGTCCACTGACAGATCCCTGTCAAGGTGTTTTTTTTTCTTTGATCGACTTCAATGCCTTTTCCTGACCTTGATGATTTTCTTCTAGCACTGCCTGAGGCTCCTTCACTGTCACTGGAATAGCTGTTATCTGAATCATTGTCAGAAGAGACTGGCTGTGACCGAAGAGACAGGTTCTGCATAGTAAGGTTTGAAGTAGACATGGCCCTGCAAAACATAAATTATCATCATCACCATCATTGTTACAATAATTGCTAAACCTATTTCTATAGCTTGCCATATCAAATCTCCATGTTTGTTTTATTACATATTAATACACACACACACACACACACACACACACACACACACACACACACACACACACACAGAGGAGATTGTGACCAAATGGTCTTAAAACAAAATCTGTTACAATATGTTTGCTTTTTCCAGCTAGAACTGTATAAGGTATAGTAAAAAATGAAAACAAAATGTCACTAATTTTTTTTACATTTAACCTTTGATCCCCTCCCAGATATCCAAGGAAGGGAGCCAAAACTTCTTTTGCAGATGATTGCTATACAATAACAATGAAGCTTTGTGAATTTTAGTTATGTGTTAAAAGACAGGCAGACAGAATGAGGGTACCACAGTATCAAAGAGGTTGACACTAAAGTGTCAGCATGACAACAATAACAAATAACTTGGAGAGCAAAAATGAAGTCCACTTTATTTCCAACACTGACAACACTATGTATCTGGATAAAAAGTAACTTATATCAGACTAAAACAGATTCATAAAAGAGGAAGTATCCTTAAATTAGAGCATTTATTCATCAGCTAATAACTTACTATTAGGCCTGTGTTAGGTACATAACACAGTGTTTACTCATAAACACAAATGCCCTTGCCAACAGGAGCACATCTGAAAAAGCTGCCAATATACAGAGTGGTATATAGGATAAAATCTAAGTCACTATGGCCTGAAAATTAGATGACAGTGACCAACTTTTGGTATGGTTTAGTTTCTCCCCCTGAGATGCATACACATACTAATTTTCATGTGTAGGTGAAATATAGTCCAAGTTACTGAGGGTGTAATGAATAGATAACTGAAAATTCAAAAGTCACTCAAGCATTCAAACTACTGGTAGGTCACAGTTACCTAGTATTGGTATGGTTGAGTTACTTTCTTTTAGATGCAATCATATACTAATGTTCATGACAGTAGTTGAAATTAAGAAATAAGTTTAACTCTTTAACTTCTAATGCTACTGTAGTGGCTCACTACTCTGCCTAACTGACGGGGTCACATCTGCAGCTGATTTGGGGGCTGACTACCAGAGCCTGATGCTGCTGCAGCCAAATGATAACTTTTTAGCTGATGATTTGGGGATATGGGCTAATTGTTTTAGTTATTTTCTGTATATTAGACTGATTTACAGACTAAAACCATGCCATATATAAAAGTTATAACTACCTTATGTCTGTTTTATTCTTTTATCCTGCTGACATCCACAAGATTGGTATAAAATCCATGAATAGAACACAAAACACTATTTGTAAACACTAAAATTTATGTTGGTCTTTTATACAAAGATATTGGTCTAATATATACATGTAATTACTAAAAAATGTTCAACTAGTCACTATGTTCTACTACTTCTAAAGTTATGCATGGTATTTATAGAATCAGTTATGCTTTATACACAGACAGACATTGCACTGTTTGTCTATTTCTTTCTTCCCCTCATCTAAATGAAAGTTGGGCCGACACTTTCGGTAAACACTGACTAACTTTGGAGCATGTCACTCTCTTGTCCACACTTCGCTGTCTTCTTCATCAGATTCTGTCTCAATTTTGGACCAAACTGACAAAGAAGATAGTTTAATGTCACTACCAACACTTCTTAATTCAATATTGTCAAGTTCGTCCTCGGAAAAACCTGAAAATTCGGATTCTCGATCACTAGCGTAAGCAAAAGCCATTGTTTCAACTGTCAACTACAAACACATGTATTAACTAACACGTGGTACAAAATTGTAAAAAATCCCCGGATTTAGTAAGAACAATCATTTGTTAACTCTATTTTGATTGGTTGAATGTCCTTTTACTTCTAATTATAGACCAATAAGACCGATTGTAACATGAACATACAGTGCGGATCTATCCGTCACCAAGGTACAGGGAGCATAACCAGCAAGCGGATATATCAGTCACTGGGAGTAGTAGTGCTTTGTTTACAAGCGGATTTATCAGTCACTGGGGAGGAGAGGCACATTTATGCAGCGGATATACACGTCAGCTGAAGTTAAAGAGTTAAGATATAAACTGATGGTGAATCGATGTATCAAATGGATTGCTGAAAATAAATGTCATTTAAGCATGTAAATAGGGTCACAAAGTCCTACATTTGGAATGGCTGAGTTAGTTATGTCGAGATGTATCCACATTACCAAGTTTCATTAGTGTAGGTGAAATAGGGTCCAAGATATTGAGGGTGTAAGAAATAAAGAGCTAAAACTGACAAAAGTCACTCAAGCATGCAAATTAGGACACACTAAGCTAGTTTTGGTATTCCTGAATTACTTTTATTAAGATGTACATGTATCTATATACCAATTTTCATGAGTGTAGGCAAAATAGTGATCCAAGATATTAAAGATGTAATGAATGATCAGCTGAAAATACAAAAAAATAAATACTCAGGCATTCAAATTAGGTAACAGCAACTTAGTAGTGGTATAAATGGATTACTCTTTCTAAGCTGCATAAATTGTACAGGCAGATATTTGCTCTTGGGTAGAATCTGCTGACAGATTCCCGTCAAATGTGTTCTTTTCTTTGATCAGTTTTGATACCATATACTGACCTTGGTGACTTTCTTCTTGTAACTCCTGAGGCTCCTTTACTGTAATTGGAAAAGCCGTCATCTTCATCATTGTCTGAAGAGTCCGGCTGTGACCGAAAAGACAAGTTTTGCCTAGCAAGGTTTGGAGTAGACGTGGCCCTGCAAAAATATTATCACAATCATCATCATCATCATTATTGTTACAACAACAGCTAGACTTAATACTCTACTGGCCAAAAACAATTCCAAGGACTCTAAAACCAGTCCATTTGTCTGTCCTGTTATTCTGTTTAAATGCTGTGTATTGAAACCAAATGTCAAATTTGTTAACAAAAATATTTTCTTGTATCTTTCAGTTGACATGTTCACAAGATACTTGAATGTGCAGTACACAATTCTTTGTCATTGCCTTGACCTTGAAGCTAATATCATGGATAGAAGATCATTAAACTTTTCTCAGAGAATATCAAGATATACCTACATGTTAAGTCTGGTCAAATCTATAATTATTATTTATTTATTTTATAAACTGATAAATGCAAGTTAATGAACTGTCATCATTTAAAGCATTCTTCAGTCAATCCACAAACTGGGTTTATAAAAATTCATTTACCCTTGTTTGTGTTATTATGTGCACAAACCAGTGTAGCTAAAAACCTAAATCAATAACTTTGATCTTAAAATCAATGTCACATAGTGCTGACTATGAACTTGTTTATTGGAATGCAACTAAATACAAATTTTGGTCAATAATACTTGTATATGTACAAGCCACTGCATGTATAAGGGCACTGAAGTACAAAAATGCAAACATTCTTTGAGATGACCCCAAGATCAATAAGGTCTAGTTTTCAAACTCCTTAACAAAAGTGAGGATATGTTGGTAGTCTGATCTGCACCATTTTCATTCAGAACCAATTACATATTGCAAGAATTTTACTAGTGAAAGAGGGCTGTTAATAACAAGATTTTTTAGATGGCCACTATAATTGCCATGTTGGAAGTCAGATGAGTACCATTTTCGTTCATAAAAGCTACATACTGCTATTGTGTTTTAGTGAAAACCCCATACTGATATGACCAGCCATATAAACATTTTCAAAATGGCCTTTAAGGCAGCTATTTTGGAGGTTGGATCAGCATTATTTTAATATTGGAGTAATATTGCAGGTAAGGTCTATTTAAAAAAAAAAAAAAAAAAAAAAACAGCAACATGTTGGTACAACCATCTATTCAAGAGAATTAGCTGTAACAAGACATTCCACAATGGTTGCTGTGCTGGCCATATTGGGAGGAATCAAATCAGAATCATTTTCATTTAGAACCAACTACATATAGTGAGAGGTGTTTAGTTAATACCCCATGTTAATACAACCATCCCTTCAATAATAATGATACAAGATTTTTCAAGATCTCCACCATAGCTGCCATCTTGTGGGTCTGATGTGCCACCATTTTCATTTAAGACCAACTAGATATTATACAAATTTCTTTAAGTGAAAACCCCATTTTGTTATGACCATCCATTCAGGAGGAGTAGAGACAGCAAGATTTCAAATATGGCCATCATGGTGGCCATGTTGGAGGTCTGATCAGTACATTTTCACTTACGATCAACTACAAAAGACATCTTTCATTGAAAGCCTCTTACCGATACAACTATCCATTCAGGAGAAGTAGCCATCAGGTTGGCACCATTTTCATTTAGGACCAGATAGACATCATAAGAAGTCTTTTAGCAAAAACCCCATGTCAATTACCACCATCTATTCAGTAGGAGTAGCAATAATGAGATTTCAAGATGGCCACCATGGCAGCCATATTGGATGTCCAAGGGGTAACATTTTCACTTAGGACCAACTAGACCGTGTGTGTAAAGTTTCATGGCAATCCTCCCTGCAGTTTAGAAGTAGCAATAACAAGTAAAAATTCAAGCCACTCAAGCATGAATATATGGTCACAATGACCTAGTGTTGGTAGGGTTGAGTTAAGATGCATCCACATAAAAAATGTCATGTGTAGGTGAAATATGGTCCAAGATATTGATGATGTAATCAAGAGATTGCTGCTAATTCAAAAAATCACTCAAACATGAAAATTAAATCATGCTGCCCTTTTTATCATATGGCTGAGTTAATTTCTTTGAGATGCTATCATATACCAATATTTATGAGCGCAGGAGAAGCACATTTTTGATGTAAAATATGTCTCTTTTGATAGTACTTAGCCAATCATAATACATTATGAGTACAGTCACTATGTCACAAATCCAGTCCTTGCAAGTTTGTTTAAGGAACAAAAGTGCTAAAATTCATCTGCCCACCTAAGTGGAAGTCAGACAATAGTGGTCTCCCCTTGGATAGAGGAATTGGTTTTAAATTCCATCCATACTTCAGCTACTACTGGAACAGATAAGAACGTACTGTCCGAATTTAAATGCATTTGCAGGATGGCTGGGAGGGACTGACCATATTATGACTGGGCAAGTATAATTGAAGAAACATATTTTACTCCAAACATTGGTTTCTTCTTCAAACACATTACCTGATCATAATACATTAATACAGTGGTTCTCAACCTTTTTTTGCTGTGACCCTAAATTGGCCACCAACAGGACCTTCTGACCTTCAGGCTTATGATACGATTTCTTCTGATGACCCTTTGCGACTCTACTGAAGACCCCATGTGACCCTGATTTGGGTCATGACCTGAGATTGGGAACTGTTGCATTAAATATAATAAATTAGGAGAATAGGTAAGAGATGGCAGAAGTTACATCCCCTTGGCCCAGAGAAGGCCCAATCTCCAGCTTGCTAATATATATGAAGCATCTCCAAATCTCAAGTGAGATACAGGCTAGGAGATACAGGCTAGTCTCAAGTGAGATACAGGCTAGGAGATACAGGCTAGTCTCAAGTGAGATACAGGCTAGGAGATACAGGCTAGAGTTAGCATATATATATGACTGGATGCAGCTTGAAGGGAAAATTTGAGCTGATGTCAAGTGGGCTCATCACTGTGAAGCTGCTGAATGGCCTGGAAATGTAGCCACTGTGCTGCTGCTATAAGTCCCACAAGGTCAAACTGAGACCTTCAGGATGAAAAGTCTATATTGTAAAAGCTAGAGAAAGTCGTCTCTGCCCTCCATCATGTGGCTTGGATGATATCAGTTATGCTTGAATGCTATGCAAGTAGTGATTGCTCAAACCATGTGAGCTGATATGTGCAATAAACTCATTTTGTTTTGGACTGGTTCTTTATATTTAGAGCGAATAACCCATTACACCCAGGATGACATAGCATGAAATGAGATATCCTTTCAATAGCACAAATAAACAAGATCTCTCAGTGGCTCAGTTCATTTGCCCATTTCAGGTACCACTTCAAAATGCTTACCTGGAGGGAAAGTGTCCAATGAAGAAAGAGGTTTCACAACAAAAGACTGATTCTGCATGAGTGGAAGCCTGCTCATGGCAATGAAAGCTGAAGCCATCATAAGTGAAATGAAACCATCGTGACAGAACTTCAGATCAAACAACAAGGCATATATCACATTGATTCTACCTGCCTAGAATGACTAGAATTAGTAGGAAGAAGGTTTTAGACATGGCCTTGAAAGGTGCTTTATTCAGACATGTGAAAACCCATTATGGACACAGGACCCATGTCTTTAGTCAAGACAAATCAGAGTTTGCCAGAAAATTTGAGAGATCTCTCTTTTGGCTGATATCCATGATGATGAAATATCTTCAGGATTGTGGAATCTTAGCTTTTTAAAGTGATATGTGATAACTTCTTGCAAAAGCTAAAGGAGAAAGTTAGCTATTTGTTGTTTTGAGGTTATTAATGAAGATTCCATTCACACTACTGGAAGAAAACTCTCCACTTTCCTTCATATGCTTTAAATATGGTGTGCCTTCTTGTCCAATTAATTCTGTCCACCACTTGTTTTGAGAACTGTTTTACCCCAAGGGCTTGATGGATATGAGCCAGGTGTACAGGTTCAAAAATTCTGGGTTTGGATGAAACACCTGAATTTGTCATTCCTTAAGACCTTGATCTTAAACTCTGACCAAGGCATAGCAGCCTCCCTCAGTAATGTTCTAGTTAATCTACACTTAGGCCAGTATATTGACTGATCTAACCTAAGAATACAAACACACAGTTACATTCAGTATTTCTACTGTGATAGGCACAGGGTGCCTGAATTACCACATATACTCGTGTGTAAGCTGATACCAACTGCAAACTGCATAGACCCAGATCTGCCAGAGCATAATGCGCCAGCAGATCTGGGTCATTGCAGTTTGTAAGGACTAATCACTAGAAAAAACAACATAAACCCTGATCTGCCAGCACATTATGCACTATAATACAAAATTTGGGGTCTACGTGAAACATTCATTTATAATGAGTCAGTTGTTAAAGGAAGGCACCCCAAGCAAGCATTGCCCTCACTGCCCCCACCCTCGGAAAAAAACTGCAAACTCAGCAAAATGGTGCCCCCCAGGCGGTTGCCCATATCATCTGCCCCTTACAACGGTCCTCATGGGATAAAGGGAGGGTGTTCTAGATATCCATAAATTCGGATACAATGTACTCTAATGTTTCCTTGCCTCATGAATTTTTGGAATTAACCTGAATGTCAGATAAATAAATATGAATCTTAGATTGTACAATCATGTTTATATGCAAATTCATCATGAAATTAAGGCTTATTTGTGATTATAAGTACATGAATACAGAAAAAAACTCAATCATTATGCACACAGCCAGTTATCAATTAACTGTACAGTTTCACATTGTTTGAAGAAAGAAGCAGTAAATAATATCATCAGACTCATTCATGCAAGCATTTAAATGAACTTGTATCCTAATGAAGATGTCAGATTCAGTACAAGAGACTGTAGTTCAGTGAGAAAAGAATCATTTCATGATTGTGAAAGTCATTCAGAGAACATATATAAAGATCATTAGACTGACTATATAAATATGTAGTACCATTTTGAAGTAAAACTTGGGCCTGTTCTAGATCTCTGGTGAGACACACTATTAGTTTCGCTTCTACTGTAATTTTCATCTTTTGACAAGACCTCTCGTAATTCTGCAATGATTTCTTTGGGAGTTCTGCTGATATTTATTTTGTACCGAGTCAAAATATATCTCACATCAGTGTCAAAAATGTTGTGATTTCTCTTGCAGTGTGATCCAAAGGAGCATTTGCCCATAATGTAATGCCTACATATATGTAAATTTGGGCAGGGTTTCCTATGTTGCTGATAACGGCATCCTCCTATGACATTGTAAAATTTACATATTCTGGGAACTGTTATATCAGATCGACTTTCAGCTAGATTCAGCAAATATTTCAGCTCTTGTCCTTTTAGATGATCCAACAGATAGTCTCGCCGTACTTGCATATTGTGTTCTGTTCTAAGATCATGTCCATACTTACAACTTTCAAATGTACAAGTATCAAAAATAAAATATTTACATATATGTAATCCATTGCAAGGTACAATGGGACGCCCTGGACAGTGTCCGTTCTTGGCACAGTGAAGTTTGCAAAATTCTATCTTGGTTTGTGGTTTGATATCTGTTTGGTGTCGAGATATCCTAATTAGTGCAAAATTATCTGGGAAACAATTCAGTATATCATTTAATCGGGATATTTCAAGTGCAGAAATAAAATGAACATCTATTCGCCCATCGGCACTAAGGTTATGGAGTTCATCGTGTATTTCCTTCAAAGACAGTGAACGCTGCTCGGAGCATAAAATGTGCAAAACAAGTCTTGCTATAAATTCCTCATCGGGGTTAATGCTGAATGCCATGGTAATCTTAGAAGGTATTTTAAGAAAAATTAAAAACTATTAAATTAAAAAGCAGTAGTTTTTCGGAAAAAGAATCGAATACGTGAAAATCTGATCGTGAAAGTTATTGCATCATACTGTAACCTATCAATTCATCTACTGTTAGATGTATTAAACAATTTGTAAAATTTGCGAAAGTCTTCCGGAAACGTAAAGAGCTTTCAGTTTTTCTTTCTCGATACAATATGAATCCCTCAAATCACGTAAGATTTACAACCGAAATCTCGGCCTAAAATTGAATCGGTAATGGTTTAGGCGTCACTGTATGTAAAACCTCCATTAACTAAAAATAAAAACAGCGGCTTTTGAAAGATACATCATTTAAACGACGAAATAATGTGTATAAACCTTAATTATCAATGCGTGGTAGGCGCATGTTCTTGACAATACTCAGTTTTTCATACAGAATCATGTTTCTAAAACGAAAGTAGGTCGTCATTTAACCAGTATTGGAATATACTTTGTCATCAGTAAAGATGACATGCATTTCAGGTTCATTCAGTTTTCCTTTCGTTCATATAAACAATTAAAAATGTTGAAGTTTTGTGATTTAACAGTAATTTTGTCTATCAGTATTCATCCTATATTCTTGTGACGTGAGGAAACTCTCAAAGAGAAAGTTGCATCTATAATATATTACGGAAAGATAGTGTGGTTACCTGACTATTATTGCAACATTGTCCTGTCTTAATCTAGAGGAAGTTTTAATAGGGATAGGAAACCAGACCAATGGTACATGTGCATAATCTCGTTCAACCTGACTTTCGCGTGACTCCAAAATCCCATGGAGCCACGCGAGTATGGTTGAACGAGACTATGGGGGCGCTCTACAGATAATACATGCTTCTGAGAGAGTGACAGGTGTAAGATGAAGTATTTTGCATTTGCAACATGCACACTGGAGAGAATGTTGGCATACCACTATGTTACTCTCATGTACTGTGGATGAAATTTCTTTACATATTGTACTTGCGGAAACTGGACATGATCTAAGCACACAGCAGACAAAATGGCCGCTCCAAAGTACTCGAGAAATCAGCCTGACTTAGTCAAAAGTGCACTATTTTCAGCAGTCATTAAAATAGGGAAACGAATTTTGCCAGAGCAGACAATACTAGTCTCTGAAAGTACTATGAATGAATTACAAAATATCAAAAAAGTAAAAAAAGTTATCGGCTCTTTTTTTATTTATTTACCTTTGAAGTCCAGAAAGTGAAAATGACCAAGCGGAGCTGTATACTCTATAACCCAAATTTCACCCATCAATCATACACCAAAATAAAGGGAATTCAAAGTTCTTTTAACAATACCTAAGATATAAAAGGTCTTTTTTAAATAGCCAGGACAGCCAGTCGGGAAAACCTGGGTAATTCTTTTTCTTTAAAAATCTAATATGCAAAGTACGAAACTGAAGAGCGCCACCTATACAAAAGTATGGAACATTCGGAATAGCCTTGTCTTTTTCCTATCATTCGGAGCTACATCGGCTATTTCCGCCCTACAACAATACGATTCGGTATACATGTAATATTCACCTCTAAAGTTGCGAATGCTTTCCGATGCGAGTCGAATGTTTTCTAGGTTTACCAAGAACGTTCCGATTCGAGCGAGATATATAATCATGCCTTTCTGCCAATGATGGATTTTAGATGGGAAAGCCACGCACTGATCCGATTATCAAACCAGAATATCCTTGGCTTTTTTCCTCAAGTCAAGAAAAGGAAACGAATGAACTAGAGATGTTCCGACTGCCGATTGTCAGTCGTTGAAGCAAAATTGAAAGATGTCAGCCTCCGTGTAAACGTGCCTTTACGATAATGTCGGAAATTACAGTGACTCCGCTTGGTATGATAATAATGTCAACTTTTTAATTATTCTCTAAATTAATTCCCACCACGGTCGAAAATATACATGTCACAAATTTATAGTTGATTTTTTTGTGTGTGAATTTTACTGATTCCTATTTTCGAGTACACCTGTAGGCTGAAGTTCTGGCCTGGCATTCATAACACTTTTCAGTTTCAAGTCATATGCTTGACTCGAAACTAATCTTTAAAAATCATACATCAAAGCAAAACTTAAATATTTGCTGGAACGTTTTATTGGAGCAGTTTAAGTAACACAATCCTTCATTTTTATAATGCGGTACATCAGTGGTTTACCGTTTAGCTACCGAAAGGATGTATTTTCGAATCTTACCATCCGATCAGCCGAGGGGAGGCAGATCTGCGTATTTGCAGTTTGTTAGAAGTAATCAGTAGAACAAATAACATAGACCCTGATCTGCTGGCGCATTGCACAATGACAAATCAGGGTCTATGTTGTTTGCAGTTGGAATCGACCTACAAGCGAGTATAGACGGTACTACACACAAGCATCACAGCATGACGAATGTATATTGATCATTGGTGTACTCATGATTCCTAAAGCTTAGACAGAAGTGACAAAACAGTATCAAAGTATTGAAAACTCTTGAATTATGTGTACCATATATGATCACTTATAAGTTGAATCCAACTGCAAACAACAAAGACCCTGATCTGCCATCGCGTAAAGTGCTGGCAGATCAGGGTCTGTGTTGTTTGTTGTACTAATTACTCCTAATGAACTGCATAGACCCAGATCTGCCAGTTCATTATGTGATGGCAGATCTGTGTCTCTGCAGTTTGCAGTTGGACTCGACTTATAAGTGAATATAATCGCTCTGTATATATAGGGTTTAATGGCACATCAGCATAACCCAGACTATGTAGTGCAGAGTAAGTTTAAGTATCCCAACAAAGGCATACAAACCAAAGATTGAGGCAAAAAAGGGTAAAATCTGTCACACATTTAACAGCAATTCTTTGAAGCCGATACCAACTGCAAACTGCATAGACCCAGAGCTGCCATAGCATAATGTGCCGGCAGATCTGGATCTATGCAGTTTGTACGGTCTAATCAGTAGAACAAACAACATAGACTCTGATCTGCTGGCGCATTATGTGTGGCAGATCAGGGTCAACGTTGTATGCATTTGTACCCGGGTTATACACAAGTATACACAGTACATTTCAAATCTTGTGAGTGTATGCCATAAGCACTCCCAAATGACAGATCTAGTTTACATTAGTGAATGAGGGTTTTGTTATGTCCAAATATTTGTTTTCAAATTATAGGTCTATTGACTGTTCAATTGCATCAGAATACCATGTGCTTAGATACCACTATTTGTGTCTACTTTCCCATATATATGGCATGCTATCACCTTTAGATTTATATCTACCATGTTTCACTTATTTACTTTTTCCTTTCTTTATTTTTCAGGTGCTGGCCAAGGTATGAAGTTTTCTGTATCATATTTATATTCACATTTTTGCAGATAAATTGTGATTGGTATTGTTCATCTGTCCATGTGTCTGTTATCGGTGTAACCTGAACTCCAAATACTCTAATTGAGAGAGGGTATCATCTCTCTTTCAGTCAGTTATTCTTGTATCCTGACCTCCATCTACTCTAACTGAGAGAGGGTGATCATATTGGGTATTGTCTTTCTTTCATTCAGTTATCATTGTAACCAGAACTCCATCTACACTAAGTGAGAGGGGGTAGTCATATTGAGGGTGGTCATATTGGGAGTGGGACACCTATGTCAGGGCTAAGCAAATTTTTTTCCATCCGCTAGTCCAGGACAAGTGGTTTCAAAAAAGTCACTTGTCCCACCTTACTTTTCACTTGTCCCACCATACTTTTCACTTGTCCCCAAATGGTAATCACTTGCTGAGATTTGATGAGATGTATGTACTTAATCCATAGAAAAAACAAATGAAATAATATACAACATAATTATTTCTTAAAATAATTTAATTTTTCAAAAACATTGGTTGTTATACATTTGGTTTCTTTCATGTTCATGTATATATGTTTTAGCTGATGGATTTTGAAAAAATGGCCATGTATATGTCTGTCACCTGCACCAGCACTAAGCCAGCAGTTGATAGCTGTGTCTGGGTTAAAGTCCTCAATATATTGTGCTGCACAGGACTTGTGGGGTCCAGACATGTCATGAGACTTGATTGGTTCAATCCTGAATTTGTCAGTTCCACTTACAAATACACTGGGTGAATTTTCAACCTGTGCCAGTTTTGGATGTTGTTTGCAATAACTGAAAAACATCTTTCCTTAGGAGTCAATACATTCAAGCCAGGGATAACAATCAACCCAGTGATGCTGAAATACATTTTCTCTTTTAAATACGAACTGGGACAGCTCATTAATTAGCATAATTGTTTCACTTCAAACGCAATATCGCATGTGCAAGTTAATCATCTGTATAATCAATTAAAAATTAAAGAATCATTAGTCATTTAATCAGTTCATAAAGGAAACCAACACTGATGTCAGTAAAGTACCTTTCATTAATTTAATTACACTGACTCGCTAGATTAAAATCATTGTGAGCCACTTGTGAGGATCTGGCTTGAGTAAACATAGTGCAACAAAGCTGCTTAAAACACTGCCAATTGATCATACTGGCTTTCTTTTGTTTGACACGTTTTGAATTGCCGATAATTTGGTCACTTAGCCCAATATGCAGTTAAGCGGTAACAGAACATGCGCATATGCGACAATTATCACTGACCACATTTATGTGTTATAAAGGATGTAAATGCATATATGAAGAGGTAGAATCATGTATTCAGTACGCCCGGAGGGCATGATTGGCCAAATAAAGGTAGATATAGTGATTAAAGCACGAAAAAATAAGGACTTGCCAGACTTTTTTAAAAAGCACTTGCCCCGGACTAGCGACTTGGAAAATTTTACTTGCCTGACTTCGAAAATGAATAGTCCGGGTCATCCGGCTATGGGATTTGCTCTGCCCTGTATGCCTACATGTATCATGGGTGGGAGTGGGTAATGATAACTGAGATAAGTGTTGGAATAATGTCACTTTGCTGCAGACTTCTAGTTTTACATACATTAAACTGTTCTATAAAGGACACTTGAAGGGCCCATACAATTTGTATTTTATGAACAAGTGTCCTTTATATAGAAGTTAAATATGATCATAAAGATGAAACAAGGGACCCAAAAAATGAGGTCTTTAATGAACAGGTGCACTTTATCTGGAGGTATCTGTTATGAGAGATTTCACTGTCTTTGGACCCTTGTCAGTCAAACTTGTCAAAATGCAGGATTTATGTTATAATATTTTATTGTTTTCAGATGTGGGCCGTAGTTGTATACTTGTCAATATTGGAGGAAAAAATATTATGTTTGACTGTGGCATGCATATGGGATTCAATGATGAGGTGAGATATCAATTATTGATAATGATGAGACAAAAATGATGGAATGAGTCTAATAATGCACATAGAATTCACTGATGAGTTGAAATATCAATTATTTAAAATGATGAGACAAAAATGATGGAATGATTCTAATAATGCACATAGAATTCATTGATGAGGTGAGATGTCAATTATTTATAATGATGAAAAAAAATATGGTATGAGTCTAATAATGCATATAGAATTCAATGATGAGATGTCAATTATTTATAATGATGAGACAAAAATGATGGAATGATTCTAATAATGCACATAGAATTCATTGATGAGGTGAGAGGTGAGATATCAAGTATTTATTACGATGAGACAAAAATGATAGACTGAGACTAATAATGCACATGGGATTCAATGATGATGTGAGATCTCAATTATTATTAATAATGAGACAAAAAATGATGGGCTGAGGCTAATAATGCAAATGGGATTCCAGGGTTCATTAACATCACTCATTTTTTTGTTATTAATTGAAAAAGTGCCAGGTTAAAATTTACTTTGATCTTGTTCTTATACTGAGTAGATGTAGATTTTTGTTAAAACGATATTACATGTACAGTGAAACCTCTTAACATTGAAACATCAAAAAACCAAAATCCTTGAAACCAAAACATTTTTCTGGTCCTAAAATGTTCCTACTTTAATTTTTGTTAAAAATATTCAGTAAAATAAAAACCTTCTATAGCTGATATTGTTTAAACTGTTCAGTTTCATACACAATAAATACATTGAAAGCTAACCTGAAGCTTTCATCCTTGTACTAAGGACTTCATCAGCAGAATGATTTATTCTCTACTGATTGTTAACATCACCCGAGGGAATAGTGAACGATGTTAACAAATTGTTCCAGATATGTGGCAGATTGTAACGGCCCGCATCCCTGTTCAGCGTTGGTTTGTGAGCATGGATGTATGTAGACTCTTTAACCCCCCCCCCCCAGCTCAGACCATGATTATTCTCGATCTAAGATATTTACTGAGTCCCAAGATACTGTATGGCCCAGGCAAACTGTGTGGATGTGTCATGATACCTCAGACAAACTTGAACTTGGTCTTCTATGTTCGTTGAATCTCGCTTTCAATGTCCTTTCCGTTTCCCCAATGTAGTTGTGATGGCACTGACTTTCACCTTGTCCTTCACACTTTATGTGATAGATAGGTCCACAAATATCTTTCTTATTGGATTTATCCTTTGGGTGAACTAGCATCTGTCTTAGGGTCCGGTTTGGTTTAAAACACACATTAATTTTATGTTGCTGAAAAACTTGTTTCAGGCAATCAGAACTCCCTTTCACATAAGGTAGGATGATGCTACCTTTTGAGTCACTTTTTTAGTTCTTGGTAGACTCTTCCCGGTACTGCCACTTTGACTAGTGTTCAGCTTGTTGGTAACCTTCTTAATCACCCAATCCGGATAATGACACCTCTTGAGGGAAAGAGTCCACCAAGAACTAAAATGAACCAAAGTAAAAACCCTCTAATCTGCAAAGAAGCAAATTTTGGTCCCAAATTTCATTTTTATGCTAAAATGAGTCCCATAAAATGGGAAATTACCCAAAGCAAAGCTAGGTAGCTGCCAGATCCCAGTTGTGAGGTCAGTCAGTGGTCCGTAAATAGCCTAGGGCCATGCCTGAAGTAAAACACAGCCCAGCACATGCACTGGCACAGATTATGGCCAGTGTCAACAATAGGTTAATCAGCATTCTTTACACCTGGCTAAAGTGACAGCTTTCAAAGTTAATTGTTTGTAATATAGTGCCAGTGGTTGTGCAAATCAAAGGAGATTATGTTTATTTGCCAATCATCAATGTCTTATACTGCACACCTAAATGATCCTCAGTCAACTGACTTTTGAACTTAAAAAAGGCCCGCACCCTCAATAGTGCTGACAAAGACAAACAAAAAAGCGATTTTGCAACAATGTTTTATTGCATTTACTGGCTAGTTCTATTTTGGAAAATCATGTAATTGACACGAAATTAATATAAACACTTATATTATAAATATCAACAAAAACAAGATTGTTATATTAATAGAACATAAAGTAGACACTAATCAATATACATGTGTTACAACTAAGGGGGTATAACTTATTGTAGCTCATTTTAGGAAACCTCAGTAACTGAAAATCCCTAAAAACCGAAACTTTTACTTGATCCCCACTGGTTTTCAGTCTTGAGAAGTTTGACTGTATATGTAATTTTGTGTACACTTTACATGATTGAGTTGTCCCAGCATCTCTTGGCCATCAGTGGCAGTCCAGCATCAATTATCGAATGCCTTTGCCATTGAACTACATTTCGGATGGTGAATTCTATCAAAAGCTTTCTTTACAGTTACAGCTTAAATTGCATAACCCCTTCATACCCTTATTTGACATAGCACATCAAAACATTACATGTTGCAGGAACAAAGTAAACTGATATTATTTTTGTAAGAAAGGTGATAGTTAAGTAGAGAAAAGAAAACAATGGTCTGAGAAATAAGATACAAGTAACAAAAATGTAGGAGCTTGTGATAATGGAAGAAATTAAAAATGGAGAGGTTCAAAAGGCAGGAAGAGAAAGAAGCTTGATAGATATAACTAATATTAGGAGTGGACATTGTTGCAGTAAATAGGCATTATAAAAGTGGAGAAAAAGTACAAATTTTTTTTTTATGTGAGACTATTTGACTAGACTTTAATACCACCTTTCTTAATGTAGATTTTCTGCCATTGTAGTGTTATGTTCCCACCTCAGATTGAAAAGAAAGTTTCTTGTAATTAACTTATTGATATTTTGTTTTTGGATCATCAATTTACCTACACTATTGAATCAGATAAAGACAGGGACATGTAACTATCTTAACATCACTAGTCCTCAGGACAAGTACTTAAAAATATTTGTCCTACCTTAAATTTACTTATTAGGTGATATAGTATTGGTACTATGATAAGCCAGTGAGTCCACTTATTTAATTCTGTAAAAATTTCAAAAGGTTGTGTAAAAACCGACATAATTCAACAATGGCTTAGTGTTTGAAATTTATGTTAAGTGATGTATCGGAGACTAAAGTGGAGTAAATGAAGCTGCTGAAATATATAGAATTCTGTTGTGAAGTGGAATATATAGAAAGGAATGCTGGTGTTAGACACCTCAAATTTGCCTTCAGATTGAGATGTACTGTAACTGTGTGATTATATAATGTTCTATCTCACATGAGACCTGACATTCAGGTATTGAATGATGAAGTGAGATACTACGATTATTGATAAAAAAAAGGGTTGGAGACGTTAGATTGACAATATTACTTGAGACAGAAAAGATGATTCTTTGTAGAAAAATGAGACAAGTGGAAATAATTGCTTTTAAAGAGAAATGGGAGGGAAAGGGAGGAACCTGTCCTTATTTATTAATCTTGAACACGGATAAAACATTCTTGTAGTTTATATTTTTTATTTATATTTCAGAGGAGGTTTCCAGATTTTTCTTACATTACCAAAGAGGGTCGACTCACTGAGCATCTGGACTGTGTTATCATCAGGTCTCACAGAAACAAAAATATTCCATTTGATTTATACTTTATTATCCCACATTAGCGTGGGTATATTGTGATAGCCTCTCTCTGCATGTTTATCCATCCATCTGTTCATATATCCATTTCCTCCTAAACTCCTGGGTAAAAATTCACCAAGCTTGGCACATAAGTTGCCCATATAGTAACCATCTGCAAATGGGGTATTGTTTTATGGCCCCTCCCCTGGGATCTTTGGGAGGGAATCAGAGGTAAAAATATACAGATATTGCAATTACAGTGACATTCTACAATATTTTGGTCCAGACTTTGTACATTCGTTGGGGGTTGGGGGAGTTGGAGTTTGGCTGGGGATGGGGAAATATGTGACATAAAACATTGGGATTTGCCATATTGACTTATATAAGTAGGAAGTAGATCTAGTTTCTTGATTCAGTGACAATCAGACACTAAGTTCTGACAAGTTACAGTATTTCTCCCATGAGGGCAAGCCTTGTTGGTTTTGTTAAAGGTGGGAGAATGGGCTTATCATCTGACAAATCTTTCATAAATAGAAATTGATCTGAATTCTGTAATTGGCTTACCATCACCCAAAGCACCAGGATGGTTCAGTTGTTAGCATGCCAGACTCACAACCAGAAGGGTTTGGGTTTGAATCCTACCTTCTGACCAGCCTGGGTCAGCTACCATGGCGTGTCCTTGTTCTTTCAGTGCAAAATCTATGAAACGGGTAGAATAATATAATAAGCTGCTATGTGCTTACAGCTATTTACATATTGTGCTTACAGCTATTTACATTGTGCTATTTAATGAATGTCCAATATTTTTAACGTCTGATTAACTTGAATTTAAGACAAAAATTTGTCATTTCTGCTACTGTATGTACTCGCTTTTAAGTTGAGTCCAATTGCAAACAACATAGACTTTGATCTGCTGTCATATAATTCACTAGCAGATTAGGGTCTATGTTTATTCTACTGATTACTCCTAACAAACTGCATAGAGCCAGATCTGCTGGTGCATTATGCAATGACAGATTTGGGTCTATGCAGTTTGCAGTTGGACTCAACTTATAATAGAGTATATACAGTAGTATGAAAAGTTGCTATGTTTTATGTCACAGTGTGTTATATAACATTTTTGACACGACACTGTGACATTAGTTAGAATTAATATTTGGGATGGTGTTGTAAAAGGAGGATGAAATAAAATAAAAATGAAAGACCTGTAAAGAACAGATTGTAGGACAGAAAGTATTGCCATTGAAATATACAGAATTTTTGTTGTTGTTGTATATGATAATTGCAATGTATTTACTAAATGTCTTGACAAGGCCATGGTCATGGCATAAACTTGAGTGTTTCTAAGCCTGACTATACTCCTTGTACTTAAGATACCACATAAGAAAAAGAAGAATGACTTGATTATTTTATCATCAACAGTAAAACTAGTCATTCTGTCACAAAAGCTTAAATAAATATTGACCATATGTTTTAAAGGTTTTATATCCTTGACCTTTATCTTTAATTTTACATAATGTTAACATCTTTACCTTTTAAATTTTATTGTTTAGTACTTGATGTTTGTGTTGTTTTGGAAGGCTTTATCTTCCTAGTTTTTTTGCAATTCTTTATAGTTACATTGTTAGACCTTTATTTGTAGTTGGCACCATATAGCCAGTATTGCGCTGCTGTGCAATTAAACCCCACAACTACTACCAACTACTAAATCAGTTTTCATCTTCGAAGAGTCCAAGAAATTAAAATATTAGAAGCGGTGTACATTTTGCATGAATGAAATTCAGCACAAAAATATATGAGCATTTGACCTTGAGACTTTTCTTCTGGAAACTTTTTTACAATAAAAACTCAAGCTTAAGTTTAAATTCTCTAAATTAGACATAATACTTGAATTTCTAGATCAGTGAAATTTAGCAGTTGATGATATGAACTTGAGAAAATCCATCAAGTTATATGATTCTAACTTAAATGTAAATAAGCTTACAGTTTGTCCAAGTTTTGGTGTTTTGAGCTTGAGATTTTTGCTCAAACAGTTCAGAGAATATGGGGCTTTCAGAGATACCCGATACAGTGGATACTCTTCTTAAAAGGACAGTATTATCTTGTACCTTGGCTGACTTTTAAATACTGATTTCATTGTAATTTTTACTGTAATGTTTCAGAAAATTTCTAACTTAAACATTTTAAGAATTTTCATGGTTTCTTCAAACTTTAGTAGTCTTCATCAAAAATTACCTTTATATAAAGCTGAAATCAAGAATGAGAAGAGACAGTCAGTTGAAGTGATTAATATGTTAACACGAGCAGCAAAACATATTCTGTCAATCCCACATTTCCATCTCTCTCATACATATGTCCATGACAGATTTAGTTTCTGTGCAATAACTTTTGAATGACATAATTGATTGTAACTGAATTTGACATAAGGCTTCATACTAAGATGAGTTACCATATATACTTGCTAATAGGTCGAGCACACTGCAAACTGCACAGACCCAGATCTGGCATCGCATAATGCACCAGCGTCTGCACAGTATGTTAGGAGTAGAACAAACAACATAGATCCTGATATTCCGGCATTTTGTTGTGACGGCAGATCAGGGTTTATGTTGTTTGCAGTTGGACTCCCCTTATAAGCAAGTATATATGGTAGTTTGGTTTCCAGGATTTATTGACAAAATTTGACAGGCTTATAAAACATGTTTGTCTTATAACTTTGAGTTTGCACATTTAAGCAGCTTTTTTCAGTAACACCATATTGGCAGGAACATCCATATTGTATGGACACTTATCTAGTTTATTCCTATTTCTATAATATTAAACTAAATTTTGATGAAACAAAATGGAGATTACATATCTGTGCTAATCTCCTTGTTTCAGCACAAACTTTAATCTTTTCCATTAAAATATCAGATGAAGTGTCAAGAAACCATTTTAAAGTCAAGGTTGGGTTGTAAAATTAGGATTAAGTGAGCCATATCATTGGCCCTTTGATAGTGAATTGAACTAACCTCTAATTACACTCCTGATTGGTTAATTACATGTCTGATTGTTTTGATAGGCATACATAGTATCACACCTGTACAGGTCCAACTGGGTGGTTTCAAAACCCTGACTTTAAATGACTTACAGTAAATTGTTCCTTTGCATGATTCACTCTTACAGCAGTTTGTATTAAAATAGATGTCTGATAAGAAAGAGTGGGATGTAACTTTATTCTTGTTTTCAGTCATTTTCATCTTGACCACTGTGGAGCCCTGCCATACATGTCAGAGATGGTTGGCTATGATGGACCAATTTACATGACCCATCCCACAAAGGCCATTTGCCCAATTCTCCTGGTAAGAAAAACCATGGTTTAATAAATAATTTAGTCACCACTTTGCTTGTTTATAATACAGTGTTCCCTCTTTATGGCACTGTTCATGAGAGCCATAAATGTAATGTGTTATAAGTGAGGCCACTTTAAATCAAAGCATATTTCAACAGGGCTGCAACATAACACTTTATACAATGGTATGTTCCAACAGGGCTGTGTTATATAAATTGAAAACAATGAAATCACTCCTTTGTTTGAGCCAGCCTTATGTACGAACCAACTTCAACAACTAGACTTTTCTTAAAACTTCATCAATCAAGCCGATTCATGCTGAATGGATAATTGTGGCTCATGCGAAAATGTGTGAGAGATCAGACCTAATTATTCGTGGCTTTGAGAATGCTGGACTTGTTTAATTCAACTAATCCCGGATAATTTACCTGACAAACATTTGTGCATACCAGCAGACTTGATTGATACGATGTTGATTCAGTGGTTCTGTCCGAATATCAGTGAAGTGTGAGCTTCAATACTCTGCAGTAATTAGTGTATGTACATAGTGTTTCATTAGTAATTGTGCTTCAAGCAATAGTTCCAGTATTTTACATCTATGTTGTTCACCAGGATTAAGCATGCCTGGATAAAATGAGATGTGCTTTCATGACAATTTAAATTTTTTGACAATAGTTTCCCTTGAATGAAGATTCGATTTGAATAAGTATTAAATGAAATTTTCATATACTAGTATCATTTATTATTCTTTCTTTCACTTTTAGTAATATTAGTGTTTGAATACCTTTTTCTTTTCCTCATTTCTCTCTATATGTCACAACATATCAATTTAAGGCAGTGAGTGCAAATTACAGCTAGTGTTTACCATATAGATAGATGTGCATTGAATCAATATAAAATGCATTATAATTCTTTTTTTTAAAAAGGTTAAAATAAAACAAACACCTGTAAAAGCTAATATTGTATTACTAGATTACAGAAATGATGTTAATTTATCAAAGAGCTTTGTTGATCTCTAGGAATGAAACACAGTAAGAAAAAGAGGATGGTGCTTCCTTATTATATGTGGCTTAATGTTTCATTGGGTCTTTAAACTCCTGGTTCGGGCAACAACAAAATCTACAAAATTGGTACCCACTGAAATTTTTTAATACTACAGTATTTATAATAAAACATACAGAAGAGTGTCAGATTTAGCTTAGGTTTCAGTTTCACCAAAGCATGTTCCAACAGGGCTGTGTCATTACAGATGGGTCTTATAATAAAACGTGGAGAAGAGAGGCTAGTTTGACTCTGGTTTAAGTTTTACCAAGGCATGTTCCAACAGGGCTGTGAGATAGCAGATAGTACAGTGAAACCCTTTAAAACTGAACCTTTGGTATACCAGAATCCCCTAGAGATTGAAATTTCCTTCTTGAACATAATTTTTTTCCAGTTTATCGAAACACCTCAAATCAGAACACAGAACAAATTTCAATCCCAAATGTCAATTTTTCACTTGAAAAACTAGGAGGAGAATTTGGCATAGGAACATTGTGGATTATATGGAGTACTTAAATATTATGGATTATCATTCATAATTCTAATCGACTTACAGTAAAGTTACAAAAGTATCTCGTTCCTTAAATGTTTCTTGAGACAAGGACTGTATTTCTATGTGGACAAGGATTGTATTTCTATGTGGATAAGGACTATATTTCTATGCAGACAAGGACTGTATTTCTATGTGGAACAACAATATATTCATGTAACCAAATGTGATTTTCAGAAGGAACATACGTTATTCAGCTAAATTTTCATTACATGTTTTAAAAAAATATATATTTTCTTAATTTTTTTTTCACTCTTAAACACATACATACATGGATGTTCTCCAATTGCATTTCTCTCTCTTTCAAGGCACATAAGCGCTTTTAAAAGACATTTTTTTTTCACATCTGGGAAACCCTCAGTAAACTGAAAAGCTTTAAAAACTGACATTTTAATTTGGTCTCAAGAGTTGACGGTTTTGAGGGGTTTCCCTGTACTTATAATAAAACATACAGAAGAGTGGCAGGTCTGGCTCAGGTTTAAGTTTCTCCAAGGCATGTTCCAACAGGGCTATGTCATAACACTTTATACCAGGGCAAGTTCCAAAAGAAGCTGTGTCAAAACAGATAGTATTTATTATAAATGAATAAAAGAGTGGCAGGTATGGCACAGGTTTCAATTTTGGCATTGTGCTTGCATATATATGGTACAGTGGTCCCTTACTATAATGCCCCTCAGTATAATACTGCATTTTTATATAATATGGTAATAGGCATGGATCACATTAACTGGCTTTATTTCATTTTTCATCACTTATTGTGTTATTTCACTTGATTTTAGTTTTGGCTGATGAAAACCAATTATACTATCATGGTTACACATAATTGAATACCAGAGTTTTCATGATTTGTCTGTACAACTTATTCCATTGTGCTTGCTATATATATCAGTATAAGGTGACCAATGTATAATGTAATATACCCCCAGTATAAGATGACCCCATGTACAGTGTAATATACCCTCTGTAAAAGGTGACCCATGTACAATGTAATTTGCCCTCAGTATAAGGTTACCCATGTATAATGTAATATACCCTCAGTATAAGATGACCCCATGTACAGTGTAATATACCCTCTGTATAAGGTGACCCATGTACAATGTAATTTGCCCTCAGTATAAGGTGGTCCCATGTACAGTGTAATTTACCCTTTGTATGAGGTGGCCCCATGTACAATGTAATGAACCCTCTGTATAAGGTGACCCCATGTACAATGTAATGAACCCTCAGTATAAGGTGACCCCATGTACAATACAGTATAGTGCGTCCATGATATCGATGTGCAAGCAATAAATGTACACCGCATCTGTTGAAGTGTAGCATGCTCTGACAGTTCCCAATAGACCTATCCAAAACAAAAATATTAGCACTGTGCATTTATATCATGAACACATCAACAGCATAGTGCATCCACGATATCAGAGAACAAGCAATAAATGTAAACAGTACATTTGCCAAAGTGAAGCATCCTTCGAATGGTCTCACTGTTTTAATTTTGCTGTCAGAAGATTGGCAAATTTTTAGTGCTGAGCTCTGAACCTGCTATACCTATAGGGGTTCAATAAGCTGATACCCAAAAAACATAAACACTGCATTTATATTGTGAACATATGAATGTTGTTATGGTGAGGGAGCATTGTATATATGTGATAGACAGGCATCAGTTTATGACTTGTACACAAATCTTTATGACAGTCAGGCATCAGTTTATGACTTGTACACAAATCTTTATGACAGTCAGGCATCAGTTTATGACTTGTACACAAATCTTTATGACAGTCAGGCATCAGTTTATGACTTGTACACATAACTTTGTGACAGTCAGGCAACAATTTATGACTCATACACAAATATTTGTGACAGTCAGGCAACAGTTTATGACTCGTACACAAATATTTGTGACAGGTATCAGTTTATGACTCGTACACAAATATTTAGTGCTTTACATGAAATTATTATTATTATTTTACTGTTTCTTTTTCAATATCCTCCAACAACAGTCTAATGACACATTTCATTTACTACATTCTCCATGCATAACTTTACCAGGATATAATTTTTAGTACATGTTGTAGTTTCTGATTGTAGATAGTGTTGTTTCAAACAATGCTTAGTTTCTGCCCTTTGTCTTTAGCCTGGAATTAGGTCTAAGCTGTTCGGTTCTCCATATGGATAATATGTATTATACAGATCACTGCACCTTGGATTATTTTTTATCAAGTTTTGCAGTTCTGATCCCAACACAAAATAGACATGTAGTTTGCACATTTTGACATTGTATTTCATCTTAGTGTTTTTTTCGATTAATTAACTCTTTTTCTTTTGATTTTCCCGGTCAATCAAACATGTAAATAGTTAATGTTTTCTCTCAGCTTTTTTGTTATATGTTTGTTTTGATTTTTGTAATTTGTTTCATCCCATGATCAGGAGCTGGATTAGTTTGAAATGTTGGGAAACTGTTTGTAACTGCACCATTAAATATTCTCTCACTCTCTCTCTCTCTCTCTCTCTCTCTCTCTCTCTCTCTCTCTCTCTCTCTCTCTCTCTCTCTCTCAGAGTCCAAATTTTTTTATATGTTTTTGGGCATTAGATTTCTGATGGCAGCTGGGGAAAGGGGATTGGGCAATCTGGTGGAGTGGGAGGAGGAGAGGCTTGTGTAACCATATTAAAAGTTTCCAGCTACTGATCAGTTGTATATTCCTACAATCATTTCAATCATAATGAAACAAAACAATTACTATAATAAGTCTGTAAACAACTGTGTAATATCATATTTTGACTGGAAAAGCTGAATGTTGCGATTACTGCATCCACAGGAGTTGGACATCTGTTGCATAAAAATTTTTACAACAAGTTAAGAAAAGATTAAATATCTGTATCTATATCAAATAGTATTAAATAGTATAGATACAGTTATTTGTATGTATTTTTAGTATAGATGCAGGTATTTCGTTTTTTTCTTAACATTTTGTCATTTCTTATGTACAAAACATCAAACTCCTGTGATACATCTGTGTGACATGCATTTTTTCTCTAGATTTTTTTAGCTTTCTGCACCTGATACTATAAGTGGTTTAGAACTAGTGCTCAACACAGAAAAGGTACATTATTTATAGGCGTTTCTACATATCATTGTCATAGCTTCGTTTGTTTTGTCTGACGCTGTGTTAAACATAGTAACAAGAGTGTTGCTTTTTGCCACAGTTTCAGCATTTGAGGAATGTATATGTTCATTACATCCTGCATGGTCAGCAAGGGGTGACTTTTGAAAATCTGAAACACCTGGACTTAGTCAGCAAGGGGTGACTTGAAAATCTGAAAAACCTGGACTCACAAAATTGTTCTTCTGCTTTTGCTTTTGACAAAACTCACAAAACATCACAGTCAACAGTCAATGTTTTTCATATCTCAGACATGAGAACTGGTTTGACCATTTGCTGTTGAAACTTCGTGACTTCTTCTGATTAAAATTTTAATCCTGATTGCCCCTCTTTCTCTTATTCATAATGGTTAATGCTGTCTATGATAACTCCAGTAAAAATAATAGCACTGTGTCTTTCCAATGATGTTATTAATTGTTAAATATTTAATCGGTGGCAATTTATGCTAATAACTTATTTAATTTGCTGTTTTTACTAGTGAACAACCAGTTAAGAAAACTCAGATGGGCTTTTTCTTACTTTGATTGATCCTTGCTTTTGTTCTCTGTGTCATTGGAGGTGCGGTGACTCAGTGGTTAGCGTGCTGGACTTGTGTCCGAAAGGGTGCAGGTTTGAATCCTACCATCGGATTAGCCTGAATCAGCTACCATGGTGTGTCCTTGGGGAAGGCACTTTACTACAATTGCCTTGGTACTAATAACATCTGTGTGTTGCTGTCCCGTAAAACACCAAATCAACAACAACAAAATCTCGATGTCATTACTTTTATTTGAAATAAAGCCGCAGTGGTATTTATTGTTATTACAATGCTGACAAGTTGAAGTGGAGATTCTTTTGATGCTTGACAGTATGCATCATAGCATATCTGAGATCACCTGGGCATGGCAGTGTATATCTTAATCTGCTTTGTTGCTGGAAGTGCAAAGCCATGCATAGGGTGCAATTATGAACGATGCTTGAGGCAGTCATACATCTGTCATATGAAGAAATGACATCCCGTGTTTTGTCAGATAAGGGGTTTGAGATTATTTGATTTTACAGTTGTGAAGTTAAATATGAAGAAAAAGAAAAAGATTAATGTTTATAGTGATGAATGTCCAACAAGAATATTTTGCAGTCTGTCAAAATATTGTTACCATCAGACATGTCCAGCATATATAAGGGTTTCCAGATCCTTGATACATATATATAGATATAGATCAGGGATCCTGAAATTCTAATGGCTCTTGTTGGACATTTTTTCTTAAAAATTAATGTGGCGCCCAGATATTTGTGAAAATTATTATAAAAACAATTCAAGGAGGTATAAAAAGTTGTAACAAATAAGAAAACATTGATATACTTAATTATTAAATATACAGGTAAATGTGTCATTTTTGGTTCTGGATTAGCTGTTGCTTCAGTTTTAGTATCATCCCTCTGTAATAGGCCAGTTTTCTATCAAGCTTTTCATTTATAAAAATGACTTTTTCTTTCAGAAAACTATACTAATGAATTTCATTCAACAACAGTATTTTATGGCACTCGACAGTTTTAAAAATTATTTATTTTTGGACAACATGCAGACTTATTACATTGAAAATATGTAATACTTTATTAATGGGCATTTCTGGTCAAGTCCAGCAGTAAAGTTGTATGGTTCAGGTCTTAGATGTCTTAGAGGATGATAATAAACGTTGGTTGTTGTTACTGGTATCTTTTCTCTGTTTATTTAGGGCCTAGGCTGCACATATTTTGTTCTAAAGATCTGATAAGTGCTGACCCACTGATACATTGTTGAAAAGCACATGGAGTAAGGGACTGATTATTGTAATGTCTGTAGTACAGACTCTCAGGCATTTGCTCAGTTGTAGTTTTTTGTCGCAATGTTTTCCATTTGCAGGACTAATGGTGAGTATCAAACAAATATCTTTTCTGAGAAGCTGATCTATAGCTGATATAGATATATATGTAGTCAGGGTTAAAGTCATTCCAAGTTTACAATAGGCTTATATAGATATATATGTAGTCAGGGTTAAAGTCATTCCAAGTTTACAATAGGCTTATATAGATATATATGTAGTCAGGGTTAAAGTCATTCCAAGTTTACAATAGGCTTATATAGATATATATGTAGTCAGGGTTAAAGTCATTCCAAGTTTACAATAGGCTTATATAGATATATACGTAGTCAGGGTTAAAGTCATTCCAAGTTTACAATAGGCTTATATAGATATATATGTAGTCAGGGTTAAAGTCATTCCAAGTTTACAATAGGCTTATATAGATATATATGTAGTCAGGGTTAAAGTCATTCCAAGTTTACAATAGGCTTATATAGATATATATGTAGTCAGGGTTAAAGTCATTCCAAGTTTACAATAGGCTTATATAGATATATACGTAGTCAGGGTTAAAGTCATTCCAAGTTTACAATAGGCTTATATAGATATATATGTAGTCAGGGTTAAAGTCATTCCAAGTTTACAATAGGCTTATATAGATATATACGTAGTCAGGGTTAAAGTCATTCCAAGTTTACAATAGGCTTATATAGATATATATGTAGTCAGGGTTAAAGTCATTCCAAGTTTACAATAGGCTTATAAGGTTGTTGCTTACTCCTCTTTATTTTTTATTTTTTAAAGAGAATGAGAGTGCATGACTTGCACAGGAAGAGTAACCATTCCATCTCAATTAGGCTTTTAGAGCTTGGTTGATTAGATCAAGGAAGATTAAATGCCTAGCATATATGCACCAAAAAGGCAATAGCTAATGCAGGACTCAAACTGGTTTTGTGTATTCCTAAATTTGTAGTGTGTCTTTGCATTTTATTGAAAATTACTCGGGATAATAAGAAACAAAATATGGTGAATCTTTATGGATTGTTGTACCATTCATGATAAATCTTTTTGGATTGTTGTACCATTCATGATAAATCTGTATGGATTGTTGTACCATTCATGATAAATCTGTATGGATTGTTGTACCATTAATGATAAATCTTTATGGATTGTTGTACCATCCATGACACATATTAATGGATTGTTGTACCATTCATGATAAATCTGTATGGATTGTTGTACCATTCATGATAAATCTGTATGGATTGTTGTGCCATTCATAAATCTTTTTGGATTGTTGTACCATTCATGAAAAATCTGTATGGATTGTTGTACCATTCATGATAAATCTTTATGGATTGTTGTGCCATTCATGATAAATCTGTATGGATTGTTGTACCATTCATGATAAATCTTTTTGGATTATACCATTCATGATAAATCTTTTTGGATTGTTGTACCATTCATGAAAAATCTTTATGGATTGTTGTACCTTTCATGATAAATCTTTATGGATTGTTGTACCATTCATGATAAATCTTTATGGATTGTTGTACCATTCATGATACATCTTCATGGATTGTTGTACCATTCATGATACATCTTTATGGATTGTTGTACCATTCATGATAAATCTTTATGGATTGTTGTACCATTCATGATTTCTGGGTATTTAGACTGAGGTTAATGAAATTTATTTTTGAACAGCTTTCTTGATTTTTCAACAGAAGTGTTGATTCAGGATTGAAATGGTGCAAATATAGACTGGTGCATGGATAAATATTACCTTCAGTAATTGTTTGGAAAGTCATCCTAAAACCAGTCTGAGCTTCCAGCCATTCTTCTTGTAAAACGTACATTAAAATAAAGTAAAGGTAAATGTCTTAAAATGGCTGCATTTTTTTTACATTGTAGGAGGACTACAGAAAAATCACAGTAGAGAGAAAGGGAGAACAGAATTTCTTCACATCAGAAATGATCAAAGCTTGTATGAAGAAAGTTAAAGCTGTGAATCTGCATGAAGTTATACAGGTATGTTGCTTAAAAATCTAAAATGGAGATTGTTCAGATGTAGATACAGTCTAAACAACTTTATCCATCCTCTGTTAAATGAACTGTGGCTTTTATCTGATGAAACATAATAAAATGGTTCTTTTCTTACTTAAAACAACAGGTTTATGTGATGATCACATGTTCCAACTCTGACATCTTATGACACAAAATGCTGGAAATAATATGTTATTTATTCATGAGTCATCTGGGAATCAGTTGACTCTTTTTGTTTCTGATTTGAGATATAGTTATGGGGATGACATCATAAATGGCCAATTATTATTATTATTATTATTAGATGATAATAATATATTATAATTATTATAATAATGGTTATAAAATTAATGAATAACCCAATTCACATGATTGTTCTTAAATCGGTACTGACCATGGTTATTATTTTATTAGTTTCGGTACTGGCCATGGTTATTATTCCCTCTATAGCCATTACCAGACTTAGGCTCCAAAAGACAGTCAGCTGAACACAACTCCAGTTCTGGCACAATCTCATCCTGTGCCATCTACCACCAGGACTGGGTACAGTGATCTATCTTCCCAAGCTCCAGTTCCAAAACACAGATGGCATTTGACACTTAGTCATGCCAAGTCCAGCCTGCTTCTACCTCCACCTGCTTAATCAACGGCCTCATTTCAGAACTCTCAGAACAATCAATCTCTTTAAATAAAAAGAGACCAGCATTCATCAAGACAGCTTCTACAGTCTGGTTGAGTTGCTGACCTTTTGCACTGCTTCAAACGAATGTACCTTCAAGACCCAAGCGTCAACAGGCCTTTCTTTTTGCAACAATGACTCCCATCCTTTAACCTGGCTTTGTACAAGACACAGACAGCGGACTTTTACACTGAAGCTCCAGCTGTTGCAGGCCTTGGAATGTTGTAACCTTTCTCTTTGTGCATGGACTGGAAACCTTTTTTGACATGCATCAAACTGTTCATGATGTCACAGCATTTGGCTCCAGGCTCAACATGGTCTCTGGCTTTATTGAGAACCTCACAAAGAGACACATCTGTGAATCAGTCTCATGTCCTCAAGAGGGCTGCTCAACACAAAGCTCTCTAATGCTATAGCTGCATCCATTATTCTCTAGTTTGTGCATTCCTGCATTCCTATCCACATCCATGCTGCTAAAAGATGATCACAAGACCATTCTCAGATCGCAACCTTAATCTTCCAATCTCTTATTCCATGGCCAGATAGATTAGGTCAGAAAACAGGCTGCTAAAAAGGCAAACCATGTGCCTACCCAAAAACATAGTATGGGGAGAGAATGTCTGGTTTCAATGCAGTGAGATTTGTGCCTAATTGGTCGACCTGAACTATCTGCAGTTCCACCATGCTGGTTTGGTTTCTGTCATGATGAGCCCTGCATTCATTGCTATGAGCAGGTTCTTGCTCATAAAAACAGTTGATTGTCTTGAATCACTGCTTTATTTGGACCTTTCTTTCCAGGGGCACATAAAGGATCCCTGAAATAGACTGAGCCAATCAAGAGAGGGAGTTCTTACTTGTTTTTACTCAAATAAGGAAGAGAAATTATTTCAGGCTGTATAGACCGGGACCCGTTGGATTATCTGCTTGGCCTACAAGGAAATAACCAAAGACAAGATGAATTTCTTACGTATATCAGTGCATGAGGTTAGGGCAGTCACCACTAGCATAGCACTCCAGCACAAGCACTCCCAGACTGACATCATTCTACTTCTGCTGGAATTGTGGGAGTAAAATTTTAGCTAAGCTGTGTCAATGCACTAACCATGTGCTAACACTAGCATGTATCTCACACGTGATTCGAAGCTGCTACACATACATTAAGAGACCACAGACAGGGTCAACTCTCAGGTAAGGGATTGTAACTCATTCCTCTTACCTATTCTCATAACATATTGTGATGGGGTAACTTATTTGAAGAGGAAACCAACCTTTGTAGTAAAATATGCTTATTTCATAATACTTAATCCTATCATGATATGGGCACACCCTTACAAACCCTTCCTTCAGTTACATCCCAGGAAGAGTGTGCACATCTAGTTGTAACTGATGATTGAGGTGATTTGATGGCAAACCTTCTGTCCATGGGGAAACCACTCTTATCGACTTCTGTCTCTGTAAGCAGATGTCTTTTTAGTGCTTGTGTTGCTAAAATAAGCTGCAAGATGTGGTGAACTTTATTCTTAGCTTGGAAGTTCTGGATTTGCAAGGTAGTGAAAATACTCCTAACTAAATATCATTTTGTTACTTCAAATATTGGTTTCCTCACATAGTTTTTCATTTGCATGTGTATTCATTATTTTTAGTCATACAATTTTATTTTTTTACACTAGGTAGATGATGAATTGGAGATAAAACCTTACTATGCAGGTCATGTTCTTGGGGCAGCCATGTTCCACATACAAGTTGGACAACAATCTTTAGTATACACAGTAAGTAACAGACTCATTATATATTGTGTATTTCAGTTGAGAGAGAGATAGAGATTTATTTTCTCAGAGAGTAACAGGAGACATTGGTACCATTTTTTGTTTTATTTACCACAGTTTTAATTCCCACAACAGTTTGGCATTGTAAATATTTTTCATATACCCATCATAAGGTGGAGCATACCATGTTATGATGTTGTCCATCCATTCATTTGTTCCCTATTTTGTTTCTCCGTCAAATTCATTACAAAATCGCATTACATTAGGATGACTTTCTCTTCTACCTCTGAATCCAGCCCTTTTGGAAAGAAGGAAAACGTCTTTCGGTCTATATATTTATATAGACAAAGGAAAGCAACTCTTATGGGTTAACTCCCTTTTCTACCTGCTTGGTGGCCACCATTATACCCAGATGTACCAGTTTTTACTTTCGCTGTCATGATGTAAAGATGTCCTCCACAGAATCCATTTAATCTTATAATAAATTTAAAAGCATCCATCTTTTATTTTCAGTGGTGTAGTAAGTTAAAATGTTGTTTTATATGGTGCATACAACATTTTTGTAAATTTCGGTGAATTTATTCATATTTTTGCAATTGTTGTACCGTTCGTTATTGTCACAAGTGATCAGTAACATTGAGTTTCACTGGAGAAATTTATGGGTGCTGTACTTGTCAACTATTACACTTCTAAGTCCTTTTGATAACACGATTTACATTGTTTGTTCCTCTTCATCATTACAGAAATGACAACCATGTGCAAGAACTGTAAATGATTTAAGGTCATGGAAGATGGACATGAGACGTGTCTATGTATACAATTGCTCGTTGTGTGTGCACTTTGGTACAAAAATACTCAGTCCAACATATTGACAAAGCAGCTCAAGGGCCGCAGTAATGAGCACGTTCCAATACATTGTAGCAAGACTTTTAACATACACTTCACATCTAAATTGTTGATTAGTCTCATGGAGGATGTTGAGATGCCACTCTTCATCCCTCATGCAGATGCAGAAACAGCACCAGAACATACTGTATCTGTGAATACAGTAGAATTGTTGATTAGTCGCATGGGGGATGTCGAGGTGCCCTCTCCACCTCCCTCCCATGAAGACACAGAATAGCACCACAACATACTGTATATGTGAATACAGTTGAATCATTGATTCGTCTGATGGGTGATTTAGAGATGCACTCTCTATATTGCATGAAGATGCAAAATAGTGCCAGAATATACTGTATCCGTGAATACAGTAAAATCATGAATTAGTCTCATGGGTAATGTCGACATGCCCTCTCCACTCCACATGCGGATGCAAATAAAGCACCAGAACATACTGTATCCATGAACACAGTATAAAACACAGGTGATTCCAATTAAGCCTTGCAATCGCATATGATCAATATAACTCAAAAGGTTTTAGGGTTAGGGTTAGGTTGTCGATTTGTCGATGAGTAGATGTTTATATATTGTAATTCCACTGTAGATAAGCCTAGGATCCTCCCAATGAGGTGAGATGGCTCACAAACAAATATGAGGGCTTGCAATCAATGACCCCATCCGTGTGTGAAAGATTTGCAATTTGACCAATATCGTACAGATGGACAGTCTGTACCAGTACGGTATGGACAGACAGTCTGTACCGACCATACCGCACCAGTTGGCCAGACTGCAAAACATATATTGTCTTTGGTACGCCGTTCCAGCTGCTGACCAACCAGTCCAACCATATGAATGAGCTATGTATGATTATGGTGGTCAGGAGTCTGTTATCTCCAACCAGTGAGTCTGCCATCCAGACAGACCAGATAGCTGGCAGTACCAACCATTCCGCACCAGCCAGCCAGACCATAAGGCATATACCGTCTTTGGTACGCTGTTTCAACTGCCGACCAACCAGTCCAGCAATATGAATGAGCTAGGTATGTTTACAGTGGTCAGGGGTCTGTTATATCCGACTGGCGTGCCAGCTGACCGCTCGACTGGACAGACCATTCCTATGAATTCATAGCGAACCAGCAGTACTTATAAAGCTGTCCAAATAAGCCAAACTGGTCACACTGGACCAGCATTCCAAAATGCAATCACTACTGATGGCATAAACAATGGGCAAAATGATGATGTATGCTGATGATACTTCATCATCATTTTCCATTGATGATGGTGATGAAACAGAAAATGCCGGAACATGCCGATCGTACAATGGAACAGATGGAAGTTAGTTCACGGCAGTGATAGAGAAACAATATTAGGATGTTGTTTCTTTCGGAATGCCATCCTCCACCTTCAGTCAATTCTACCAGCAAAGTCAATGCTTTTGTACAGGTAGACGATGGTGATGACAGTTCGTCATTCAGAATCATGCCACAAATTGTTAAAGATTGCAAAAATTACCAGGCTTCTCTTGGAACATATTCATGATCCCAGTAATGCAAGAGCTTCTTTATGGTGAGTCAGTTGCTTGCAACTTTCTCACCCCAGTGGTAAAAAGTCATGTACAGAGATATTTTCTTCGCGCGTACCTGGTCTAGATGTTGATAAAGTGCACAGACAAGTCTTTAACGCCATGTCAGAATTAGTCAGGAACGTTGTGTCAACTTCCTTCCTACTTGACTTCGTGCATCTGATGATTTTTTCATCTAGCCAAAAAGGCTGCTAACGATCGTTGATCTTTTCCTATGCACTCCCTCCTATGCACTTCGGTTAGGGCATCGAATTGAGGAGGTGAGAAAGCAAGAGGCACAAAAGTTGCTCTTTAATTTTCAGTGCAATCTACTATCTCAGCACATTCCCATTAGGGAACATATATGAGAAGGGGCGATTGTTGTTAGAGAATTTGCAGTGGTGGTTCTCAGCAAAGACAGGTTTGTTATTATTTTTGTTTCTCCTGGCTAAGCGAATTATAGGCAGTCATATGCCCCTAATTTTGCAGGCAGGCAGGGAGGGGGGAGAGAGAAAGATAGTTTCTCCTTCCCCAGGCCTTCTGTCAATCATCAGTGATACCCCGTCACCCATGCCCTTCTGTGACCCACATGGTGCGCCAGACTACTCCCTTTTCATCAGATTTGGACCAACGATTCTTGCCAAATGATAGGTGATCCAAACCGAGTCAGAGGGTCTCCAGATTTTGTTATCCAAACCCCTGCACTTTCATCGTCCTACATTCATGAAGAAACTCCCAAGCAATCCCATGAACAGGGATGTTTTTATACAAGAAAATCTAGTCTTTTTTGCTTGTAAAGGTTGGTGTAGATAGTACAAAAACCGCGCAAACAGGGCTTCTACTCCAGAAGATTTCTGATTACAAAGTTGAATGGCAATTGAGACCAGTGATAGAGATGTGACAAGTACGTAATCAGTCTTGACATGTCCAACATGTTCTTCCATATACTGATTCGTATGGGCCCAGCCTTCACTAAGAGTTCAGGGCATCTGCCGCAGAGACAGCAATGTTCCTGCATGGCAAACCACAAAACATTCAGTAAGTTTGGTTTTTGGTTCACATCATGAACAACCTTACTTCCCTCATTGTGAGGTGGATAATCAATGTTGAAAAGTCGGACCTTGTCCCTTCTCAATATTTTTTTGGTCCATCTAGGTATGGAACCCTTAACACACATAAACTTGGCATCTTCCTCCCAAATGCATCGAAAGAATTGTTCAGGCATCAGAGAAGGCATCAACCAAGACGTTGAAGCTGGACCTTTAGTAAGATGTTAGAGCAAGTCTTATCCCAGTTCAAGACATCCTCCACAGAGAAGGCGGCGTTCCTTGATGACACACTTCAAAACCATTCGGTAAGTATTGTCTTTGTTTCATGACATGAACAACCTTGCTTCCCTCATTTGCAATTTAGGAAGTTGGACCTTGTCCCATCTGAACATTTTGTCCATCTAGATATGGAACTCTTAACACATATTAACTTGGCGTCTTTCTCCCAAATGCATCGAAAGTATAGCTCATGCATTGGAGAAAGCATCAAACAAGATGTTGTTTTGGTGAGGAAGTTTCTTACAGCTCCTCGGCCTACTCAATGCAGGGGTGGACCTGTTACAATGCCAGTTTACTACTAGACTTGCGATGGTCAGTGGCATGTGGATTCTTCAAGAGAAGGCTCTTCATAACAACATCTTGGAAATGAAAACCATCCTTAATGCCTTCCACATGTGGGTGGAACATGTCCATGGAAACCCGGTCCTGATAATATCAGACAGTTCACTTGTGGTGACATACCTCTGCAAAGAGGGGAGCAATCACCAAACATGTGCTTCACAGTAGGGGGTTACCTTCATGAGTTCTCCCAATATCAGGTAATATTCAAGTCCGACACATTCTTAGCCATCTCTGTGTCCTGGCCAACTCATTATCAAGGGAGGACAACTGCTTCATACAGAGTAGTCCCTCCAGGAACCTTCCATTGGGTCCATGCCCTTTGGGGCTGTCTGATGCTTAACATTTCTTTTTCATTTTTCCATGACCACAGAAGCGTAGGCTGTACATGCTCTCTTAATCAGCTGGGAGGTAATGTGGGCATACACCTTCCCTCCATCAGTTTTGATTATGAAAACAATTAAGAAATGATGGGCACAGACTGCAATAGCTCTGATTGACCCACTAAGATGAAACACCCTGAATCAATGATCTGCTCAACTTAGTGACAGATGTACCCAGATGAGTCATAGTTACCTCCACTCTGCTCAAGCAGTCGAGATCGCCACTAATCCATCCATGTCTAATGAAACTTCTCCTTCACTCCTGGCTCCTTTCAAGGATGTCCTGATCGAAAAGGAGTTTGGAGCTTCAATCGTGGAGAGGATCGCAACAGCTGAAGATCCTCCTCTTTGAGGACATGCAAGGGGAAATTGTGTGTTGTCAATGACTGGTGTTACATCAGTGAAGTCACACCACTTTCAGCACCCATTCCTAAATGGCAAACTTCTTTCTCTCTCTTTGAAGACAAGAAGTTAGCCCATATCTCAATCAAGGTATACTGTTCCATGATCTCAGACATGTTCAGACTTCATGGATGAGATGATTTTGACCACAACAAGGTAATCTTTGACTTGTGGTCCAATTCTGAGTAATGAAGACCATGCTCACTCACATTATTTGCAATCAAATCTCTCCTGGGTTTTGACATGGCCAAATTCATCTAAGTTTGAGCCACTGTCTTCCCACCCTTCCCCACCCCACCGCTCCCCACACACTGAAGCAGCTCTCATACATGACTTTCAATTTATGATAACACTATCTTCAACATAAAGAGTGAGTGAGCTACATACGATATCCGTAGATCTGAACAGTTTCATTCTGATGGTTCTGTTGTTCTAATGACACAACCTGGTTGCTTCCTAAGAACAGCTTGCTGTCACTAGTCAACCAACAATAATTATTTGTTCCCTCTCCTTGATCGATCTGTCAAGAGAAGCACCTTCAGATGTTTCCTGAGACACACGGACAATGTCCACATCAACTGTAAAAGACTATTCTTACTGCTGAAGGCAGGAATGCAAGACATAACCCCACAAGTGCTGGCTGCTTGGCTAAAGGGAGTTATTAAATCAGTGTACTCTGAACTCTCACAGTATCGGGTACACTAATGAAGATTTCAGCTTACAAAATGTGAGCGACTTCCATGATCCTGGTCTTGAATGTAATGTCTCAATTCGGGACAGCTGACTGGCATGCCCAGTCTGCCTTCTCTAGCTTCTATTTGCATGACATGGCCTCGCTAAGGAGAGAACTGAATCTCGTTGGGTTAGTGGTAGCTGCACAGAGAGTGACCACTTCCCATTCAGGAAAGCACAACCTTTGACTCAAACATGAATTTGCCACTTTCACTGGATTCACCTGGGAAACTTTTGATGGTGAGACAATAATCAAGTGCGGAATTGTGCTGGGATCTCACCGTGCACATGTATAAATAAATTGAAACGTACAGATTTTAGGCTCAAAAGGTTGAATGTCAGATTCATTGGGCTAAAACTGTTTCCACACAATAACATGACTTGTAACCCAGCTATCTTGACAAAACTTTGTAAATAGCTTGCATTTGAGATAAGAAAGACACTGATTTTGGGGTTCAAAGGCCATGGTCACAGTAACCCAAAGAAGAAAAATTGTTTCTGCACGATATCTTGAGTATCACCTGCTTTTACCAAACTTTGTGGATGGCTTGCATTTGAGATGAAGATGATTCATATTTATTTTGTGGTCAAAAGGTCAAATATCCAGGTTACATGGACTCAAAGAAGGTAAAACAATTTCCACAAAACTACCAAGTTTTTTGCCACATGCCTTAAGTTCTCTTTGTAGATGGCTTGCATTTGAGAAAAGGAAGACACCAAATGATATTGGGGTTAAAAGGTGTAAGGTCTAGGTCACAGAGACTCCAAGAAGGAGAGCAGTATCTGTAAAATACCTTAGTTCTGTGTCTTTTACCATGTCCAGATTTAGTTGTTGACTTGCATTTGCAACAGAAAGGCACCTGTTGATTTTAGATTCAAAAGGTCAATGGTCAAGGTCACACTGGCTCCAAGTGTCACTTCTATACCATAAACCATGACCATACTTTGTGGATGGCTTTCATTTAAGATAAGAAAGGCAGCTATTGTTTGTGAGGTCAAGGGGCAAGGTCACTAAGACTGAATGAAGAAATAACTTTAGTTCTGTTTGTTTTTACCTTGTCCAAATTTTGAGAGTGATTTGCATTTGAAACAGAAAAAGCACCTATTTATTTTGGATTCAAAAGACAAATGATCTAAGTCATACCAACTCCAAGAGTCACTTCTATGGCATATACCTGGTCCAGCATATAAGGAAAGGAAGAATCCTATTGATTTTGGGGTCATGGGTTCAGAGGTCAAGGCCACAGTGACTCAAAGAAGAGAATATTTCCATATCCAATTTAAAAGTTCTGCAGCACATACTTAATAAAAATCATAAAACTCAAAATCACACATCACCATGGGGAAAAGCAAACCTTCCCATTAACGCCTTGACACCCATTAGTCGAGCACATGCTTTGATGTAACTGTCAGTACACCAGCTGACGTCATTATGAACCATTGAACTAGTCGCAATGTTTAGCAACAAGGACAGAGTATATGAGTTAAATCGGTACTGCATCTTTTAGAACTTGCGTATCCAACCAATGAAAGAGGATTTTACATTAAATTTTAGCCAGGATTCTTTGATTTTCGTCTTGACAGTTGATTCTTCTGTTGTTCATAAGACACATCAACAGTCATTGGAGTGCTTTGTGAATTTTTTTTAGTGAAATATTCCAATTCTATTATATACTTAAGTGTGAAATATGGAAACTTATTGGCGAAATAGTTTTCATATTTTTTTCACTCCAATATTTTCACATGTGAAAAATGTATCCTTAAATTTTCACATGTGAAAATATAAGATTTCCTATCATTCCGTGTGATGCTTGATTGTGTGTGCCTACATAAGCTATACATGCAGCAACAAAAATAAGCACTTCTGAGCTAGAACAAATAAATAGAAACTGCATTACATTACAGACATGGAAATTTAATTTTTGCTGAAGAAATTTGACTCAATACTGTTCGCGTCTCTATGAAGTTATTCCCCCTTAATTCCTTGACAACAACGATAAACCCGCTGTGATGCATTGCTGAATCTGACTTGCTTTATGGTCAAATATGATCAAATAGTTTACAAAATTTCAAAAATGTAATTTACTGCAACAGATTAGGTAAAACCAATCCTACTGCTATCTTAAGTCACTGATATTTATGTGATCAGCCTATGAAAGTGAGGTAAAACCAATCCTATTGCTACCTTAAGTCACTGATATTTATGTGATCAGCCTATGAAAGTGAGGTGAATTTACAAAAAGGAGTGTCAGATGTTGTGCTGAAGAGTGAGTGTAATCTTCTAAGCTTCGATTCTGGAGCAAGTTTTGTATATAATAAAAAGAATATTTTCTTTTCCTATGTTAATAACGGATATATTTCATCATGTGGTACAAAAAACGTGATATTTTAATGAGTGGCCTGGAAAATTGAAGTTAAATTTGGATGATGACAGTGATGATGATGATGATGCTGATGGTGAATATGATGATAAATATGATGACAAAGATTGTTCTGGTTTTGGTAATAGTGATGGTTGTGGTAATGATGGTTGCTGTGGTTGTTGTGATAGTTGTAGTAATAGTGATTCACTGCAATTTGTCCACTATTCCAAGCATTTTATAATTAAAGTAATTCATAGCACTGTTCCTCTTTGTTTCCTTACAGGGAGACTACAATATGACCCCAGACAGACACTTGGGTGCAGCATGGATTGACAAGTGTAGACCTGACTTACTTATATCAGAATCAACATATGCCACAACCATTCGTGACTCCAAGAGATGTCGTGAAAGAGATTTTCTTAAAAAAGTCCATGACTGTGTTGAAAGAGGTGGAAAGGTCAAGGAAGTTGATTGACCTGTTGTAAATTACACCATTCATATCTTTATCTTAATGATTTACTTCTTGTCATTTGGTACATTTAAAATGTATAAAACATTAAGAATAAATAGGGAAACTGCATACATATCTTAAGAAAAATACCAAGCTTTGTTCATTATAATTTCACTAAGTAAAATCATCATGATGCTGAACGAAAAAGTTCATTTCAATGCAGAAAAGTTCCTATCCTGTGAACTCTGCTATTAACTTCATTTAATACTGACCCAATTACCTTAAAACATAAATTCCTTGTTAGTAATTCATTTTTATGTTGATTCATTGAAAACTTTGTTACAATAATTTGCTCATAATATTGCGATGATCTGGTAGTGTTTATAAATGACTGTCAACGCTGTGAATGAAATGGTATATAACTGAACTACCTACTGGTATCCAACTAGTTCTTTTTAGAAAATACACTTTATTTCAGTTTTCAAAATCAGTTTTCATGTTACTTTATCACTAAAGTAACAAAATTATGTATTTATCTATCATAACCTACTTTTAAAGTTGTTCTTTCACAGGCAATCAGCTGCTCAGGTCATTTCTAAAATTATCCCAAACTTGGAGCAGACATTCTCATCTGCTGGAACAGTTCTCATCATCTTATTTTACAGCACTTAGTTAAACTCATTTGTTTTATCTTGGCAAGGGCATTTTTGATAAACAACTATACCTCGTATTTTAAAAATGATAGATCTTTTCAAGATGCACCATCAATCTAGGAATTACATCGTAACCTGAAGATATGACTGTCCAGTTTTTCCAAACCAGAAGATCTGAAAATGACTTACATTTAATATTATCTATAGATTGAACTTGTCTGCTTGTCGCAATCCATCACCATTTATTATTTCCTTAATGCATGTATTTTTGAGTCATACATGACATGCACCTATAATGAAACTATTGCACTGTATTGTTTTCCTTTATTATGTTCCTATTGCACATGCCAATTTTTGCACATGCTTATACCCCCCCCCCCCCACACACACACACACACAAAGCAATGTACACAATACAGAAGCACAGCAATTCATGGCTACAGTTTTAAGAAATACATTCACAAATCATTTTAAAAAATTCAGGTATGTAAGCATACTTTTAGTTTAGAAAATGCAGAAGTAAATAAAATTTAAATGCATATGCTTTTAAGAACCCTGATGAGAACTGGTTGCTGATGAGCACTGGTAGGATGCCAGTATGCATAAATGCATGTGTCTCTGCAGAGCAATTGATTAACAAAGCTAAGATGTTATGTACTTGAATTTATTATATATATATATATATATATATATATATATATATATATATGTGTGTGTGTGTGTGTATGTTACAAATCAAAAAGAACTGATTTCAATAAATCTGTTAATAATGTGCAGATTTAAGTTATTAAGCTTAATAAGTACTAATAGAATCTCGACAGAATTACATATTGATAGACTCTTTTTGTTGATTCGGATTGAATGGACTTGCATGGTGGTGAATATTGCATTAAGACAAAATTACATATTGATAGACTCTTTTTGTTGATTCGGATTGAATGGACTGGCATGTTGGTGAATATTGCGTTAAGACAAAATTATATCTTGATAGGCTATGCTGATTGGAATTGACTGGACTGGAATTGTGGTGAATATTGCATTAAGACAATATTATGTATTGATAGACTAATACATGAATGATAGAATTTGCATCACTTGATATAAATAGGTTTGTCTGGCCTAGCAAAATTGAGATTTGACAACTCAATAAACTAGGCATTTATTAAAGATGACTAGTTATAATATATTATATTGCAGAACGAATAATCTATGCTTTTAATGATGACATTACTCACATTTGGTCAAAATAAAGACAACTTATTTATATAAAAGAATATTGTATGTGTAAGTTTGCAGTGAATTAACCTCATTTTCACGAAATATACTATAACCACTTTACCTTGGATCTAAAATACTATAGAATATCCAATATGTGCCTAACATTTAGATTCTGTGCCCAATAGGAATGGTTTCCTTAATTTATGGTTAGACCATTCACTGAAATAAACAGAGCTCTTGGTTTGCATACCTTATGAAATCACACAAGACATGCAGAATTCTGCAGAAAATTGCCATGGAAAATCTTACACTGGAATTGACCCAAGAAGATTCAGTCAAGAAAATCACAATATTCACTGTGGAATTCAATCAAGAAAATCACAATATATATCTGTGGAATTCAATTGAAAAAATCACAATATTCAATGAAAAAAATAATTGAATTTTTTCTTTCCATAAGCAAAATAAATATTCATTTAGTAACAATTGTCTCAGACAGGACATGAAAAATCTCTTGTGAAAGTAATGCAAAAATTGAAGTAAGAATTTTGGGTACATTTAGTAACTGAAACACCTGTGCTCCAGAAATGAAACCAGGTAAGATCGACATAGGTGAAAATACTACATATACAGAAACAGCGATAGTCTTTCCAGCTGCCCGAGGTTTTCCTACTTTTCCTACTTTTTTGAACTCATTTGTCAGACTTCCTATTTTTCCCTACTTTTTCCAAAATGGCCTAGTGTCCCTGCTTTTTAAAAATGTTACGTTGACATTGATTTCATGCTGCATGAATGGCAGTAGCAAAGCAAATTCAGATATGGTCTCTGTGATTTGGAATTGGGTGTTTAAGAATATAGAGGCAACCTGAACTGAAGAGACAGCTAGTATGAGAGTAAGAGCATGCTTTTGTTAAAGTTTGCTAACTTAAAGCCAAGTCAAGAAAATGTTTTATTTTTTCAGTAATTTATATAAATTTCATATAAATTTTCTTTATAAAAGAGTGATTTAAAAAATAAAATATCCCTATTTTCCCAATTTTTTCCCTACTTATTTTTTTTTTTAAAGTAGCCCTACTTTATCCCTACTTTTTCACAAAAGGTTGCTGGAAAGACTGGTGATAGTGTGATAACAACTGTTGGTCAAAGGCTAAAAACAAGATTCAAGATAACTATTACAGCACTCCCACACTACAAGGCCCTTCCTTATAACACTGTTCTTGTTATAAGGCAAGTATGGTCATGGATACCATTTCATTAAGTGGTAGTAAAATTATATGTATAATGTACTTAATAATACGACTGTATACTGTATGGCTCCCATGGACAGTGGTATAATGAGGGAGTACTGTATGTATCATGTACTTCATAATAAGACTGTATACTGTATGGCTCCCATGGACAGTGGGATAATGAGGGAGTACTATATGTATCATGTACTTCATAATAATGTATACTGTATGGCTCCCATGGACAATGATATAATGAGGGAGTACTGTATGTATCATGTACTTCATAATAAGACTATAAGACTGTATACTGTATGGCTTCCATGGACAGTGGGATAATGAGGGAGTACTGTATGTATCATGTACTTCATAATAATGTATACTGTATGGCTCCTATGGACAGTGGTATAATGAGGGAGTACTGTATGTATCATGTACTTCATAATAAGACTGTATACTGTATGGCTCCCATGGACAGTGGTATAATGAGGGAGTACTCTATCATGTACTTCATAATAAGACTATACCATATGGCTCCCATGGACAGTGATATAATGTGGGAGTACTGTATGTATCGTACTTCATAATAAGACTATACCATATGGCTCCTATGGAGAGTGGTATAATGAGGGAGTACTGTATGTATCATGTACTTCATAATAAGACTATACCATATGGATCCCATGGACAGTAGTATAATGAGGGAGTACTGTATGTATCATGTACTTCATAATAAGACTGTATACTGTATGGCTGCCATGGACAGTGGTATAATGAGGGAATACTTTAGTTAATAAATATGGGTATTTATAATAGTAAATTTAGTTGCATTCAATAAAAATGAATATTTTTGTAGATTGATCATAAAAACATGGTTATTATATGCCCATGCCCATGAGTAACCACACACAAACACACACACACACACACATACAACACTGCTGTAAGCATGCTAAATCCTCATAATCTAAAATTTAATTTGTTCCAGCTGGTAATGTGTTCTTTTTGTTTAGAATGAATCCTACTTTACAGGCATAATTTATGGGCTGTAAGTTTACGAAAAACAAATTGCACTTTATGTTTATTGTCTTGAGCTAATCCAATACTGTGATTTGCTATTATTCATGGGGATTTTATTTTTGTACATTTTCTGATTGCTCAAAACCTGGAAATTAAAGACCCAGTGAAAAATGTTATGATCCTGAATGCCAATTTTGAGACACAGTATTATTGTTTTCTGTCTGTCTGTCCCACTTTTGATTACGGTCTATAACTTTAAAGCCATTTACTAATAGGGGATGAAATTTGGTATATTTATACATCATCACTTGAAGGTGTGTTTATTATTGTCAACTTTTGTGACCTCACTATGGCAGGCAGGGGACAAAAGTTCACTGAATTTGCTTGTTTTATCTAGTAGACTATCGGAACATGGTGTAGTCCTACCAAGCCTAGCTATTTCAAGTAATTACTTTGTGAATAGATTGTATAGCTGATTTTATTCATGTATGTTGTGTTTGTTTCTTGCAAAATGATTCTAAACATTATTATAGTGGAAAAACACTAGTATTAGATAATTTAACATCAACTTTAGTCATTTTTAGCAAAATCATGAAAAATTATACCCTTGATGTTTGAGTCTTATGTTAGCTTATTTTAACTACAGGTGTTGATCCCAGTGTTTGCTCTGGGAAGAGCTCAGGAGCTGTGTATATTGCTGGAGACCTACTGGGACAGAATGAACCTTAAGGTCCCCATCTACTTCTCCCTGGGACTCACTGAAAAGGTATGTCAGCATTACATGTCCTGCTGTATGCATATAAAAGAACTTCTGCTAGCATGGACCATTTGCATTACATCTTAGAATTAAGCAGAGCACAGTTTGAAAATAGAAAATTGGGGATATAATTTGACTTGCTTAGCATTTCACATGCCGATAATATTAATGTTGCCATGATTACACCCCAGTATGAAGTCAAAAATGAATAATTTTTCATTTTTCATTGTATTTTCCAGCAATCAGATTGGCCAGGCACTTTTGATTTTCTTTGGTTTGCACTTATATGAGCTGAAACAATTGTCATTTAGCCCCAGCCACTGGTACTTCTTTTTGGACATTCTCAGAGAATCATGGGTAAAATACAGTCTAAAATGATAACAGTATTTGTTTACATTGACAACAAAGGCAGTTTGTTCAGAAATCACAGTTCATATGTATTTCAGAAGTATGGTGTATTAAAAGAATGGGATTGACAAAAATACATAATTCAACTTGAAAACTGAAATATAAAGCTGAAAGTTTGATCGATCAAAAATTTTGATAATTCGGCAGGGGGGGGAGAGAGAGAGGCAGATGGGGAGGGGGGCCAGACATTCCGCAGGTTTTGCCAGAAAGTTACATTTTACTATGTACATTTGGACATTTTAACATCTAGCAAGGTGATGGCAGAGTTTATTTAGGTGGGACTTTAGAGGTGGATCTGATCATGTGGATAGACAAATCACATTTTTCAGGTTTTGCATGAAATTGTGACCAAAGCAAAATTTAAAGTAACTGCATATTATGTTGAGATACAGTAGTTTAAATGAGAATTTTAGTAGATTTTAAGTGCTAGCACTTTAGCTGAATCCTCTCCTTCCCCCTTTTTTTAAAGTGGGGCACTGTAGTTGGGGAACAAAAAATTTGCAATTTAAAGCTTGTGTTGGATTTATCAAGATGGTGTGTTTTTTTAAAGGTATTTGGTGTTGATAAACCCTAATAAAGTTGGATAAACTGGATAAATCTAAATATGCAAGTCTAACCCAGCTGTTTCTGTCATAAAGCAAGTCTGCCTTAGCCTTGGTTATTTATTGAGTCTTTAACCTGCATTCTCTCTCTCCTGCATAAATATATATATACGCACACACACACACACACACACAGATATTTTCATAGATGCTGTAAATCAGAAATACATAATAAATTGGTGTCAATAATATGCAGCCATTTGGTTTACCATTTCTGACATTACAGAGTACTTGTGCTTGGTTTGTTTAAAATCAACCATTCCATCATTACACCTTTTTTTTCCTTTTATACAAATATATTCTTCATTGATGTAAATCAAAGCACTCTCCCTTCTTGTGCTTTACAAATGCATGTTATCAGCTCTTATAAAACCAAATTGATGATTTCATACTTAGTCTATTTACCACTTCTCTCATGAATGAGGTCTGTACAAAGTGATAACTCACACAATCTGCATGTAATTTTTGCAGTTAGGTGTATATTATTTTCTATAACTGTATATTGAGAAAAGGGAGTCGCAATAGCTCAGTTGGTAGAATGTTGGACTTGTAATCCAAGAGTCGTGGGTTTAATACCAGCCCAGGCCAACCCAGGGCAGCTGCCTGGGTGTGTCCTTGATAAAAGCACTTAGTTTCCATTTCCTGAACATTTTATTGCCATTAATGTGTTTAAAGTGCCGTTAAATCCAACGAAACTAAAATATATTGAGAATAAAAAGTCATTAGTGAAGATTTGTTACAGTAATTGCAGTTTGTGCTACTCCTAAAGTTTGACATCAGGCAGTATGAGCACACAAAATAAAACAACTAAAACTAATTTTGCAGTTCAGTGATATACATATTTATCCACTATTAATTTCATTTTGGATAAATTGACGTTATAGCCCAATAAAGGTTGTATTATGTGATGACTTTTGTTAAGCCCACCATGGTGGCGGCTTGCCATAGCGATCACTTTCGTGTCCATATGCATGTCAATATGTCCATCTACACTCTATTTAATTTATCGGTTAGTATTACATTATTAGTTGATTATTTAATGTATCAGTTAGTATTACATTATTAGTTCATTATTTAATGTATCAGTTAGTATTACATTCTTTGTTTATTATTTAATGTATAAGTTAGTATTACATTATTAGTTAATTATACAGTATTGGTTGTAACATAGCATGTTAATAAGCATGTGTTTATTATTAGAGCATTATGGTATCTTTTCATATCATTTAGTTAGTCTTGTTAGACTCTACTAATGTCCTCACTTGCCTTCTTCAGTCTTGTTAGACTCTAATAATGATCTCACTTGCCTTCTTCAGTCTTGTTAGACTCTACTAATGTCCACACTTGCCTTCTTCAGTCTTGTTAGACTCAACTAATGTCCTCACTTGTCTTCTTCAGTCTTGTTAGACTCTACTAATGTCTACACTTGCCTTCTTCATCTGTGCTTTTTTTTGTTTGTAACATAAAAGGTGGCATATATGAAAATATAGCTTTCACCAAGCTTGTAGGCAAGGTTGTTTTGTAAGTATGTAAGGTTGTTTTGATGTTACATTGTAAGAAAAAGATTCTAAAACCAACCAGCTATCTATTAAACAAAATTCTAGAAATTCTAGAAATTCCTTATTTAAACCCCCTGAGAGGATGAACCTCTGACAGGTCATAATTATGTCATGTGGCAATCAGGTGGTGTGTATCATCATATGATCACACAGTACACAGGCTCAGTAGAAACAAAATGGATAAAAACATCTGAATCTGAAATCTGAGGGCAGATATTTAATTTATTTTCCATATTTTCTAATGAATTTGACTACATATCAGATTAAAGAATAAAGGTGCATTAAAAGTTATGACTAACCTGAACCCTGTTCATTGCTTTGCCTTCAGTTCAGGTTTCATAGGGTTCAGGATCGTCATAACATTAAACACACTTCTGTAAATGAAAATTAAACTAAAACATGTAGTATGGTACTTAAATATATATGCCAAGTTTATAGCAAAATTAAACTCAAGAGCATAATATCTATACCATGATTTATGTCATACAGTACTTGCTAGAGTATGAACTATTGTTTTTATAGGTATCCAGGCAAGTTTCTTTTTACTTTGTAAGTGAATGATGCAACAATTTTGACAGAAATAGTTAATTGGCCATGAATTGATGATGTCTTTCCAGAAGTCCATTTGTTCATGTGTCCATCTTTCTGTCTAGTATCAATACTGAGGTTAGGGTTTGTGTTTAGACCATTTTCTCAGGCATAATTACTTGCAGAATCACATAACTTGGTCTGTAAATGTTGTATGAGTACTGCAGATATCAGTGAAAACTAAGTCACTGTGATGTATCTTTCATGGTTTGCAATCCAGCCCCACTGCTATTTGTGGTTTTCTTGTGTGTGTGTGTGTGTGTGTGTGTGTATATATATATATATATATATATATATATATAGAGAGAGAGAGAGAGAGAGAGAGAGAGAGAGAGAGAGTTTGGATTGTTATAATTGCAATTCGTGCTCATTTGCTATGTGTTCACTTTGCTTATTCATTTCTTGCAGGCCAACCATTATTACAAGTTGTTTATCACCTGGACCAGTCAGAAAATCAAAAATACATTTGTACAAAGGAACATGTTTGAGTTCAAACATATCAAGGTAAGTTTCTCTCAAGTTTCCACATTTGTCTTTGTATGGTTTCACATTCAAGTATCGGCCTTGCCCCAAACTCCTTGTTGAACAGTCAGGTTAGAAAACACATGAAAAAAAAATAATATATAAAGTTGTCTTTTGTAGTCAAGTCACATTTTAGATCAGTGGGTTTCTAGCTCACATTGTTTCATAAGATCACATTAACAATTAAGCTGGGGAGCCATGGTAGCTCAGTTCATAGAGCATCCGACTCATAATCAAAGGGTCACAGATTCGATACACACCCAGGCCATCCTGGTTTGGTGCCTCGGTGTGTCCTTGGGAAAGGAACTTGGCTCCCATTTCCTCTGCGTCATATAACCAATAATTTGTTAAAAGTGCCCTTAAAACCAACAAAAACGAAACAAAAAACATTTAGGTATCTCTGCTTCTGGAACTTCATTTTACTCTTTCACATTATTAAAAATGATGATCATGATGATGATGATATCCTTATACCTTCCATTGCAAAGAAGATAAGGGGGGGGGGGGGCAAATTTACCTAACGAAAACATACATTATTGTATGCATGAAGTGTAGGTTAAACTATTAACTAAAAAATGTTAATTTTTAGGGCCTTTCCAAAAAAGAAATGAAAAAGATAATGTATAGCATAATCTATAAATTGAAATATTGAATGCTTTCATATATATTATTAAAAATTTGTCAGAATAACTAAATCATCTAAAATTAATAAAATTATCCAATCTTAAGAAGGTGTCATATCAACTTCTGATTTCCACCACACACTCTCTCGTTATATTACCATTATATTACCTTTATATTAACTTTATATTAACTTTTTATTACCTCTACCTTATTCTAAAGTTTAGTGTATGATATGCAATTTAAGTAGTATGTAACGGTTGGATAACATTTCATATGCTGTCACTTACAGTAAAAATGTGAGGATTGAAAATTGGAAATAAAAACTAATAATTTATGCTTGTTGCGACAAATGTTTAATGATTAACAGTAATAAACAGAAAATAGGATTAAAATTTCCATTATATTTTTTTTCCAGCCATTTGATAGAGCTTTCATAGATAATCCAGGCCCAATGGTTGTATTTGCCACACCAGGAATGCTACATGCTGGGCTTTCACTCCAGATCTTTAAGAAATGGGCCCCAAATGAAAATAATATGGTATGAACATATTACACTAACCAAATAAATAAAAAAAAATTATTGATGTACATTTTTGAGTGTTCATGCATGTTCATATATATGACCCAGTTCCTCTGAGAAGTCTGTTTTTCCCATTGGGAAACAGTTCTCTGTTCTCTGTATTTTCTATCACTTCCACTCAATACATTCTAAGCCCATTTGACTTACTGTTACCTGGCCCACCATGTTAATAATACAATGTATTTTGAACTTAAGTAAAACATTTGGATAATTCAAACATCAGACACTCCAATACCTGGCATCATTGGTCAGGAATAACTTGCTGTGTCATGGAGTAAAGTATTCTCTTGCCTGTGACCTCTTAACCTCAAAACAACCTAACATTTGAACAAAAATACGGGCCTGCAAAACTTGAGTTTTCAAAGTATTACTGTTTTCCATTGTTGAGAACTCAGATATAAAACATTTTTAATTATGGAAAACTCTATCGTTGTCCCAGTATTTGTTATGAAAGCAATTTATTGTTAATTAGGGGTACTGTGATTACGTTTTTGATGAAAAAAATAAATTTGACTGAAGAAGATGATGTTAAAGAGCAAAGTTTTAATGGAACTAATATACTTTGCTTCCTTACTGACATGGTTAAGATACTTTTACATACATATTCAGTGAGGACTGTATGTTCATTTGATGTAAATCATTACATTAGGCACTTCAGAAACTACATTGTGGTCAGTACTTCAAAAACTATGTTGTGGTCAGTATTACAAAAACTACGTTGTGATCAGTACTTCTAAAACTATGTTGTGGTCAGTTCTTCAAAAACTATGTTGTGGTCAGTACTTCAAAAACTATGTTGTGGTCAATTGAAGAAACAGGAATGTGCTTAGCAGTGTTTCAAAATCTTTAGCCCAAGATATCGAAGCTTGTACCTGATTGTCTTTTTTTTTTGTCATCTGAAGTCTATGAAACAAGTTGAATAATTATTTACTTTCACCATTAAAGGAATATAATAAATTTCATATTAAATGAACACTGAGTTTTTATTTAGTTTCATAAAGCACTTATCAAAGTGTAGTTGTTTGATTTATAAAGTTAACATTAAACATTATAGCAGTATAGTAATCTAATATAATTTGACTAATATAAGTCATATTTCAGGTGATAATGCCAGGATACTGTGTGGCAGGAACAATAGGTCACAAGATACTCAATGGTGCCAGAAGATTGGAGCTGGAAAATAAACAAGTTGTAAGTTAATTTTCTTACAGCATGTTTTGCACATTACTAAATTTATATCAGCATTGCTTGAACTTAAAATACTATGAAGTTACTCTTTTTACTTGAGCATAATGACTTTAAGAGACTGGAAACCACTATGACTAATATAAATTTCACTCTTTCCCAATGTCAGATAATTTAAATTTCAAGGATCTGCTACTATTCATATTTTAATTCATCAGAAAGTTATAAATTTGAAGCTGTTTCATTTCATGGACACATCGCCTTGGAATTCCGTGAAAATAAATTACACACAATGAAATGTTGGTTTACTATAAAGGAAGTAGATTTACTTTATCAATATATACAGAATGTATGCTTCTCACTAACGTCTTTCACCAAAGGAATGATTGATTTAACATTGAAAGTAATATGTATAGTTGCAGTGCTTTTAGATTCACATTAAATAAAAATGGATGAATATAATAAAATTTGCATCAGATGAATTGATTTGAGAAATGAATGCAGATTCGTCAACTTTTGTAACAAATCTTCAAGTGAACTTGATAGATGCTGTAATCTTGTCATATGGCACACAGCTCGGTCAGTTGAGCATGTCAGAGTGAATTAAATTGTCCCAAGATTATAAAAACAAGGTTCTTTCAAGTCCTTGAAAACCTTGAAAATGCTTGCAGTTTAAGATAGCAAAAATCAAGGTCTCGATAGTGCTTGAAAATTAATATGTTAGGTAAAACGTGCTTGAAAGTCCTTGAATTTTTATAGGAAGGCCAACTGTCACTTGCATAATATTTTGAAAGTTGTACTCATATTGCTTATTTATACTGATTAAAACAAACAGCCCACATTCTAAACTAAATATGTTTTATCTAGAGTGCAGTCAAGAGAAACAGGTAGAACTGATCCATAATTTGTTGTTTTAGAAGTATATTAAAATAAAGAAAATATCCCAACTTTATACTGTCTCTTGATCTATCATCAGTTAGGTTCTTGAAAATTATTACATGCATATTGAAAAGTTATTAAAAAAGTCTTTGAATTGTATACTTTCAAAACTGTATGAACCTATAAAAACATTCTTATGCTCAAATTCAGACTTGGTTCAAAATTCTGATATCTGATTGGCTAATTTAAAATAATTGTCCAATCAGATGTTAGTGTTTTGAGTTGTCTTAGTTGAAGCAGAAGAACATTGCAGATTCAAGCTTTAACTGTGCATAACAAACATCTGGTACCAATAATCAGATATGTAGTCCTGGGGGATGTGGTTTATGACATCTGGTACCAATAATCTGATATATAGTCCTGGGAGATGTGGTTTATAACATCTGGTACCAATAATCTGCAGTCCTTTGAGATGTGGTTTATACATAATTATCACTGTGCTGTTTTGAGTAAAGGTGATGATTTTATATGCCAGTCCATGTGTGCATATATTTGTAATGTTATAGACTTGCAGCTGGATATAGTGTGTGACAGAATCTTGTGATTGCAACAAGTCTCACAGATTTTAATTTATCACCCTGAAACTTGGAAAATGTTATGATCATCATCTGAAGATGCAAATATAATGTTCTTGTGATTTTCATGGAGTTATTGCCCCTTTGGATTTGAAGCCTGATGTAGTGTATGACAAAATCTTGTGAACTAGTCACAATTTTAAATGGATTGACATGAAAATTTGTACATGTTATGGTCATAATATGAAGATGTGCATATCAATAAATGATTGTGCTCTTGGAATTATTTATAGAGTTTATTCATTTTTTTGTCCTACTGAATGCAACATGAAGACAAGATGTTGTGAATGCAACTTTTCTTGCATTTTTTTTATGGATCTCTGTGAAATTTGGCACTATTATAGTCATCATCTAAAGATGCATATATTATCACATCTTTATGCACCTGCAATGTTTTAAAAGAGTTATTGCCCTTTGAGACTTAAAGCTTGATGAGATATATGACATAGACTGGTTGAAACTTTGAACATATTATGGTCATCATCAGAAAATTTGCCTGTTGATCAGTTAGTGTACTCATACTGTTCTCAGAACAGATATGCACTGTTTTTTACTATAGGTTTATCTCATCATGGGGGTATTGGTGAGATGTGGGAGAGGTGGGGGTATATTTATGTGAGCAAATTGCTCACCGTTCTTCTAGTTTTGTTTTCTCATTGATTAGCTTGAAGTAAAGCTGAAAGTAGAGTACATGTCATTCAGTGCACATGCTGATGCCAAAGGAATCATGCAGCTTATTTCCTGGTGTGAGCCACGAAGTGTCCTTCTTGTTCATGGAGAGGCTGCAAAGATGGAGTTCCTCAAAAAGAAAATACAACAGGAGTTTGGTAAGTTTTGAAATAAAAATGTTTCTTTGGCCTGTTTATTAAATTAAGGTTAAATATGGGTCCCATTCCCAAACATGCAAAATTTGTCATTTTAGATTGCTGGAATTTTAGTGACCCAAAAAGAATCATTGCTCATTAAACACCTCCAAAGCTGCTTTCTCAATTTGGATGCCAAACATCCATCACTTTTTGTAATGCGGCCTAAATATCTTATGTCTGGACCCCTTATTATGGATAGTAAAAATCAACTGAGTTTACAGTAGGATTGTAAAAGAACTTGTAAAAGTTTGCAGACATTATAATCAGAACTTTATTATGTACTTTTTTAAAATAAAATAGAATTGGGATTATGTAATCCAACCACTCTTGCATGCTTTTATTAACATGTGTTTATAATATCACTTCTGCTTAATTAAAAAAGACTTAAACCCAGATATATGATTAGAGATTAGTTTAAACTATATTTATATTAGACCCTTTTATCAAATGCAAGTACAACATACAATTTCAGGATTCATTAGAAAGCATTAGTTTATTGGAGCACTGTCTCCCCTATATATATATATATATATATATATATATATATAGACACACACACACACACACACACAAGTATAGGTATATACAGAATGGTTTTGATAATAGTATAATAGTATTTGTTACTGGAGAAAAGGAAAGACGATGCAAGCATTAGATATTGTTTGTATATATGTACAGAGGTCCTAGAATTTTAAAGATCCAATTTCATTGAGGTTGGTCTAAGAATATAGCGGTGATGGCTAATAAAAAATGGCAAGATTATGAGAACAATCACTGTTTGCAATTAACTTTCAGAACCTGCTGACTTTGGGCCAGTATATATTGAAACATTAAAAAAGTTACTGGTCTACTCAGAAAATTGCTTGTTGCAGGACACCAAGCAGGCAGCACTTTTGAGTGCAGGGAACAATACTGGTCTGCTCCTTGGCTGATTTGGGCACCAGGCAGGCAGCACTTGTGAACACTGGAACAATTTTGTATTCATGCAAATTTCTAGTTTATGATTCTGTTTATATGAACATCTGTCTAAATGAAGAAAAGTTAAAGTTAAGATCAAGTTAATGGATTCTTCATGATACTGTTACAAGTACTTAACTACATTTTTCTAATATCAGGGATCGAATGTTACATGCCAGCCAATGGGGAGACAGTCTGCATACAGACACAACACAACATTTCTGTCGATGTGTCCCTCAAACTTTTGAAAAGAGAGGCTTCTGCTGCAGGTGAGTTTAAATCAAAGACTTTATTTAGAGAATTATGAACCATTATTGGCAATTTATGACTTTATTTAGAGAATTATGAACCATTATTGGCAATTTATGACTTTATTTAGAGAATTATGAACCATTATTGGTTATTTATACTGTTTTAAATTTATCTTTACTTTTGAGAAATTAGTACTGTTACGACTCTATGGTCTAAGAAAAATGTAACAGAAAGAAAGTGAAACCAACAAATCAAGTAAAAATCAACAAGCAATTTATTACTAGATAATAATAATGAAAAATCAAAAAGTCACTTACAGTAATGTGTTTTGAAATCCTAATAATCCAATAAGAATGATTGTTCTAATCACAAGTCCTAAATATAGAATGTTCCGAATTCACTGCTGTGTCCTTGAATGTTATGATGTGCTAATGGTCTCCAAAGTCCTGATGTACTAGAAATCTTGAGGTGCTGAAGTCAAAATGAAGTATTCCAAAATCTCTGAATAAGTTCACATAAATTCCAAAATTGTCAATTAAAAATCCAAAATCCAAAAGTTTATGAGCACTGTTATAATCCAATGAATATTTAAAATAATTCCTCTCTTAGAATTTGTAATGAATTTTCACAACTGTAATAGCTCTTTACAAGACTGATGGTAATGTCAAAACTGAAAAAATGTCCACCAAACATGATATATATAAAGATTGGTCACATGACAGAATGTTCTAGAACATGAGTCATCTTAATGGAATTTTACTTGTAAACAAAAATCCAACCTTGACCTTCAAATTGAGAAAACATATTGATCAAAACAACCTAATTCAAGGACACTAGTTAAACATGTTTTTCCTGATAACATTAAGATTTAAGCAAATATTAAAGTGAAGAAACATTTATAATTTCCTAAAATATTTATAATATTATATAAACATCATACATAACAGTACCGTATTTATCCTGCAAATATATCACACATAACTCTGAACAAACAAGGCTGAGATGTTTCATCAATCACAGTGCTGACAAATTAGAGATGATATTATTGGCTTGATATCATATGTAAGATGAACAGAGTTGAATCTTATCTGCTGACACATCTGATGGCAGATTTGAGTCTAAGCTGTTCACATTTGGGTGTGTGTTATTTTCAAATTAATATGGTACAATGATATATTGGTTGTATGACCACAGGAAAAATACTATTCTCCTTTCCTGAAATCCTTGAATACAAATTGTTTCAAAACCATCAAGCCCCCTTAAAAATTTTTTGAAAATGTTTGTGCAAATATTATTTAAAAATATATTCTATATCCTTTAAATTCAAACATTTTTCTTGCACTATGAATGGCTTCAGAATTTAAATAGCATGAAAATTACCGGGAATTTTTTTTTTAATAAATGTATCAGAGTTGAATTATAGATACAAACTCTGTCTTATTAATTTTGCAATTTTATGATTTTAAAATAAGGAAAATTTTTGGTTATCTTCATTGTCATACTCATTTATCGCAACTGATTGTACATAAAAAGAAACAGCCATCAAGAGGGATTGTAGTCAGTAGCATCTGTTTAATTTTTTAACAGATTTCCGTAAAATTATATAGTCCAAGTACCATTCAACAATTTGTTGCGAAGAATTCTTTAGATATTTAATGAGTGGGATAATTTAGTCTTTATAAATGCCTTAATTTTCATGAAACTATTCATTTTCAGTTAAATGTTTTTCTTCTTTTTTTACAGTTTCTTTGTCTCTGATGTATCAAACATAATGTATCAAACATTGATAAAAGTGATAGAGTGATACTTTGCTATTTACTACATATTCAAATGAAGAAGTCGTGATTGTTTAAATATACTTTGTGTAAAAAGCAAGCATTTTCATTTTTTTTACTACTAGACAAACTGCAAAACTGTAATGAATAGTTAGTGTTATTGTAGAGATTAATTTTTAATGCTATAAATATTCAGAATAAATAAAATTTGTACATTGTCAGATTATATATTGAGACTTTTAATTTGTATTTCTGATCCCAATAAATGTTTGTTTCCTGTTCAAATATGTTATTTTATGATGAGATAAACAAACAGTATCTTTTAAAAGTTTGAGATAAGAATGAGCAATTGCATCAGGACTTTAAATAATAAGAAAAAAGGTCTACTTTGTACAGAGATTTTTTTTACTTGTTGATTATTGAATTTTATATTGTCACAGGAGACACAACTTTAATTTAGATTTTGAAAATAATTTTGGGTTAAGACTATCAGAGTATTATTATCTTTGTTATGAAGGCTATGTCTTCTTATTTCAAATGGGTTTATTGATTTGATATTAAGTCCATACATGTATGCTCTTACTGAATTTTATTTGATTTGGTTTAATAGCCCTCGAACACATTCCAGCTTATATAGAACAGTTTCCCAGAGAGAGGATAAAGAGGAACCTGGGACTTCCCTATCCTTAGTGAAAATTGTGGATAAGAAAATGAAGTTAATAACATTATATTTTGATATATACTAGGGTGGCGCTAAAGTTTTAACAGAAGAAGTCCAAAAGTATTAAGATATACTGTTTTTATTAGCTAAAAAAAAGGAAGCCAAATGTCAATGTTAGTGTCTTCTAGTGCTGACGTAGTATATCTTTTGATTCACCTCAAAATAAGATAAGACATTATTTGTTTTCATTGATACATGTGTTATGAATTATGCACTCTTAGGATAATACAAGATCTAAAAGATTTTCTGGCGAATGATAAAATTCAAGGAGGGACCAAATATCAGGATCGGGGTTTTTTCTGTGGCCTCACGTATTGGGAAGATAACTCGCTATGACGTATTGGGAAGATAACTCGCTATGATCCTTCATTGGCGCAGTAGGTTCTGTTCTACAGTTTCATATATTCCGCAGGGTTTGATTATTAAAGAAAAAGAATTTTCCTCACTGGTTATATTGGTTATTTAGAAAAGACCATGTATATCTTAAGTATTGTGAAAAGAACTTTTCATTCCCTTTATTTTGGTGTATGACCGATGGGTGTATTGAAAAAAAAAAATCTATAACTTTTTAATTTTTGTTATATTTTTTTATTAATTTATTGCTATTTCAGAAGTTAGTATTGTCTATTTTGGCAAAATTCATTTTCACTATTTTAATAACTGCTAAAGTTAGTGTACTTTTGACTAGTTCAACGGCATTTCTCGAGCACATAGGAGCAGCCATTTCGATCAGTAATCTGCTTTAGGCAGTGCATTGTTTCCCTAATACCACATATAAAGACATTTCAGTCACAGTACATGAAAGTAACATACAGGTTTGCCAAGGTTATCACCATTGTGCTTCTTGCAAATGCACACAACTTCACCGTATACCTTTTCCACTTTCAAAAGTACTTAATAACTGTAGCTAGGACTAACAATACATTCCCAGCATGTCAAGACAGGTTAACTAGGGTATCAGCTAATTACATCTTGTCGTTAAGCAGTAACTCTATATACAATTTGATCCAGGTTTACCAGATCCAAGCAGTAAGTCAATATATAATTTGATTCAGGTTTACCAGATCCAAAGACACCCAGAATGTTACATGGAGCTCTTGTCATGAGGGGCAATGTAAGTTCCATTACTTTTCCTTTATATGCTTCATTCTTTGTCTTTTTTTCCTTTCAAGCTTTCTTGCTTCATCCTTGTTTAGCCTGCCACTAATGCAACAGGGGCATCTTGATTTGGTGATGTCAGTCCATAGCATTGTTATAAAAAAGCCACTTGACATAGGAAAATCACATTTGATAGGCATGTTTTCTATCTGTAGTAGATAACCTGATTTCAGTTTCATGCTATTTGATTGATTATTGTATGCTCTCCTCCAAAGGTATATGTATTGGTTTGTCCTGTCTATTCATCTGTCCATCTGTCATCTGTCTTTGCAAGCAAGATATCTCAGAAACTATTGAGCCAAATTAGACCAAATTGGATATTTCGATACCTTGAATGGGTTCCAAGACCAGATTAGGTTTTGGTGACTGTGAACTTATTTTTCAATGTTTTGCACAGTTTTAAACTTTTTGGGCTTAGAATTTTTTTTACAAATACCATGTAAGCACATTTGAGCAAAATCACTTTATGTAGGCATATTTGTATTAATATGTAGATTATCTGGTAAGATTTTCAGGCCATTTAAGTTAGCAATTTTTTCGATTTCTTACACCCTTAACTTTTTGGACTTTGATCTTTATGATAAAAACTTTTGCCTATGAACTAACTTTTGTTAGCATGATTAGGCAAAAACCCCTTGAGATAAAGTAATGAAATTTGCTAAACATATTTGTATTCATATGTATATATTCTGAGTAGATTTTTAGGCCAATTAAGCAATTTTTCCATTTTTTACACACTTATGAACTTTCTGGACTTGGACTTTTCTGATGAAAACCTTGTTAACACAATTTATCACAAACCACTTGTTGAAGACGTATGAAAATTGGAATGTATGTTTGTAGGCTAATGTAGATGACTTTGTTTTATTTGTATGAAAATTGGCCTGCATGTTTGTTGGCATAAATTGGCATGCATGTTTGTTGGCATAAATTGGCATGCATATTTGTTGGCATAAATTGGCCTGCATGTTTGTTGGCATAAATTGGCATGCATATTTGTTGGCATAAATTGGCATTCATGTTTGTAGGCATATGTAGATGACTTGGTTATGTATGCATGAAAATTGGCATGCATATTTGTTGGCATAAATTGGCATTCATGTTTGTAGGCATATGTAGATGACTTGGTTATGTATGCATGAAAATTGGCATTCATGTTTGTAGGCATATGTAGATGACTTGGTTATGTATGCATGAAAATTGGCATGCATATTTGTTGGCATAAATTGGCATGCATATTTGTTGGCATAAATTGGCATTCATGTTTGTAGGCCTATGTAGATAACTTGGTTATGTATGCATGAAAATTGGCATGCATATTTGTTGGCATAAATTGGCATGCATGTTTGTAGGCATATGTAGATGACTTGGTTATGTATGCATGAAAATTGGCATGCATATTTGTTGGCATAAATTGGTATGCATGTTTGTAGGCATATGTAGATGCCTTAGTTGTGTATGCATGAAAATTGGCATGCATGTTTGTAGGCATAAATTTTGGACTTAGACTCAGTTTTTTGGCACAGTTTGGACATTTACTTATATTGGTGAAAAACTTGCAATTGTTTGCACAAGTATTCACACACACCCCTCCAACCACCCCCAACTCCCCCACCCCAAGCCTATGCAAATTACATATGTAGGCTTTTTATATGCATATATAGATGATTTGATTAAATTCTGGTGCTATTCTGATGAATTTTGCAAGTATTCAGGGTATTTTGGATATTATGGACTGGGATAAGGGCATAGATATTTTACAAATACAAATCTGCCAGTAGTTGTACTCATCCTGAGGTTGATGGTTTATGAAGAAAATATTGTAACTCTTTGATTGAGCCCTTCTGTATGTGTGTGTTATTTTGTATTCACATTTATTTCCATATCATGTATTTAGTATATGCCTTGTATTTTACACTTTTCATTTTCATCACGATACATTTTATGCAAATAGTTTACATTGTTACGTACTTCACAGTTGTCAGTTACCTATACTATTATGTATTTCCATATTTTGTATTTATCATTTATGGTGTTATTAATCAGCATTGCCACATATTTTACACCCATCAGTAAAATCTTATTACATATTGTACATTGTCTTGTAATTCACAGTATCATGGAATATACACTCATTGCCGAAATTATCATGGATTGAACAATGGTCTATTATGTGATGTTTTCAACTTGTCATTTGCATAGTAATGTTTTCAACTTGTCATTTGCATAGTAATGTTTTTTACACTTGTCATTTGCATAGTAATGTTTTCAACTTGTCATTTGCATAGTAATGTTTTTTACACTTGTCATTTGCATAGTAATGTTTTTTACACTTGTCATTTGCATAGTAATGTTTTTTAAACTTGTCATTTGCATAGTAATGTTTTCAACTTGTCATTTGCATAGTAATGTTTTTTACACTTGTCATATTTGTACCATTATTTGACACACTTGTAAGTTATCATGATAATTATTTAATTGTAGTTTATACAGAACATGGTGATCTTCATTAATTGTACCTACACATAGCAAAAAGGTTTAGAATAGACTTTAGCTTACTAATAACTGTGTTGATATTGTTGTTTATCAGTATGGGGCTATGTGTTAAGAGAGGATTTTTTTGTTTGTTTTTTTCTCTTTTTTTTTAACATAAGGGAATTGATAATAGTGTTGCAGGCTGTTATGAAGTTAGATGTATCTAGTTATAAACAAAACATTTGTATAATGGTTTTGTTCATGTTCTTTGAAAAAGGAGATAGGTCCCATAACTGGTGGTGTACTTGGGGCTAGTTGTAAGTTCACGTTTAGTGTACACGACCAGAACCCCTCAAATTGGTCATCATTAGCATCACTATTTAAAGATCCAATCAAAGTAGAGCAGGTACTATCATGTGATAAGTCTCTTTCACTGGCTTTCAAAGTTGGAGACAACTGGTTTTTTGAATCACATCATCCAGTAATATTTATGTGTTTATGTTTGCCTGCTGCCACCTCTGACACCACCATTTGCAATATACATTGTGAGGCATGCCCTTGTACTTGACTTGCACCAACTTTGATGTATCTTCAAGGGGCTGCCATGGGCTAGGCATTCTTTTCCAATTGGATACTCATATTATATCCTAATAATAATGCCATGCCTGTTTAATAAAATTTTTCATACCGCTTTAACTAGGGGATCATCCCCTTCCCTCATCATGAGGATTCTGAGATCAGCCCAGTCTTGTACACTGGGATTAGCCTAAGTCACACTGTGCATACCACAGTATTTGGATATTCGATTTAGTTAAGTTAGGATACATGTAATTGGAAATTAGAATACTTTCTTCATGCTGGGATCAGCCTAGAACAATTCTACTCAGTCTGAGATCAACCCAAATATGCTGGGATCAGCCTAGCACAGATTGTACTTAACCCATTTCATATGAAATACAATTCCAGTTGTACTCTACCTTTTCTTTTGGGATATGATTCTGGTCATCTTCATTTTATGTGTACTCTTTTGAAACTAAGGAAGTACAGGTACAAGGTACACAAATGATATATCATGAAGTGACAGCATGAGTTTAAAAAAACCAAAACTGTGAAAAATGTTATATAAAAATTGAGTTTTAACATGCAGAGATCTAAATGGTGGACAGTACTGAAGAGGCAAGTGATGGCAGTGATATGCATGCTGAATTTGTTGAAAATATAAACAATTTTGTGTGGAAATTTGATGTTTTAGGCAGTGGGGATTGTTTTCTTTACTTCATCAAAATAAACTGAGTTGACGATAACTGGTTTTTTGAACATTTGATTTCAAACATGAGTTTCAACGTGTGGAGATCAACATAGTGGACAGCACTGAAGTGGCAAGTAATGGCAGTGATGTGGATGCTGATTTTGATGAAAATATGGACATTTGTGTGGGAGAAATTGATGTTTTAGACAGTGCAGATCGTGATTTTAACTTGGATGAAATGAACTCAGCTGATGTTAACTGGTTAGAAAATTTTATTTCAAAACTCAATTTTAACATGCAGAGATCAAAATGGCAGACAATACTGAAGAGGCAGGTGATGGCAGTGATGTGGATGCCAATTATTATGAAAATATAGACATTTTTGTGGGGGAAATTGATATTTTAGGTAATGGGGAATTGTGATCTTCACTACATTGAAATGAACTGAGTGGATGATTACTAGTTAATTGGTATATATTTGACTTAAATGGTTTTCAAGCTAACTGGACATTTGAGAGCTTCACTGCTCATAAAGTTTGCCTGTATACCGAGGTTGGAGGGACAGCGATTCAGCACCCAGATGAAGCTTTACCTTGTCATTATTTTGATCTGATATGGGATCAAGATCTTGGGCTACATTTAGTTACAGAAACAAACCTTTGCGCAGAACAGAAGCACCCACCCTCTGCACCAAAATGGATACCAGTTAATATTCCAACTATGAAGGCATTTATAGGTTTACCATTTTGCATTGGTGTTTTATATCTTGCATCCATGTATGACTATTGGGGGCAAAAAACAGGATGTTTAAGACTAATTACAATAACATCTTGTTCCATGATCATTCCAATCAAATATAGAACTACTTACCTTTTACACATTTTTGAATATAAATCATGTGAAGTAACTCTTCAAACAATTAAATTTTTAAAAATACAAATATGTGTGCATAATATTGTGAAATTTTACTGCATTCCTGGATATAGACCAAAAAAAACTCAACAAAACTCTGGTATTTTTACATAAGAATTTATTATGGAATGAAAATACTGAAACAAAATGGACAGCTTTGTTGACTTTACAGTAAGGATCTGTTCTGCTCTCTCTCTAGTTCTCATGCGAGTAAATTTAATAAAATTGTAATAACCTTTGACATTCTTGATGGAGTTTTACTATTTTTTCACCATCTTAAATGGTGCAAAATTTCACAACATTATATACACTTACATATAGGAGGTAAAATGAATATTTCAGATAAAAAAATTGCATTGAAAATAAGTTTTTCAAAAATGTAAAGTATATTTTTAGATTACCTAATTTTACTTTCAACTGAATTTTTACATCTTAAAATTTTCAGTGAAAAATTATATGACTTTGTAGACAATTTGTATGCTTTTTAAAATGGTATATAACTTTGAAAAATTGTTTGAAAAACTTGTCCTTTAAAGCCAAATCGACCATTGTCACTGCATTCTCTCATGCTGATACACCAATGACTGAACAAATTTCCAGTTCTACACAACTGCCTGTCTGATTGGGCTTCAGTATAAAAAGGCTTAATCTGAGATCAACCCAGAATACACTCTAATGCTGGGATCAGCCTAGCACAGATTGTACTTAATCTGGGATCAGCCTACAATACACTCTAATGCTGGGATAAGCCTAGCACAGATTCTACTTAATCTGGAATCAGCCTACAATACACTCTAATGCTGGGGTAAACCTAGCACAGATTCTACTTAATCTGGAATCAGCACACAGTACACTCTAATGCTGGAATCAGCCTAGCACAGATAGGGAATCATCATTGTCATGTACAGTGCATTTCATGCAGATTCTAGCTCAGGAGTAGCCCCCGTAGAGAGAGCCAGATTTGTATTTGTGTATGTAGTGAAATTGTTATTATTGTCACATATTGACTTGGAATATTCGTAATGATTGAATAAAGACATGTAGCATGAATGGAGAGGGAGAGTACAAAACACTCTTGTACTTTTTGTGTTTCTTTTCGTAGAAGGCATGTATTAAACATTCCTTATTGTAAGTCTATATTTTGTTGTGTATAAAATGTATGTTACACTTTCTGTTTACATCATTATCTTCTCTGAGTTAGCCTTTAACACTGTCATTTATTTTTACTTGATCAGACTGCTTTTACCTAGTTTCATGGATATGAATTTGTGATGTCAGCTGTGCTCAGACATCGGAATTGTATGTACAGCTTGAGTACAGATTTTTTTGTTTTAAAAAAAGCTGCAGTTTATAGTTATTCAGGATATAAATAATGTCCAAAGTCGTTGTTCATGTGCTGTGTTGAAACATTTACTAGAACACTTGGAAACGATTTTGAACACTCAAGCGCCAACACTTGTGTTCTGGCAAACATTTATGCATAATTAAGCTGGCATGATTCTTATATTTATATATCACTGACTTAACCATACATTTTACATTCATCATTTCATTACATTTCTGTATATCATTTAACCATATGTTTTACATTCGTCAGTTTAATTACATGTCTAATTTACACTCTTCTTTGATATTGTCATACATTTTATACTGTTCATTTTACAGAAGTTGCAGTTGATAGAACCCAGGCAAGCATTGATGGACCTGGGACTGGCAGAACATCACCTGAGATTTACCTCAACCTTGTATGTTGAAGAGGAGGGACCTCCTAGCAAAGTGGCTGAAAACATCTATCAGCTTGTCAAAAGGTTACAAATGACATCTATCAGCTTGTCAAAAGGTTACAAATGACATCTATCAGCTTGTCAAAAGGTTACAAATGACATCTATCAGCTTGTCAAAAGGTTACAAATGACATCTATCAACTTGTCAAAAGGTTACAAATGACATCTATCAGCTTGTCAAAAGGTTACAAATGACATCTATCAGCTTGTCAAAAGGTTACAAATGACATCTATCAGCTTGTCAAAAGGTTACAAATGACATCTATCAGCTTGTCAAAAGGTTACAAATGACATCTGTCAGCTTGTCAAAAGGTTACAAATGACATCTGTCAGCTTGTCAAAAGGTTACAGATGACATCTATCAGCTTGTCAAAAGGTTACAAATGACATCTATCAGCTTGTCAAAAGGTTACAAATGACATCTATCAGCTTGTCAAAAGGTTACAAATGACATCTATCAGCTTGTCAAAAGGTTACAAATGACAGTTTTAGTATGCTCAAGATTAACTAATACAGGCATTCTTCTGCACTAATTTAATTCATATGGTAATGCTTGAGTAATAACAAGACATGCATCAATCAAATAGGTTACCATTTTCTATTCATGAAGTAAAACCTTGTAGATGCCATGTTTAGTGCTACTTAAACAGCATTTAGTAGTATCTTTGAGGTTTTACAGTGGCAATTGGTCGCAATTTTTGCAATGTTTCTTCTTGACTGGTTTTGTACATACTGATAGACTGAAACCAAGTTTTAAAATTTATTATGAAATTAATGCAAATTAACAACCAGTCCATCACAAAGCATAAATGGTGACCAATTGCCAATGTAAACCTTGTAAAGACTGTCAAATGCTGTTTTGTTGAACAAAATAAAGCATCAAGAAGTTATTACTTGAAGAATAGAAAATGGTAACCTATGTACTTAAGGATGTCTTGTTTATTACTTAAATGTAATCATATAACGGCTATTCCAGAAATAATGGTATGGGGCGGGGTCAGAAGGCACTTTTTATTTTCACACACCAGGCATAAAATATAATTAATATCGCCCCCCACCTTGGATGAAATATATATTTCTTCAAGCACCACCATGCATGAAATTTATTTGCAGAAATTCAACCTAGCATGAATACATATTAAGATAAAAGGCAGTCCATAAGATGGCTAGTTTTCTTGAAATTTTCAGCATCTAGGGTGCAATATATAGTGTTTGTTTACTCCCCCGAGACAACAAATTTGTTTGAGCCTCCATAGTCGGAGTTTCCTCTGATCCTTCCCACCCCATTTTAGATATTTTGGACATTGGGGTGTGGGGTCAGAACGTATTGCCTATCTAAAAGTTGGAATTTTCCGACACCGTGCCGTGTTGGCATAGGGTAGCCACTTACTAGCGGGCCTAGCAACTTAAACAACCTCCTTTCCAATATTTGTAAAAAAAAACAAAAGGAAACGTAATTCTCAACATATTTATACAGAGAACAAGTACCAGAAATATGTCGATGTTGCAGCAAGCTGAAGAAATCCAGACTCATCAAGCAGAGAGCACGTGTCAACGATAGTTTTGTTGGTATCACATGACTACCACATTGACATGTGCTCTCTGCCTGCTGAATATGGCTTTCTCCAGGTTGCTGTGATATCAACAGGTTTCTGGCCATTGTTTTCAGAGTAAAGATGTTGAGAATTATGTGTCCTTTAATTTTTTTACAAACATGATGTCACTTTCATTTAATATTTTCTACTTTCTTTGTACAACAACATTGGAAAGGGGTTTTTCATTGGTATAATGTGACTATTAAACCTCTGATGTCATGGACAGGTTGCGAGATTTGGGTAGTCACGAGACTAGCAATGCAAATGGCGAGTACCAGATCAAATTTCATCAACGCTGTAGTTTCATCTCATCTGTCGTTAGATTAAACACATAACAAATGCTATACTCACAATTTCTGAGAAAGTAAATCAACCTCCTATCAATTTGATGCAGGTATGGCTTGATGTAAAGTTTGTTTAAGTTTGCTAGGCCTGCCAGTAAGCAGCTACCCTATGCTGACACCGTGTGGTGTCAGCAAATTCAAACGATTTTTATAGGCAATGCGTTCTGACCCCACACCTTAACATAAATGTCCAAATATGTAAAATGGGGTAAGAAGGGTCAGAGGAAACTCAGACTAGGTTGAACGTGCAAGTTTTTTTTCTCCATCGTGTTGCTTTTTTATGCCAGTTTCTGTTCGATATCACTTGCATCATATACCGAAAATCACCACTAGGCATAAATTAAAAATCATTTCTGACCCCATCATGCATATTTTATAACTTATAAAAACCCAACCAGGTATAATATTTTAATTGTACTGCTGTCCGACCCTCCCACACCATAATTTCTTGAATAGCCCTAAACAAAATTATTGCAGAAAAATGCTGGTATTGGCTGATCTCTTGCATAATTTAGGATATATATTCTTCATAGTTCAATATACACTGGAACTCGCTTACAACCATTTTCTGGGTGACAAGTAAAAATCGTATGTTAAAACAATTTGGTTAAACCAGGTATAAATGTATAGATTCTTTTTACCTTTTGTTTTAAATCAGTATGTTGTTACAAATAGAAATTCGTTAAAATTTGAGTTGGTTAAAAGCAGTTCCACTTTATTGTTAAAGAGTGTGGAGTAATATTGTGTGGTGGTGAAATTACTTTTGATGTAGTAGGATGTAGCATGCCCCAAATTATTGTAGACTTAGGTATTTTTATGAAAGTTGTATTCTAAAGAATGGAGGTATTGTTTTTGTTAACTTTGCTATGCATCTTCATCTTTAAAATCCTGCGGTAGAATAGGTCCAATGAATCCACTTTTATGTTTTACGAGACACCTAATGGAGGCAACCTCGTTGCCCTGGGAGGTGTCCTGTGATGATATTTCAGCTGAGAAAGTCTTTGACTCTTTAAAAGAGTGTTCATATAAAGAATCTGACTTTGTTTTTTTTTTAATACTTTACCCATATTTTGCCTTTATCACATTATTTTGTATGGCCCTTATTGGGGATGACTAAACTTACTTGGCACTATACAACCAGGATTGTGCATACATACATACATACATACATACATACATACATACATACATACATACATACATACATACATACATACATACATACATACATACATACATACATACATACATACATACATACATACATACATACATACAAGGCAGATGCAGTAATAATGATGCTGAGATTACCATGTTAAACAAACTAACAACAACACCTGTAATCTTGAACCACAGAAAAACAAAATTTTTACTTAATTTTAAATAGAAACATTTAACAGGCAAAGTTGATAATGGTGTCTATTAAACTTCAAACTTCAAAATGTGGGCAAACATTTACCATAGAAGCAATTGATATAGCCAGTTTGTGTTAAGATGGAGTAGAAGCAAATGATATAGCCAGTTTGTGTTAAGATGGAGTAGAAGCAATTGATATAGCCAGTTTGTGTTATGATGGAGTAGAAGCAATTGATATAGCCAGTTTGTGTTATGATGGAGTAGAAACAGTTGATATAGCCAGTTTGTGTTAAGATGGAGTAGAAGCAATTGATATAGCCAGTTTGTGTTAAGATGGAGTAGAAACAGTTGATATAGCCAGTTTGTGTTATGATGGAGTAGAAACAGTTGATATAGCCAGTTTGTGTTAAGATGGGGTAGAAACAGTTGATATAGCCAGTTTGTGTTAAGATGGGGTAGAAACAGTTGATATAGCCAGTTTGTGTTATGATGGAGTAGAAGCAATTGATATAGTCAGTTTGTGTTATGATGGAGTAGAAGCTGGAAAAATGGGCTTTGGAAATTTAGTTGTATACATTTAAACTTCAGTCTAATATGCAAAATGTTTTACTTTTGGAGAGCTGTGGTAGTTCAGTTGATAGAGCTTAGGACCCATAATCCAATGGTCACAGGTTTGATACCTGCCCAGGCTAGCCTGGGTTGGCTGCCTCAGTATATGCTTGGTAAAAACATTTTGCTCCCATTTCCATGGCATGATAGAGTCAATAATGAGTTGAAAGTTCCATTAAAAACCAACCAACCAATCTACTTTTTTTTCTTGAGCTGTTTCTTTCTCATGTTTGATAACAAATAGCTAATAATTCAAGTAATGTTTGCAGTATTTCTCCTATTATTTGCTTTAAGCTCAAAGTTAGAAGTCAAAACAAGTGATCTTTCCAAGTTTTTTTCCAATTTTTCTGGCCTTCATGCTTGATTGAATTTTCACAAATCAAATGTATATAAACATATTGGTTTCTTTCATGATACAAATATATCTATCACAGAATGATATTGTGTGTATTTAATGAAGTGCAAATTATTGCAATCACTATTTGTACTAGAGATTTCAGATTAAAATCTTTTAACTGGCTGATATTCTTTTCCAGTAAGTGCAAGGACCAGCCCACTCAATATTCATCAGATGGTTCTATATCAGTGTCAGATGTCCTAATCAGTGTATCTGGTGAGGAAGATGATAAGACCAAGTCTGTACTTGTCTCCTGGTCCCATCAGGTACTGTTTTTTTTTTGGCCGGGGGGGGGGGTAGGAAAAGGTCATGGTGAAATTGGGGTCAAGGTGACAGTTTCCATACAGTAATGATTAACTGATTATATTGTTTTATATTAGGTGTCAGATGTTCTAATTAGTGTCCCTGTGGAGGAAGATCATATGACAAAATATGTCATAGTGTCTTGGCCCTAAGGTGATGAAACAGACTCAAACTCAAATGCATGTTTAATTCAAAGTTCTGTTTGATTGGCTGCTTTTATTTTTTTACCAATCCAATAGTATTATTTTGAGTTGAGCCCGAGTTTGAGCATGAGAGTATTTTATAACATCAGGACCTTGTCCCATCAGGTGGTGTTGTGAGGTCAAAGGTCAAGGTCATATTTGAATCAAATAGGAAAATTTCCAGGCAGTACTAATCTTAAGGTCTACTTATGTATCAGATATTTTACTCACTGTCCCAGGGAAGATAGGGAGGCAACGAAAACCAAGCCCATCCTGTTTTGGGCGGGAGATCAGGTGAGATTGGGCTGATTGGAGTGAGTTTTTGCTGTCATTCAATCAGAAGAGACTTTTCAGAAGTAAAGTACATTGTCTTTCGCTCACAAGTTTCATTAACTCAAGGCCTGGTCTCATCAGGCACTGTTTTTTGGGTCAAAGACTAAAGCAATTTTTGGATCAGAAGAGAAAAAAATGTCCAAGCAGTATTCATCTGATTGTTGTACTTTGTTGTCAAATGTTTGAACCAGTGTTGCAGGCTTTTTGAAGTTCGTACATAATCATGACCTTATCATGCTATTCAAAAGTTTTTTAAAAATAATTCTTAAAATGGCTACTTACATCCTTTTAAAAACTTACACAGATTATGTCTTAACAAAGAGACTGAATGATTTTTTGTGTTCAAACTACCTCATGACTTTAAAACATTCCATTATATGATATATCATGAAGTTTTTGGGGGACTGATTATAATTTGTAGTTTTTATTTTTTTGTAAAATACTTTCTGAAAAGTTCAGGAATGCTTATTTCAGGTAATTTACATCCTGTTCATTTCAAGTGAATTTAAACAGACACAATAAGTTATATCACCACAACTTCTGAGACTTTTTATATCATCATGTAATCAAATTTTTCCATTTAATTTACCATTATTTTGATTTGCCTGGAGTAAATATAGCTTTCCTGCGTGACATATCGTACAATTTTAATCAGAGGAATTCTTTTATAACTCCCAACTCTGCATTCCTAGTACAGCCTTGTTTCATATACAATTTGACCATTTGTTCCAATACAAACATCAACATCTGCCATGTTTTTCTTTTCAGGATGAAGAGCTAGGAAGTTTTCTGCTGAATCTAGTGAATACTGAGTTGACCATAGTCACAGAATGAAACCATAGAATTAAGAGGGATATAAATATCCTTTTAAAAGCATACTGAACAGTTGATTAATCCGAAGAGACAGTAAAATACTCAAAGAATCCTATGTATAAAGGACACTTAAGGAACCACAGAATTGTGTCTTAAAATGACAGGTGTCCTTGATATAGATAATACATTTGTAAATAAGTAAAGAAAATGGATTCATTAATGTTGTTCTTTATGGGCATGTGTTCTTTATAAGAAAATGATATGGAGGTGTCTGCTAGACAGGTTTAACTGTACACTCAATTCTATCTGGTTCATCTCGGTATCTACTCCAGAAACTTTAAAAAGTTCAAAACACAGCTGCTTGGATCATTCTTAGAGTACCACGAAAAGAGCACACCTCTCCCCTGCTCTGTACCCTACACTGGCTACCCATTCAATCCAGAATCAAACACAAAATTTTTTCTCTGTGCTACATTTCATTGACTGGCACCAGTCCAACATACCTATCTCACCTCACCCATGTGTACACACCAGCAAGATACTTACGCTCCTCTTCCGACACCCGTATTCTCATTATTCCCAATATCAAAATGAAGTCATACGTATGACAATGTTCTTTTGCATACCAGGGCCCAGCAACGTGGAACGAATTGCCCACTGAACTTAGACACAAAGACACAGTGATTGCATTCAAGAGTGCTCTTAAAACACACCTATTTCGACTGCAAGAATAGACCTAAAGACTTAATGTTTTCTTACCTTAACTATTTTCAGCATGTTTTTGTTTTCTAATTTCATGGTGGGTTTTTTTCTTATTTTTTTTTTCTTTTCGTAATCATATCATTATATATGTTTTTTTAGGTGTTATATAATGTTGTAAAGCACTTAGAGCTTCTATAGATTAGGCGCTATACAAAGTCCTCATTATTATTATTATTATTATTATTATTATTATTATTATTACACGAGTCTATGGAAATCCCTGCTACTGTCTTATTCTAACACAGTTTGGTGTTTCTAGCAAATATAATCTTGGATATGACACAGTAATGCAGCTTAGAATAGGGGCAGATGCTAGATTCCAAAGGAGAACTCAGTCACATTTGATTTTGAAGAAGATATCATAGCACCATTTCTGACGCTGTAGGTCGTGATTGAACAAATAATACCAGTGTAGGGAGCAAACGATAGAGGCAATAAAACATCTTTGAGTAAAAAAAAATTCATCATAATCATTAAGTAGCTGGATTGAATGCTTAATTGATGTGTTACATCAGGATGTTGACATTTTGTAAACAATACATGGTTTTCATAGTGTAATGAGGTTTGTTGCTTCCAGTGATAAAAGAGGCTAAAGCGTGCTCTACCTTTGACCTCGGTGACAAGGTTTTGTCACTAACTTGGATTTTATTGGCTTGGAGGGATTTTATTCCCTCCATGCTTATGGCATAGTGTTCATTCCTTTTGACCAAATATAGTTTGCATTACTAAAATAGTAACAGATTGTATGGTCTTAATAAAATTAGTAACATTGATCCACTAACCACTCATGTCAGTTTTGTATGTCAAGGGAGGCAACTCAGATTTAGGTAAATGATTAGCCCTGATAGAAATCTCCCCTGGATATTGTTCCACTCATGTTATAACTTGAAACAATAGTAGAAAATGCTTTTATAAGGAAATCACAATCATTTCTCAAATTATGTTGCAAATATTGTAAATTCTCTTGCAACATGTAAAGAAAAAAAACTTTAAAAATATTAAAACTACTTACAGTATTACGTTTACAATAGTAAAAAGGACACTGAATAGCAGTATCTCTAGACGTACAGTCTTCCATATTATCTTAAGTAAATTAGTATCATTACAAGCCATCAGGTGTTTTCAGTACTTTGATTACAGCCCAGCCCCAAAACAATCAGATTATATTACATGTAGTAGTTTCAAAAAGGTTGCCAATTTCCCTATACATAACAGAAATTACTCTAAGAAAACTCTGGCACAAAACAATGCATCATTTGGATTAAGAACAACTTGGTTAAAATTGGGCAAATGTACTCAACATTACCCTGTTCTGGCACAGAGACAGGATTAAGTTATCATTTGGACTGTTAGTACAAAGGACAACGGTATATTCGAGAATCTCTAATAAGGGGTGCAACTCCTTTCAACATGTTGCATAGAATAATGGCAACAGATGTGACTATGTCACAAAATGTGTGAAAATATATCAGCTGGGTGTACGACACATGCCATTTACTGACCATTGTCTACAGCAATCTTTTAATTTATTTGTGTTATAGTTTTGATTCTTAAAGATGAATCTGTTTATCAAAAAGAGAAATATTAATGTTTCATCAGCAATTATACTTATTTTGTATCAGCTGATTGCCAGTTTGGAATATGTTGCAAAGTGAGAATGTACAGATGACAAAAACTGAATGATTTAGTTTCTTACTTGGATAAAAATGTTATTGTGGAATTTTATTTTGGAAACATATGTCCTTATTTTATATTTACATAATGCTTAAGTATTCAAATCTAAAAAAGTAATGATGACAGTATTATAGCTAAGTCCTGGGTAGTCAACCATCTTGTGGACTTGAATATATTGATATTCATGCTTGTATGTGTGTGTGTGTGTCACAGAGAGAATCTTTACCTGTAATCTGAAGACCACAGGTTTGTGTAGTGAGATTTTACATTACACTATCAGGGTTGCATCTAGGTTTTTTTTTAAAATCGGTGCCATGTGCCCCCTTACCTCTAGAATTAATTATGAAAAACTTACTTGAAATGAATATTTTATTTTAGAAAAATAAATTATTAAGCAGCCACCTAATTGTAACATGCGGACATTGCTTGTACATTTAATATTATCTATGCCTATTATCGTAACTACTTCAAAACTACCATCTGTACTTGCTTATAAGTCGAGTCCAACTGCAAACTGTGCAGACCAAGATTTCTCCATTGCATAATGTATCAGCAGATCTGGGTCTCTGCAGTTTGTTAGGAATTATCAGTAGAACAAAGAACAGAGACCCTGATCTGCCAGTGCAAAATGCTATGGCAGATCAGGGTCTGTGTTGTTTGCAGTTAGACCCAACTTATAAGCGAGTATATATGGTATGTTAAATAGAACAGCAAATGAAAACTCTAATGTGACTTTTTATTTTCATCATACTCATAACATCAGCTTACTTGTATCTGTCCTCTGCTCGAAAATATAGAAATAAAGAAAACAATATTCTACGCACATTTTTATATCAGGATTAACAGTATTCTTGAATCACAAACATAAATACCTATAGTGAATCTCCACATCACGTCATAAATACCTATAGTCAATGTCCACATCACATGTCATAAATACCTATAGTCAATGTCCGCATCACATGTCATAAATACCTATAGTCAATGTCCACATCACATGTCATAAATACCTATAGTCAATGTCCCCATCACATGTCATAAATACCTACAGTCTATGTCCTCATCACATGTCATAAATACCTATACTCAATGTCCACATCATGTCATAAATACCTATAGTCAATGTCCACATCACGTCATAAATACCTATAGTCAATGTCCACATCACATGTCATAAATACCTATACTCAATGTCCGCTTCAGATTTGTATTTATAGAAAATAGTTTCAATCTTCATGAGTAATATCTCAGTCTCTGAGTATGATTGATACGGGTATTGATCCAAAGTGACACTGTTCTAATTAAAACAGAAACTTCAAAGAACACTTTATATGTGCAGCGTGCATCAACTTCAACTGCATACATGAAACTGCAAAAATTATGAAACCAAAGATTTAACTGGAAAGGCTTTCATAGGTACATAACCTTAAACTGCTACTGTTCAAAAATGTCTTGGAGAGTCTCCTGCCCTTCTTTCCTCTCCACTCGGCAAGTGCTTTACTGAAGTTAGACTCTCTGCTTGGTGGCCTCTGTTAATCATCATGAATCTATTGAGAGCTTTCTCGTCAGGCAGTTCGCTGTTGCTGGAATATTTGTTGTCATTGTGAATGTAACATCTTCACTTTCCTGATTTTCCTGTTTTTCAGCCTCAACACTTTCAATCCTTTCTCTGGGATTAACTCTTTCAAAGGTGTACAGTGTTTAGGCAGTTTCTCCATTCTGTTACATGACAGGTCTGAGACATGTAAGGCTGCAACACTTACACATGTAAATGGTTTATTTTGGTTTACTGCCAGTAAATGTTATGAAATCAGTCAAATTGTAAATGAACATGCAATGATTTGTCAGTGACACAGGAACTACTTCTTCCAATTAAATTAATATATTTGCACATCTCTGCTTAAGAGGATTATTTAGTAGGATTTTTTGTTAATTCTTATCTTAAAGTCTGTATGATTTTCACATCGAATGTGGCATCACTAGGAAACGGGAGAAGTTGATGATTATGGGTTTTAGCGCACACTATACAAGATTACGTATCAGGTTAATTTTCTTATAATGCTGATAAAATTTCTTTAAACTTCATTATATACCTTTGAACATCATAGTAACATTTAATTTTAGATAAACACTGTTTCAAGTTTGTAAGCAACTGCATAGTTTCTTATTCATTGTAGATCCTACAAAAGCATCCCATGTGCATGTCCAGACAGTACATCTGGTTGCATTATCAATTTTGTTCATCATATACATGTATATAGCAGTAGGAAACAACAATCCTAGAGATGTTTTACTAAAATTGTCATACATATTCAACAAAGTCATGTCTAACAAACTGAATCCTATCATAATAAGAGGAAAAAGATGTACAGTAAATAAAACGACTGCAAGTTGAGTGAGGTACAAGATGCACATTGTAATAGTTGTCAACTCTTCAGTAAGCCTAACTGGAATATTGGAGGGGGGGGGGGGGGTTCTAATTGTTTTGATTAAATGGCATCATTTCAGTTGCTGTAAATCATGTACAAGTTCAGACATTTTGGTAAATGTTGCAGTCTTAGAGGCATGCTTAGGTAAGACAGTCAATCAGAAATTAGCATCTGACAATTATATCATTGACTGGTGTATTGATTTTTCCAAACAGAGCCAGCATAGACTTATGTGCATGACAAAAAATATACTCACAGGATTTATATCAACTCACAGCAATGCTTAATTTATGTGCCATTTCAAGCGCTACAGTTTTATGGCATATATTCAAAATTTGCAGGAATTGCACAATTGCATATCCTAGCTGCAACCCTGCACTGTGTTATTATGTCTGTTCCAGATATACTGATGTACAGCCAGTCGAAGCGTTTTCTATTCTTACAAGTTATAATATGAAATAAATGTTAATGTACAGCATAACAATCTTTGTCTTCATTCCTTTGAACAAAATCAACAAAATACTAGTGTGATGGAATATTGTATTGTTGATATTTGAGTTGCATTAAAATAAAGTAACATCGCCAGAAAAAGATTGATTAATAACTTAAAACAGATTTGTTTAAAGCAGTGATTTTATTGTTTACTCCAAAACAATCCTGCTTTGAATAAACCTTTGATTTTGAAAAAGAACTTTATTATGATCATGATCAGGGTGTGTGTGTGTGTGTGTGTGTGTGTATATATATATATATGCATGAATTTGAGCTAAATTCAGAACTTTGTCTTTTTATTCTGTATAAAATTCTGAGCAAGTGACAGCAAAATTTCCAACTTGTTCCGAGCTGCCAGACAACAGAGTTTTCCACCATTGAGGTGGCCAAGTGGTCTAAGGCGCTTGCCTTTACAGATCACTCGCAGATCTCACCTGTCTGCGTGAATTCAGATCTCAGCTCAACCAATGTGGGTATGTGAGAAAGCTTGCCAGTAGCTTCCCATGGGTCGGTGGTTCTTCCCAGAGTCTTAATGGGTTCGTCCTCCACCAAATATACTGGTCACCATGTATAGACTGTAATTTGCTGAAAAATGGCACCATTTTTTTTAGAGTTATTCTTTTTTTTGGTTATTTTTGTTAGTGTTATTGTCCTTTTTGTTTTGTAGTTTAATGCAGAGTATGACATAATCTCATTAATGCAAATAGTCCTGCAGTTTGTACTGCATTTTTTTTTATCATTTCTGTGAAACTCTGTACATGTTATGATTTTCATCTAAAGATGGACATGTTGACAAATCTTTGTGCTTCCATGACTTTTGTAAGAGCTATTGCCCTTTTTGACTTATAACTGGATGCAGTGTATGACAGAATTTTCTTGATGCAACTGTTCTTGCAGTTTTTAATGGATTGCTGTGAAACTTGGTGCATATTATGGTCATCATCAGAAGATATATATGTTGACAAATCATTTCACTCACACTATTTGGAAAAGTTATGCTCTTGCATTGACTATAGAGTCATCTCCCTTATGGGGTAAGAGTAGGATGGAGGAGAGGCAGGGTTATGATTATGTGAGCAGATTGTTCACAATTCCTCTTGTTTATCTTCCCTGAATACCATTATTGTAAGGGACCACAGAAGTCCTTTTCTCTTGGCGAGGAGATTGTTTGTTTGTAAATAATGTTAAAATTTTGTGTTAATATTTTTGTAAGTCACATAATACTATAAACATTAACAGGTCAAACCTAATGTTCTGTACAACCACCATTATTTCCATCTATGAATGTATTTTATTTTTCCATGTCTGCCCTACAAAAATAACTAAGTTATGTCACAAGAAAAAAATAAATAACAATGGACAAATAGTAAATTTTATTGCTAGAAGTAATGCTACATTCTGTGTTTTTACATGCATAACTGCTTAATGTGAATATCATGCAAGAATATATTTTGATTTTCCATACAGTGTATATTTCTTGTAAGTCTTAAATATAAGAGATACTTTGAATTGACTATTTTTCATGGGGGACCAATTTTTTAAAATTTTGTTGGTGTGAATTTAAAAACCCAGCGAACAATAATACTCTGTGGAAAAAACTAGATTCCTTCCCCAATCCATGTTATTTAAGTACCAACAAAAAATGTCTTTTTTTGCACAACCACAGAAATTGATACCCTCGAAAATAAATGAATTGACAGTAAGACATTGTAATATCTAGCCAGATTTTTGGAAGGGCATATTGTGATACCCTCATCCATGCATCCATATGTCCATCTACATGTATGTCTGTCATTTCTAAATATCTATTCCACAATCTGTACATATATGTGTTTGTTCTGTCCCTTCATTACCATTTCAGGCAAACTGTGTAAACTGAGATTAAATTTTGTACAAAGATTTATAACAAAAATTTGGGCTTGAATTTTAGTGTACTTCTTAGTCAGAATTTGATTTTTAAAAAATTTACAATTGATTTACTTAATTATCAATTTGTGAGAGACCATTTTCCCCCAAAAGTTTACAATAAATTGATGGATTCAAATCATGTGATACACATGTATTTGTAATTAGCACTGTCTACATAAACTTTAATATTAAGTATTTTCTGGCCATGCTTTATAGAGTTATGGCTCTTGTTTTACTTGGCCCTATGTATAGTTCAATAAGAATGGTCTGGCCACTTGACCTTTCAGTGGAATATTCAGAAGAGCCTAGAAAATTAGCAAAAATAGATATTGGTGTGCATGACTCTTGCTTGCATGGTCTATATACCATTTACTGAATTTTAACAGCTTTCCCTTTTATCTGTTATTTTGTAGGACTTAATATATCTGTGTATTTAGAAGGGCTTATCTACTAAAGTTGTTTTCAATTCTTTGTATTTATATTTTTAGAACTTTTAATTGGTACAAAATAGCCAGTATTGTGCTGACATGCCATTAAACTGTAATAACATATATACATCCTTACATGGTTTGGAGTAATTATCTTGTGCTCATCCAGTATGCACTATACATACCTTTACACAATGCACACCATGGTACCATGCATACCATTCATTGTACATTGTATATCCCTATACCATAAATACCCATTTTACCATAACTGATTATACCTTGCATACAATTCTACCATGCATACCATTCTACCATGCATACTATTCTACCATGCATACCAATATACCATGCATACCTTTATACCATGTATACCATTATACTATGCATACCATTATATCATATATACCTTTATACCATACATACCTTTACACTATTATACCATGCATACCAATATACCATGCATACTTTTATAGCTTTTTCTTGTAATACTGTGAAATCAGGGGAGAAAGTGTAAATGCTTCTTGTTTAAACCATGACAGGTTGTATGATCTTTTATTTATTTGCACCTATCGACAATGAATATAACAGCATACAACTATCTTTAAAAGTTTTTATATTGACACATATTTACCAGATTAAACAAAGCATATTAGATAAAGATCTTTATTTAAAGAAAGCAAAGATCGGATAAAGTTAAAAGCAAGGTCAGAACAATTTATAATGGTAAAATAATCTTCCTAATCACATAATAAGATAGGATAAAGTTAAAATCCAGCCTAGATCAGAACAATTTATAAAGATAAAATAATCTTCCTAGTCACATAATTAGGAACAGAATGAGTGTTAGTAGAGTGAATGTTATGACTTAAACTTTCTTTTTCTTTTGCTCTCATATATGCACTTATATTTGCTACGAAAATACTGAAAGGCCTGTGTGTGTATATTTTTTATAGATGCTTATTTTCACATATGCATTTATTATACATATTTACTGGATTTATTCTAATGTAAGGTCAAAAGGATAAGTCATTCTTATCAAGCTATAATAAGAGACCCCTATGATGGCAGATAGGTCATTCTTATCAGGCTATAATAAGAGACACCCCTATGATGGCCAATAGGTCATTCTTATCAGGCTATAATAAGAGACACCCCTATGATGACAGAAAAGTCATTCTTATCAAGCAATAATAAGGGACACCCCTATGATGCCAGATAGGTCATTCTTATCAAGCTATAATAAGAGACACCCCTATGATGGCCAATAAGTCATTCTTATCAGGCTATAATAAGAGACACCCCTATGATGACAGATAAGTCATTCTTATCAAGCAATAATAAGGGACATCCCTATGATGGCAGATAGGTCATTCTTATCAGGCTATAATAAGAGACACCCCTATAATGGCAGATAGGTCATTCTTATCAAGCTATAATAAGAGACACCTATGATGACAGAAACATTTATTGTCTTAATAGTTATGTATGTTTTAATTTTGTCATCGTTGTCACATTGCATGAAGCCTTTGCATACAGAAAAGCATCGATACAGTAATAAAACACTGAACACAAGAACATGTATATCTAAACTATGCCAAAAGTAAGGCAAAAAGACGATAGTGATGAGATGGGGACAAAATGTAAACTGAAGAAATACTGGATAACATATTGATGCTTTACCTTATTACACTGCAGTTAGAAAATGCAATATATAATAATATTGGAACAGAAATGGGGTACTTTAGTACTCAAAATGTACAAATAATTACAAATCACCACCTTTCAGAAATCATAACTATAAACAAAATTTCAGATGATGGATAGCATTGCAGAGGAAAGGGTTCTACTGAGGGACTGGTTCTAATAGTTTCATCTTTTGACTCAGAGAAAAGGGTTCTACTGAGGGACTGGTTCTCATAGTTTCATCTTTTGACTCACAGTGATGAGAAATTTATTAAATATAAAAAAATTAATATAAAACTTAACATGAAGAAGAACAGATTTGAAAGAAAACAATAATTTTCTGCAGATCTGAATACCCATAAGTGCTAAGCACATGACTCCTCAAATGTAAACTATTGAACTCGAGTTCTTCTAAATTTAAGGTTGTTTAGTTTAAGGAAATAAGTGTTGCAGAAATATATGTTATATATGATGTATTATTAAGGCACTCTTTCAATAAACTGTACTTTCATTTTTAAATTATCATGAATCTGACTTTTTTATTGCCATGTGGTGTAATTTACCTGCTTCACACGTGTTGAAGCTATCTGGTTTTGCTTAGAAACTATCAAATAATCACAACAAGTTAAAAAGAAATAAGCAATTTATATTGGTTTAGATCTAGAGAAAGGCAGCATTTAACCAGAACTAAAAGGTGTCTAAACTCCATTCCTCAATGGAAATGTGCCCCAATCTTTATTTTGTAATAGACAAAGTTTTACAAGAAATATGGCTGGTTCATGTTTTGAAATCTTCAATTTTACAAACATCTGGAATTAATTACTCTCATTTATGTGACTTCAACAATATTCTGGGTTTAAATTTATCAAAAATTGTCCAGTGGAGAAGAGTTATAATTAAGGTGATCGGTGTTTGACTCCGAGGCAGGTTAAATATAATCCAAAAACTACCTTGAATTTCATCTAACAGAAGAAGGGCATTCTGTTCCAAGGTGGTACATCAGTGTTAAACACCATAAATGACTGCATTTAATTGCTTCAAATAAATATATCTCTTCAAGATTTATTTATAGTATTTTCAATTGGATGATACTAGAATGTTGATCCATATCTTGTTTTCCTTTCAATCTTCATTCTTTCCTGATGACTCACTTTCTGAATCCACATCTTCTACTTTATGTTTCTCCCCTACCGGCTGCAACAAAAGAATTATAATTTTATTGTAATACTCTGTCAGTAAGAACATTTTAAGAAAATGAAAGTTTTTGCTGATTTAGTGACATTTATGAATTCACAAAATTATTATTGTATACAATATGCTTTTAGCATTTGTACAAGAATGTATGTTGTGCACCTGTTTTTTGACCAAATTTGGGAAAATTTTAATACTAATGTAAAGCCAAATAATGGTGCAACCTGTTTGTGATCAAACTGGATTCCACAAACAATCAGATAAAGTATATTATTCATATACATCTAAACAATAATTATTTTAACAAAATTATGAATCTTAATAATAACACTAATTCAGGTCCTTACGGGTCGAGGATTAGTTTTCACCACGTACAAACTGTTGCCATAGACCATGACAGGGCTAATATCTCTTAAATGTATGCAAATATTTACTTAGTATGCATGCCTTTAAAAGAACATGTTGTAAGATACTTTTAAAGGTATGCATAAAAAGTACAAATTTGCTTACCTTCATGAGACGTTAACACCATAGCAACAATTGGGGTGTTGTGAGAACAGGTCCTCTGCCAGTAGAGTTTTATTTTACTAGTAAATCATACCTGGACTACTGTAGTAAATACAGTGTGGATTATATATAATGAAAACAAAAACTTGAGACATTCTACTAAAAGAAGCATTCCTTTTATTATTTGAAGTAGGTAGTAAAATAAACTTAGTTTTATCATGAATGGACATGTATTCAAATTTTTGAAAAAAATACTTATTTGATCAACAATGAATATGACGATAAAAGCCATATTGTTTGATGAGGGTCACAATAACTTGACTGGTAGAGCATAGGACTCATAATCCAAGAGTCATGGGTTCGATACCTTGCCAGGCCAACCCAGGTTGGCTGCCTCAGTGTGTTCTTGGGAAAGGCACTTAGCTTCCATTTCCTTGGCATGATATAGCCAATAATGTGTTAAAAGTGCCGTTAAAATAAAAAAAAGAAACAAAAAAAAACCATTGTTAGAAATGTATGATTTTGTTTCTGTTTTATTCAATAAGATTTTTTCTGAATTATTTTTTCTATCGTGTATAAAATAAAACATATTACAACAGAGTGTGCATACAAAAGTACCATCTTTTTATGATAATGCTCCATGTTTTACCCATATTTAAAATGTTCTTGTGGTTCATTATTATCATGTACATTGATTTCTTCTGATTGTCAAATTCCATACTGTTATTCCACACTGTCTACAACTTGTCATATTCCTTATTTTTATTCCAAACTGCCTACTACTTGTTATATTCCTTACTCTTATTTCACACTGTCTACAACTTGTCATATTCCTTACTCTTATTCCATACTGCCTACAACTTGTCATATTCCATAGTTATTCCATACTGCATACAACTTGTCATATTCCATAGTTATTCCATACTGACTACAACTTGTCATATTCCATACTGCCTACAACTTGTCATATTCCATACTGCCTACAACTTGTCATATTCCATAGTTATTCTATACTGCCTACTACATCTCATTTTCCATATTGTTATTCCACACTGCCTATAACTTGTCATATTCCATACTGTTATTCCATACTGCCTACAACTTGTCATATTCCATATTGTTATTCTATACTGCCTAAAACATTTTGCATTTAACAAGAATAAATGTTTTATCTATCTTTCCTTGCCAGCAAAATTATGTAACATTTTTAACAAATTGATGTCTGGTTTAAACTGGAAAAATTGTCATGCATTTGGAAACCCATAACAATTATCAAAGACAATTTTTATATTAATATGTTGCTTTTCTCAGCTGAAATAAAAATGATTATCTCTCTTTATAAACCAAAAGAAGAATTTCAAATTATTTGTAAATTATCACTGACTTTAAAAAGTATAAATTGCATGATTAACAAAACAAATTAGCCATGAAAATGTCACATACAAGTATACAATCATGGACATAATGTTCATGAACAACAGATATTACCAACCACGTGAATAAGCAAAGTTCAATCACTAGCTTGATAGGTCATCCAAAAACAAAGCACACAAATTAAAATGTTTGCATTAGGTTCATGTAAAAAGCAGAGTGGCCTAGCTGAGGTTACCTTTACTCAGGAAGTCACTTGCTATATTTAGTGATGCTGGAGATTTTACAGCTAATTATGGTCAAATGCATAAACATTTCCAGCAGAACTGACACCTCCACCACAGTTGATATCTCTCAATCATCCATCTCATAACAGTGATTCCAATGGATAGTCAATAAATTCAGTTGATAGCTACTGTTTATACTCGCGTATAAGCTACGTCCAAATGCAAGCAACACAAACCCTGATCTGCCATCACTTAATGAGCCGGCTGATCAGGGTCTATGTTGTTTGTTCTACTGATTAGTCCTTACAAACTGCATAGATCCAGATCTGCCAGCGCATTATGTGACGGCAGATCTGGGTCTATGCAGTTTGCAGTTGGTATTGGCTTATACACGAGTATATACGGTATGTGCAAATCATTGTCAGTATGTGCCCAAACAATAGCTTGCTCAACTAAGTAGGACACCTGCATAAAAATTGACTATGTAACATACACAATTTTAACTCCTTATAACTTCACATTTTGTTATGTCCAAATTTAAATTTTTTTTTTTACCAATGTACTTTTCAAACCTGTTTCAATCACTGTGGAACTTTAAAGAAAAAGAAAAACAGTTTTTACAGAAATAAATGTGGAAATGTAGGCAGAACATTCTCTGTTTTTCCAAAGGATAAATTTCCAGATCCCTGCAGTCTGTCACTTGAGGCTGGCTTTACCGTATTTCTGAGTTAATTCTAAGCACATATAAGCTACTGTGAAATTGTCTGAAACCTAGCATTTTTAGCACAGGATTTACAATGGCTGCAGTTGGTAAACAAATTGATTGTAATTGAAAATAAAAGGCTGAAAATGGTAGGTTTCTGACCATTGCTATCATGTGATGTGATGTGATGGACTTCCAACCAATCCAGGGAGAGTGTGGTGATGTACTTTAAGTACTATGATATCCAATGGATGGTTGGATAGCCTCTAGCCTTATCCACCATTATTTTAGGCATAGGAAGATTTAATTAAACTCTGATTAGGTATATGTGTGCTGTAAACCATCCTCCACAGTGACTTCCTGCAGGCTTGGGGATGTAGTATTAGGCCTAATATAGTATAGACCTTATGTAGTATAGGCCTAATGTAGTATTAGGCCTAATGTAGTATAGGCCTAATGTAGTATAGGCCTAATGTAGTATTAGGCCTAATGTGCCCACATGCATGTCATAAAAGGCAACTAATGGAGGCAGGAGTCTCAGTAGCTCAGTGGTTAGCATGCTGGAGTCATGACAGAAAGAGTGCGGGTTTAAATCTTAGAATTGGATCAGCCCATGTCAGCTACAATAGTGCATCCTTGGGCAAGGCACTTTATTCCAATTGCATTAACACTAAATAACCAACATGTGTTGCTACACCATAAAACCTGAAACCAAACCAATCCTCAAAAAAAACTTCAAAAGTCATCATGTAGCAACAAGCATCAATAACTTTAAATGTTAGTGTAACAAACAAGTTTTAATCAGTTCCATTAAACCGTACAGTATGATGAGAAGCCTGTATGTACTGTATATGGAAGGTTGAGAGAGCAGGTGCATTAAAATTCAGTGCTCCTCATTAGACCAGAACCCTATAATTTAGCACTGAAATGTGGAATGAACACCTAACCTGACAGTCAATCTGTATTGATGCAGGTGAATTCTTGGGAAAGGCGCTTAGGTCCAATTTTCTCAGCATGATACGGTCAATAATGTACTCAAAGTGCCATTAAAAACCAAACAACAACAACTGTGTTGATGCAGACGTTGAAGTGTGATTGTCCATCATTCAGCATACTAACAACATCATAGCATTTTTATTATGGATCTGGTGCAAGAAAAGACAGGCCAAAGATACATACTTTACACATTTTGTAATTACAAGATGAAAAATGTTATTTATTCCAAATATGAAAGGTTTGCTTTGGTGTTTTATAGCACAGCAACACTAGCAGGTTTTTTAGTCTGAGACAATTAGAGTTACATCCCTTGCCCAAAGACACACTAGTGTAGCTGACCTGGGCTGATCCAATGGTAGGATTCAAACCCCCACTTTCTGAGTCACAAGTCTGGCATGCAAACCACTGAGCCATCATGACTTCTGCCTCCATTGCTCACCTCTTACAACATGCAGGAGAGTGCATTTGGTCTATTCTACATCCATGAGCCTGCAGGGGGTTCTAAATTTGAGTGAGAGAGATTGCTCTGCGTATAGGTATGTCTGCAGTTTGAATCCATACACACAGTGACATAAACATTCACTTCATGACATGCTTTACAAGGGACCTTCAACATTTGAACAAATGACACCAAACATCTAAAACACAAATACACAACACATATAATTTCAATCTAAATGTTCCACCTTATTCTTCTTCCTCCTCCTCCTCCTCTTCTTCCTCCTGTGAATTAGGAGGAATGGTTATGTATAGTCAAGTAGGTTGAACAGATTTATCTGTTTAGGTTACCATATGTTCAAGGGATATACTTACATTTTTAAAAACAAATTGCTGTTAGTTTGCCTCTATGAAGTAGAGGCAAGCTACTGCACTATCCTCAGCATTGGCATCATGCAGTGTCTGCATCAGCATCAGTGTTCTCACATATAAAAGCATATACATGTGTACAACCTCACTCCATCTCAATCATTCTTCTTCCTATGTCCTAGGCAACAGTTTGAAATGGGTTTCATAGCACCAACCTCTGGGAAGGGGGATAGCAATGTACATGCATGTAAATTACTGGCTAAGTTTGTGTATTTAGCTCAGGCCGTTTGCACCATTTATATACACAGTTATACCTAGAATCATGAAACTTGGTGAGGGGATGCTTCTTGATGAGTACTACACCCTCATCACAAAAGTAGGTCAATGTGACCCATATTTCATACTTAACTGATTGGTTATATTTTGTGTTTTAAGTTTCTTTCTTGGGCTCTGTTCATGCTACAATCCTCAAACTAGATTAAATGTGTGCACCTCTATTAGAACCACACCCTTACTAAAAAAAAGGTCACTGTTGCCAACATTTCAAATTCTACTGGCTTAGGTTAAGTTCTTGCATTTAGCTCATGACCTCATGGGGTTTTTGCATGCTATATACTAACTTTTCAATCTATAATCATGAAACTTAGTGAGGGGATGCATCTTGATGAACACTACTCTCTCACTGCAGAAGTAGGTCTTTATGGTCCATATTTTATGCTTCACTGACTTCAGTCAAATTTTGAATCTGATGTTCATTTCTCAGGCACTGTTCATGCTAAAATCATGAAATTGATTGTGATATGCATCTCTGTTAGTACCACACCCATACAAGAATAGAAGTTCATTGTGATCTGTATTTCATCTTTTACTGGCTTTGGCTAACATTTTGCACTTAGCTTATGATCACATGAGTTTTTGGCATGCTATATGCATACTATCTTTCCTAGAATCATGAAACTTGGTGAGGGTATGCATTTTGATAACTATACCCTTACTGCAAATAAAAGAGGTCTTTGTGACCTATATTTCATGCTTCAGTGACGTGTTGAAATTCTGCACAATACTGACTATATAGTGCCAATTAAAAGTTAGGTTATGAAAACTTAACGGTAAAAAATTGCAAAATACAAAAATTTATTTAGAAAAGGGACCAACATTCCAATGTCAAGATCACTTGAGTCTGAATTTATTTTATGCATGATAATGTGTACAATGGATGCTGGAGACCACTAAATGCTTCATAGAGGTCAACAATGTAATCATTGATTACTTTCTGGTTTATTTTATTTCTACATCTCTTTATTTCTTTTATAATTTTTATGCATCTTGTCTGTCCTGTCTTTCCATCCATCCATCCTTCTGTATGTCTGTCCATCCGAAAAATCTTGTTAGCAAGATTGCACAAAAACTACTCAGTCTAGAGAAATGAAATTTGATTAGCATATTTGTATGCATACATAGATGGCCTGATTAGATTTTCAGGCCATTATATCATTTTTTCAGGTTTTTTTTCCAACTTGTACAGTTTTGGATAACATCTGGTCTCCAATGAGGGCATATGTGTTTACAAACACAAATCAAGTTCTTTTTAGATAATTTTCAACTTCAAACACTTTAATTTGCTTGGAAAGATTCCAATCTTACATCTTTGTTATAAAATTTGCTTTCATAAATGAAACAATATATATGCTATCTGAATATCCCTAATTATATATTGGGGGTTAATATTTACATTTAAATCATTTTTTTACCAGTAGGAGTTAATATTTATATTTAAATCATTTTTTTACCAGTAGGAGCTGCAGTAACTCAATTGATAGAGCATAGGACTTATAATCTAAGGGTCGCAGGTTCAGTTCCCACCCAGAAGGTTAGCCTGGAACAGCTGCCTCATGGTGTCATTGGGAAAAGCACTTAGCACCCATTTCCTCGGCATGATATAGTGAATAATATGTTAAAATGACTTTAAAATCCAATGAACCAGCCAGCCTCTTTCCAAAACTTATTCACTCTTCTATGGTACATTAAAAACTCTATCACATTCCTTGCGCATCTCACACACACCACTTTGGGTATGTTATTTAAGTAATAGCTATTTCATACCATATATCGGACAATGTTCTGAGTTAATGTGTCTCCAAAAATCAAACAAGTAAGCTTTTTCTCAATTAATATTTATTCATCTTAGATTCTTCAAGCTATACAGGGGAACCCCGCTATAACGCTGTAGTTTTGGTCCATAACTGCTGACTGTGTTATATAACTCGGGTATAGTGAGAATAATCGTGTATGAGTATTGGGAAGAGGGGTGGGTGGCGGGAATAAACAAATTGCAAATCAAACATATAGTAATAATTTTTCTATCTGCCAATTTAAATAACAATTAGGATCAAGATAGATCCATGCTCAATGAAAATTAATAATTACTATGTAATAATTATGATCCGTAAGCTTCTATTTATGTTTGGAACTCACTCCCAGATTCAGTAAAAGGTGAAAGTAACTATTCTATCGTCAGAAGTAAAATAGAGACTAAGACAACACATGTACCTGCCCATTTTTTCGTTGGTAACAGGAAATTATCTATTCTACATACTAGAATTAGAAATAACTGTAGTGATTTACGTAATGATTTATATTGTAATCATCTGAGAGATAATCCATTATGTACTTGTGGTGATGATATAGAAAATGCATACCATTACATATTTACTTGCAAATACTATACTGAACAGCGTAGGAAACTGGTTCAGAATCTAAATCATTTCTATGTACCAGTGACTACAAATAAGTTGTTATACAGATGATCTGATTTTACAGCGAACTTTAATAATCACTTATTTGACTTGTTCCAAACTGATATTAAAGACATGAAATGATTTACATAATTAAGGAATATTCACAGTATGATTTTCTTAATTGTTATAATTCATTTTGGTGTACGTACTCTTGTCCAACTTCTGCCACGATCATTAATTCATTAATGTATTCATCTCTCTCTCTCTCTCTCTCTCTCTCTCTCTCTCTCTCTCTCTCTTTGTCTCTCTCTCTCTCTCTCTCATACCTATTTTGCTTGAATCATGTATGTTTACACATAATTGTATGAAATCATATTAATTTACTGCCACTATCCATGTAAATTTCTTATCGATTGTAGGGGAAGGGCTTATTCTAAGTTGTGAGTACTTGTAGCCTGACCCCATTTGTTAACATTTATGGCAATAAAATATGTTTAAACTAAATTAAGCTACAGGTTTCTGAAACTTAACTAATTACTTTTGTGTTTGTCAGCTTGGCATTGTTTTGAGTGGAGTTGAGGAATATGTGACATCTACAAAAAAAATCGAGAGTAATAATGTGACATTGTTATATCTTATTTTGTGTTGCAACAAAGTAGAATATAGTGGGGTTCCCCTGTAAGTTAGTGTCAAATACTTGAAACTGAAAACTAAGACATATTTTACACTCTCTGTATTGTTAAAATGTCTTACTAATATCTAATGGAGCAGACTATATTTCTCCCATGTTAAGACCATGCTTGGTGATAATTAGTTCATACCCCACTTTTACATAATTTTGGTTAATTTAAGGCAGAAGTATATTCATAAATGGATGACCACTTTACAGCAGGTTTTCGAACATCTACAACAATTTGGACAAAAATACTTTTTATCCCTTCAAGTTGTTGATAAAAAAAAACTACATATAGAGCCTTAATAATAAATGAAATATTTACTTCCTATTAATGTGATTTAAACACGAGTCATTTTACAACATGCTGTAAATTGGTCTTAGGTTTGACTGGCTTTCAGATTGATGTCATTTTGACACAAAAATCAATCAGAATTTTTGTAAATTTGTTTATTAATCAAATTCATTTTCTGAATAAAAAGACTCATTGGATAATGTGTACATGCAAAATAAAAAAAATATTCTGACTGGTGTCTTATTACCTCTTTTATATTCAGAATAATTTATTCACATTCTGCATTTAAACAAATGTTGTAGATTTATTTCATGCATGGTGACCTATACATTTTCTTTCATTTTTCACAAGTTGGTGTCATTTTAAAATAGCTAATTGCAAAGTGTTTAAAAAATCTGGATATAAGAAATAGATAAAATATTGTAGAAAGTCTTATCCAGGGCAAAAAATTCATTGAATTCTCTGTAAAATCTAATGAAGATGGTAATTTACTATGGTGTCCATGGTGACAAAACTAGTTTGTTGACCCCACATTTTTTTAATATGCTTACTGCGGTCAATATGAACATTTTTTTTTGTAAATAAATGGAATATACTTCTACCTCAAGAAAGCTTTATATTAAGCTCCCCTCCAATTTTCAAGAAATATACAAGTTATGCCTCACCCCCACCCCCCACCCCCATTTCCCTCCTTCTCCAGGCATATCATAGGAGAAATAATACTACCAGGTCTATTCCTTGCACGAAGCTTAATGCATGCTAGATGGTCCAAGCTACATGTTGTCGACTTCATGTATATAGCAACTGACTCTAGCCTAAAATCCATGATATCTATATTATCTATATAAATGAGAACTCAGCTTCATGAGTGTTTTGTATCTCACACTACTACTACTGTAAGAATGAGTCTCATTGTTATCCAATCATATTAAGCCTATTTCTCACATCAAGTTATGTGGATATTAGATGCTCTAAGCAATATGTCTCATGTTAAAAGCGCATCTCACTCTGTTGTTGTAGCATTTTTCACTATCTCAGCTAGCTATTAAAGCCAACTAGTAACTAGTGATACCTAATTGTGTGAGAAATTAGTCCTCAGAGTCTCCTTTTCCTTCCTCTGTCTCTGCTTTTTGCTGTGTACAAGGCAAAACAGGTGATTGTGATTTGAGTGAAATAAATGAATAGATCTAGCAACAAATAATATGTTAAAAACACATAACATTGCAAGCAATACTTAATCCAACCTTTCACGATTTTAATCTCATTACAATATAATTAGTGTGAAATTCACATGAATTTAAAAAGGCAATGGCCTTAATATCAATTTACACCCTTGTATTAAAATCCTCCATAGTCTAATTACATTATACAGTACTCCCTCACTATAAGGCAGGTATGGTAATGGATTCTATTTCATAATGTAGCAAAATTATATGAATAGTGTACTTCATTAAGAGGTGGTCTCACTATAAGGCTGTATACTGTATGGATCCCATTGACAGTGTTATAATGAGGGAACACTTATGTACTTTATTATAAGGTGGTCTCACAATAAGGCAGTAAACTCTATAGATCCCATGGATAGTGTTATAATGAGGGAACACTTATGTACTTTATTATAAGGTGGTCTCACAATAAGGCAGTAAACTCTATAGATCCCATGGACAGTATTATAATGAGGGAACTCTTATGTACTTTATTATAAGGTGTTCTCACAGTAAGGCAGTATACTCTATGGACCCCATGGACAGTGTTATAATGAGGGAGCTCTTACGTACTTTATTATAAGGTGGTCTCACAATAAGACAGTATACTGTATGGATCCCATGGACAGTGTTATAATGAGGGAACACTTATGTACTTTATTATAAGGTGGTCTCACAATAAGGCAGTATACTCTATAGATTCCATGGACAGTGTTATAATGAGGGAACACTTATGTACTTTATTATTAGGTGGTCTCACAATAAGGCAGTATACTGTATGGATCCCATGGACAGTGTTATAATGAGGGAGCTCTCATGTACTTTATTATAAGGTGGTCTCGCAATAAGGTAGTAAACTATAGATCCCATGGACAGTGTTATAATGAGGGAGCTCTTATGTACTTTATTATAAGGTGGTCTCGCAATAAGGCTATATACTGTATGGATTCCATTAACAGTGTTATAATGAGGGAGCACTTATGTACTTTATTATAAGGTGGTCTCACAATAAGGCAGTAAACTCTATAGATCCCATGGACAGTATTATAATGAGGGAACACTTATGTACTTTATTATAAGGTGGTCTCACAATAAGGCAGTAAACTATAGATGCCATGGACAGTGTTATAATGAAGGAACACTTATGTACTTTATTATAAGGTGGTTTCACAATAAGGCAGTACACTCTATAGATGCCATGGACAGTGTTATAATGAGGGAACACTTATGTACTTTATCATAAGGTGGTCTCACAATAAGGCAGTAAACTCTATAGATGCCATGGACAGTGTGATAATGAGGGAACACTTAGGTACTTTATTATAAGGTGGTCTCACAATAAGGCAGTATAGTGTATGGACCCCATGGACAGTGTTATAATGAGGGAGTACTCTATCATGTACTTCATTATAAGGTGGTCTCACTAACAGACTGTATGCTCTGGCTCCCATGAACAGCTTTATAATGAGGGAGTACTGTAACAAACGTTTCTACCACTGCTAAGCTCAATGAAATGACTCCACATCATCATGGAAAGTGTACTGGTATGACTGTTTAAATTGATTAAAAAATTTGCATTATTTGAATTTTTACCCCTTATTCATATTTGATGAAACCCCTGTTAATCTTGATAATTTTGGCAAGTTCTTCAGCACACTATATCATATTTACTGCATGACTCTAAATTTTTTAAGTATATTCCTGCAATACTATATCCAAAAATGTTATATTGAATGTGAACAAAAAAAATTATCTATGTTACCAGCTAATAAATCTTCAGTCTGGTCATCACCTATCCATGATAAAATTTTACTCAACATTTTGAGTGATAAAATGTTACTCCAGACTTGGAAATGCTATTTGAAATGTGCAAATGCAACCTTTTGTTTCATCAGAATATTTTGAGTAAGATATGAAGTAGAATAAATCTTTATTACAGAAGGGCCAGGTGTGTCTAAACTGATGTGAGTTTAATACATGGGTTGAGGTCACATTTTCAAATTTATTGAATAAAAAAATACCTGCTCATTTTTTTATTTTAAATTAAAATTACTGAGATACAGCAGAACTTCAAAAACTTGAAGCATTGTGGGACCAAAGTTTTGATTACAGCTGTTAGAGGTCGCAGACAAGAGAATACTGAGTGAGCCATTTGAGTAATGCCAAGTATTTGAGTAACTGATGTCCAAGTTATCAAAATTGTCCTGTATCATATTTTTGTAAATGAAAGCAAAATTAATATGAATCAACTGTGACCCCAAAAAGCTGATATGAGCTAATTTTTAACAAATATTTCATGTTTTTACCTTGGCCAACTTTTTCTCCTCAGCTCTTGTCACAGCTAATTCTTTTGCTTCATTCTTTTCATCCTCTGTGAATTCATCTTTATCAAGTCTCTCGAGCTTTGGAAGCGAGATGAGCACATCAATACGATATTCATCTTCCTCAGCAATGGCATTGTCTGTAAAATGAGGTGTGGAACACTCGGTGCATTGGTGAAGATCTAAACTGTACTAGCATGGTTAACAGAATAAAAACTGTACATGTTTATAAGGTAGAACTTATTTAAACCAGCTTGGATTTTGTGAATGTTTGATCTTACCTATGATAAGTAAAGATAAGATAAGATTTATTTGTAGTCAGCATGATTTAAAACAACAATTCAACATAAGCTGTAATGAGCAGCATGACATAAAAACAATAATGACATTAAATCAACATGATTTGCAAGACATACTGCCACATCACAATACATAAATACAATGGGGAAAATCACATAGTACATAACCTAAAATATAAGCAAGCAATGGTTTTTTAAAAAAGGCAGTTAATTAAAAGTAAATTTTGTATTTAGGTAACTAAAAAAGTCACAGGTTAGGAAGTGAAGGATGCTAAAAAGTTAATAAAATTAAAAGTCTAGGTAAATTAAATTATATGTTACATTTTAAATTAAATTAAATTAAAAGCAAAGCACCAGTTTAGGACCCAATGCATGCTGAGCTGCAAATTAGGCCATACTTTTAAAAAAAAAGGAGTTATCAGTAGGGCACTTGATGGCACATAAAACAAAGTCAGTAAAACAAAACAGTAACACATATATTAGTTGTTGTCATTATGGCAGGAGAGTTTGAGGTGGGGGTTGGTGATGCAGGTATTATTTACAGATTATACATTTACAGTCTTTACCATTCCAGGATAAAATTAATGATCTAACTGAACTAAAGTTTCATTCTTCACTAAAGTCATTTGTTAACTCATTCCATAGAATGACAGCTGCATATCTGAAAGACTTTTGCTATATGTTGAGGTTTTAATTCCTGGGACATCTAAAATATTTGAATATCTAAAATTGTATTTATTGTATTTAAAACATAAAATCATCCAAACATTAGGGAGCACACGTATTCAGAATTTTAAAAGTTTTTAGAGCCACTGATCGAAGTCTGCACACATTCAGGGATGTCATTTTTGCCTTAAGGACGAGTTTATGGTAACTGCTGGTGTAATCATCATATACAAATCTTGGAGCATTCTCTTGTATCTGAAATATTTTCATTTTCCTACAAAATAATATTAAATGTATGGGATGTCATTTTTGTCTTAAGTAAGAGTTTATGGTAACAGCTGTTGTAATCATCATATACAAATCTCGGAGCAATCTCTTGCATTTGAAATATTTTCATTTTCGTACAAAATAAGACTAAATGTATGGGATGTAATTTTTGCCTTAAGTAAGAGTTTAAAGTAACAGCTGGTGTAATCATATACAAATCTCTGAGCATGCTATTGTATTTGAAATATTTTCATTTTCCTACAAAATAATAACTAAATGTATGGGATGTCACCAATAAAACTATGACAATGAAAATTTACTAAAATCTAAGTCACTATATAACTACGAGAAATCGTTTGGAACTTGTGACTTATTTATGGCCCCATAGAAGCTGTAGTCTGGAGTCTGGCTGAGCGGAAGTGAAATATAATTGTTAAACAACATCATCAACATGTGCATGACTGTTGGCGAGTTCTTATCTAACAACATCATGGCCCTTAACTTTGGAAGACATGCCATGAATGTTGGTGAGTTCTTACCTAATAATGTTATGACATGCCATGAATGTTGGCGAGTTCTTACCTAATAATGTCATGGCCCTAACTTTGGAAGACATGCCATAAATGTTGGTGAGTTCTTACGTAATAACGTTATGACATGCCATGAATGTTGGCGAGTTCTTACCTAATAATGTCATGACATGCCATGAATGTTGACAAGTTCTTACCTAATAACATCTTGACATGCCATGAATGTTGGCGAATTCTTACCTAATAACATCATGACATGCCATGAATGTTGGTGAGTTCTTACCTAATAACGTCTGGCCCTTAACTTTGGAAGACATGCCATGAATGTTGGCAAGTTCTTACCTAATAACATCATGACATGCCATGAATGTTGGCGAGTTCTTACCTAATAACATCATGTCGCTAACTTTGGAAGACATGCCATGAATGTTGGCGAGTTCTTACCTAATAGCGTCATGACATGCCATGAATGTTGGTGAGTTCTTACCTAATAATGTCATGACATGCCATGAATGTTGGCAAGTTCTTACCTAATAACATCATGACATGCCATGAATGTTGGTGAGTTCTTACCTAATAACATCTTGACATGCCATGAATGTTGGCGAGTTCTTACCTAATAATGTTATGACATGCCATGAATGTTGGTGAGGTCTTACCTAATAACATCATGGCCCAAACTTTGGAAGACACGCCATGAATGTTGGCGAGTTCTTACCTAATAACGTTATGACATGCCATGAATGTTGGTGAGTTCTTACCTAATAACGTCATGACATGCCATGAATGTTGGTGAGTTCTTACCTAATAACGTCATGACATGACATGAATGTTGGTGAGTTCTTACCTAATAACGTCATGACATGACATGAATGTTGGCAAGTTCTTACCTAATAACGTCATGACATGCCATGAATGTTGGTGAGTTCTTACCTAATAACGCCATGACATGCAATGAATGTTGGTGAGTTCTTACCTAATAACATCATGGTCCTAACTTTGGAAGACATGCCATGAATGTTGGTGAGTTCTTACCTAATAACGTCATGACATGCCATGAATGTTGGTGAGTTCTTACCTAATAACGTCATGACATGTCATGAATGTTGGTGAGTTCTTACCTAATAACGTCATGACATGCCATGAATGTTGGTGAGTTCTTACCTAATAACGTCATGGCCTTTAACTTTGGAAGACATGCCAGCTTTTCAACTTCTGCTACAGCGCTGATGTTATTAGATCTAAATGAGAAGGGAAAAACAATTGTTTTCATTAAAGTCTAGAATGTGTTTATTAAAAAATATTTAAGTTTGAAGTTACAATACATTTTTTCTAGATACCTAGATGAAATAGTTAATTACTGAATGAAAAGTAACATTAGTTCCAATTATTATAGGATAAAAGTAGATCACAACCAGTAATATGATCAAACAATTGTAGACAACTCGTGTTTTTCAAGATGAAAAAAGACTTATACAGTTATTGTAATTTACAGAAGAAAGATCAGCATGCATTATAACACGGTATGATTGATAAGTTTCATAAACCAATTTCATATATTGATACTACATTACGTGTAAATTTGGGATTAGTCTTACATTTGAAGATTTGAGAACAATGACAGTGATTTTGATTTTTCACATGAGTTTTAATTGTGACATCAGAAAAGTAAAATGGATACTTGATACATTTTAAAACCACCATTAACATCCTAAAAGTCCTCAAACAAAAGATTGTTATCCCAAATCTTACCAATTTTTAAAAACTAAGCAAATTGATAAATATAATTCTCTGTGACACTACATGATACTTAATAATCATTAAGAATTCACAAATACGTCAAAATTTCCAACCAATGTAACATGGTTTTTACTGTCGCAAATTTTGACATTTAGGCCAATTAGAAAATGCATTTTATTCACAGATGTGTCAGAATATTATAAAACAATATCATACAAAATATAATTGTTAAACATGAGGGGTGCAAATGCAACTTAAATTATACAAATGAACTCATTCTTCAACGGTCAACTGTATAGTGTATTGTCCTGTGATAAACAGAGTATCATGAAGTGAGTTGCATAATTTCATGTGAAATTGTTTAAACTCGTCAAATAATTTAAATGATTTTTTTTGTCAACATTTGCAAAATATGGAAATTATTTAACTTCTTTCATAAAGTCCACGTTATGTGAACTAAGCAATAATTTACCATAGGTATGTATATGTATGTGAACTACCAAAAATGAATTCAAGTTTTGTAGATTTTTCCCTGGCTATAATGAACAAAATTGAGTCCATATAATGCATTCATAACGACAAAACATTTATTATGAAGTAATTCTAGAGTTACATCCGTCTTTTGTCATATTGGAGAATTCATAATGGTGAACTTTATTATGGTGAGGGACCTCTGCACTATATTTATAGATTACTCTTGTAAAAAGGGACTTCTGTACTATATTTATAGATTACCCTTGTAAAAAGGGACTTCTATACTATATATAGATTACCCTTGTAAAAAGGGACTTCTGTACTAGATACATGTATATAGATTAGCCTTGTAAAAAGACTCACTATTATGTGGTTCTGTTTAGCCTAGTGTTTTTAAGTAACAATGTTCAAAGTTAAAGTACCTCAAATTGATATACTGTAGATTCTGGACATCTTCTGAGAATCCATCTAACTTTTCTAGCTGGTTTTCTCGCAGATGTAAGGTTGTCAGTGCAGTTAATCTTGGAAGTCCTTCTAATTGTTTTAATGTATTTGCAGCCTAAGAAAGCAAACACAAAAGAAATTTAAAATTAAATTTACGATGAAAGGTGTTAATGTTATGATGCTTGAAAAGAAGTTGAATAGTTTGTCTAACATACATACTGTGTATTATAGTATGCTGTTTAATAACAGTTTGTGTAACATGCATGTTGTTTAATAACGGTGTGTAACATATATGGTATGCATTATAGTATGCTGTTTAATAACAGTGTGTAACATACATGCTATGCATTATAGTATGCTGTTTAATAACAGTGTGTAACATACATTATATGCATTATAGTATGCTGTTTAATAACTGTGTAACATACATGCTACGCATTATAGTATGATGTTTAATAGGCATTTGTGTAACATACATGCTATGCATTATAGTATGCTGTTTAATAACAGTGTGTAACATACATGTTGTTTAATAACAGTGTGTAACATGCATGTTGTTTAATAACAGTGTGTAACATACATGATATGCATTATTGTATGCTGTTTAATAACAGTGTGTAACAAAAGATGATATGCATTATAGTATGCTGTTTAATAACAGTGTGTAACATACATGATATGCATTATAGTATGCTGTTTAATAACTGTGTAACATACATGCTATGCATTATAGTATGCTGTTTAATAAGAGTTTGTGTAACATACATGCTATATGACAGTATGCTGTTTAATAACAGTTTGTGTAACATATATGTTGTTTAATAACAGTGTGTAACATACATGCTATATATTATAGTATTCTGTTTAATAACTGTGTAACATACTTGCTGTGCATTATAGTATGCTGTTTAATAACAGTTTGTGTAACATACATGCTATGCATTAGAGTATGCTGTTTAATAACAGTTTGTGTAACATGCATGTTGTTTAATAACAGCATGTAACATACATGCTATGCATTATAGTATGCTGTTTAATAACAGTTTGTGTAACATTCATGCTATATATTACAGTATGTTGTTTAATAACAGTTTGTGTAACATACATGCTATATATTACAGTATGCTGTTTAATAACAGTTTGTGTAACATACATGCTATGTATTACAGTACGCTCAACATGAGCTTATACTAGCATTTTTAAAATATCTTTTGTCAAAAACCATAATTCCAGTTTGGAAATAAATTGTACAAATCTTAAATTTTTGTATTTTCCAATATAATGTCCACTATAAGAGATCATATTTATAATTATAATTATAATAATTTATTTCTGCAAAATCACTGGGATGTACAACGATTTTCCATAGATTCTGGCACAAAAATGCCAGCCAATTCAGAGAGTAACTTAAGACTGCAGAGACTGTCCCAGTATGTTTCCCCATAGACTATTGGAAACACAGTGTAATCCTACCAAGGCTAGCTTTTATAAGGTTTTACACTGCAAATAGATTGAATATCTGATTATATTTTTCATGGGTTATACAGTAGTTCTCTTTTGATGGTTTATACAGTAATCTTATTGTCATGTGTTATATAGTAATCCTATTGTTATGGGTTACACATTAATATTGTTTTCAATGGTTATATAGTAATCCTATTTTGATGGTTTATACAGTAATCTTATTGTCATGGGTTATATAGTAATCCTATTGTCATAGGTTATACATTAATTCTGTTTTCATGGGTTATATAGTAATCCTATTGTCATAGGTTATACATTAATTCTGTTTTCATGGGTTATATAGTAATCCTATTGTCATAGGCTATACATTAATTCTGTTTTCATGGGTTATATACTAATCCTATTGTCATGGGTTATACATTAATTCTGTTTTCAAGGGTTATATAGTAATCCTATTGTCATGGGTTATACAGTAAGGGTTATATAGTAATCCTATTGTCATGGGTTATACAGTAAGGGTTATATAGTAATCCTATTGTCATGGGTTATACAGTAATGGTTATATAGTAATCCTATTGTCATGGGTTATACAGTATGGGTTATATAGTAATCCTATTGTCATGGGTTATACATTAATTCTGTTTTCATGGGTTATATAGTAATCCTATTGTCATGGGTTATACAGTAAGGGTTATATAGTAATCCTATTGTCATGGGTTATACAGTAAGGGTTATATAGTAATCCTATTGTCATGGGTTATACAGTAAGGGTTATATAGTAATCCTATTGTCATGGGTTATACAGTAAGGGTTATATAGTAATCCTATTGTCATAGGTTATACATTAATTCTGTTTTCATGGGTTATATAGTAATCCTATTGTCATAGGTTATACATTAATTCTGTTTTCATGGGTTATATAGTAATCCTATTGTCATAGGTTATACATTAATTCTGTTTTCATTGGTTACATAGTAATCCTATTTCATAGGTTATACAGTAATCCTATTTTCATTGGTTATACAATAATTCTAATGTCATGGGTTATATAGTAATCCTATTGTCAAGAGTTATACAGTAACCCTATTTTCATGGATTATACAGTAATCCTATTTTGATGGGTTATACAGTAATCCTACTGTCATGGGTTATTCAGTAATCTTATTGTCACAGGTTATACAGCAATCTTATTGTCACAGGTTATATAGTAATCTTATTGTCACAGGTTATACAGCAATCTTATTGTCATGGTTTATACAGTGATCCTATTTCTATGGGTTATACAGTAATCTTATTGTCACAGGTTATACAGTAATCTTATTGTCACAGGTTATACAGTAATCTTATTGTCACAGGTTATACAAAAATCCTATATTTATGGGTTATACAGTAATCTTATTGTCCTTATTGTCACAGGTTATACAGTAATCTTATTGTCACAGGTTATACAGCAATCTTATTGTCATGGTTCTCACTATGATGCTATTTAAAGGAGTCATGAAAGTGTAGTGTTATATGTGAGGTCACCTTATACTGGGGTACATTATACATAGTAGTTTTATTACATAATCTAATGGTAACCTAGACTATGCCCACCTTATAAAAGGTATTGTGTTATACCAAGGTGCCATATAGTGAGGGACCATTGTAATTTTTCACGGTTTTACAAAAGTGACATTTTAGTTTATATTGTGATTCAAGAATATGCCTTGGAGTGAAATGGCATTGATGACGATGACATTTTATATTTAAAATTTAAGATTAGAAGCAACCATAAACCAATGAAAATTGTCAGTCAACAAATAAAAGTGAATTCAGTGTATTACTTACCAGAAATAGATTTTTTAGGTTTGGCAGATAGATACCAGCTGTTGTTTCTAGTTTATTACCTCGTAGCTCCAGTGTGTGAAGACGTGAAAGCTTAAATGGGTCTAGACCAGTTACATGTGCAATTTCATTATCTGGAAAACAAAATGTAAATTGATAGGGATAGATTTTAGTATTCATTTTTTAAGATAAATTTATCTATATGGTGGTTACACTTGAAACTATCACAAGTGATCTTGAGTCAGAAATTTTTCAAATTGTACCAAGAAGCTCGTACAATTTATAAAGTGCTTTATTTACTATGCATTAAAGCTCTCTTTCCTTGAAGAAATGCATTTATATCGAGGACTGTACATGTTTGCAATGCTAACATCTAATATTGTCATATTATATATCATTGTTGCTGCTTGAGAAATTTGTTTGCACTTCTCACTTTTTATTGTAAAGAAATAAAATTGTGTTGATTGTTCTACATAGAGCAAAATAAATATCCTGTGTCAACCTTAAACAGAAGCAATAAGCTGGAGTTTTCTATATCTTCTGCCACACCAAAATGTGTTTGGGAGACTACAGGATTTGTCTAAGATTTCCTATATACAAGGTTCATATTTACAAAGTATTCAGAGAAGTGATGTTTTTAAGTGGGGAGATGGGGGGACGAAAACATTAAAAATATTAAAAGTGAAGAATTCCAGAAAGCAAAATTTCACATTTTGACCATGAAATGGATATGTATCTAAAGTTTCATAGTGACATCATGGACAGTTTGGGATTTTTGATCCATAAATGAAAGTGTGCATGATGGATGAATGGAAGGACAGACAGATGGAAAAGACCTTGAAGATATTAAAGCTCATGATTTCTCAATAGCAAAAGACACATCTAGATTACAAGTCTGACAAGTGTCATAAGGATATACTTAATATTTTAGGATTTATGTGTAGAAACTAACGTGTGAATAAAAAAATGGATGGATGGACAGACTGATGGACAAACAAATGTAAAAATATATTGAAACTGAAGAATTCCCTATTACAACAAAAGGCACATGTAAACCACTAGCCTAATATGTGTACATGTATAAAGTTTCAAAGATATATCTGGAAGGATTTTGGAGTTGTGCTATGGAAACTAAAGTGTGAATAATGTATGGATGGATGACATACAGACAAATGAAAATGTAAAAAATATTAAAACTAAAGAATTATGAATGACAGCAAAAGGCAAATCTAAACCATGAATCTAATATGTGTATCAAATTTCATAGAGACATCTTAAACTGTTGGGAGTTTTGTCACAGAAACAAGTGTAGCTGATGGATGGATAGACAAATTGACAAAAACTTGTAAAATATTGAAATTTACAAATTATGAATAGCAAAAGGAACATTTGAACCACTAGTCTAATATGTGTACCAAGTATCACAGACATATGTTGTACATTTTTTAGAGGTATGCTCCAGAAACCAAAGTATTATGGACGGATGGATGAATTGAGGGATGGATGGACAGATAGTTAGAAATAATTTCTGTATCCCCCACCAATTTAGGTGGAGGATAAAAAATATGAATGATCAATGTTGACATACTGGATTATGTGCCAAAGTGCATGCATTGATATGTAATACAATACATTTTTACAACTGGTGTAACAGACATACCATATAAACTCACTTAAAAGTTGAGTCCAATTGCAAACTGCACCAACCCAGATCTGCCATCATATAATGCACTGGCAGATCTGAGTGTGCAGTTTGTTAGGAATAATCAATAGAACAAGCAACATAGAACCTGCTCTGCCGGTGCATTATATGACTGCAGATCAGGGTCTATGTTGTTTTCAGTTGGACTCATATGCAAGTATATATATGTAAGTTCATACATTTCAAGTACCGTATTATCTGCAACTGTTTGTATCCTCTAATAATTTAAATACTATAAATCCATACAAATTATCATTATCTTTTGTCCTCTAATTTTTGGTCCAGGGAACTTTTTACATGTTAATATTAAGCAAATTTTAGTTACCTAACAAAATAAGATTTACATGTATTTCCTTTGTACCTATTTGTGATTTTGAAAGATAATTGATAAAAACTGACCCAGAATTAAAGATCAGTACAGGGCCCTACATTTTTACTTTTCAAATTAATTATGGAATGTTGGATCATACTTTTATGTTGGTTATATTTGTCATTGGTTAGTGTTTGATTTACATTGAATCACTTCTGACTGTTTGTCCAGTTGTCCATCAAAAGATGCACACACACATGCCAACATCCCTTTCAGATTTATCATCTGTTTGCAAATTGGATATGTGGTTTCAGCATGAAATGTGTTGTGACAGGCAAAATGTGTAGATGAAAACGTATGCTTCTAATTCATTTTTAGCTCTACTGGTCATAGACCAAATGAGCTTATGGGATGGCCTGTAGTCCGTCATCCATCACCTATCCATCCATTAGCTCAGGTTTGTTGTCACTACTCCTTTTAAACTACTTAAAGGATTTTGTCATGAAACTTTTACCCACACATCCATCCCATGGTCTAGTTGGTTCTAAATGAAAACTTTACCCACACATTCATCCCATGGTCTAGTTGGTTATAAATGAAAACTTTACCCACACATTCATCCCATGGTCTAGTTGGTTCTAAATGAAAACTTTACCCATACATTCATCACATGGTCTAGTTGGTTCTAAATGAAAACTTTACCCACACATTCATCCCATGGTCTAGTTGGTTCTAAATGAAAATGGTGCCACTGAGATATCTAATAGAGCTGCCACAGTGGCCATCTTGAAAATTTAATCACTACTCCTCCTGAACAGAAAATCATATTGACATGGGATTTTCAATGCAAGACTTATTGTGATGTCTAGTTGGTTCTAAATGAAAATGGTGCTGCTTGGACATCCAATATGGCCACCACAGTGTACTAACAAAGTCATACTGACATAGGGTTTTCATAACAAAACTTTATGATGTCAGATTGGTTTCAAATGAAAACGCTGCTTGTACATCCAATATGGCCACAACAGTGGCCATTTTAAAAATCTTGTTATTGCTACTCCACCTGAACATAAAGTCATATTGACACATTGTTTTTGCTACAAAACTTCTTAAGATATCTAGTTTGTCCTAAATTAAATGGTGCCACTCAAACATCCAATATGGCCACCACAGTTGACAATCTTGTTATCACTACTGCTGAATAAATGATCATATCAACATGAGACTTTCACTAAAAGACTGTTTATGATGTCTAGTTGGTCCTAAAAGAAAATGGTGCTGATCTGACATTCAATATGGCCACCATGACAGCCATTTTGAAAATTTTATCACTACTCGTGAATCCAAAGTTATATCAACATTGGATTTTCACCAGAAGACTTTTTATTATGCCTTGTCAATGAAAATGCTGCTGGTCTAAAGACCAATATGGTCACCATGGCTGTCATCTTGAAAATCTTGTTATCAATACTCCTTATGAACATACAGACATGGAGTTTTCACCAGAAGACTTCTTATGATATATAGTTGGTCCTAAATTAAAATGGTGCCAATCTGACTCCCAATATGGCCAAGGCAGCCATTTAAAAAATATTATTATTGCTACTCATCCTAGATGGATGGCATATCACAAAAAGACTTCTTATCTTGTTTTGTTCCCCTGTATGAAAATGATGTTGATCTGACATCCAATATGGCTGATATGGCAGTCATCTTGAAAGATTCTTATAGTGTCTAGTTTCTTATACACCAAGTAAAAAAGACCATTTAATTCTCTCTCTCTCCCCATATATTATATATATATATATATATATATATATATATATATATATATATATATCTATATATATATATATATATATATATATATATATATAAAATGACATCATAACAAATATACTGCATTTATCCAATGATAATCCCATGATAATCCCACTCCCTCCATTTTTTACAAACTTTTAGAAAATATTTAATTAGGATATCTAGGATATCTTTGTTTAATAATAAGTCCATCTCCCGACTTTTTTGACAAATTTATGTGTGGTGCCCTGAATATATCATGGGAGAAATAGTGTAAAATGCACACAGTCTATGAAGCAGCTACTGCCATATTTACATCACCACATTTTTTATATTTGAAGTGTGTACACCCATAGAACACTCTGCCATAAAACATTTAGTCATGGGATAAAATCCACACATTGGGAATCTGATTCCCCACCCCCGCTTTATTGTAAAAGAAGAGTTCTGCGATCAAGATCAAGAAGATGAAGGAGAGCAACAAGAACAAAGACTCGCAGACCAGCATGGCCACAGGTAACAATTACAAAAATATCTATATGTTGCAAAAGGATAGCTTTTTCACTTTTGTTATTCACTTACTGTTAAGATTTAAATGCTCCAACAAGGGATGATTGCATCCTTCTGTACTTGTTATTTTATTGTTGCTGAAGGAGGCCATTTGTAAAAATGGCATCTCATCCAATTTTGCACTTGTCAGCAGATTGAAATCGGCTTTAAGCACCAAAAGCCTTGTCAGGGCACTAAGCGGAGAAATATCCTTCAAACTGTTCTTGCTTAAGTCCACAAAACGAAGATGAATATAGGACTTCAAAATACTTATATTTGTCAGTTCTCTGTAAAACAAGGATTAAGTCAATTAAGTAAATAAGATTACATTTAAAAAATTAGTGCTCTATTGTTAATTTTTTTATTTTCAGTCTTTCACCTATTTAGCATGAGCAACAAATGCTGGAAAATCAATAATTTGAATTTTGGGAGGTGTGTGTGTGTGTGGTGGATCGGTAGGTGGTGTAACATTAATCAAATTCAAAACTTTTAGCTCTTCCATTTGTATGACTGTCATATATATATATATATATATATATATATATATATATATATATATATATATATCTTATGTTTATAATATTGTGTTAAATTTGTATTCATAAACATACAATTCTTACAAATTTAACGTAGTAAAAATAATAAAATTTTTGGTAAAAAATTTTTAAAATATTAGTAAAAATAGTAGAATTGGTAAAAATTTCAGTGGTAACATTTTATGTTACAAATATATATGAAATTCATGAAAATAATACTGAAAAAAACAACAATTATATTTTTTTTTTAGGTTTATCATTGCTATTTTACATGAATATTTTAAATTTATAATTTTGTTGAGTATTTTATCAGGTGAGTACTGTGTTATTTAGGTTTATAAACACATATTTTCCATATTTCACACCTATAATAACACCTGATGAGATTACAAATGATGTCATAATGGTGTGCAAGACAAAGGTCTAATGTCCCAATTATCTAAATGTGCTTACAAGTAATTTCAATACACTATTTTTGGGTTTTATTGAATAAAATGTTTTGTTTTTCATCATATGACAAATAGAATCTTACATCTGTGCTCATGTCAAATGAATTTTATGAAGCTCATGAAATAATTTCAATCCTTCCTTGCAAATACTCGCAAAAGATATTGGACTCATTTAATAAATTTCATTTTAAATGAGTTCTCTTCTAAGGTGTTCCATCAACATGTACACTGTATCTAGATCTAATCTAAAATTGTTTGTAGCCTATACATTGGCCTGAATCTGTTAATATATTTGGGGATCTTGTAAAGTTTCAAATTTTTTTTACTGTATATACTCACATATAAGTTAGATCCAATTGCAAGCAACATTGACTATGATGGGCTATCACATGATGTGCCTGCAGATCAGGGTCTGTGTTGTTTGGTCTACTAATTAGGCATAACAGACTGTATAGAACCAGATCTGGCAATGCATTATGTGATGGTAGATATAGGTCTATACAGTTTGCATGCAAAGTATCCAGAAAGATGGCTTGTTTTGGATGCGTTTGTATTTTTTATAGTTGATTTATGTATTGAGATAATTATACTGTGATATGTACTTTATCAAAAATAATTATTGTAACATGTTTTGTGATACAACATGACTGGAAATACCAACTCTAATGGCGATTTTGTCCTTCTTAATACTGGGGACCAAATGACTGGCATATTACAAATGAGGTCTCAAGTGATTTGTATAGAATAAGAAATGTCTCCTTGTGTAAGTAAATGATCTCACAAGGAGATCAAGGATTCTGTTTGCTTTGTGTTATTATAATATATGTATATGTTAACTATCATGTATATACATGATAATTATCAGGAACATAAGTAATATTTACACATACATTCTTGATGGCTATCAAGTATGTACATGATAACCATGTACATATGTGATATTAATATGTATGTATGTGATACTAACACGTATGTATACATGTCGAGTATGTATGTGATACTAATTGTTATTATTTTATTTCTTGTTGCATCAGTACACTTCTGTACGCCTGTGTAAAAATGAGAAGTGTTTGTATTGTTAGTATTTCTTTTAACTACATCTTTGTTAAATTTTCCTTTACAGACCATGTATAAGATAAGCATGTGTTAAATATGTTACCTTCATCAATTAATCAATCAATCAATTAAAGTTAAAAACAAAGGACTAGTATAAAGTACATACTTACCTCTCATGTACATCAAGTCTTATATAAGCATGTGCAAGTCCCTCTCCAGTTTTAGCTAGTAGTGATAAACATTCTGGCAACATTTCCTGTGTTAGAGGATTTTCCGGAATTTTCTGAAATTAAAATATTACAGTCATTCAAAATGTAACCAAAAATTTTGCTTTAAATAATGCAGCATTATGTCTATGGTAATCCCATAATGCAGCATTATGTCTATGGTAATCCCATATACTTTATTTGGATGGTTCATATAACAACACTGATACAAATATTTTAATAATAATTGAGTTGTAAAGTCAAGTTCCATCTTCCAACCTCCATTCATTGAACAGATGCTTCTAACAGAAACATTAACAAGAGCAGTTCATTTAAGATTAGTTGTCATTAAATCTATTATGTGCTATATTATTTCTATTATCTTTTTTTTTATTTATATTTTTTCCTGCATAGTGCACTCCAAACTGTGAATAATGTATACTTTAATCTGCCATCGCATAGTGTGCTCATAGACCATCACATCTTGGAAATTGTTTTTTATTATTTAGCTGTTACTTAAAGCAATTTCCAAGATGGTAAACGCTATCGAATTTCCAAGATGGTAAATGCTGTCTAGTTTCCAAGATGGTAAACGTTGTCTAAAAGTGCAGACAGACATGGATTTACTCTGTTCATTCTACTTACCGTATATACTCGCATATAATCTAATACCAACTGCAAACTTCATAGACCCAGATCTGCCATCACATAATGCGCCGGCAGATCTGGGTCTATGTAGTTTGTAAGGACTAATCAGTAGAACAAACAACATAGAACCTGATCTGCCAGCACATTATACGATGGCAGATCAGGGTCTATGTTTTTTGCATTATATGCGAGTATATATGGTATGGTATTATTTCACTGAAGTGATCAATGTAGACCATGGTCTGCCAGCATATTATGCCATGAATGATCTAGATCCATGCATTTCATAGTTGAGTGTGCTAATTATTTGATGTTTTTTCATCAAGTTCGTTTCAATCAGATTGATGAGTTCAGACTATACAATGTTCCTTTGCTATAATGCCATTCAGGAGAGCCATAAAAGTAGACTGTGTTGTAAGTGAGATCACTTATACTGAGGTAAGATCAATATAACAACATTCATCACCATAATAGGATCCATGTCCATACCCATGGTAAATGAGGGATTGTGCAGTACTGAGGTACTTTATAGTGAGGTTGGTTTAACATAATAACTACATTCATCATCATAATAGGATCCATGCATGACTATACCCCTGCATATGAAGGATTGTGCAATACTGAGGTACTTTATTGTGAGTTAGGTTCAACATAAGTACATTCATCACCATAATAACATGCATGCAGTTGTGAACATCATAGACCTAGATCTGCCATCATATGATGCATCTGCAAATCAGGGTAAATTATAATATTCATTCTACCCATGACTGCAATTGACAAGTGTGGACTCTGATCTTCCAGCACAGAGTGTAACCTCAAGTCAGGGATGTACACTGTGTACACTGCTTGCAAGCAACAAGTGTGGACTCTGATCTGCCAGCACATTGCCTGAACTCAAGTCAGCAGTGTACACTGATTGCAAGTGACAAGTGTGGACTCTGGGCTCGACAGACTCAACACATAAAATGAAGCTTGCTTTAGCATCGATTCCTTTACTGTTAAACACGCTGTTTAGCATGTAGCCTAATACTGTGGCCCTACATATATCTTCTGACAATACACTCAGTACTAGGGCACAACCATTTTATTTTCAAGGGGAAGTAGGATATCTGTTTTGTGCCCAATGATTGTATTCACAAATATATATATATTTCTCATATATTATCCTCATATAGGTAAAATCTGTTCCTAAGTCTGCTCTGATGACTTAATTTGCTAGTATTTTTGTAGCACAGCCAATCGAATATATTTGAATCCTATATTATCCTGAAATTCCCCTAAAAAAGAAATGGTTATCCCTAATATGTTCTTCAGTCTGGTGCGGCTGATTATTTATGAGCCACTCACATGTTTCATGGTCCAAAGATACAATGTAGACATGTGTAATTTTGATTAGTTTGGTTCTACATCATAATTACATTAAATGTACCACACAGTGTCCAAAAAAATGTTTCAGACAAGATATGACAATGCTAATTTTGAAAATGTACAAAGTTGTTTTTACGAAGATTCAACAGTTGTTGTTAATATATTGTTACAAAATTCCAATCTTTGATGGTTCTTGGAAGAAAAAAAAAAAACTAACTTTGTAACTGTCCCGTGGACCAAAGGGTATCTTGTAGGTAAAATGCCTATTTCAGCTACCGGTAGTTCTTTTTGATTTGGTCAAACTGTAGAAGAGGATTTTTGCAGTGTTTTCTAAACTTTGTAAAAATTCATTAATCTGTTTTCCAATCTACATTGGCTGAAGGGTTTTCAAGACAACCTATTTAACATTAAGGTCATACATTCTGGTGTGTATAGTCATAATTGGTTGTAACAAACCTGGCTGCTCAGATTTGGATTTTTCAAGTTCATCCTGTAATATTTGGGAGTGGGGGTCCCAAACTGTACAAGCATATTCTAAAAGAATCATTCTTTCCCATTTTGTGGGCAAATGATTAGTTGGATCATAATAGGTCTAAAGTATGATTTGTCTTGGTGCATATTTCTTACATGTGAAAGTTCCATTTCAGATCACTAGTAATTTTGATGCCTAAATATTTTACTTGGTTGAGATTTTCTAAAGAAGTTCCTTCCAAGGAATATGACTTACTAATTTTATGAGATTTTTTTTTTTCTAATTGGATTATATTGCATTTTTGAGGTTGGAATCACGTACCGCATTTTCATGCTCATTACAAATCAAACTTGATTTTACAAACAAGAAAAAGAAGAAAAAAAACTCAGTTGTACTTGTATTTTTTTTTTTTTTTTCAAAATATTCATAAAAATTACAATTGAAACCAATAGAAAAATATCATAGTTCCTTCTCACTCCAAGACTCATGACTTATGGTATAGATTAATAAAAATAACTGGTAAAACAAAATTGCCAGTAGACGTAGAATTTTGCAAGTTAATATTTTCTTCACTTACGAAAAAATGCAAGTAATAAAAAAAAGTTAAATTTGAGCCCTGTGTTAATGCAAACTTGTAAGTCAAGATTTTGTTAATAATATTTTAATAATTCTGATTGCATCCAAAAAAGGACTTGCACAGATTTTCTGCTAAGACACACTGCTAAATTTCTTAACCTTGTGTACAAGAACCTGCATCATTTTGAAAATTACAGTATCAGTCTGACACTTTTAAATTTTACAATTTTGATGTTCCTGATCAATTTGACAATATGCACATGGGCCAGACCATATATACCTGTACTCCATACTGCAGGGCCAGACCATATATACCTGTACTCCATACTGCAGGGTCTGACCATATATACCTGTACTCCATACTGCAGGGCCAGACCATATATACCTGTACTCCATACTGCAGGGTCTGACCATATATACCTGTACTCCATACAGCAGGGTCTGACCATATATACCTGTACTCCATACTGCAGGGTCTGACCATATATACCTGTACTCCATACTGCAGGGTCTGACCATATATACCTGTACTCCATACTGCAGGGTCTGACCATATATACCTGTACTCCATACTGCAGGGTCTGACCATATATACCTGTACTCCATACTGCAGGGTCTGACCATATATACCTAACCTCCATACTGCAGGGCCAGACCATATATACCTGTACTCCATACTGCAGGGCCAGACCATATATACCTGTACTCCATACTGCAGGGTCTGACCATATATACCTGTACTCCATACTGCAGGGTCTGACCATATATACCTGTACTCCATACTGCAGGGTCGGACCATATACCAGATCAATAAACATTGCTCATATCTTGTACATGAAACTCGCCTAATCTTGAGAAAATAATTAAAAGACAACCTCATAGTTTTAGATTCATTACGAAATGATTAGCAATCGCATATCTTGTCTTATCTTTCCATCATGACAAGTCTATTTTCAATCTAACTTTTGAGCAATAGTATAAACATGGCATTGCTCTGCTGGGAGGAAAACTTTGAAACTATTGTTGAAGAGCTACTTAAAGAGCCTAGTAATGCACTTATTACACTAGAGAAATCAGAAGGGATAAGAAAAGTCTAAAAAACTGAAAAGGGAACTGAAGTTGACAGAACCAGATTCTTACAATATGTGAAAGAAACAATACTCAACTGACTGTGTTGGGGGTGGAGGACAAGGTAGATGTGCTGGGGAAAGCTGTATTGTATATACTCGCTTATAAGTCAAATCCAACTAAAAACTGCAAAGACCCAGATCTACTGGCACCTTATGCAATGGCAGATCAGTATCTATGCTGTTTTAGTAGCTGTAAAGTGTGCATTGTTTGTACTGTATCTTCACAGATACCATCTGCCTTTAACTTTGTTTGGCTTACTGCTAATCAGACCATGATTCAGGGTTCCAAGAAAACCACTCCTGTGAGACAGCCTTGGTCTCCATGATAGATAGATGGATTACTGCCATGGATCAAGGAAAATTAGTTGGATCCATACTAGTTGATCTTAGAAAAGCTTTTGACCTTGTTGATCATGATATTCTTATCAATAAATTAAACATTTATCAATGTGACAATTCAACGATTGATTGGTTTACATCATATCTAATAATGAGAAAACAATGTGTCAAAATAAATAGTAGTTTTTCTAAAGAAGACCCAGTTACATGTGGGGTACCACAAGGATCAATCCTGGGCCCACTCCTCTTTCTTATTTTCGTAAATGATCTACCACTGAAAATAGGCAACTGTATTTCATCTACCGACTTATATGCAGATGACACCACTTTACCAGATTTCAAACAGCTAAAATCAAACCTAGAGGTCTCCCTTCAGACACCCTTACTTAGAATAGATTCCTGCTGTAAGGAAAATGGCATGAAAGTAAACACGGACAAGACTAAAGTATTAATGATTACTGCCCAACAAAAAAGAGCAAAACTGGAAAATAACAATTTGAATCTCAAGTTGAATGAAATTTGTCTACAAATGGTAACCCATGACAAAATCCTTGGGGTGATGGTTGACAACAATTTGCAATGGAATGAACATATTCAAATCATATGTCATAAAGTCAATTCATGTCTCTGGTTATTAAGCAAGATAAGGCCATATCTATCAACTAAACATGGGTTAATATATTACAAAAGCTATATACAACCATACCTAGACTACTGTAATGTTATCTGGGGAAACACTTCTGACAAGAATATTTGCAAATTATTCCGTTTGCAAAAAAAGAGTTTGCAAACTCATCCTAGATAATGCTGAAAACATCCCAAATGCAATGAATAATATTTAATGTTAACAGTAAGTGAATGAATATTTTGGAGAAAGGCTTGACTTATGCACAAAGTTTCAAAAATATGGTCCCATTATATCTCAAAGAACTATTTCATGCTAGAAAACAAGGCAACACTCCCAATTTAAGATCAATTTCAGCTAACCACCTCTGCATTCCAAAACCAAATAAAGAACTCTATAAGAAAAGTTTTAAATATTCGGGGTCACTAATTTGGAATCGAATCCCAAAGGAAATTAGAGAAAGTACAAATACAAATGCATTTAATTATCATCTAATTCAACGGATGAAAAGTGGAACCTGTTTGATTTGACAAATACATTACAACTTAAAGTATAAATTCTCAAACCTTCCATTTTGTTGTCTCACAATTTTTTTACTGTATACACACAATGTACCTAGTTGGATCATGTTCTTACAAAACTTTCTGTTTATTATGTCCATATATACATGTAGCTTATTATCAATGCTTTATTATTATTATTAATATTATTATTATTATTATTATTATGCAACTATGTACATGTTCTCTGTATGTAAATATGCATGTACCGGTAATAGAGGGACACAAGGAGGATTAGTTCCATGCAACTAATTGTGTCACCCTCTTTAAATAAAGTCATTATTATTATTACATGTATATTATTATTATTAAAGTCATATTGATCATGCAGGTGTGCAGTACCGACTATTTTAGCTATAGGAGTAATTTTGGAGAATTTGATTACACATACCTTTAAATGGCAATTATTCAGTTTATTTCATCAATCAATATTCCTTGCAAGATCATTATATAACCACTCTAGAATTTATATCTGACAAAATCAATGCTAAAGTATGAGGGCATTTTTTAGGCAAGACCAACCCCAAGAGGTGTGGTCCCATGTAAACCAGATTGAATGTCAGGTGCTATGATGTCACTATGAAAGCACTACATATTGGACACAATTTTTACTACCCCTTGCACTCCTATTTGATTAGACCTGATGTTCACTTTTCTTGACCCAGTTTAGTGCCAAGCCACCACTGTAAAAATCCATAGCGATCAATAATTTTCATCTGAAAGTCTTGTGATGATAACTAAGGTGCAGATCACACAACAATAAAGAATTAACAGACTTTGGTAAAACTACACTAATATTAAATGTTTGAATTTAGTAAAACTACACTAATATTAAATGTTTGAATTTAGTAAAACTACACTAATATTAAATGTTTGAATTTAGTAAAACTACACTAATATTAAATTTTAGAACTGCAATTAATATTTCATTCTAGATCAATAAAGGTGTCAATATGACATGACCACATTGACGTACATCTTAGCAGTGAGGCATAAATTTGCTATAGAGTGAGATCTTTCCATTGAAAACTTAAATTTTCTTTTGAATTTGCTTAGTATTAATGCACATACAATGTTATTGGAAAGATTATTCCAATTATTTACTACACATTTCTAATAGTTTGTTCATTTTCCCTTAATTCCATTTATTGTTTTTGCCTTTGATAAGTTGACCATACATTTTTTTAAAAATATCCTATTTTTTTTCTGTTTATCATACCTGTCTCCTATCAACTAGTACCTTTAATTGTTTTCTTTCTGTATCACTACACATGTCTTTAAACAAAGTATACTTTGTGACTTAAATGTATGCATAACCATTGTTTAACAAAAATGTTGAAAAAATCTTATCCATTCTAAAACAGAAGACTGTAAAGCAGAGGCAATTACTTAATAAATCAGTGAAGCGATCTAGATTTTGAAAGAATATTGAGTATACTGTGTGCAAAATTTCGGAAGTTATACAGAAATTACGTGTATGATTTGCTTGAATGCATGCATTAAAGATAGAATCTCAGAAATAGGTGATCGTCGGAAACATGTCACTATAGAGGATATTTCTTTTCCATCGGTGGACCAGCCCAGTCCCCTAATTTAAAATTAGTGGGAAACAGATTATGGGAACTAGTAAAGTACACAGTTTAGCAGCAGTAACAACAGGAATAGAACATAATTATCCTGGATGCATACTTCTTCATCTCCTTCAGGCTCCTGTTCTTGTTCTACTTCCTCCACCTCCGCACGTTCCTCTTCCACTCCCTCCTCTGGCTGATCTTGCTCGACCTGTGACACTTCTGCTTCCTCTTCCTCTTCAAAAGTCTCCTCTGTCTCAGACATTGTCACGAATAAGTCTAAATTATAAAACTTGTGTTCGAGTTAGTTTCAATACACCGGTAAATCGTCGATGTACACAATAATGGCGGGCAGTTGCTAGGAAAATGGTCATGTCTAATGATCAACACGAAGCCAATAAAACATTGGAACGGATACTGCTGGTACTGAACTCAATGTTATCTTTTTAATTTATTTATTTTATTTATTTATTTATTTATTTCTCGGGAGACATACTTTAACTAATATATCGCTTGATCGTTTACAATTTTAGACTTTGTGAACTGGGTAGGAGAACTGGAAACGATGCGCATGGGATCGGGAGTATGTGGTCGAAGGGAAATAAGTCGTTACGTACTGTCTTCATTGGTACACTGGTACATTTTAGAGTTATCTCCCTGTCATTACGTGGAAAGGAAACGGGGAAGGAAATACTGCACCTAGGAAGGAAAAACATATTGGAGTTAATAATTTACTGCCATTTGTTTTCAGTGCAAGGAAATTTAGCACAGAACAGTGACCTATTGGATTTATAGAATGTACAAGTAGACAGAGGATTCTAATACGACCTGAAACGTAGGTGCTCCAAAATACTGAACAGTGCTTGAACTGATGTGCTAAAAATATGTGCTTATAAATGAATATAGACTTTTAATTCTAGGATAGAGGGTGCTATTCATATATTCTTTTAATGCATTTAAATAAAGATATTGAAAATATATCTTTTAAATGTGTGACAATAATTTTAGTAGTCAGTCAGCTAGGAATGATTCGGTATACTGGAGGGAAATACAGAAGAAAGAGATAAGAAAAGAACATTCTCAAGTAATGCTTTCTTTGAATGTGTTTCCTTATTTTGCCTAATATGATTATGATGTCATAGATGAGAGAGAGAGAGAGACTACTGCAGCATGACTCCAATATTATATGTCAAAATTGTTATTCTATACCATATGTGCTCAGAGAGAGAGAGAGAGAGACTACTTCAACATAATTCCAATATTACATGTCAAAATTGTTATTCAATACCATATGTGCTCAGAAGCTGTGCTGCTGTAAAATATGCTGGAACTTGAAATAAAATCCAAGAAAATTATACAAAAATCAAATTTTATTTTCATGACTTGTAAAAGTGTCAGTATGCAATAAAATTCATTTATATTTAATATTACACATAGTAAAAATATTTATACTGAATTACTATTTATAATCATTAATTTTCAATATTTTGTATACTTATATTATTATTCATAATATCAGGGCTGGATTACCCAATAGGCAGACTAAGCACAAGCTTATGGCACCAGCTAAGCAGGGGCACCCAAAAAAATGAGAAATTATGTTGTTTTTTTTAAATTATATATGGGGGGGGCAGGCACCATAATCTTTTCAGTGCTTAGGGCCTCTAAAGGTCTTAATCTGGCCCTGCATAATATATATATATATATATATATATATATATATATATATATATATATATATATATATATATATATATATATATAATAGTTACTGTAAATGTTCAATATATGTATTTATATTCAATAGTTCTAATTTCTTTATGTATTCATGTTTAAAAATTTGATTTATTTTCTTCAGCAAGTGCATTATTGGTAATCACTGAACACTTTATTAGAGAGTTTTCCTCATCAACCTCTCTACAAAGCATACAGAACCACAAAAAATGATGCCTACAAAAATAAATGAATCACAGTACTGGATATTATTCATAAATAATCTCTGGCAAACATAAAGTTGAATATTATTGAGTTTTCATGTTATTTGGTTCTTTCATATTGCTTAGGCAGTTATTCTACCAATATAGATATTTGTTTAACAGTTTTTAACTTTGCAATACCAGTAACCAAAGGATGTTGATGCAACTAAATTTGGCTCTTGTACCCTTTAGTTTTGATGCTACTAAAATTTACCCTAGCAATTAAGAACAGGAAAGATGCCCTTTTGTATTCAGATGTTGGTTGTTTGTGTGGTGTTGGCAAACATAATTGTTTGTCATACTTTTTTTGGTTATGAAGGTTGCTGCTTAGCAGTTTTTATTTTTTTTTATCATGTGTGGCCCAAGTAACTAGGATAGTTTGATGTTACTCAGTTTTTAACTGTGTCCCCAGCAAGCATGAATGTCAATCTTGCTCATATTTTCATTGTGTGGGACTCCATAATTCATTTCATTCTTTGTCAATCCAGCAACTGTAGATGTCAAGGCTACAAAGTTATTTATTGTACATGTCCCCACCAACCATAAAGTTGATGAAACTCACTATTGTGTGTTGTTCCATCAAACATGAATGTTAGTGTTAATCAGTTTTGTTGTGCTTGGTTCCACATGTGGATCTAGCAACCATGAATAATGCAAATACTCATTTTCAAATGACTGCAATAAGGTGGAGCATATTATGCTATCATGTCTGTCCATATGTCTGTCTGTTACCAGTTTCATTTCTGCACAAAAACTTTTTCAGTTGTCCACCATCTACGGTTACCAGACTTTGTGGATAGCTTGCACTTGGGGTAAGGAAGAATCCTATATATTTCAGGGTCAAAAGGTCAAAGGTCAAGGTCACTGTGACTGAAAGAAGAAAAATGGTTTTCACACAATAAGTCAAGTTCTTCGCCATCTGTTGTTATGAAACTTTGTGGATAGCTTGCACATGAGGTAAGAAAGAATCCTGACAATATTATTGTCAAAAGGTGAAATGTCAAGTTCAAGGTCACTATGACTGAAGAAGGAAAATAATTTCCACACAATAACTCTAGTTTTCCACCATCTACAGTTGCCAAACTTCTGCACAATGAGTCAAGTTCTCCACCATTTATAGTTATCAAACATTGTGGGATAAGGAAAATCTCTATTGGTTTAAGAGACAAAAGATAAAAGTCAATGTCACTGTGATTGAAAGAAGAAAATTGGAAAAAGGAACTAAAGTTCTTCACCATCTACAGTTTACCAAATATTGCGGATAGCTTGCACTTGAGGCAAGAAAGAATCCTATCCACTATCTACAGTTACGAAACTTTGTGAGGTAAGGAAGAACCTTATTGATATTAGGATCAAAGGTCAAAGGCAGTGTCACTGTAACTGAATGAAGAAAAATGGTTTCCACACAATGACTCAAGTTTTCCACTATCTACAGTTTGCAAACTTTGTTGATGGCTTGCTCTTGTGGCAAGGAAAAACACTATCGATTTCAGGCTCAAAAGGTCTAAGGTTATGGTCACTGACTGAAAGAAGAAAAATGGTTTCCACACAATAACAAGAGTTCTCCATCATCTATAGTAACCAAACTTTGTGGATGATTTTGGAGTCAAAAGGTCAAATATCAAGGTCACTGAGTGAAAGAATACAAATGGTTTCTGCACAATGACATTTGTTATCTATGACATACCTCAGCTAAACTTTGTGGATAGATTGCACTTGTGGTAAGGGAGAAGGCTTTTAATTTTGGATTCAAGAGGTCAAAGGTCAAGGTCACTGACTGAAAGAAGAAAAATGGTTTCTTCACAATAACAATAGTTCTACATAACAGACCCGACCCAAACTTTGTAGACTGATTGCACTTGGGATAAAGAAGCTTAGCAATTTTGGGGTCAGAAGGTCAAGGTCACTCTGACTGAAAGACGAAAAGTGGTTTATGTGCAAAACTTTCAGTTATCTGCTTAGAGGACTATTACACATGGGGCAGGCATACACTGTGCCTTTCATGGTACTCTTGTTTCATTGTGTATATCCCTGCTAACTATGACTCTTGATGTTACTCATTTTTTTTTATTATGTGAGGATCAAGCAACCATGCTTGTTGATGCTACTGGTTTTCAGTATGTGTGGCTTCAGCAGCAATGGTTGTCCATACTACTCAGCTTTTTCTTCCTTGTCGACCTGGCAGCCATGAATGTCAATGCTACTCAGTTTTTTTATTGCGTGTGGCCACATCAACCATGAATATCCATCAACCCTACTCAGTTTATTGTATCTGTCTCTGGCAACCACAAAAATCAACCCTACTCAGTTTTTTTTTATATCTGGCCCTTGCAACCATGAAAATCAGTCCTACTTAGTTTTTATTGTGTCTGACCCTGGAAACCATAAAAAATTTGTCTGATTCCAGCAAGTTCCATGAATGTCAGTTCTGCTTATTGTTGAATCATGTCTTGCATCAGCAGCCTTGAATATCAATTCTGCTTATTGTTTTATCATGTCTTGCACCATCAACCAATAATATAAATTCTACTAAATTTTTCATTGTGTCTGGCCCCAGCAATCATGAATATCCTACTTTTTAAAATAAAAAAATACATGTTGCATTTGGTCTTTGGAATCATGGCTGTTGATGTTATTATGTATTTTGTATAGTATTTGGTCCTATTAATAATGAAATTCAATGATTTCAGTTGTTTCCCCATGGCCCTTGCAACAAAGGATGTCAGTGATACTCAGCTTTTATTTCATAAGGTCAGGTTTTTATTATTGCATTTGGCTCTTTCAGCTTGTACTGTTGATGCTGATTAGTTTCTTTTATTTTAGATGATGATAGTAACCATTAATATGGATGCTCCTCAGTTTTCATTTTTTATGGTTCTATTTTTATGGTTCTAGCAACCTGTGAAGTCTGTGCAGCTGTACTTTTTACTGCATTTTGCCTTCATGACCATCAAGGCAATTCTAGGAAGTCTTGTCCTGTATTTGACCCTATCATTCATAGGTATCATTGTTGGCAAGTTTTCCATTGTTTTCAGCCTTAGCATCCATGAATGTCAATGTGAAAGATTTTTTTCTTCTTCATTTTAGGTGGTATATTTGTCCAAGTTTATCAATACCGATTTAGTTTCATCTTGAATGTGGTACTAGTGACAACTAATGTCAAACTACCACTTTGGTTATAATTAAATCCTGATGACACTAAAGTTCATTTCAGCACAGTCTAATAGGCATACCCTTCCAGTTTTCTAAAACGATGCTTCACCAAATTAAAAATGACAACTACAGACTTTGACAACACAAGAGCTTAATTATTTTCAACAGGTAAATGAATGTCAATTTCAATTAGAAGTTTCATTTATGGCAAACAATGCTAGATGCGGAAATTCCTGTACAAACCAGCCATTTTTGCAAGTCACTGGATAATTTTCTTCAAGGCACTATGGGTAAATTTGGTACAATATTATACTTTTAGAACTTTACGATTCCCGATATGAATGAAAATGTTTGCAAAGGAGACCCTAATGCCAGTCACACCCGTAATCATAATACCTTTCAGAAAACAATGACTTGCATAAATGGCTATTTGTTTCTGTGTCTACCATCGTCTGCTAAAAATTATACTTCTAACTGAAAATGACATCATTTACCTGCTCAAAATAACTGAGCTCTCATGTTATCAAGGTTTGTAGTTTTCATTTTTAATTTGGTGAAGTACTTTTCGGAAAACTGGAAGGTTGTACCTATTAGACCCTGCTGAAATGGACTTCAGGTCATGCATTGTTTTGACATTGTCAATATCCACATGAATCGATCCTAAAAATCATGAATCCAAACAAGGTATTTAAATATAATTTTATATAATTATTAAAGTAATTGTATATAATTAACAATGTAATTTTATATAAATAATAAAGTAATTTTATATAATTAATAAAGTATAAGGTATTTAAATGTAATTTTATATAATTAATAAAGTAGAAGGTATTTAAATGTAATTTTATATAATTAATGATGTAATTTTATATAATTAATAAAGTACAAGGTATTTAAATGTAGTTTTATCTAATTAATAAAGTACAAGGTATTTAAATGTAGTTTTATCTAATTAATAAAGTACAAGGTATTTAAATGTAATTTTATATAATAATAAAGTACAAGGTATTTAAATGTAATTTTATATAATTAATAATGTAATTTTATATAATTAATAATGTAATTTTATATAATTAATAAAGTAGAAGGTATTTAAATGTAATTTTATATAATTAATAATGTAATTTTATATAAATAATAAAGTAATTTTATATAATTAATAAAGTAATTTTATATAAATAATAATGTAATTTTATATAAATAATAAAGTAATTTTATATAATTAATAAAGTACAAGGTATTTAAATGTAATTTTATATAATTAATAAAGTACAACGTATTTAAATGTAATTTTATATAATTAATAAAGTACAAGGTATTTAAATGTAATTTTATATAATTAATAAAGTACAAGGTATTTAAATGTAATTTTATATAATAATAAAGTAATTTTACACCCTGATGTGGATCCAAATGAAAGACATATATTTTCAACATCCTATCATGTAAGATGCATAAACATTATATGCAGACATTACAAGACCCCAAAACTTTTAAATACATCCTTTGCTCATATCCTTGATGATATATTTTCAGCTGTATTACAGCTAAAAAGATACTAATTTGAGTAGTATTCTACCTATATAAATTGTTTTATATATATATATATATATATATATATATATATATATATATATATATATATATATATATATATATATATATATATAAACTGCCCTCTTTCTAATAAAATGGATCATAATTAAACTTAATTTACTTCATGTTGGTTGTCCATCAAGATCTACTAATAACATGTACATTCCCAATAGCCTGGACAATAACTTGGTCTGGATTTCACCAACAGAACTTAATTCTGGTCTTAAACCTAAGTTTTGAATTCAGCAATCTGGTTGGCTGAGATTTAAGTCTGATTTAAAATTGACCAATCAAATATCTGAAGTTCAGACTTAAGAAATGTGAAATGTGGACCTGGTGTGGTCTATAAGGTGGTGGAAACAGAAATAGTGGGAAAACTATTGGGCATGGATAGATGACCAATGACCCTCACATGTGCCAGCACTGAGGACTGAACCAGTGAATGAAGGAGTCCAAAGCTAGTGGTTTGACCGCTGACACAGACCCACACCTAATCTTTTAAACCACATCCCTGTCAAACATCCTAATTTTTTTAAATTTATTTTACATTTTAACTACTACATGCTATTATTTCAAAATTGTATCAATGCAAAAACACATGAAAATGGATTTATTGGAACATTACATTTAATATATGCATGCAATAAATAACAATGAAAAAAAACATGCATAATACAGAAACATCACAGATTGCTTATGTGAACATATGCTTGTTAACAAAAAAGTGTATCCCTCTTTTTTTTTAAATCTTCTGCATTTAAATCTCTTGCACATCGAGGTAATTTTACAAAATCATCGATATTCTAGAGTAATGGTGGCTGAAATATTAGGTACATTTTTAATATTACGTATCTTTCTAAGTCATGCTAACCTAAAATATGCCCCATCATAGCATTCCAAAAATATTGTATGATTCTGCTTGTTATTCCTTCAATGCACAGTAAATCTTGATCTGTTCTGATAGAAAATGTGAGGGAAACTACATATGAATATATTTAATTGTCAATGAATGATTTACAGTAATGTTTCCTTAATCCTATACTCATTGTAATACCTGGAATAAGTCACATGTCCAAAAGTGGGTATCTTATTTTTTTTTATTTCTCAACAGTTCATACTCACATGGTTCCTAAATATTTGTTAGCTGAACACTGTATTCTTCCTTTGTTTTTCACAATATTTCTCAAAACAATTGAATTCTAAGAAGCAATAATGAAATTTCCCATGCAATATTCATTCTGAATGTTGTGATTATCCATGAAATGGATATAAATAAAGTTTTGTAGCATTGTTATTGTCAGTATCAATCTGCTTCATTTTCGTCTTGTTCGGACAATTCTGCATTCTGAAAGAAAAAAGAATAAACAAATGAAAGAATTGTTTTTATGTGTGAAAAACATTAGTATATTCCTTTTGTGTAATGTGCACCACCTGCAAACATCACAGACCCAGATCAGACATTGAATACCAAAACTGAGCTTGAGTTTTCATTTTCAGCCAATCAAATGTGACATTACAAAATTTAAATTCTTTGTGATTGGCTGACACTAAAATATCAAGCTAGGTGTATGCTGTTTGTTGTTGGGTGTACATTACATACAGGTAAATACAGTGGTCCATTACTACAATGCTGTTTGTTGTTGGGTGTACATTACATACAGGTAAATACAGTGGTCCATTACTACAATGCTGTTTGTTGTTGGGTGTACATTACATACAGGTGAATACTGTGGTCCATTACTACAATGCTGTTTGTTGTTTGGTATACATTAGATACAGGTACATACAGTGGTCCATTACTACAATGCTGTTTGTTGTTGGGTGTACATTACATACAGGTAAATACTGTGGTCCATTACTACAATGCTGTTTGTTGTTGGGTGTACATTACATACAGGTAAATACAGTGGTCCATTACTACAATGCTGTTTGTTGTTGGGTGTACATTTCATACATGTAAATACAGTGGTCCATTACTACAATGCTGTTTGTTGTTGGGTGTACATTACATACAGGTAAATACAGTGGTCCATTACTACAATGCTGTTTGTTGTTGGGTGTAGATTACATACAGGTAAATACAGTGGTCCATTACTACACTGCTGTTTGTTGTTGGGTGTACATTACATACAGGTAAATACTGTGGTCCATTAAAATAATTTCCTTTGTCTGCCTAATATCAAAAAGTTTTTTTTTCTTCATGAAATCGAAATTTACACACTCCTTTTCTTTCTCTTCTGAAAGAGTCACAAATTTTCACATCCACAGGTACATGTGTTATAGCCGCTTTCGGAAACCTAGTTATCTCCCTTAAAACACTCTCTCGTGTATGGTATTTACTACTTCCGGTAGTAAATACCATACACGAGAGAGGTGTAATAAATATGATGTCACATTGTTATGTGACAATAATCAACAGAGTATAAACATCAATAGGAATGTAAATATATCTCACCCATGTTGAACAGGCATGAAATTTATGAAGCTGGATAAACACAGTTATGCAGAGTTTGCATTCAACCATTAGCATTTAATTTTCTTCAGCATGTTTCATAAATCTAATATCTAATGATCCCTGCATTAGATTATACTCTATTAATTAAAGGTAACAAAATGGCACACATGGAAGCACCTGGAAAAAGGAGAAAATTACAATACTCTTTGTTCAAAGAAAATGAAAAACACAATTAGTAGAGGAAATAGCTGAAAAGTAATTGTTCTTGTTAACTGAGATGGGTTGATTGTCAAATGATAGCATAAAATTCTCTTCAGTTAAAATGACAAAATGTGTCAGAAGAGCAAAACTTTGAACTTTATCCTGAGACTGAATTTCCACCATCAGCCAATCAGAAACAAGCTTTCAAACATAATGTCATTTGTGATTGGCTGAAACAAAATCTCAAACTCATACTCAACCTCAAGAATTTCACAATTTCCAGGTCTGGTTCTATGTTGTTTGCATGAAATCATGGACCCTGATCTGTTGCTGATAAATATGATGGCAGTTCTGGGTGTAAACTGTTCATAGTTGGGGCATGTTATTATTAAATACACTATGCATAATGCACTGATTATTTTGTCATAATTACTGTACAATTGGGATAATAGGCACATATATAAACACAAAAACATATCCTGAATATAATACACACACGACAAAAAACGTATCCTGAATATAATACACACACGACAAAAAACGTATCCTGAATATTAACACATATGTGTAACAAAAATATGTAATTATATGTGTGTAAATGATAATAAAGGTTTAAGACACACAGTTTGCTGTTCAGACAATTCAATCAATGCTGATTAAGTCATTAGTGCAGCAACTAAAGTTTTAACTTTGTCCTAATTATATAGAAAATAAAGTGCACATGACCTTGGCATATTTAAAAAAAAGTGTATACAGTTATTATGCAGATGTTACAGTACTTCAGTTTAAATAAATATGTCTACAGATGTTGTAGTATTTTAGTTACAGAAACATGTCTGCAAATGTTATAGTATTTCAGTTTTAAAAAAAACGTCTACAAATGTTATAGTATTTCAGTTTTTAAAAAATGTCTACAAATGTTATAGTATTTCAGTTTGAAAAAACATGTCTGAAAATGTTATAGTATTTCAGTTTAAAAAACATGTCTGCAGATGTTATAGTATTTCAGTTTTAAAAAAACGTCTACAAATGTTATAGTATTTCAGTTTTAAAAACATGTCTGCAAATGTTATAGTATTTCAGATTAAAAAACATGTCTGCAGATGTTATAGTATTTCAGTTTTAAAAAAATGTCTACAAATGTTATAGTATTTCAGTTTTTAAAACATATCTGCAAATGTTATAGTATTTCAGTTACAAAAAACATGTCTGCAAATGTTATAGTATTTCAGTTTTAAAAACATGTCTGCAAATGTTATAGTATTTCAGTTACAAAAAACATGTCTGCAAATGTTATAGTATTTCAGTTTAAAAAACATGTCTGCAAATGCTATAGTATTTCAGTTTAAAAAACATGTCTGCAAATGTTATAGTATTTCAGTTTTAAAAACATGTCTGCAATTGTTATAGTATTTCAGTTACAAAAAACATGTCTGCAGATGTTATAGTATTTCAGTTACAAAAACATGTCTGCAAATGTTATAGTATTTCAGTTACAAAAACATATATGCAGATCTTATAGTATTTCAGTTACAAAGACATTTACAGTGGAAAACATAACTGTCTTTGATTTCAGCAAACTTGGTGGAAATCTATAAGGAAAACCCAAGATCCAAGTACATAGAAACCTGTCAAAGAAGTGTCTTTCATACAAAAGACACCTGTATATGAGACACTTTTTATAAAGCTTACCTGTCTAAATTGGACAAAGGATGATGAATTATGTCCAAAGTTGACAGCATCTCACTGCAGGTAAAAGACTTTGTGCTTTTACATTCAATTTAAAAAAAAAATGTTTTAACCTGGCTCCAAGATTATAAAAAAACATCCTCATAATTAAGATCAGACTAAATCAAAATTCTAACACCTGATTGGTTAATATAAAAATTACTAACCAATCAGATTTCAGAATTTTGAGCTCTTTCTGTGTGTGAGATTGTTGTATTATGCTGAACCATGTTCAATTTTTTTTTGTAAATATATTTTGGGACTTGCATAAGAATTTATTTTTATATAGAATGTGCCAACAAAGGACAAACATCTATAAAAGACAATTTTGTATCTTCATTCCTCTAAGTTTCCATTATATACATATTTCACTATGCTTTAATATTTCAGAAACAACTGAACTAGATTTTCATCTGTTTGAGGACATTAGCAAAAAAAGAAGATTTAACAATGCTATTATAAAAACTAGATGATAGGCATAATATAGGACTATTAAACCAGTCCAGGTCAAATGCACTAAATATTGATATGCACTTATATATACAAGACTTCCATTCTGTGTATTTATGTTTATCAAAAGAATATATATCAGTAAATATACTGCATAAAGATTGATGACTTAAGAAAATAAAATGAGCAAGAAATTAACAAACTAAATAAAAAAATTGCCAAGATGATTGAACCAGAAACAGAACAATCTTCAAAAGACTAAAACATATCTTCTTTTTATCTTTTGCACACATATATGCACTTATTTTTCCTACAACAATACTGGAAGGCCTGCATGCATTTATTTTTGTTAGAACAATACTGGAAGACCTGTGAGCACTTATTTTTCCTAGAACAATATTGGAAGGCCTGTGTGCACTTATTTTTCCTACAACAATACCGGAAGACCTGTGTGCACTTATTTTTCCTAGAACAATACTGGAATGAGCGAAATTATGAACTTATGTTTCCCAGAACAATACTGGAATGAGGGAAATTATGAACTTATTTTTCCCAGAACAATACTGGAAGGCCTGTGTGTACTTATTTTTCCTAGAACAATACTGGAAGGCCTGTGTGCACTTAATTTTTCTAGAGCAATACTGGAATGAGGGAAATTATTAACTTATGTTTCCCAGAACAATACTGCAAGGCCTGTGTGCACTTATTTTTCCTAGAACAATACTGAAAGGCCTTTGTACATTTCATTTTGCTAGAACAGTACTGGAAGGCCTGTGTGTACTTATATTTCCCAGAACAATACTGGAAGGCCTGTGTGCACTTATTTTCTATATACATGTATACTTATTTTTATATGTTGGCTTGTTATCCATATTTTACAGTATCTGAATGTATTAAGATACTTGACTGTAACAATGTTATATATATATATATATATACTGAAATACAAAGAATTCAATTAATCTAAATTAGTACTAACATGCTGTAAGTATATACTCAGGAGTCAACAATTCATTAGCCCAAATAGCCCAGACAACTAAATATCATAGTTGGGCAAGTGAACTTTTATGTAAGTAGTCCAATTTTTATATGGAGAAAAGAACATACATTTGAATTCGGAGACCATTTTTCCTGCATCATCCTGGACAAGCTAGTAGGTCGAAATTGGAATTGTCACCCCCAAATACTGGTATCATGGATGAACAATATACTTCAGTGCTTTCAAGTTTGAACATCTTAGGGATTATCCCCTGAATTTTTATCAATATGTTCCCTCTGCATCCCGATAAATCAACAGCAAATGTTGAATGGCGATAAATGAAATGATAAACCAACCTTTACATGAGTGGAGAATATCTTTTTTTTATCTTTAAAATAAACCATAAAAATGAGGGAAAAAATTTACTGAATTATTGTAAATTCTACAAGATACCACTGCATCTATTCATTAACAGTACCATAAAAATGATTTTGTCCATAATAAGTTGTATCATAATTAAAGTTTCACTTGCAAATGGGGACAATTTATGGAGGACTGACAGGCAATATTAATTCAGACAAGCGAGACAAATACAAAAAAGCCCTTCAAATAGCATGAAGCATACATTTTTCCACAATGGAATCTTTTATTCTTAGGGAGCCAGTTTTTTTGGATTTCATAGTTGCTATAAATAAAAATTTAAAGATCCAATGAAAAAGGATCTATATGTGAAGAAAACAGGATCCACCCCCACCCACTCCTGATCCTGAGTATAAATAAATTTGAATGCCAATGTAAAAGAAAAGTAATATCCAGAAAAATGAATGAATTACCTTTATTATTATACATATTAATCACTTTTATTAGTATACATATTAATTACTTTTATTAGTACTGTATACATATTCCATGCAAACATATTTACTGGTAGTACTACATCAATATAAAATATTCTGTTACAAATAATAAGATCAATGCTAATAGTTTGAACTCGTATGCTTAAGAATTTATTAAGAAATAAAAACTAAAATTCCTAAATGGTAGTAAGACTATATGCTACATTTAACTAAAACTAAGCCAATACTACCTCATTATGCCCTGATTCAGTAGTGTAAAGCCCCGGACATCAACAGACAATTTTGAACAGTTTCATTAATATCTCGACTCAAATAGAGTGAAACCTGCATAAAAGAACAATCTGTCTATTGTTGATTATTGGTTGGTTGTGGTGTTTTATGGCACATCAACACTCTGAAGGCTATATCGTGCAGAGGCAAGAAGAGTAAAGTGCCTTGTGCAAAACACACCATGACAGTTGATCCTAGTGGATATGATGGTCGAAATCTAACCCACATTTTCTATTGGTCACATGTCCAAAGCTTTAACCACTGAGCCACTGTGGCTCTGACCATCCATATATGAAGACCAGGTTTACCTCCAATTTATATAAAATCAATGCATATTTACATGTATAAAAAGACCAATGATCCTTAAGACTGCCTCTAGATGGGTTTTCTGGGGTCATTATATAAAGTCCAGTGATACTAAAGACTGCCTCTAGATGGTTCCCTAGGGGTCATTATATAAAGACCAATGATCTTTAAGACTGCCTCCAGATGGTTTCCTAGGGGTTATTATACAAAGACCAATGATACTTAAGACTGCCTCTAGATGGTTCCCTAGGGGTCATCATACAAAGACAAGTGATCCTTAAGATTGCCTCTAGATGGTTCCCTGGGGTCATTATGTAAAGACCAATGATCCTTAAGACTGCCTCTAGATGGTTCCCTGCAGTCATTATATAAAGTTCAATGATCCTTAAAATTGCCTCTAGATGGTCCCCTGGGGTCATTATATAAAGTTCAATGATCCTTAAGATTGCCTCTAGATGGTTCCATAGGGGTCATTATATACAGTTCAGTGATCCTTAAGACTCCCTCTAGAGGTTCCATGGGGTCATAATATAAAGTTCATGATCCTTAAGACTCCCTCTAGATGGTTCCCTAGAGATCATTATACAAAGGTTGAATTCTATATGATCAATGAATCTTAAGACTGCCTCTAGACAGTTCCCTGGGAATCATTATACAAAGGTTGAACTGTATATGATCAATGGTCCGACTGCATCTAGATGGTTTACTAGGAAGCATTGTACAACAACCAATGATATTTAAGACTGCCTCCAGATGGTTAACTAGGGGTCATAATACAAAGACCAATGGTCCTTAAGACTGCCTCTAGATGGTTCCCTAGGGGTCATTATACAAAGACCAATGATACTTAAGACTGCCTCTGGATGGTTCCATAGTGGTCATGATACAAAGACCAATGATACTTAAGACTGCCTCTAGATGGTTCCCTGGGGTCATTATATAAAGACCAATGATACTTAAGACTGCCTCTAGATGGTTCCATAGGGGTCATGATACAAAGACGAATGATACTTAAGACTGCCTCTAGATGGTTCCATAGGGGTCATGATACAAAGACCAATGATACTTAAGACTGCCTCTAGATGGTTCCATAGGGGTCATGATAAAAAGACCAATGGTCCTTAAGAGTGCATCTAGATGGTTCCCTATGGGTCATGATACAAACGTTGAACTGTATATGATCAAGAACTCATATTGAAAAAGTTGTAATAACACAAGACCTGTGGTGTGTTCATTCTGTCTCAAGTTAGCCCCACAAAAGAAAAAAAGAAATGTAAATGAGGAGAATGTAAGATAAGAGAGATGTAACAGGAGATGACAAAGTGTTACTTCTGCAAAGGACTGAACCAGGACCTCTCTACAAAACTCAACCATTTCATACCAATAAATTAATCGGTCAGTTGGTAAGTCCTATATACAATAATACAGCGCCTACAATCAGCAATTTTCAGTGCAAAATAGTAACTTTTAAAGGATTTTTATATTTGTTTCAATAGTTGCTGGCCTGAAGTCCAGCAAGTTCTGAAAGCCTAATTTGAATGGTTTTTACTACATTCCTTCCCCTTTACCTTAAGGATACTACGTTTCTTCCCCTTCCCCTTAAGGTTGTCCAGATTCAATCCCTCAGAGCAGTTAAAATGCATCCCAATAGGGCTTCCTACTCAGGGTTGGACAAGCAACTAAATTTTACAGAAAAGAAGAAAGCATGGCTGATGCTGAGGACCAAACCCAAGATCTCTTACACGAAAGTCAGGTACAGATGTCATTATAGTAAAAAGTTGAGACCAGCTGATGTGGTTAATAGGAGATCCTACAGACCGTAACCAATACGGACATATTACCATAAAGATAGAAGTCTTCTTACAAATGTTAGTGAAATCATTAATTCAGGCTAACATGAGTGATCTCACATTGCCTGTGTGAGTCATATGAGATCTTTTAGTCTAATCATGCACATCTGTAGAGCTATAAGCTCGGACCAACATGAGTGATCTCACACAACCAGAATCATAAGATAATTTGGTCTTCCTAAGCACATTAGTGGAGCTATTGATTCAGAATTAGTGATCTCATACTACCTGCAGTCATGAGATCATTTAGTCTTCCCATGCATATTAGTACAGCAATTAAATTCAGCATGAGTGATCTCTTACTACCTGGGTCATATGAGATCATTTAATCTTCCTTTTGCACTCCTGCATCACCACCTGAATTCTGAGAGACAGAAATAAAAAGAATAAAACATAAAGTAGCAAAGACAAAAACAAGAGCAAAACGTTCCTCACTGACTACATACATTTATATTGTACATTCAACACAGAGAAAATTACATCATGCTAAGTGTACTGAGCACTGTGAACATAATTTTATTAATTTTAAAGACATTGATGTTAGAATGATTGGTTACCAAGATCTGAAGCAACTCAGCTTTACAAGATGACCTGATAAATGCACTAGAAAAGACAACTTTTAATACACATTTGTACAGCATTTATTGTAATCAAATAGTTCAGCATGAATGTGTATCATGTCAAAAGTAATGTGTATTTCAAAAGTAGAAACACTTGGACATATAGGTGTTCTTCCAAGAAAAGACACAATTTTGACCTTTTAGCCCTACAATAGAATGTTCATTCTCAAAAATTAAAATATAATGCAACAATATAAACATGATTATGTTCTTTTTGAAAGTTTTAGAATTCCAACTTTCTACATCAATCTTTGTTCATGACATATAAAGAGTTGTTATCAGTAAGCCTTTCTTAAATAAAATAATAGTAATAATAATAGTAATAATAATAATAATAATAATAATACAGTACTCTCATATTATAATCCTGTCAATGAAAGGCTTATGTTGAAGCCACCTTAAAATAAAGTACATTATACATATAATTTTACTACCACTTAATGAAATGGAATCCATGACCATACTCTTCTTATAATAGGAACTGTTTTATAATGAATGACCTTATAACAGAAACTGTGTTGTAATGAAGGGCCTTATAATAAAAACTGTGTTATAATGAAGGGCCTTATAATAGTAACTGGGTTGTAATGGAGGGCCTTATAACAGAAACTGTTTGATGAATGGCCTTATAATAGAAACTGTGTTGTAATGAATCGCCTTATAATAGAAACTGTGTTGTAATGAAGGGAATTATAATAGAAACTGTGTTGTAATGAAGGACCTTATAATAGAAACTGTGTTGTAATGAAGGATCTTATAATATTAAACTGTGTTGTAATGAAGGGCCTTATAATAGAAACTGTATTGTAATTAAGGATCTTATAGTATAAACTGTGTTGTAATGAAGGATCTTATAGTATAAACTGTGTTGTAATTAAGGATCTATAGTATAAACTGTGTTGTAATGAAGCATCTTATAGTATAAACTGTGTTGTAATGAAGGATCTTATAATATAAACTGTGTTGTAATGAAGGATCTTATAATATAAACTGTGTTGTAATGAAGGATCTTATAATAGGAACTGTGTTATAATGAAGGGCCTTGTAATATAAACTGTATTGTAATGAAGAGCCTTATAATAGAAACTGTGTTATAATGAAGGGCCTTGTAATATAAACTGTGTTATAATGAAGGAGCTTATAATAGGAACTGTGTTATAATGAAGGAGCTTATAATAGAAACTGTGTTATAATGAAGGAGCTTATAATAGGAACTGTGTTATAATGAAGGAGCTTATAATAAAAACTGTGTTATAATGAAGGAGCTTATAATAGGAACTGTGTTATAATGAAGGGCCTTACAGTGGGAACTGTGCTATAATGAAGGGCCTTATAATAGGAACTGTCTTATAATGAAGGGTCTTAATATAAGAAGGGCCTTATAATAGGAACTGTGTTATAATGAAGGGCCTTACAGTGGGAACTGTGCTATAATGAAGGGCCTTATAATAGGAACTGTCTTATAATGAAGGGTCTTAATATAGGAAGGGCCTTATTATCGGAACTGTCTTATAATGAAGGGTCTTAATATAGGAAGGGCATTTTTATAGGAACTGTCTTATAATGAAGGGTCTTAATATAGGAAGGGCCATATAATAGGAACTGTCTTATAATGAAGGGTCTTAATATAGGAAGGGCCTTATTATAGGAACTGTCTTATAATGAAGGGTCTTAATATAGGAAGGGCCTTATTATAGGAACTGTCTTATAATGAAGGGTCTTAATATAGGAAGGGCCTTATAATAGGAACTGTGTTATAATGAAGGGCCTTATTATAGGAACTGTGTTATAATGAAGGGCCTTATTATAGGAACTGTCTTATAATGAAGGGTCTTAATATAGGAAGGGCCTTATTATAGGAACTGTCTTATAATGAAGGGTCTTAATATAGGAAGGGCCTTATTATAGGAACTGTCTTATAATGAAGGGTCTTAATATAGGAAGGGCCTTATTATAGGAACTGTCTTATAATGAAGGGTCTTAATATAGGAAGGGTCTTATTATAGGAACTGTCTTATAATGAAGGGCCTTATAGTGAGGAAGTGATGTAATAATTATGGCTTTATTTAAAGAGGGTGACACAGGGGAATGAAAATCTTCCTTGTGGCCCTCATTACTTATATATTTACATACATATTACAGAGATGCACACACTGTAAAGAAAAGCACATAAAAGTTGTACAAAAACACAAGTTCATACTGAACAACTGATGATTATCACCGAGTATTTTCTGATTAACTTTTTCTGAGGAAAATCCCACTGCAAGACTTAAATTACCGTTCAGAATTGAAATAGGTTTTCAGGGGAAATAATTCTGGCAAGAGAAGCAATATTTTAACTTTATAATTTCCCCTACTATTTACACTTTAGAACAGCATTATCCGGTAAGAAAATGTATCCAATTTTGTTATAATATGAGGCTGAAAAATGATAAGGATTTTATTGCTATAAATAAGATCAAGATGCAGAAAGAACTGAAATTATTCTTTAAATAAAACAGTATGGTATTATGATAGAGTCTTCATGTAATGATAAGAGCTGAAAGGAAACAAGGTGACAGGTTAAAGGTTATCATATAATGTATACATGGTCTATCGGTCACCGTGCCATTGCAAGTTAAATTATGTGCATTCTTTTTTTGGATCTGATAAAAATTCTTTAAAATTAAAAGAATGGTACTCTATATTTTGGATTATACTGCTTCCGTTCAAATGGAAAAAAGAGAGATATGCTTCATGCTTTTAACGCACAATCAGTAACCAAACCTGTGACATTTACTTGTGTATAATATGAACCAACATGCAAACAGCACTGACTCAGATTTGCCAGCACAAAATGTAGGTAAAGGTCTACGGTGTTCTACTGTTGATTCCAAGCAAATAACAAAGACCTCAATCTACTGGTACATCATGTGAAAACACATCTGGTTCAAGGGTATTAATGCTCGTTGGTTTTAAATGGTTTTATCGGCCCTTAAAACACATTTTTGGCTATATCATGCTAAAAAAATGGGAGCTAAATGCCTTTTCCAAGGACACAATGAGGCAGCTGACCCGGGCTGGCTTAAGGGTGGGTATCAAACCCATAACCCTTGGATTATGAGTTTGAAGCTCTACCAACTGAGCTACCGTGGCGCTCCATCAAGGGTGTGAGTTTTACACAGGCACATACTATATTTGATATTAAACCTGCACTGTGCACTTTTATTTGGGTAACGCTTCTGAGGGTAAAGGTTCACATAATAAGCACACATGAAAAAAAACAAAACAATATCACCATCATGCTAGCAGAGTTGAGTCCCTTTATGCATGTTGGGAGCTTTCCACTGAGGAAGTTCATTCTCTCTCCCAATATGGTCACAATGAGTAAAGCACATGTAAGATGCTTTTTGAGACTGATTTACCCACCAAAGTTATGAATATATGTATAGGGTTTAACTGCATTTCAGCACAATCTTGGCTATACAGTCCCAGTTAAATGTAATGTTCCAAAGATATAAAGATAAAAAATGCAAAAACTTTAAGATAAACCCTTCCAAATAAACATGAATAGACAGTCCAACAAGATAAAAGGTAAGAATGTTAACATTCTTTAAAAGATAGAAAAAATAAAATATAAGGGTAAAAAAAAAAAAAATAATTAAAACATAGGGTCCAAAATAATTATACAAACATCATTCTTTAGAGTCTTAAAAAGTATTTCTGGTTGTACATAACCAAGATGCTGAGAGTGTTCCCCTGTCAGTGGACACTGGCAGGGTAATCTGGTCACGGTTCACCCTTCAGGAGATATGCATGAGTCAGATATGTGTGTCCTATAGGCAAGTGGCACAATAAAACCTCATTTCTCCAATTTGTTCTGAGTATTGCCACTGTCCATTGATGGGTCTGATGTTGTGAAGACTGTTAGTGGAGTTTACATTCCACATATTTTGACAAGTACATACAACATGCCGATTTATATAATACCTGAAGTCACTGTGAGAATCTTCCATTCAGAAACAGGTGACTGGAGGGAAACTTTAGATGCCTTTTCTTTACCATTTATTCTAATATGACTAGGTAGCCTGTGATACAAGATAATTTTTTCCAGATTTTATGAACAAGTTGAGTTTCTGGAAGATTTGAGATATTAACGGGTTTTAACATTTAAGGGAATCTGAAAAGATTAGGAAATTTCTCTATTGAGAAGTTTCCATGTAGTTCAGTGATTTAAATATGGTTGCAATTTCTGCATCAAAAATGGAGCCTAAATTGGGTAACCAGCTCAAGATGGTGCCATGGGGTTTTTGCATGGCAGTAGCAAACTTGTCTCCATCTTTGGAACTGTCTGTATACAGGAACATATGGCCATGATGGAACTCTCTCTGATTTCAATGAATTTACTTGAAAAAATGATGGGATTGGTATAGAACCTTTTTGTAATAACAAAGATCTAATATTAGTTGGGGGGTTTTATTAGCCAAATTGATATTTTGGGAATACAAAATTTTGCATTATTAACATAATTGATTATTGCTGCTTCTAGACAATGACAAATTCATATGTCAAAAGGTGGAATGAAATTTGGTTTCTGATTGTACAAGATTGGCATTCAGGCCTAAAGATGAGATAATGTGGGGAATTAGATGGTAAGAAGATAATCTGGTAGTATACTGAAGAGCGATCATTCGTCTGACAGAAAGTGATGGTTTGTTTACCCCCATATCAAGACTTTCTGAAGGGAAAATTCTAAATGCTCCCCGCAGACAAAGTCTAAATTAAGTGGAAACATTTAAGGTTATAAGTTCCGAGAAAATAATGGTGTTCCAGGCAGGTTTTACAAGCTACTTCCCTCCCATGATGCATGTTGGGATTGCAATGTGTGGTTAGCGCTGTATATTTTTTTTAATTGTGACCAAAAAGGCAGGATTTTGTAAACTTACTAAGGCATGTGCAGGTATGATGTCGAATATGGCACAGTTGATTGATGACAGTCAATGTCATGATTCATAATTTCTATAAATCTGCACTTACAGGTATCTGTATATTGGAAATGAAGAACATTATTATAAATTGATGGCAGAGCAAATTTTGTATAATTAAATGTAGAGTTCATTTGAAGGCTTTAAAGGGACAAGTCCTTTAGGGATGTCTCTTTTATCTCCAAAAATAATTCCATTTTCGAACGGATTTTGCCCATAATTTAACTTTCTGCGAAGAACAAAAGTTCCGATCTTATCTTATTAGATATTATAATAATTTTGTTCTCATGCATCTGCCAAATTTGTGTGAATAATTTTACCCACAGCATACGCATCCAACTGTGAACATTACAGACCCAGATCAGGACATGTAGTCATGAAAAAGTTTGAGTACAAAAATTAAACTTGTGCTTAAATTTTTTCAAAACTTGATCCTCTATAACTTTGCATAGAACTGAGTTACAATAACAAAAATTTCAGAATAATATAATTTTTGTTTGGAACAGTACATATATGTCAATATTTTTTTATGATATTAACAAACATTAAAAACGATAATTAATTTTAAAGTTTTGAGTCATAGCCCAAGTTTTGTGCTCAGACAGTTGTGTGACTATAGGGCCTGTTGTTTCTTACTGAGGCAGATCAGGATTTACAGTGTTTACTTAAAACCACAAGTAGAACTAGTGCTGCCACCAGTTTATTGTATCAGCTGTCCATTGTTATTTTAACTGATATTTACTGGTATAGTTATGCCATAATAATGACCCTAATGACTCCTAGTGGCATGGTTCAAATAGAACATAAAGCATAGATCCTAATATCTCACCACATTATCTAACAACAAATCTGGGTCAATATTATTCACAGTTATAGACCCTGATCTGTCAGAGTATTACGTGACAACAGTTTTGGGTCAATACTGTTCAGTTATAGACCGTGACCTGTCAGAACATTATGTGACAACAGACTTGGGTCAAAGCTGTTTCGCAAAAATAGACCCTGGTCTGTCAGAACATTGTGTGACAACAGATCAGGGTCAACACTGTTAGTTATATACCCTGATCTGTCAGAACATGATGTGACAACAGATCTGAGTTGATGCTGTTCACAGATATAACCCTGATCTGTCCAAACATTATGTGACAACAGATCTAGTTCAATGCTGTTCACAGTTATAGACCTTGATCTGTCAGCACATTATGTGACAACTGATCTAGTTCAATGCTCTTCACAGTTTTTATGTGACAACAGCTCTGGGTCAATACTGTTCACAGCTGGCTACATGTTATTCAAGACCAAATATAAAATTTGTGAAATTTTTGACACAATGGCAAAAAGCAGAAGAAAGCTGATACTTTATCCTCAGTAGAATACAATAATGAAGGCAGATCATGTACGCATGATTTATGCATAAAGATTTAAGTAATGTAATGAGGCTAAAGACATATGAGTGGGGCCAAGAAGAATATTTGTAAATGTCCATGTGCTGTGCTGCATAAAATTGCAGAGTTATTTTGAGAGACATGACATATAGAGCTAATGCACCAAAATTATCATATGGTTAAACAAAGTTGAAACAAGTAATATATTCCAGAAGAAAAGTTTGAGTTCTTATTATCTTTTTAATCAAACACAATTGAATAATTACAAAAGTTCCCTTATTTCATTTTAAAGCCTGTCAGTATAAAGCATAATAAATTTTAATGGTTCTTTTACACACACACACACACACACACACACACACACACACACACACACACACACACTGAAACCTTCACCACATATGTTACCAAGAGTCATATTCTGCATATTATAAAAACAGAATGGAAATATGTTACTAAAAGATAAAAGAAAGGTTTTTTAAAGTATTCATTATAACTTTCTGTCGAATACATACAATAGGCTTTTTTGCATTTGCTGTTTTTCTTTTATTCTGAAAGCAAAAAATTGTCATCAAACATGCATGATTAAAAGGCCTTGAGGATTTTCTCTTCCTTTGTGTTCATTAGAGCTGTAACAACACATCATTATGTATCAAGATATTGTTATTTATATGAATAGGGTGTGATATATTGTATTGTCATTTCCATATTGTGATACACACAGGGGCGTAACTACTGCTACCGCAGCCCCCGCAATGCGGGGTGGGGGGCAGTGCAAGGAGGTTGCCCAAAATCCCGTTTTACATTAATTTGATGGAGGCCCACTCTAAATGTTTGCGGGGGGTCTGACAATTTGAAGTTATGCCACTGGATATACACTGTACAGTGTCAAACTAAATCTTCCCAATGTTCGAATTTTGCAGAATAAGACTGTTTTAAAGCGAAAATATTTTAATGAAATGTTTCTATTTTAATTTTTAAGTGTTAATTTTAAAAGTTAGAGTTAGAGATGCATTTCAAGCTGAAACATTTAGGAAAGCAGGTATATTCTACACCTATATTTAATTTGAACTTTTTAGGCCAGCTTATCTTTTTTCTGACATTTCAGAACATGAGTAAAATTTACCTCAGTTAAATTAATCAAGCTATTTAACATTAATAGCCCCAGATCTGAAAAATATTTTCAAGAACTCGATGAGGTGACAAAAACGGCAGAAAGACCCTAAAAACCCAACCAATCTTAGATAGGTAACTATTAACCCCTCTTCTGTGTAATGCTTCATGATACTGAATGCAAAACCATCATGCGCAAAGCAAGTGTGTTACCGTTGCCCTATCTGGCTCTCATAAAATTCATCTACAGAATAATTCTGCAAGCTTGATGTATTACCTCATCGTTCTTTTCATCTGTTTTCCTCTGTTCAAAGATGTCTTCAGCCTCATTGCGTTCCTCCTCTGTATACTCATCCTTGTCGAGTCTCTCCAACTTCCGCAGCGTGATGAGGACCTCGAGCCGATAATCATCTTCTTCTGATATCTGATTCTCTAAATAAATATAAAAAGCATGCAAATACAGTCAAGTTTCATTTATCTGACTTTGTTTACGCTTTGATACAATGCCATTGTTTAAAATTTATTATGAGCATCATAAAAGTATCAATCACAAAATTTTACTGACTGTAAAAATTTGGCAAATTTAGCAAAGACTGCATGAATACATGAAAATATTGTTCACATTTAATATTAGGATGTAATATGGAACACAGGTAGCTCATCACTAATTTGTAAAAATGTTTAAGGTACAAATATACCACATTTATTACATAGCCATTTAATCTTACATTATTGATCTTACATTCGATACAGCTGTTCAATCCATATTGCCATATCACACACCCAAATTGGAACTACTTATGTGTCTTCTTTCACATCCATGCATCAATATTTTTAGACACAATCAACTGAACTTCTACAAATCCCAATTTGTTTGAATTTCATTCATGCAGTAAAGTTAAAAATATTCTGAACGCGTCAAAGAGGGGGGTATGTAATATATACAGAACCACATTCGTGTTTTGTTCTGAGTCGGGGGAAAGAACTCATTTGATATGGCTTATGAATATGTCTCGACCTGATGGCCTCAATGTATCCCTACCCCATATCAAACTCATTCTTTCTGGTGACTCGGAACAAAAACACGTTTATGTATGTGCCGCATTTGCAAACTGTTATGACACTCAAAATATGAGATTAACAGTAGACCAATCTGGTCATACAGCTCTCTCGTTTTAATTTGATAGTTGGGGTCCATAACTGCTGACCATGTTATGTAACAAACCGCGGTGAGTATGGTGTGTATCAAGTGGGGGAAGGGGGGAGAACAAAACACCAGTCATATGTAATCATTTTAGTTTATGTAAATTATGCAGAATCACATTATAATGATGGGCATTATAAAGACAGAGAGCTGCAGTTGTAACAACATTCTCATTATTCTTATAGCCATTGTGTGGATCTTAATTATCACAATGCTTGTAAGAATGAGTGCCATTATCATTGCCACTGGGTGGATCTTAATTATCACAATGCTTGTAAGAATGAGTGCCGTTATCATTGCCACTGAGTGGATCTTAATTATCACAATGCTTGTAAGAATGAGTGCCATTATCATTGCCATTGTGTGGATCTTAATTATCACAATGCTTGTAAGAATGAGTGCCATTATCATTGCCACTGGGTGGATCTTAATTATCACAATGCTTGTAAGAATGAGTGCCATTATCATTTCCACTGGGTGGATCTTAATTATCACAATGCTTGTAAGAATGAGTGCCATTATCATTGCCACTGGGTGGATCTTAATTATCACAAGTCTTGTAAGAATGAGTGCCATTATCATTGCCACTGGGTGGATCTTAATTATCACAATGCTTGTAAGAATGAGTGCCATTATCATTGCCACTGGGTGGATCTTAATTATCACAATGCTTGTAAGAATGAGTGCCATTATCATTGCCACTGGGTGGATCTTAATTATCACAAGTCTTGTAAGAATGAGTGCCATTATCATTGCCATTGTGTGGATCTTAATTATCACAATGCTTGTAAGAATGAGTGCCATTATCATTGCCATTGTGTGGATCTTAATTATCACAATGCTTGTAAGAATGAGTGCCATTATCATTTCCACTGGGTGGATCTTAATTATTACAATGCTTGTAAGAATGAGTGTCGTTATCATTTCCACTGTGTGGATCTTAATTATCACAATGCTTGTAAGAATGAGTGCTATTATCACCAACAATCTTATAATTGTTATTTTGTGTATTTATCATCATTAGCAGCAGAAGCATCACCACCACCATTATCATCATCATCATCATTACTGTCATCATCATTATAATTGTCATCATCAATACTATCGTCATTATCAGTTTACTAACCTGACAACACTAGGGCTCTTAACAATGGAATACTTTTCAATTTTACAAGTTCTTTGATGTTGGTTAGTTCATTTGCTCTGTGGATGAAAGAAAGAAAGAAATATAAATTAGATGATGGTGTTTTGGTGTTTACAGGACAGCAATGCTATGAACATTGTATTGCGTTGAGGCAGTTAGTAATAAAGCTGCCATAACTCATATATGAATGAAATTATTTATAAGGGTGTACGAATCAAGGTGACAGTGTGTCCATTGCTGCAGTATTTTTGTTGTTGTTGAAATTATATGAAATTATGAACCCAACTCTGTTTACACAATTCTTCTTGCCTCCAAAAGAGCTGCCCCCAATTACAAAATTGTGGAGATGTCCCTGATTAATTGCTAGCATTGTCATAAATTTTACACGTAAGTGTTTACAAATTTGCAAAATAAAGATTCCAGAAAAATAAAATGCTTAAACATCTGAGCATAACGAGAGTTACATTGAGATTAAATATCTTAGTGCAGATGTACCAGCAGTCTGACATTTTATATTTTACTTCTAGCATCTTCCATTATTTACTATCACAAAACCTTTCAAGAGTTTCAGCTGCTTATTATAAGTTTGAAAAATGCTGAAAGAAAGAAAAATGTATCCTGTCAAATTCCTATATTGAATATTATGGGAATATACAAATTCCTATATTGAATATTATGGGAATATACAACATCCTGAAAATATTTCTTTAAAGATATTACCAAGTGAGAAATTCTAAGTCAAGTTTTCTTGTGAATATTTGGAAATTGATGATTAATATTGACTCATATTATTTGCTCACTTCTCTTTACCCAATTCTTTTTTACCCCCTAGAATGATGGACAGTTTGTGAATTACAATGGTACAAATAATTTTGTAAAAAACACTCTGATTACAGATGCCTACCCCAACACCCATGGTTTCAAATTACACGGACAAACTTCTATGTCAAACATGGTTCACAAAACACTCAATTTTTCATGGAAAAAGGAGTGAAAATCCAAACTACCTCATGTCTAATACAAAATAACTACCTCATGTCTAATACAAAATAACTACCTCCTGTCTAAAATCCAAACTACCTCATGTCTAATACAAAATAACTACCTCCTGTCTAAAATCCAAACTACCTCATGTCTAATACAAAATAACTACCTCCTGTCTAAAATCCAAACTACCTCATGTCTAATACAAAATAACTACCTCATGTCTAAAATCCAAACTACCTCATGTCTAATACAAAATAACTACCTCATGTCTAATACAAAATAACTACCTCATGTCCAAAATCCAAACTACCTCATGTCTAATACAAAATCTGGTTAAAAATCCCAAAAGTCCATCCTATGTTATTGGGCAGAAACAAAATTTGTGGTGGGACAAACTTCTATGCAAAACAAAGATCATAAACTCAGTCAAGTTTTGACAGAAAATGGAAAAAATGAAACCTGACCTAGGTCTTTTTCACATGGTCCTATTTTGTGTACATTTTACTAAATTTCAACTTCAATTATTGATGTACTCCAAATATTGAGTGGAAACAAAATTAAAGATGCATGATATGGATAAAAATATGTATGTAAGGGATGGATGGACAGAAAGACAGACAGACAAAGGCAACAGTATACATGGAGGAGTATAAAAATGTGAAGAACATGCATGTTTTTGCTCGAGTATTTTGGGTCTTCATAAAGGAATTGATTAATTTAGAGTTGAGTGTATATTACAGTTTTTATACAGTTCTAAATGGCCACCATATTATAGTTTGTATACAGTCCTGAATGGCCACCATTTTATAGTTTGTATACAGTCCTGAATGGCCACCACATTATAGTTTTTATACAGTCCTGAATGGCCACCATATTATAGTTTGAATACAGTCCTGAATGGCCACCATATTATAGTTTGAATACAGTCCTGAATGGTGGCCACATTATAGTTTTTATACAGTCCTGAATGGCCACCATATTATAGTTTTTATACAGTCCTGAATGGCCACCACATTATAGTTTTTATACAGTCCTGAATGGCCACCATTTTATAGTTTGAATACAGTCCTGAATGGCCACCACATTATAGTTTTTATACAGTCCTGAATGGCCACCATATTATAGTTTGAATACAGTCCTGAATGGTGGCCACATTATAGTTTTTATACAGTCCTGAATGGCCACCATATTATAGTTTGAATACAGTCCTGAATGGTGGCCACATTATAGTTTTTATACAGTCCTGAATGGTAACCATATTATAGTTTTTATACAGTCCTGAATGGCCACCACATTATAGTTTTTATACAGTCCTGAATGGCAACCATATTATAGTTTTTATACAGTCCTGAATGGCAACCATATTATAGTTTTTATACAGTCCTGAATGGCCACCATATTATAGTTTTTATACAGTCCTGAATGGCCACCACATTATAGTTTTTATACAGTCCTGAATGGCCACCATATTATAGTTTTTATACAGTCCTGAATGACCACCACATTATAGTTTGAATACAGTCCTGAATGGCCACCATATTATAGTTTGCATACAGTCCTGAATGTCACCATATTATAGTTTGAATACAGTCCTGAATGGCCACCACATTATAGTTTGTATACAGTCCTGAATGCCACCATATTATAGTTTTTATACAGTCCTGAATGGCAACCATATTATAGTTTTTATACAGTCCTGAATGGCCACCACATTATAGTTTTTATACAGTCCTGAATGGCACCATATTATAGTCTGTATACAGTCCTTAATGGCCACCATATTATAGTTTTTATACAGTCCTGAATGGCCATCACATTATAGTTTGAATACAGTCCTGAATGGCAACCATATTATAGTTTGAATATAGTCCTGAATGGCCACCATATTATAGTCTGTATACAGTCCTGAATGGCCACCACATTATAGTTTGAATACAGTCCTGAATGGCCACCATATTATAGTTTGAATATAGTCCTGAATGGCCACCACATTATAGTTTGAATACAGTCCTGAATGGCCACCATATTATAGTTTGTATACAGTCCTGAATGCCACCATATTATAGTTTTTATACAGTCCTGAATGGCAACCATATTATAGTTTGAATACAGTCCTGAATGGCCACCACATTATAGTTTGTATACAGTCCTGAATGCCACCATATTATAGTTTGTATACAGTCCTGAATGGCCACCATATTATAGTTTGTATACAGTCCTGAATGGCAACCATATTATAGTTTGAATATAGTCCTGAATGGCCACCATATTATAGTCTGTATACAGTCCTGAATGGCCACCACATTATAGTTTGAATACAGTCCTGAATGGCCACCACATTATAGTTTGAATATAGTCCTGAATGGCCACCATATTATAGTTTGTATATAGTCCTGAATGGCCACCATATTATAGTCTGTATACAGTCCTGAATGGCCACCACATTATAGTTTGAATACAGTCCTGAATGGCCACCACATTATAGTTTGAATACAGTCCTGAATGGCCACCATATTATAGTTTGAATACAGTCCTGAATGGCCACCACATTATAGTTTGAATACAGTCCTGAATGGCCACCATATTATAGTTTGAATACAGTCCTCAATGGCCACCACATTATAGTTTGAATATAGTCCTGAATGGCAACCATATTATAGTTTGAATATAGTCCTGAATGGCCACCATATTATAGTCTGTATACAGTCCTGAATGGCCACCACATTATAGTTTGAATACAGTCCTGAATGGCCACCATATTATAGTTTGAATATAGTCCTGAATGGCCACCACATTATAGTTTGAATACAGTCCTGAATGGCCACCATATTATAGTTTGTATACAGTCCTGAATGCCACCATATTATAGTTTTTATACAGTCCTGAATGGCCACCACATTATAGTTTGAATACAGTCCTGAATGGCCACCATATTATAGTTTGTATACAGTCCTGAATGGCCACCATATTATAGTTTTTATACAGTCCTGAATGGCCACCACATTATAGTTTGAATACAGTCCTGAATGGCCACCATATTATAGTTTGAATACAGTCCTGAATGGCCACCACATTATAGTTTGAATATAGTCCTGAATGGCAACCATATTATAGTTTGAATATAGTCCTGAATGGCCACCATATTATAGTCTGTATACAGTCCTGAATGGCCACCACATTATAGTTTGAATACAGTCCTGAATGGCCACCATATTATAGTTTGAATATAGTCCTGAATGGCCACCACATTATAGTTTGAATACAGTCCTGAATGGCCACCATATTATAGTTTGTATACAGTCCTGAATGCCACCATATTATAGTTTTTATACAGTCCTGAATGGCCACCACATTATAGTTTGAATACAGTCCTGAATGGCCCCCATATTATAGTTTGTATACAGTCCTGAATGGCCACCATATTATAGTTTTTATACAGTCCTGAATGGCCACCACATTATAGTTTGAATACAGTCCTGAATGGCCACCATATTATAGTTTGTATACAGTCCTGAATGGCCACCATATTATAGTTTGAATACAGTCCTGAATGGCCACCATATTATAGTTTGAATACAGTCCTGAATGGCAACCATATTATAGTTTTTCTACAGTCCTGAATGGCAACCATATTATAGTTTTTATACAGTCCTGAATGGCCACCATATTATAGTTTTTATACAGTCCTGAAAAGCCACCATATTATAGTTTTTATACAGTCCTGAATGGCCACCATATTATAGTTTTTATACAGTCGTGAGTGGCCACCACATTATAGTTTGTATACAGTCCTGAATGGCCACCATATTATAGTTTTTTTACAGTCCTGAATGGCCACCATATTATAGTTTGCATACAGTCCTGAATGGCCACCATATTATAGTTTGTATACAGTCCTGAATGGCCACCATATTATAGTTTGTATACAGTCCTGAATGCCACCATATTATAGTTTTTATACAGTCCTGAATGGCCACCATATTATAGTTTGAATACAGTCCAGAGCAGCTGCCACATTATAGTTTTTATACAGTCCAAATACTGTCAATTTATTTATTTATTTCCATGGGAATCAATTTGCGTAGTTTTGTGAAAAAAGGAATTTGTTGTATGTACTAAATTTTGTGGATTGTGAAAGTGGTCCACTTGTTTCCACAAATAAATCACTGTTCATTTGCAGTTAATACTGTAAAATTGATACTCCATGAAAAATAGTAAATTCAGCATACACAAAATAGTACATTTGTCCATGCACAATGCACAACCAACTGTGAAAAGCATGGACTAAGATATATCACTTTGTAATGTGCTGGCAAATTAGTCTAAGCTGTTTGCTTGAAATCATTGGTAGAAATAACAGTGTGGACCTTGATCTGCCAGCATGTTTAGCAATGGTAGATCTGGGTCTATGCTGTTTACCGCTGGATGCCCATAATACATGATCAAATACATTTCTTCATGTTCTTTGTACGAGATGAAATGCCATCATAAGAAAGAATGTATTATGAGCAACAAAGATTACCTCATATTAATATATTGCAAAAGTTTGAGATTTTCAGAGAAACCATCAAGATTGTCAAGTTTGTTCTCACGTAGATGTAATGTTGTCAGACTGCTTAGTCTTTCAAGACCTCGGATGTGCTTGATCATGTTACCAGCCTGAAAATAATAATAATAATAATAATAATAATAATAATAATGATAATAATAATAACAAACTTTAATAATAATAATAATAATAATAATAATAGTAACCTTATTTCAAGAAGGAGCTTATCTAATTAAAACAAACCAATCCTCTAAGAGATCTTCTGCACAGTGTAATATACCATATTTTATATAATTGCCAGCACATGCCTTAATAAGTCCCCACCTCTCTCTTTAGTCAAAATTTGCAAAAAAAATCACCCTTACTAAGCACATGTTTCTCAATGACTGCATGCCTTAATAAGTCCCCACCTCTCTCTTTAGCCAAAATTTGCAAAAAAGATTTCCCTTACTAAGCACATGTTTCTCAATGACTGCATGCCTTAATAAGTGTCCACCTCTCTCTTTAGTCAAAATTTGCAAAAAAGATTTCCCTTACTAAGCACATGTTTCTCAATGACTGCATGCCTTATAATAGAGAAGCAACATGTTAACTCACCGAAAACATACAGAAAAACTCCACTATAATGTGCTTTGTTATAACATGAATTAAGATATGATATGGTTGTGGCATGGCTCTCAAGTTTGTACAATCTCTGAACCAATTTCTCTCCACAAAATTTACAATGTTTTATTGCCAAAGCAAATAAAAGTTTGATTTCTTTAAATGAATAATGATGTTAAAAGTTTCTACTTGTGAATGTTCATTGCAAATATATCAACGGTCCATGCAGCACTTTGTTGTTAGCTGTTGTTGTTTCTTAAAGATGCCAGCTCTTAAAAAAAACAACTGATAAATGTAATTTTAATTTGTATTGAGCAATCAACAAAAAAGTTAATAATTTTTCTATGTGTTTGTGTTCAATTGGTGTTTCATCCTGGGCAAAAAATAGAGCACTAATGCTTGCTCAGTCAACTGCAATAAAGAACCGTGCACCAAAGAATGCCATTGTTGAAATGAGTTTATCACCAAATTGATAAATTAATTAATTTATATACCTAATAAGTAACTGGAAACCATCAGAATTAATCCCACAGCAAAAGGTTGTTGCAACTATATGGCGCTGCTTTAGGAACAAAGAACAAACAAGAGTCCCTTGAAGGGACTGACACTCTACTGTCCAAAAAGAATTTCCAGGAATTCAAGATGAGGCCATTTCTTATTTTCAACTGCTGAGTTTTAAACCATTTCTGATATTCCTGAGCAATAAGATTTTCAAATTAGCTGCTGTGGTGGCCATATTGGATGTAAGATCGTGCCCAATTTTCATTTAGGGCAAAGCATACACCATTAGAAGACTTTGGTGAAAACTCCATGCCAATATGTCCATCCATTCAGGAAATTATTGACAAGATTTTCAATAAGTTTATTGTGGCAGCCATAGTGTGTGCCGGCAGGCAATGATTTTCATTTAGGACCAACTAGATATCGTAAGAGATCTGTTCGTGGAAATCCTATATCAATATGACCCTCAATTCTGGAGGAATAGCAATAACAAAATATTTAAGATGGCTGCCATGGTGGTTATATTTAATGTCAAATCAGCATCATTTCCATTCAGGACCAACTTTAAGACACCATAAGAAGTCTTCTGGTGAAAACCCCTTGTTGATATGACTTTCCATTAAAAAGTTGCTACAAGAAGAGTTTCAAGATGGCTGCCATGGTGGCCATATTTGATGTCCGATTGGCACCATTTTCATTTAGGACCAAGTTGATATGATAATTAGTCTTCTGGTGAAAACCCAATACTGACATGACTTTCTATCTAGGGGGAGTAGGAATAACAAGATTTTCAAGATGGACATTATGGCAGCCATATTGGATGTCACTATTTCATTTAACTCATTAACCCCGCATGCCACATTTATGTGTCATCAGGTTGTACCCTACTTCTGAGCTCTGTAACGTCAACATCATTTACGATACACCAAAGCAGGTGGTATTACAGAAAAGTAGACAGATGTAGTTCTACAATAATACCAAATAATGTAGACTTTCTACTCGCATTAAAAATTACAGTGGAAAAAACCTAATTTTTGAGACCTCAGTTTTTTTTGGACAAAACATTACCGGTTTCGAAACCGGAGTTTGTGTCCAGACTTTAGACTTTTTGGCCTGAGATCTAAAGCAGATCAGTTTGATCTGCACATGGACAGATGAACCTTTGCAAAAAGTAGGATAAGTTTGAGGTCTGGAGTAAAAATTGGCCAGGATACAAAAATCATGGGTCCAACATGCAAAAAAAAAGGAAGTCCAATTTTGTCCCTTCTGCACATGCACGAGTGAAAAAGCCAATAGAAAACAATGTCTTTTATACACCTAAGCATCCAGCTAGATGAAAATCTCTCTGAAGCAGATGTGTTTGGATGCATTCAGAAGTAACCCCATAGAATATATCTCCACATCATCTTTTATATATGTTTTGAAGTCATTATATGGCTATACTACATGCCTGCCTCAATATGATGTGTCATGCGAAAAACATGATTTTTTACTCACAACCCCCCCCCCCCCCAATAAGAAGTGTTTGAAAAACACGATTTTCAGTAGTCTTGGAAAGAAAAAAAAAAAACATAGAGATATAGAGGGAGATACAGTTTTTGAGCACCACTATATATGTCCTAGCCTGTAGTCTGTATAAACAGTAAACAGTCCTGCTTAGAACCCATGTAAAACTGTCCTCTGGGCAGTTTATACAATAGATTATCATAGAGGCAATTAAAAGGTAAGATGATCAAACATATGCTACCAGCATTTCACAGATTACTTAACTGGCTGAGAATAGCCAGGGTGAAGCAGTGTTAACTCCTTTGAATACTGCTGTGGGTGAGCCCATTATAGGCTAATTTGCACATGTAAAGTGGATCTACCCAATCCATTTGAAGTTATAAGTAAATCAAAGTGATACATGTTGAAGGACAAATGTTATTACACACCATTGCCTTGAATGAAAATGTTTAAGCCATCTTTATTAAAGATTATTGGCAAGTTCATGATAAGCGGAAATGTTTCTTTGAACTCGGATTTCACTCCATATATAAAACGCAAAACACAATAATTTTGGAAGTCAGATTAGTGTAGAAACACCACCCAGCATATTTGACACTCCCTCACAGCAATGCAGATGCAGAAAGATTGTTTTCTATGCTGAGATAAATTCAACAAGATCCTCGGGGAAGTTTCAACAACAGTAATATCTAGTCTCTAATGAGTGCAAAGATGAACACAAATGACACTTGCATATATGTGTGGTGATGGTATTGGACAATGCTAAATCAACCATTTTTTTGTTTTTAAGTGTATTAAATGCTTCAAAGAAAACAGATGTTATTTGATTTGTTTAATCAAATTTGAATTTCCAGTAATTTTCTATAAGCTTATATGAAAAGATACTTATTCTCAATTGGGATGATGTCACTTTTTGGGGTCATGCGCATTGACCCCCCTTGGAACCTCAAAACACACTTTTTGAGTCTTCAAAACCCCTCAGTACTGTATGGAAATATGGCAGGTATGATACTAATATACTTAAAATTTGACTAAATCTATTTTATTTCCTTAAAATGTAGTCAGTAATGTAGAAATTATCTTCCTATCATTCTGATATACATATGCCTTTTTTTAGATTTATGTTAAGCTACATGTATGTTAAAGGTGCACAACAATTTGCTGAATGGACAACTTGCGAATGCAACATCTCATTCAATGACAAACTTGCCGCTGTGACATCTCATCAAATGGAAAACTCACCAATCTGACACTTAGCCAAGTTACAAACTCACCAAATGTCAACTTGTTGATAGTACAAAGTAAAAATGATATCTTGTCGAAAAGCAATCTCACTGAAGGTTATTTTAGAACCTGGGCAAATTTCACTTTTACATGAGGTTCATTGATTTGTTTGTTTGGCTCTGTCCATGAATCTTTTACTAAGAAGCTAGACCAACATTGTATATGCTGATCTGATAAATTGGATAAATTTGATGTAATCATTCAATAGTTACCCATTAATTGTATGTCACAATTTGTTTATATATTTTCTTCTCAAATGTGTTTTGTTTACATTATGATCTAAAATATCCCTTAATCGCACTTAATTAGAATTAAAACATTCTTATTTTATCTTATCTTAGCTAGACTAAGTCTGTTTGGTGAAATTTATTGCCGAGATGACTTTTGAACAGAGCTATACTTAAATATTGAAAAAAAGTAAAAAAAATACGGGGCATTATCAGCATTTTTCTTACAGTATGTATTATTTTTGAATTTTTTTTCTATTCAAGATGATTAATAAATTACAAAATTTGCAAGAATGACTTCAGTGACTTTGTCCTTTGGTGAGATGTCACATCTGCAAGTTGTTCATTCAGAAAGTTGTCAACACTGACTTTCATTTGAACAGAACCATTTAAGCTGTATGGGTGGAGGGATATGCTGTTATAATCAAACAGGCTACTCCTTATTGTGCTGTGCAAAGCCATAGTTATCAGCAAATGTTTTCAATAATATTAGGCTTATTTAATTTATTCTTTCTTTTCTATTTTAGAGTATGCCTCAAACTGTTTGTTGGAGATCCCTCTTTACCCATGAAAAAGAATGGTTACTCCTAAAGTTTGGTTGAGGCTAGTTCCCTGGTACAGAGGTCACACTTTATTGTATATAGAGAATTTCTGAGGCAGTTTCACCCCTGTTGTAATTTACATCTTAAGTACTATACGAAGTCAGTACCCATGAACGAGTTTCAATTAATTTTCAATCCTGAATACAAGTTTCTTATTAGAAACTTCAAATGACTTACATGCATGTATTAATATTTCTGAAGGCCTGATATTAGTGTTTCTTAAGTTTGTGTGTGTTTATTAGCGAAGGAATTTGTGTATTTCAAATGGAATCAAGCAGACAAAATTTAGTAGATCTTTAATTTATACAACACTGCTTGCGGACATTGACACATACAGAATTGTATACTCAAATGCAATTGTGCTATATTTTTCTCCACATTATTCTTAGATTGGTTTTTGCATTGAATTCAGACATCATAATCTATGCCAGGATTAATAAAAATTATGCTTCTTTGTGCACCTTTTCGATGTAATTATTATGGATTCACTGTTATAGATGCAATAAGATCAACTGGTGAGTACATATGTATGCACTTCATTCATGCTATTCATTTGCCAATTTTCTTATATATGTTTCTACCAATAAATGGTTCTCAGCAAATAATTAAACATTAATTATGTATTCACTGTGTTTTAGTATTTCTTGTTTAATATGCATCAATTTTAGTTGGCAGCTACATCATTGAAGCCCTTAATTTTATGCCCACCCCCACCCTCTTGTTAAGCCAAGCGGGATACACATGCAACATTTTCTTCAGTTCACTGACTTGTTTCGATATTGCATGAAATAAAATGATGGCACCCTGTGGAACCGAACCATCGTGTTATAGTGGGGTTTTCCTATAACGAACTTGCCACTTTGCATGTCTGACATCTCATAACCATTTAAGCTAATGGGTTATATCAGTCTCAAACTCATTGTATATGCTTGATTTAGCACAACCATATCAAGAAAGGCAATGCATGCACCACCCAAGTGGAGAGCTCCCAACACTAACAAAATCAGTTAACTTTTCTAATATGTACATACACTTGATGGGTATGTTTATAATATCTTCAGTGTTATAATATCATTATTGCTATAATGTCATCAGCGTTATAATGCTATCAGTGTTAGTGCTGTAATATCATCAGTGTTATAATATCAACAGTGTTAGTGCTACAATATCATCAGTGTAATAATATCATCAGTGTTAGTGCTACAATATCATCAGTGTTATAATATCATCAGTGTTAGTGCTGTAATATCATCAGTGTAATAATATTATCAGTGTCAGTGCTACAATATCATCAGTATTATAATATCATCAGTGTTAGTGCTATAATATCAGTGTTAGTGCTGCAATATCATCAGTGTTATAATATCATCAGTGTTAGTGCTGTAATATCATCAGTGTTATAATATCAACGGTGTTAGTGCTACAATATCATCAGTATTATAATATCATCAGAGTTAGTGCTGTAATATCAGTGTTAGTGCTGTAATATCATCAGTGTTAGTGCTGCAATATCAGTGTTATAATATCATCAGTGTTAGTGCTGTAATATCATCAGTGTTATAATATCAACAGTGTTAGTGCTACAATATCAGTGTTAGTGCTGTAATATCATCAGTGTTATAATATCAACAGTGTTAGTGCTACAATATCATCAGTATTATAATATTATCAGTGTTAGTGCTGTAATATCATCAGTGTTATAATATCAACAGTGTTAGTGCTACAATATCATCAGTGTTATAATATCATCAGTGTAATAATATCATCAGTGTTATAATATCATCAGTGCTATAATATCATCAGTGTTATAATGTCATCAGTGTTAGTGCTACAATATCATCAGTGTTATAATAAAATCAGTGCTATAATATCATCAGTGTTATAATGTCATCAGTGTAAGTGCTACAATATCATCAATGTTCAAATATCATCAGTGTTATGATATCATCAGTGTTATAATATCATCAGTGCTACAATATCATCAGTGCTACAATATCATCAGTGTTATAATATCATCAGTGTTATGATATCATCAGTGTTATAATATCATCAGTGTTATAATGTCATCAGTGTTATAATGTCATCAGTGTTATAATATCATCAGTGTTATGATGTCATCAGTGTTATGATATCATCAGTGTTATAATATCATCAGTGCTACAATATCATCAGTGTTATAATATCATCAGTGTTATAATATCATCAGTGTTATAATATCATCAGTGTTATAATGTCATCAGTGTTATAATGTCATCAGTGTTATAATATCATCAGTGTTATAATGTCATCAGTGTTATAATGTCATCAGTGTTATAATATCATCAGTGTTATAATAACATCTGTGCTATAATATCATCAGTGTTATAATGTCATCAGTGTTAGTGCTACAATATCATCAGTGCTATAATATCATCAGTGTTAGTGCTACAATATCATCAGTGTTCAAATATCATCAGTGTTATGATATCATCAGTGCTATAATATCATCAGTGTTAGTGCTACAATATCATCAGTGTTAGTGCTACAATATCATCAATGTTCAAATATCATCAGTGTTATGATATCATCAGTGTTATAATATCATCAGTGCTACAATATCATCAGTGTTATAATATCATCAGTGCTATAATATCATCAGTGTTATAATGTCATCAGCGTTATAATGTCATCAGTGTTATAATATCATCAGTGTTATAATGTCATCAGTGTTATAATGTCATCAGTGTTCAAATATCATCAGTGTTATAATATCATCAGTGTTATAATAACATCTGTGCTATAATATCATCAGTGTTATAATGTCATCAGTGTTAGTGCTACAATATCATCAGTGTTATAATATCATCAGTGTTATAATATCATCAGTGGTAGTGCTACAATATCATCAGTGTTCAAATATCATCAGTGTTATGATATCATCAGTGCTATAATATCATCAGCGTTAGTGCTACAATATCATCAGTGTTATAATATCAACAATGCTATAATATCATCAATGCTATAAGATCATCAGTGTTAGTGCTACAATATCATCTGTGTTATAATATCATCAGTGTTAGTGCTATAATATCATCAGTGTTATAATGTCATCAGTATTAGTGATATAATATCATTAGTGTTATAAAGTCATCAGTGTTATAATATCATCAGTGTTATAATGTCATCAGTATTAGTGATATAATATCATCAGTGTTAAAATGTCATCAGTGTTATAATATCATCAGTGTTAGTGCTACAATATCATCAGTGTTAGTGATATAATATCATCAGTGTTATAATGTCATCAGTGTTAGTGCTACAATATCATCAGTATTAGTGATATAATATCATCAGTGTTATAATATCATCAGTGTTAGTGCTATAATATCATCAGTGTTATAATGTCATCAGTATTAGTGATATAATATCATCAGTGTTATAAAGTCATCAGTGTTATAATATCATCAGTGTTATAATGTCATCAGTATTAGTGATATAATATCATCAGTGTTATAATATCATCAGTGTTAGTGCTACAATATCATCAGTGTTAGTGATATAATATCATCAGTGTTATAATGTCATCAGTGTTAGAGCTACAATATCATCAGTGTTAGTGATATAATATCATCAGTGTTATAATATCATCAGTGTTAGTGCTACAATATCATCAGTGTTAGTGATATAATATCATCAGTGTTATAATATCATCAGTGTTAGTGCTACAATATCATCAGCGTTATAATGTCATCAGTATTAGTGCTATAATATCATATATTACTGCATTATGTTTCCATGACAACATACAAAATATTGAATGCAGAAAATTCTAAGTATCAAAAGCGCCTTACACAACTTGCTTGACATGTGTACCTAGTTTGGTTGAAATGCCATCAATGGCTTGAGAGTTATGCTCCAGAAATGAAAATGTTGATGGACAGACAGATAGATGGATTACTAATAGACTGACAGATTGATGGACATAGTGACAGCTATATCCCTCCATATTGCATACCTTCTGATAGAGCAACAGCTATATCCCCTTCCCCACCCCCATGGTATTACACACCAGGGGGATAAAAAATTTACAAGACCTGAATAAGGATTATAATACAAATTGGCTGTTAATATAGATGTTGACTAAGTTATTATTGTTGTTTTTTATTTTAAGCACTAAATTATTTTTAACAATTTAACAGGCGATGATATTACAATTTTGTAATTGAATGTACAGGTTCTAATTTGTGTGTGAGAAGATATTCTACTGTATTGTCTGACCCAAGGAAACATGTCTTACATTCCTTTGCTAGAGGTCAGAGGTCACCAGGGAAAAAGATTTTTGTTTACAAGAGTTTTGTTATATAATCATGCTAACAAGGTTTTTGTAAATTGTTGTAATAACATAAAAATCTAAGCAGGTCAGCCACATATGAAAACTAATATGTCTATACAATTTCATTTGTCTAATCAGGTCAGCCACATATGAAAACTAATATGTCTATACAATTTCATTTGTCTAATCAGGTCAGCCACATATGAAAACTAATATGTCTATACAATTTCATTTGTCTAGTCTCAAATGGTTTTTGCCTAATCATGCTATCAAGGTTTTTGTCAAAAAAGTATATGTGTAAAAAGTGAAAAAGAGTGTAAAAATTGAAAATTTTTTATAATGACCTAAATCATGTCATTTACATACGAAAACAAATATGCCTACAAAATTTAATTTGTTCACCTTGACCGGGTTTTGCTTAATTGTGCTAACAAGGTTTTTGTTAAAGAAAAATCTGAATGCAAAAAGATAAAAAATGTGAAGAATCTTTTTTATAAACTTGATGTCATTGCCATAAAATGTTACTGGATCATCTGCACAGACATACAAATATGCTAGTCAAATTTCACTTTGTTTAAATTTAGTGGTTTTTGCATAATCTTGCTAACAAGTTTTTCTGGATGGATGTACAGATGAATGAGAGGACAGATGGACATACAGATGAATGAGAGGACAGATGGACATACAGATGAATGAAAAGACAGATGGACATACAGATGAATGAGAGGACAGATGGACATACAGATGGATGAGAAGACAGATGGACATACAGATGAATTAGAGGACAGATGAATGTACAGATGAATGAAAAGACAGATGGACATACAGATGAATGAGAGGACAGATGGAAATACAGATGAATGAGAAGACAGATGGACATACAGATGGATGAGAAGACAAATGGACATACAGATGAATGAGAAGACAGATGGACATACAAATGAATGAGAGGACAGATGAATGTACAGATAAATGAGAGGACAGATGGATGTACAGATGAATGAGAAGACAGATCGACATACAGATGAATGAGAAGACATATCAACATACAGATGAATGAGAGGACAGATGGAGATACAAATGAATGAGAGGACAGATGGGCATACAGATGGATGTACAGATGAATGAGAAGACAGATGGATGTACATATGAAAGAGAAGACAGATGTATGTACATATGAATGCAAGGACAGATGGATATACAGATTAAGGAGAGGACAGATGGATGTACAGATGAATGATAGGACAGATGGACATATAGACGAATGAGAACAGATGGATGTACAGATGAATGAGGACAGATGGATGTACAGATAAAGCAGAGGACAGATGGATGTACAGATGACTGAGGACAGATGGATGTACAGATGAAAGAGAAGACAGATGGATGTACAGATGAATGAGAGGACAGATGGACATACAGATGAATGAGAGGACAGATGAACATACAGATGAATTAGAGGACAGATGGATGGACAGGACCAAATCAAGTTGCCCTGCTGCAAATGAAAAAAAATGCTTCCTATAACATGCCATTTGCATATTACATATAACAAAGATTTACCATGAAAAGATTCTTCAAGTTGGGAAGGTAAACTCCATCTGTTGATTGCAGCAAATTGCCCCGTAATTCCAAAGTATGCATCCGTGCAAGTTTAACAGGATCCAGTCCTGTGACTGTTTTAATATTATTGTCTGAATAAAGAAAAAGAATAAGAGTTTTTTGTAGATTCTCCTGACACTTGTTAGCAATTGTATTTGTATCATCAAAACTGCAACTGTCAATTAACTATGAAAAATCTGTGCATTCACTACTTTTCATTGCATACCAATTTTGCAGATTTTAAGGTTACTATAACCATGAATTTAAATACCCAACTAACAATGATCCATCAATGAAATTAAGGACCAACAAAAATATCAAAAACCACAAAAATCGCTACTCTTGAAAATAACTTGCAATAAATTTTTTTAATGAGAATTAGACTATTACTGCCTTTCAAACTTACTTATATAACACTTCCTAGGGACCAACCATTTAATTTTTTGTTTCTATTGGGGAGGGGGGGCGAGGGGCCTGATATTTTCTTTCCAACCTGGATATTTTTTTTTACTTTATCTCAACAAAAAAAAAAATTGTTAAATTTAAATAATGGATAAAATAAGGTCTTTGTTTTAAAAATCAGAGCAAGAGTATTTCTTTCAAGCTTTTCAGGGGCCTGAAAATTTTTGTCAAAAAATCCCAGGCCAACCCCAGCAAATTAAATGGTCAGTCCCAAACTATGTATTGTCAATTAAGCCACTGGTGATTAAGCACAATGGCAAAATCTGATTTAAGTAAACAAGCAATATAAATACCTACATATTTACTATGTACACCAGTAATCAATACATTAAAACATGAATGTATTCCTAAACCATGGTTTTAAACATACTTTTCATAATTTTATATATGTACCTTAGTTTCATTCTTACATAGAATTTGAGGAAAAAATGCACAATGTACAACTAGTAATTTCAACCTTTCAAATACATACTTAAGTACAACTGAACCTGTGTAAAAGACCACCTCTTTTAAAAGACCACCTGTCTCTAAAGACCACAAAATATGATTCTGTATTTGATATTTTTGATGCAAAAAATCCTGTATTAAAGAATGCCCTGTTTTTGAAGACCATACTGGGTTAAAATATATGGTAAAAGCTGCAGGCACTTAGTGATTTGTGTACCAAACTAACAAGCATTCAGTTGCAAGTTTGAATCCTGCCAAGTCCATCCTAGGTTGGCTGTAGTGATGTGTCTCAGGGTTACGTACTTTACTCCCATTCCCTTGGCACTACGTCAGTTCAAAATGCAAAAACTTTTAATGTGGTACTATGTTACCCGTAGTGGTAACCAAAATAAAGCCATTAACTACTACCATTAATATATCCAGATGACTAATAAATTTTAGAAAATAATCTATTTTAGGTGCTGCTTTTTCCTTCTTTGCCAAATGTTAAAAAGATATGTGTTGTGATTAGTAGCAAAATTTAGATTATTAATATGTCCTGGACTACTACTGGAAATTTTGTAATGTAAACCTAGCTTGGGTCACCCTTAAAAATTCCATAGCAGGTGCACTGTGTTCACTGAGGAAAAATTGCAGTCTTTGAACAGAATTTAAAATTGTAAAGTTTAACAGTTAAAAGAAGCACTAAGACTACTTTTAGCAGTTTTACATGTTAATATTGTTGATGTGTTCTCAGCACAGTAAGCAGTTTTACATGTTAATATTGTTGATGTGTACTCAGCACAGTAAGCAGTTTTACATGTTAATATTGTTGATGTGCACTCAGCACAGTAAGCAGTTTTACATGTTAATATTGTTGATGTGTACTCAGCACAGTAAGCAGTTATGCAGCAATGATCCTTTGACTGCTCATCTGAGATTGTTTCAGAATGGCACCATTGAGATCAAACATTTTCATGTGTAACAAATACGCAGAAGACCATTTTATGACATTAAACATGTCAGCTGAATCCAGACTGAAGTATAGCTTAATTAACTGATTGCCAGAATTGAAATCGGTCAACAATTCTAGCTACAAAAAATTATCTTTTTTTTTCTTGAAACATTCCAAGTCTGGAAATGTTGGCAGTCATTTTAAAAACAAAAGTAGGTCCCATGCTATCTTCAAAAACAAATCTGATGGCGAAAGTGAGGCTTCAGAAATCGACAGTGCATACATGTATATGTCAGCAGTAACACTAAGTTGAAAGTTACAACCCAGTGAAAGAGAACAGAGTTTTTTTTTTTCAAACATGACAGAGTATCATTTTATGCTTTAATTAAGGCTAAATTTACAAATGAAAACCTCCATTTCATTTACTTTCCATAATCATGCAAGAATTTTGATTCTGTATGTGAAATCTTGCTTTTTTTTAGTCACTGCCATTGGTGCACCTATTCAAAATATTAGAATTTCTACTGCTTCTGAACAATATCTTCTGTACATATGTGCTGTTAAACACCAATCAATTCATTAGGTGCAAGGTCTCTCCAGTAAGAAGTCTTTTAAGACATGTTCCACTGTAAATTCAAAAACCCTTGATTGCAAAAAGCAATTTCACTTACTATTCAGTGTTAGATGCTCCAACATCGGATGATTGACCCCTTCTGTGGTTTTGATTTTGTTGTTACTAAATGACGCCACTTGTAAAAATGACATCTCCTCAAGCCTAGCACTGGTCAGCAAATTGTGGTCAGCCTTCAGGGTCAACATGTGAGTTAGGGCACTCAGTGGTGAAATGTCCTTCAGGTTGTTTTTTGACACGTCAACATACCTCAGGTGCACAAATGACTTCAGGAGATTGATCTGTGTTAGTCCTCTACATGAATTAAAAAAAAATGAACAAAATACAAAAAATTTGGGAATACCAGTCTTGCATTTATGAATTTCAAAACATAAGTGTTTGACCTGCTGCTGCAAATTGAGCTTTGCTGGTGACACACCAGTCAAGCCTGAGAAGAGATTTGTTATAATAAAACCAATGTTTATGTCATAAAATCCTGTTATCACTAACTTCATACATATGAAACATTTTCTTTGGAACTTATATAAAGAAAATAACTCTGTTAAGTTGGCATCACAAGGACCTTCACAATGTCAGAATGATGCTGAAGTTTTGAACATCTTATTTTTGATTTTACTGTTGCAAATGTTCTTGCCCATTACAGACAGCTTGTTTCATTCACATGCGTCAAGATTTTGATAGTTACAGTCATTTTCTTTTATCCATACTGTATGAGAATCCCTATGGAGAACAAAATGTAGGATACAGTGACCTACTTATTGGCTTTGTTTTGCATTACTTCTCAAAATGCATGTATCAATACAATTCATCAAAATTCATTACTGAACAGGCAGTGTGTGAGATTTTGAGCTAAATTTAACTAAATATAATTCATGTCACTGGGGTAAGGGTTATCAAAGATGTTTTCTTTAAGTATGGCACTGTAGCGCCCCCACAGAATGCATGCATAGCACATCAGTAAGTTTGTACTAGGCAATCTCATTATACGTGAATAGAACCATATAACAAGGATTTGTAATGCCATGAACAACAGATAATAGCGAAAATAATGAAAATAACAATGATGTTGTCATGAATATGTATGCATAGGGTATGACACATCAGCACAGTCCTGACTAGTACAGATTAAAAGCTACTGTAAGTACCAAAAATGGAAAAGCAAAATACCTTGCCCATATCCCACGAAAAGACAAACCCCTCCAACCAAAATTAAATATGCACCATGAGACACAATATAAAAGGTAAGGATTCTGCGACCCATCTAGAAGTGGTCTTAATAAGATGATGACCTGTATATACAGGGAAATATGCGTTGATTTCTGGTTGAGTTATAAATGGTCATTACCAAAACAAGGTGTGATCATTCTGCTTAATACCTTTCATGAAGATCTAGGCGAACAAAGGCATGACCGATGCCATCCCCAGTCTTACATAATAGGGAAAGACACTCTGCTACAACTTCATCTGTCAGTGGATTGTCAGGAAGTTGCTTGAAGATGAACACAAAAAGATAAATTAGTGTCAAACAACAATACACACAAAAAAAAGTGTCAAACAACAATACACACAAAAACCTAGACAGAAAAATCACCAATTGGAATTACAGATATTTAATTTAACACTCTAAGTGAACATTTTGTTTAATTCAAGTCATTAGTACATATTTCAATGTGGGAAGGTTTATTCTTTAATAAAATTATAATGGCAAAAGAATGCAATCAGTAAGTTTATAAGGTAATCTCACCAGAAAACTTGACTGTAATAAGAAAATATATGTAAAAATATGCAGGTAGAAGTGTTCAGTATATATGAAGAAACATCTTTCAATTGATTGTGTTTTCATGTTTAACATGAATTTTGACTCAGATATCTGTTTTCTTTTAGAAAGGGTATATTTTACGATGTGTGATTGCGGAATTCACGCTAATTTCAAAAACAATCAACTGAGTAAATAAAAATCACAAATCATTTTTGCAAGCCCTACATTTATTTCTTCAGTAAAACCCTCAGGTAATTAGAAAAATGACCCATCACATCAAGGAAGGGATGAACTCCCCCTGCCGCCTCTTAAATGTTCAGTTCTAAAAGAGACCCTGCTTAGAGAAAAAAAAATGTAAAGACTTGTTGGAACTGTAAAAATACAACTAAAAGATCTTTAGGGCACTATAAAGATCACATGTGATGATACACATAAAGAATGAACTTTTCCAGACTCAAATCACTGTAGCAAAAATGCAGCCTTGGCCAAGGATGGCATCTGTCACTTAACTCTCACATTATACCAGAAATTCCAATGGACAAGATACCAATCTGATGGCCAGATATATGTGAAATGTTAAACAAAAATGGACAGAACACAGCTTGCCCAACAGAGTAAGGCAAAGACACAGATTTTACTATTACTTTTACATTTTTCATGTCTTGCTTTCATCACTGAGAAATTTTCAGAAACAAAAAACCATCAGTTTTAAAGAAATAGATATGCAAATGAGTAGGCAGAGCATCCTCCATTTTTCTGGTATGATAATTGGTTTTAATTTATAATCAATCATTGCCCTTAATCAGTTGCATGAAACTGATCAACAATCATAATCAGTTTGGAAAAAGTCAGTGTTGTGTGTATATTCCAAGACTGATGCTTTTGGGGAGGTTTTTTGGTTGGTTTTAAAGGCACTTTTAACACAATTTATTTGCTGTATCATGCCAAAGAATGAACCTGCAACCCTTGGATTATGAGACCTGGATGATAGATCATCTGTACAACATTAATCACTGCATTGTGCAGTTAAAAAGGGTGTGTAAAAAGCATAATTTTGTATGAAAAAGAAAAACCTATGTATACCATAAATGCAGCTCATACATTATTTTCCTCTTAGAGCTGTTATCTATCAATGTCCTTTTGTTAACATTTAATAGCTACTTCCTATCAATATGGTATATACTCTTGATCTTTATCAAGATTCCTACTTTCATTATTCCACTAACAAATTCACTGAGGCACAACTGCACATAATGCTCAATAGCAGCTAGTGCAGTACAAATTGATAGATAGATAGATAATTAAGATGTTTCTTCATTTTCTGAATTAAATATCATAATTATTTTACTCTTTCCCTTTTTCTCATATACCATGATCTCCACATACTTGGATATCAATCCTTAGTCTGATAAGATATAGACCCAGTCCTTGGTCCAATATGATATAGGCTGTCACACATCAACATCAATGTTTTACTTATGTATGTCATAATCTTATATTTAATTTGTTTACAATGGGATTCCCACATTAGGTAAAAATTAAATTATCAGCATATTAACATCAACAATAAACAGTTTGGAATGTGAAGTCTTATGCTATAGGATTAGCCCTGTCCAAGGATCAATTACCTTTTTACACACAAAATCATAACTTCTTCCTAGATTATTACAATTTTACCAGATATGTACTTTTACATAAAAACTGTAATCAACATTTTGTACAGTATATGTACACAAAACATCATACCTTATTCCAAAATTACAACTTGACCCCCTTGCCACTGGGTGCAGGCTGATTCAGACCATGGCTGATTTGGACCAGGCTTATTCAGACCATATTACGGGCTGATTTGGACCATGTGAAGTAATATTAAGTTTTGTCTTAGATATAAATGTGACATTTACAATTATTTAAAATATTATATTTCTCAGTATTTTCCAGGTATATTGAGCAATTCAAACTTTTACAAGAGATAATGGCATAGTTCTGTATACAAATCAAATTAAATAATTAAGACTGTTTATCTTGCACTGCCAATCTAATAGTTAAATATTTTCAAAGCAGCTCATTCACCTTTGTACAAAATGGAAATAGTTTACTTTACTGAAAAATAATACAATTACTAACACTAAAATCGTAACAACTGGGCCCATGCAGTGCAATTTATATATTTGTCAGAATCAGCCATGGCCTGAATCAGCCAGCAGTCTTGCCACCAACCAACCCTATTAAATTATTACCACTTTTTTGAGTATGCACATTTATGAAAGGCAGTGTCATAAGATGATGATGCTGATGGCAGCAGCAGTAACAGCAATAAAATTTGGTAAATTCAGTGAAATCATATATAAATTTTGTTGTAAACTGCTCCATGTTCCATATTGATGACAGTGAAATAAACAATGCAGTGATATGCGCTTACCTCCTCATCTTCGATTTCTTTCTGCCCTTCCTCTGCTCCCTCTTCACCCTCTCCATCCCCGTGTTTCATTTCATCCCCTTGATCTTCATCTGCCTGGGGGATGGGCTCTTGGTCGTCTGCCCCTACCTCAGGCTCTTGATCGTCCCCTGTTTGCGGTTCTTCTTCCTCTTGAATGGCCTGTTGTGTATCTTCTCCTCCCCCCTCTGCGTCTGACATTTTCGTAGAAAGTTCACTTTCCTAACTGTCCGCTGCAAAGTCTCTAGAGCACGTTGTGTTGTTTTGGTTTTCGTCGCGCCTCACATTTGATTACAAAAATGGCGGACTGTTGCCAAGGCGACACTTTACTCGGACGTTGCAATTCACACGATTATCATCTCTGTCGTACATAAATAAACGGTCTACACTTTCAATAGAAATTCTGGGATAATTGTACGTCGTTAGTGTAATCTGAAAACGTTTAATTTCGGCTTAATGAAGGAAATCCTATATCCCGCATTTTCACGGAGATTCACGAGACACCCCGAGAGTTAATGCAGTGAACTTCGCATCTATCGCACCGAAGGGAAGCGGACGACACTCAGAGGTAAAGTTTTTACTGAACTTTTATAAAGTTTTTGAAGTTCCATTTTCTGTATCAGTTAAATACTTTATGCCTGTTTGGTTCTTTATTTAATTTCAATTTGACACTTTACTGCTTCTGTCAAGTTCAACAGGTGCCCTCGCCTTTCACAAGGGGGCGTGTGGACACTTGGAAAGTTTTGCCGACATTTTTATACTTTTCGCCCCAAAATGGGTTTCTTGCTTGTCATGATATATATCACCTCCACGTGCTTTGAATAGTTAAACAATGTAATTACATATCTTCACCAGTGATTTTCTCAGTACATTTTTATTTGTTTATGATGGATGGGAAATTATTTGAAATGTATTTGAAAAATTTCCAAAATATGAATTCTGCACCAGTTTTGAGATAAATTTATCGTGACCTCAATGTCCCTGATAACTTTGCATGGCGTGTCGCTATTGATAATACTATAAATTTGTGCTTGGTCGATGTGCATATCCATGACTTATAACATGTATTATGCTTTTCACAGAGTAGAAATTGGAATTATGATACAATATTATACATGTATAGTGTGTTTTTGTAAAGCTGATAGAATTTAGTATGGCTGGGAGCATATAAGACAGGGTGGTATAGAAACCCAGTAAAATATATGAATATTTATATGCTGATATTGAAACTGAATCCCATATTAGTTTGGTAGATTACCTTTTTGGTAGAGAAATAGAAATATATTAAAAATGTTACAATCCTGTTTTAGATGTATACATGAGTGGTCTATGTACATAATGGCTTTTAGCTCACTTCACTGTTAAATTTGGACAATAAATACCTATGTACCTAATCCTGTGATAAGTATATTTTAGAGGTAGTTAGCCTATAAAAGATTTATACAAGTTTATTGATTTAACACTCTGGCAATGTGGGCTTATTTATGTTGTCCAGGTAACTAGGTATGGTAAAACTACAAGCTAGGGCATGAACATTTTACAGTAATTTAGGGTCTCTTTGCGCATAGCAACTGAATAACTTTCTAAAGGAGACCCAGGGTTGTCAGTTTGCTTAAGGCCGAATAGCTGTATTGTCATAGAAACCAGATAGCTTTTGTTTCATATATAATCTATCACAGGGTTTGGCGAAGACCCAAACTGGAACAAACACCATTTATACCAAGGACTGCCCTATTTTGAAATGTATTTGTTACTTGGAGCATTCGTTATTAAAGGTCACTGGTGTATGGTGAATATATAATTTATTGGAGTTATCAGCAAAAGAATATTTATAAGCAGCATTGCTGAATTTATAATTGAATATATTATAACATTTGAATTGAGGGTTGAATAAAAGTGTGGTTTGATAATAAAGTTGTATACAACATGGATGACAATTTTGTAGCCATGCAGCCCAATTTTTACACAGAAAAGAACAAAAGTTCAGATTTTCCCATTGTAAAGTAGATTGTACTTGCTGGGCTAGTAGGTCAAATTTGGAATTGTTGCCCCTTTATTGGGTTGAATAAATTCTCTTATTTTTTGGTGGAAAGCTATTACCTGTGCATTTGACTTTATCAGTTGAGCTCAAAATATGTTCTCCAAATTGATGTCTGTTGAATTCCCCTCCTCCAGTTTTGTAAGGATGCAGTTAATAGTGATTTGTACCTTGTCTAGGATGCACATGAAAGTATCCACCCTTTTAGTGCTTTAACAGCCAAGCAGCCAGCACTGAGCATTCATCTTTCTCAAAGTTGTTCTTGGGGCCAAAATGAATGATTAGTCCCAATAGTATGGGACTGTACCTCATATCAAATAGTTCAGGGAAAAAATAATGTAGTGTCTAAATGTTATTTCAAATGGATTCTAATTTTTTTTTCTCCAAAATGATGACCCAGGGTTCTGTTCTCAGACACCCAAAGAGGAAAAGGAAAAGAAATTGAAAAGACCATTTAGAGTAAAACATATCTCTGTCATTTTTGGTATATGCTCTTTTTTGAAAAGTATGATTCAGACCAGTGACATTCAAAATACAGCATCAACTTGTATGACAAAAAAATTGTCCCAAGGCCTCAACTTGTATGACAAAAAAATTGTCCCAAGGCCTGTCTTTCATACCGTCTTCATTGGCTCTCATTAGTCCTTAGCTTGTGCATATTGACTGTTCTCATGCTCCAGCTATGAATTTCTTTCCTTGTTAAAAAGAGTCGCTGTTTTTTAAAATGAAGGGACACCTTTGCAAAAAAGATGTTGGTGGGTGTGGTCATTTTTGCTTTCAAAGAACTTGGTGCCAATTAAGTCATGTTCTATATTAACTTGTAACCATATGCTTGGTGCCAATTACGTCTTGTTCTATATTAACTTGTAACCATATGCATGGTGCCAATTACGTCTTGTTCTATATTAACTTGTAACCATATGATTGGTGCCAATTACGTCTTGTTCTATATTAACTTGTAACCATATACTTGGTTATAGAGCACAAAAATGTAAAGCTTGTCATGGCCTCAGATACTTGAAGATATATGAAATACATATTTTTTTAAAAAAGAATTTAATCTTGCAAAAACATGAAATAATATATAAAAATATATTATAAAATTCAATCGTGCAAAATTAGACAGACATCAAAGTACAAATATTAACTAGAAAATTCAGAATAACAATTAAGTACAAGACAGACAGAAGATGTCAGCATTTAAAAATGTACAAAAGCAAATCCTACTTTAAATAAAGATACAAATGTAAGAAAATACCATAATAGAAAATAACAACATTTTAAGGATAATCTGGAAAGATGCAGAAGTAAGAGCTGTAGAAGGGTTGAAAGGGCTTTGAAGGCATCAGGGGGGCTATCTGTCTCGGTAGTTCTTATCCAGCGCTCTGAAGATAAAAAAGGTTCTTTGTGATTCCTTTATGTCGATTAAGAATTTGTTTTAGCATTATTGTATGCAGAAATCACTTTCTGTAATACGGGCATGTTTATATCACACAGTATTAGGATGACATTTATTATACTTTCATGCAATTTAATTGTTTTTTGTTTCATATTTAAAAGTGTTTTTGTTTTGTTTTTCCATTGTGTGGTCTTGGAATTTGTCAGTAAAAACAATGGTATCATGGTTACACAGAAACCACTTGACTGCGGCAATATTGACATGATAGATTTATCATGATGTTTAGTTGGTCCTAAATAAAAACAATACCCTTCTGACATCCAGTATGGCTGCCATGGTGGCCATCTTGAAAATCTTATCACTACTCCTCCTTAATGGATGGTCATAACAACATGGAGTTTTTACTCAAAGAGTTCTTATGATGTCTAGTTGGTCCTAAATGAAAATGGCATCAATCTGACATCCAGTTTGGCTGCAACTTTCTTGAAATCTTGTTATCACTTCTTCTGAAACAATGGTCATATTGAAATGGATTATTTGCTAGAAGATTTCTTATACTGGCTAGTTGGTGTTAAATGAAAATGGTGCCAATCTGACATCCAGCCATCTGTAAAATCTTGCTATTGCTACTCCTTCTAAATGGATGATTGTATCAACATCAGGTTTTAACTGAAAGACTTCTTATGTTGTCTAGTTGGTCCTAAATGAAAATAGTGCTAATTAGGTCTTCAATTTCATGCCATGGTTTCCATCTTCAGAATCTTGTTATAGCTACTTCTCCAGAGTTTGATAGTTGTAGTGACATGGCGTGTTCACTTAAAGACTTCTCATGATATGTAGTTGGTTCTAAATGAAACATGGTGCTGATCAGACCTAAAGTATGACCGCTATGGTAGCCATCTTGAAAATCTTATTATAGCTACTTCTCCCGAATGGATGGTTCTGTAGACATGAGGTTTTTACTGTAGGACTTCTTATGATATCTAGTTGCTCCAAAGCGAAAATGGCACTGATCAATGGTGGCCGTCTTGAAAATCTTGTTGCTTCTTCTCGTGAATGGATGGTTTTATCAACATGTGGTTGATACTAATGAAAATGATGCCAATGTGACCTCCCAGAATTTGAAAAATCTTGTAACAGCTACTTCTGAACATTCAAACTTTTAAAAAGAACACTTTTTCCTTGCAATATAGTTATTCCTATGTTAAAATGATGCTGCTTTGACATCCAAAATGGCCGCCTTAATGGCCATCCTGAAAACTTGTTTGTAGCTACTTCTTTGGAACAGATGGTCTTATCGAGAGGGTTTTTTTCCTCTTGCATGAATGGTGGCATTGACAAGGGTTTTCACTAAAACACTTCTTGCAGTATTTAATTGGTTCAAAATGAAAATGGTGCACATCTAACCGCTAACATATCTGCACTTTTGTGAAGGTTTTGAAAACCGGACCTAATTGACCTTAGAGTCAAAGTAACGGTCACTGCTTGCATTTTTTTGGTACTTCATTACACTTGTGAACACAGTGACTTCTTCAGATACAAGTCAATTTTGACTAGACTTTGTAGTTGCGTTGCAGTGGACAAGTTGATAGTCAGCCCTCTGACATTGATTTTAAGATCAAAAGTCTTGGTTTTTAGCAGTTATGGCTTGTGAGCATGATAATACAAACAAGTATGAACAGATTTTATCAAGCCCAGTTTGTGGATGTATCTGATGTATACCTTGAATGATACCATTTCAGTAAAAAAAAAATCCCCCCCAAAAAATGTTTTTTTTATAGATTTAACCAAACTTAGCATGTTGGTATATCTTTACATTATTTGAGACAAGTGCAATGATTTCTAGCCATGATACCAGGTTCAAGGTCAATGGCCATGACAAAGAAGTTTGTCCAGCACAAATAGGTATCTTATGAACATGTTAATCAAACATGTAAGAAAATATTTTTGTTACTTAATTCGGTATGTTAGCATTTCTCAAAAATATCAGAGATTGCATTTATACTCAGCAGTTAAAAGAATAAATGGACAGAAGAAATGGGCTTATCTTGGATTCCTGTAAATTCTTTTCAGTCATTAGAGTTTCAGATCCTTCAAGGGGCTCTTCTTGAAAAATTAGTATGAATCCTGCAATTGCACATTCTAGAATAGAGCTGCTCAAGAACTAATGTATACACTCGCGTATAAGCAGATACCAACTGCAAACTGCATAGACCCAGATCTGCTGTTGTATAATGCGCCAGCAGATCGGTGTCTATGCAGTTTATAATTACTAATCAGTAGAACAAGCAACATAGACACTGATCTGCTGGCGCATAATGCGATGGCAGATCAGGGTCTATGTTGTTTGCATTTTGACTCAAATTATATGCAAGTCTATATGGTATACAATATATTTTAATGGATTTTAGTAAGAACATTGTCTCTTGGATCTAAATATGCATTTTGTGGTCTCTTGGATCTAAATATGCATTTTGTGGTCTCTTGGATCTAAATATGCATTTTGTGGTCTCTTGGATCTAAATATGCATTTTGTGGGTTTTGTCTCATCTTCACCATGACTATTGTATTTACATGGCCTGTTGCTTGTAATCAGTATAGCTCCAAAACCATTCAGCGTATTCTGATACAATTTGATGTGCACATTGTTTTATAGACTTATGCATTTCATCTGCGTTATTTTCAGCATAGTTATGGCCCTTATTAATCTACTTCATGTTATGTTTACATGGGATGTTGCTTGTATTGATGAGACCTTGTAGGAGTTGAATTTCAAACATTCCACATTATCCTTTAGAGGAGTGCCATCTTCTCCTAACTTTGGTTTCCCAATGCAATTTTCTCTGTTTACAGCCATACTAAGAAAACTGTATTGAGCAGTTCCTGTTGCAATGCGGTTTGTTAGTAGCTCCAGTTAGACTTTTCTGCAAACCTTGTTTTAATAATTACTCACAAACCACCTTACTGTTCGAGCAAATGTATTTGGGTTGGCCTGTTCATATGCATATATGTACATGATCTGAGGAGATTTTGATGCCGTTGTAGCTTTATTTTAATGTTTTATCAGTTTTTGCCACTTCTTGGACATATATTTTTTTTTTATTGAAAACTTCCCTAGCAAAGCAGCTTTGAAAATTGCTTGATCTAATTGCAGTTGAAATTTTGTAAGCCTGTTGATCTGCACCTGACCTACTGTATGTACTCGCTTATAAGTCGAGTCAAACTGCAAACAGCACATACCCAGATCTGCCATCACATAATGTGTTAGCAGATCTGGGTCTATGCAGTTTCTTAGGAATAATTACTGGAACAAATAACATAGACCCTGATCTGCTGGTGCATTATGTAATAGCAGATCAGGGTCTTTGTTGTTTGCAGTTGAACTTGACTTATACGCAAGTACATGTGGTAGAAAATTTTTGTGACACTGATATTAATTTTGCAAGTGATGTTCTGTTTTGGGACTATTTTACGTAAACATCAGTCTCTTTTACTTGTGGATTCAAAGATTTTTGGTGAAAAACCTTGACCAAGGCAAATGAAGTCTGGTAGTCATTTTAATTAAAAACTATTTAGGTGGTATGAACATTTTCAAAAGTTATGACTAAATTAACATTAACCATTTTTTTACTTTGTTACAACACCAAAAAACAGATAACATTTTGGGACACCTTGTCATAGTTGACTTTATGCATGTAACTTGTAACAGTCTTGCAACATAATTTCTGGCTCCTCTGTTACTTTTCATTTTCATATTTAAAAAATATTCAACTTTATCAAAGATAATATATGGAAAAAAGCACTGTGTGAAGGACCCCTGAAAGGACAGGATATCACGAGTTTCTTTTGGTCTTACTGTCAGGAGAGAGACAGACAGACAGAGAAAGAGAATTTGGAAATTCATCATTTGCATTGCCATAATTAAAATAGCAGGATACAATAAATCTAGTGCCCAAGGCACAGAGGCTACAAGAATTCTGGATCTGGGCAATAGTCTGTTTAAGTCAGGTAGCCCAGTGGCCTAAAATATGATATAATGAAGTGTTCTTTAATTTTTTAAAACATACTTACAAAAAATACCTTTCATAATAATTATATATGACACATAAGAAGGTAAAAGGATGGTCTTGAAGCTGATAGTTTTATAACAAGTGCTCTCTTTGCCTTCTTAGGGCTGCTGAATTTAAATATGGGCTACACAGTTCTTTTAGCAGGTAGCCCGTCTGATTGTTAAATTCACTGGAGCAAGAATAGCAAAATTGATATAAAGTCAGCAATCACAGTGGTAATGATAGTCTCAAGATATACAATGTATATATTTGATATTCTCAACCTGTAATCCCAAATATATATTACCTATTTAAGTCATACTCAATATGCCCAAACACCTTCACTTACGTCACTCACAAGAAAGGAAAATAATTGATAATGTTCATTGTGCATCAAAGGGAGTAAGCTTCTTGTTTGACATGGCAGGTTTGTCGTTGGATATATAAATTGGAAAATATCTGCTTTTAATTGACTTTTAATGTCCATCCATGACATATTTATCACTGCATTCATTTCCTATGCTAGATATATACTCTTCGAAAGCACAGAATTGGGCTATATTCCCCATTCTTGTAATACTGTTTTAATTTTTTAAAAAAACAAGGAAGTTGTTGAGGTATGAAGAACCTGAATAGATTTGCTTTTCAAATCTTTTTTTTTAAATTCATGTTTATGTATGTTGGAAATATCTAATTTATAATGAATCCCTCAGGCAAAAAGGGAAAAGTGTCTCTCAAGTCAGTAAGGATTTGATAAATATGTGGAAAATAGATTTTTTTTAATTTTACTAAACTACCATATGAAGAATAATTTAGATTTAATTAGTTGAGAGCACTTTTGTTAATTACAAAAACTGAGCCATAGAAAAAGTCTGTTTCAGTAATCACTACTGTAATTCAAAAGATCAGTCAACTTGGTACTATAAATCAACAAATTGTATTGAGTACAAAATTTAAGCTAATCTACAGTATATACTCACTTATAAGTTGATTCCAACTGCAAACAACATAGACCCTGATCTGCCATCACATAATGCACCAGCAGATCAGGGTCTATGTTGTTTGTTCTACAGATTACTATCCTAGCAAAACTATAGAGACCCAGAGCTGTCTGCGCATTATGAGACAGCATATCTGGGTCTGTTCAGTTTGGACTCGACTTATAAGCGAATATGTGCAACAAAAATATTGCACAGAATGATATAATAAAGTACATGTATTAAGCATCAGTTACTTGAAATGTAAAAAGTGGTAGATCTGGAGGGATTTCAGTGGCATTCAGTCACACCCTCCTTTTCTGGTTTAAAAATAGTATACTTTTCATTGAAAACAGATAATTTAAGCCCTTTCTTGTAATTGAAAAAATTCTGGATCCATCTCTGGTAAGAAATACACAAATTTTGGAGAATTTTCACCTTATATTTTTACGGATTTTATATTTATTTTTTACCTGTTTCTTGTATGCTATGTACCTTTTAAAGAATTTTAACATATTTATCTTTTATCTTGTAGGACTGCATATTTATCTATATTTTGGAGGTGTTTATCTTCCAATAGATTTTGCAATTTTTGGCTTACCTGGCCATAGTGCATCATCTGTTATCCGTCCGTCATCAGCTGTTTATGAACATTCTAAAGACTTCATTTTTGAACAGATTTTGATCAAACTTGGTGTATAAGCTTATATCATCGAGATCTTGGTTGAGTGATTATGAGTGACATTGGTACATATTAATGAGGCATTCTTGCATGCGATTGGCCGAAATTGTGAACACTCTAGAGGCTTCTCTTTTGAACAGATCATGATCAGACTTGTGTATAAGCTTGAGATTGGGATCTTGGATAAGTTCGATTTTTAGTGACTTAATAAGGCATTCGTGCATGCGATTGACTGAGCTGGTGAACACTGTAGAGGCTTCATGTTTTAATGGATTGTGATCAAGCATAGTGTATCAGCTTGTATCATTGAGATCTTGGCTAAGTTCGATTTTGAGTGACATGTATCAATGAGGCATTCTTGTATGTGATTGGCTGAGCTTGCGAACACTGTAGAGACTTCATTTTTTAACAGATTGTGATCAGACTTGTTGCATGAGCTTACCGTCTATACTCGTGTATAAGCTGATACCAACTGTAAACTGCATAGACCCAGATCTGCCGCTGCATAATGTGTCGGCAGATCTTGGTCTATGCAGTTTGTAAGGACTAATCAGTAGAACAAACAACATAGACCCAGATCTTCCGGCTCATTATGCGATGACAGATCAGGGTCCATGTTGTTTGCATTTGGAGTCCGATTATACACAAGTATATATGGTGTATAATTGAGATCTTGAATGAGTGACTATGAGCAAAATCGGTACATGTTAATGAGGCAATCGTGCATGTGATTGGAAGAGTTTGTGAACACTAGAGGTTTCTGTTTTGAACAGATTGTGATCAGATTTTTGTATAAGCTTATTTCACTGAGTTCAATTATGAGTGACAACTGTGTATTAATGAGATGTTCTTGCATGTGATTGACTGAGCTTGGGAACACTAGAGGCTTTATTTTTTTTCTCAGGGTGGTGTTCGCCCCCTTGTAGTCACGACTTTGAAAATAGGAAGCGCTTTCTGGATAGAGGCCTCCTGTACCTGAAATACAGCACAATTACAAAATAGTTCACAATTTGTATGCTTTGTAATCAATTTGTTTTCTCTTACCATACGTTTTTCTCTTTCTCTTTCTCTATCTCTGTTTCTCTCTCACTACATGTTTATAGCATTTGTGGAATGTTGAGAGATTTGGTTCTAGTAATTTCAGAGTAACACACAGTACTGTACATGAAATTACTTGCCAATTTGGCCATTAAAGGAAAGTGAAAGAAGTAACCTATGATAAAGGGCTGTTTAGAATCACATGTTTGGGGTTATGCATAGTTCTTCCCCTTGCAGAAAATAATTTAAAACATTAAAAAGAACAATTTTGAATGCAGAATGCGTAAATTTCAATAATACCAACTTAATAAAATTAGCAAAATAATACACCTTTAGGATTAAAATGAATAATTTGTCAGTTAAAACTTCAGAAAAATTATGAAACTGAAATATACCAAGTTGTACTCGTAAATAGATAAAATAAATTATCGATATTAGAGGTTTTTTTAACAATCATGAAACTGAGTGTAGCATTAGTAAGCTTAGTGGTTATTGTTGCAATTTTCATGATATATGAAGTAGTAGGGAACCAGCTGCTTTGTTTAGGTTGCCGTTGAGAAATAAAAATGACCAAAAGCCTTGTAGACAAAATACTCTAAAGCGGGCTCATCCCAACCAAACTAGTTATTGAGTGTGTGTCTTGGAGACACACAGCAAGAAGCTTACTGGTTATTGTGCTGGTCTCCTATACATTCCATGTCAACTGCCTGATTATGTCCTTAGGCAAGACATTTTATTCTCTTTACCCAACAATACTAACCAAACCCTAAATGTGTTAAAGTGGGCTGACAGTGATCTCCCCAGAAATTATCGATAGCATCGAGGTACGCGTGTTTGGGTCATAAAATGTTTTACAAAGTGCGCGTTAACGTCATAAAAGTGAAACAAATTTATATCAAGGAAATAAATAGAATCAGAATCACTGCCACTATTCGTGACGCCAATTTCTGATTGTCGTAACCAGGCCAACATGGGGCTAGCCGGGCGCTGGGTAATTTTTCGTTTGTTGGAAGGTGGTGTGTTCATTTTTCACAATAATTTTTAATTTAATCGGTGTAACTGCTTTGGCTGTTAATGAAAACGACTGACATATATATAACACACTTCCAGTAGACTCCATTGTTGCTGGCCAATCACGTGACTAGGTGCAGATGAAACCCTCAACAACGGTCGCGCACCGGCGGTCACGCAGGCCAGGTGCAAAGGATAATGGTTAAGTGAGTGAGCAATTATCCTGGATTATCTTAATAAAATACCCCAGAAGAGGTAAGAACAGGTGTCATTTGAGTGGGACTTTGAATTAGGTGACAGGATGTTTGTTTAACAGATTAATTTTATAAGGGTAGTGGGAAACATCAAAGCGTAGCGGCACAAGAGCTTAGAGTAGCGGCAGGTTCTAAAGCGTTGGGGGTTATCGGAGTTTGAAACGATAGCGTAGTGGTCCCGCTACGCTAAAAGGCCCTCGGGAGAACACTGGGCTGAGCCCAAGCAAACCAAAATATAGATGTGCATCTGTGACACAACAACTTTTGAACTGTTTAAGGATCAGAATTTCGTTACATACCATCTATACTCGCGTATAACCCTTGTCCAAATGCAAACAAGATAGACCCTGATCTGCTGTCGCATAATGCGCCAGCAGATCAGGGTCTATGTTGTTTGTTCTACTGACAAACTGCATAAACCCAGATCTGCCAGTGCATTATGCGACAGCAGATCTGAGTCTATGCAGTTTGCAATTGGTTATCGGATTATACGCGAGTATATACGGTAATTATAGTTATTTATTTGTAATAAATTGTATTTTTTTAATAGTGATTTTACTTCAGTAAGAACATTTTTTTAAATAAAATACATGTCCAAGTTTTACATATGTTTGTAGAGAATTATTGCTCACAACTTGACCATATTTTTAATTCATATGTCGAAGCAAGCTTGATATGTTTGGTTAAATAGAGCTTGATGGTTGCTAGCATTGCCATATTAAAGTGCCTGAAACATTTGTTGTTTATGTTATCACATGCATTGTGCATTATTTTATGGTATTTGATATGTTCAGTGCCATTGCTCACAAATTGTTTTTCATGTATATTTTGTATTTTTAGCTTAAAATAAAAAATAACAATATACTTTTCTCCTGAAACACTTTCAAATTTAATTGCCATATTTTTTTGTATGTCTTTGGACCCTGTTTGTTTTTGGACACCAGAAATTATTTGCCAGAATAATTTTTTAATGCATTGGTATTTTTAAGACGATCTTTTTTGATATTTTTTTCCCCCGAACTTTGGGCACCATAGAAGGATACCTGGTGTATCGTTTTAAAGTAAAAGTCTCAGAGTTTTTTCTGGTAATTAAACAGAGGCAAAGTTCACTTCAATAGATCATGAATAGGTACATAATTATCTTAGAAAATACTTGCGCTTACTGAGCAAGAAATATTTAACATGATCATAAACTTACAGATAACTAAAACAATTTTAAATCCTTTGTGTAACTTGTCATGAAAGATGTACCCCGTTGTCATTTTTGCCCCATTGCCATTTTGTGCAGTCTGCCACATGGCAGTGTCCCAGTCTAAAAGGGAGGCCTGGCATGGGAATCAAATGTGTATATGATAGTGTATGAGCAACCGTGTTTAGAAGATTTTAGCAGAAGCATTATCATAATGTTGAATTTTATTTGGATTTTGAAAATTTATTGGACAGTTATTTATCATTGTTTCCTTGCATAATGACTAAGTTCAGGTAACAACAGTATGATTTGTTGACAGCATAGACATCGTTACACAAGAGTCCATATTAATTTGCTGTTAATTGGGTGTTACAGTCATGGTTTTAATTAAAGAGAACAGTAATATCTGTATTGTAATTGGCAGCCACAATCCCTTATTTTATCTCATTAAACAATACATCAAAGAGCAGTTATGGTTTATTAAAATTCAAAGCAATCTGGAAACAAAACAATAAATTATCTTTGTGGCCATATTACATGTATGTACAGTAGATTAAGGGTTGTTATTGCCCTGTGGCTAATTTTAAACATTTCTTTACTAGACAAAAAAGTAAACTTGAAAAAAGAAAGAAAGAAAAGAAAAGAATGATGATGAATAATAGGTCATGTTTAATTTAGAATCTTAACATATTAATCGCACTTATGATATTGGTTATATATTGGTTATTGCTTGTGGTATTTAGCTATCAACCTTTGCGTACAATACATTCCTTGTGACTGTCACACATGTATTTCTACTCCTAATACCAAAAATACATTCATTTTTCTGTTTTAAATACTTTTAGAATCATAATTCATTCAGAAATCTTCTTGGTTAGATTTCGTTTATTTTTTATGCAGTGACGATATCTGAGTTCATTTGTAGTGTAGATTTTCATGATCACTAATTATATAGAAGAAGGTAGTGGGAGATTGTGCTAACATGTGTTTTTTTTCTAATGGATGGACATATATCAAATACATGTCCGTTTTTCATTCATTGCCCAAAATTTAAAGATAAAAAAAAATGTGCCTTTTTATACATCATGGGTAGCATATTAATTTAGTTCCTAATTTCGTTGCTGGGGCAATTTTTCTTTCTACCATGTTGTTTTCAGATAACAAATGAAGTAATTTAATGTTTTCAAACAGCAAAGGAAATAATTATGTTTTGCATCCAAAAACATACAGAAAATATGGTACTAAGAGTAAATAAACATATGGCCCTAAAAAGACACAGACAAATTTGGTAGCCAATCAAGGCAGATCTGATGGTGGGAATCAAACCCATACCCTTCTGGTCATGAGTCCAGCACCTTAACCACTAAGCCACATTGTCTCCCTTGGATGGGGATCTCATTGGTTTCCAAGTTATGAAGCCAGGGTGGGGTTCCATGGAAGGGTATGGACAGATGTAGAAGTCCATACTGCATAAATTAACTCCCTTTGTAATGCCAAGTAAGTGTATATATGCTTTAAGGTGGGGCTAGGAACAGTTTTGAAGTTATGACCCAGGATACAATCCTCTGGACAGGAAGAAACCCAGGGGCCAATGCTGAATTGGCCTTTTTTCATGCAGAGAAAGTGTATCTATGGTTATAGGGTGGGAATTTCAATTGTTTCTAAGTCATGACACAGAAGCTGGGCCCCAGGGGATAGGGACAGACACAGGGGCATGACTCAAGTGCATTCATTTGGTTTAGGGGGTGACCTTTGAGCTTCTCCACCCTTCCACCTAGTGGGGTTGGATTCACTTTAATGATAAAAAGTCCCGAAACATTAAGTGTTGAAAGTTTCAAGAAATTCCAGCCAATAGTTACAGAGTAATGACCTTGCTCTTGTGTAACTAGTGTAACATGCTCTTGTGTAGCTAGTGTAACTTGTTCTTATGTAACTAGTGTAACTTGCTCTTGTGTAGCTCGTGTAACTTTCTCTTGTGTAACAGGTGTAACTCGTTCTATTGTAACTGGTGTAACTTGCTCTTGTGTAAGTGGTGTAACTTGCTCTTATGTAACTGGTGTAGCATGCTCTTGTGTAACTAGGGTGACTTGCTCTTGTGCAGCTAGTGTAGCTTGCTCTTGTGTAACTGGTTTAACATGCTCTTGTGTGACTTGTGCAACATGCTCTTGTGTAACTTGATCTTGTAAAACTAGTGTAACTTGCTTATGTGGAACTAGTGTAACTGGTGTAACTTGCACTTGTGTAACTAGTGTGACCTGTGTAGTTGTTGTAACTTGCTTTTGTGTGACTGGTGTAACTTGTGTGCCTTGTGTAACTTGCTCTTGTGTAATTTATATGACTAGTGTAACTTGCTCTTGTGTGGCTAGTGTAACATGCTCTTGTGTAACTAGTTTAACTAGTGTAACTTGCTCTTGTTTAACTAGTGTAACTTGCTTTTGTGTAACTAATATAAGTTGCATCTTGTGTAACTAGTGTAACTTGCTCTTGTGTAACTAGTGTAACTTTCTCTTGTCGTGGTCTCATTGTCTGTGTGGTAGGAGAGGAAGCTGTACTATCACAAAGTTTTATTTATTTGTTTGGTTTTTTTTTTAAAATATTTATTAGGATGGTTTGTTTTTCAAGACAGTTTAATTTATAAACTCATATTCTGTGATATTCAAAATTATATTTGATGTTATTTTACAGGATGAATTATATAGTGTTAAAAGCATTTATGTCTATATTTTGAGATTCACCTACCAGTATTTACATATTTCTGAAGATTACATTGTGTCCAAATTGGTGGACTAAAAACAAAACTAAAAATTATTTAGTGAGTCAGATTTTTAAATTGAGAAAGAAATGTGCTTTTTTGGAAAGACAGTATTAATGTGACACTGTACTCGTACTGTGTAATTGGTCATCATAATTCTGTTCACAGATGATGTGTGGAAAAAGACTTCAGAAACTGTACATCTTTCTTTTTGCCTCTTGTCAATAAAAAAAAAATAGAAATGAGAAACTTGTTTGGAAAGTGAGAGAATTGTCAAGAATTTTGGACTGAATCAGGCAGTTGATTTGTAAAAGTTAGTTTATGCAAGGAGTGCTGCCCAGTTTGCCATAGTTTCTGATTTAATGCTCTGACATTAACACATATAAATCAGTTGCCTTATTGATACAAAGTACATACCAGTAAGACTGCAACGTTTACCAAAATTTCTCAAAGTGTACATGGTTTATAATAACCAAAACAATGATGTTTAATCAAAACAATTAAAAACTCTACCTTTCTTCCCTATCTATACAATCAGCTAACCGAAAAGCTGACTACTGTTATAATGTTAATACCGCATACTTCACTCTGCTTGTGATTGTTTCATTTGCTTTGTGTTTTACCTCTTATAATGGGATTCTGTATGTAAAATCTGTCTTTGTTAAATATATCGTACAATTTAGGTTACACATCCCTTGGATCATTGTGATACCTTGTTACTACTGCTTTATAGATGTACATGATGAAGGGAAAAAAAGCGATAGATAAATTAAATCAGACATACTATGTGGACATGCACATGGGATGCTTTTGTAGGATCTACAGTCGCTAAGAAACCTTGTGGTGTCTTGCAAAATGTTTAAAATCAAAAATGTTACTGATCAGAGGTTCCGTTAACAAACATGTTTTTCAAAGGGTAAGGAGGTAGTTTAAATAAAATTTTAAAAGTATTATCAGTAAATCAGCTTCATGTGTAATGTTGTGTAATGTGCGCCACAATCAGTTCTCATCAACTTCGGCTTTTTCCTGACGATGCCACATTCGATGTGAAAATCATACATACTTTTAGAAATGAATTAACAGAAATATCCTACTAGGCAATCTTCTTAAATGGAGATGTGGAAATATATTAATTGGAATGGGTAGTTCCTGCATCGCTGACAGCCACGTGCATGTTCATTTACACGTTTATCAATTATGTAAATGTTTACTGTCAGTAAACTAAATTTAGTCAGTTACACATCTGCATGTTGCAGCCTTAGATACCAGTAATTTTTTAAACATGAAAACAAGCAAATTCTCATTTCTACAAGTTTGAGTATTCCCTTCTCTCATCTTCAGAACCTGTGCATTATTAGCGGTTATAAGCAATATGTATATCATTGTCATTGTAACTTATCACTGAAGCAAATTCACTGCTCTTGAGACATTTTCCCAAATAATACTTTTAAAATGTATATACTATGACTGCTAAATATTTGAAATGACAGTTCTTATCTCTACAGCATCACTTGTCTGTTTTTTTTCACCCAAACTTGTGATACTGTACCAGTGAGCTGCAAAGACAGATGTCTGTTTCATTAATGTATATATTCAACGTGACAGTGTGAAGCAGTGATAGCTCAGTTGGTAGAGGTGTTGGACTTGTAATTCAAGGGTTGCGGGTTTGATACCCATCCAGGCTAGCCTGGTTCAGGTGTCTCAGTGTGTTCTTGGGAAAGGCACTTAGCTCCCATTTCTTCTCCATGATATAGCCAAATAAAGTGTTGAAAGTGCCATTAAGAACCTTCCAACCAACCAACCAACCAACAATAGGACAATACATGTTTTTAAATCACTTTGTGTTGAATATTTTCAAACTATTTTAAATTCAATCTTCTCACAACTGATGTATGATCCTGTATAATTATATATTGTGCAAAAAGAAGATAAGCAACACCAATATTAATCAACAATAGCAACTAAGTGCTCCAACTTTTCTTTCCCCTTCACAGTTTCAGTACATGTGTAAATTTGCATGCACAAGAGAACATGTCAGTTAGCAGGTGAGTGCTATCAGGGTCACTTGAGCCTCCTGTTTATCTTTACATTTTTATAACTAATTTTTAATCTGCACTTTGTAGCAAGTATTGTGATGATGTATAATTAAATCCGATACATACATACATACATACATACATACATACATACATACATACATACATACATACATACATACATACATACATACATACATACATACATACGATCAGGCCAGTAGGCAGAGAATCTACATGACTTTAGAATTTCAATTCCACTACTGCATCATACAAACGGCTTTAAGAGATTAAGAGTTAATGTCTTTGACCTCTCTTAGTTGTCTTATTTTTGTGAATTTTGTGCACTACTTAATTTCTTCAACAGACAGTAGTTAACTGCCATGGTGGCTCAGAGGTTAACATACCAAACTCAAAACCAGAAGGGTGTGGGTTCAAATCATGCCAAGACCAGGCCAGGTGAGCCATCGTGGTTTGTCTCTGGCAAAGCACTTTACTACAGTTGCCTCTGCACATTATAACCTTTTATGTCTTGATGTGCTTTTATGTCTTGATGTGCTGTTTAAGACCAATTATTCTATCTCAGCTAATTTTATTGGGGTTTTTTTTTGTTGTTGTTCTTTTAATCAGTAAAATGAGCTTCAGATGAAATACTTAGACTCACAGTGTTCTGATAGTGTGCTGAAGCAACTCTTGTTGCTTCTGCATCACATTTACAGTATCTAGTGATTAGAACCAATATTATATTAATTTATTATATTTATCTCATATTTCTAAGTCACAAATTAAATTTATATTGGTTGGCACTACATACTCTAAAAGACAAATAAATACAGTATGTAGATAAATAAAAATAGCTCCATGATATTTTTTAGTATATTTCCAGTATTCTTTTTTATGCTATTCCACACCCAAGAAGTATATGATATACACATCTCTAACAGAGCTTGTCATACACTATAAATATTAACCCTTTTCTAGCAATGTCTAAATGAATTTGATGCATTGTGCCTTTTATGCACAAAATGAGGCATATTAAATTTCTCAGTAATTGTTTTTGTAACAAAGTGGTGTGTTTCAGACATTTATTAGACTTGATACTATCTGAAATACAGATTACCTCCTAAAATAACATGTATCAGCTGGAAAAAACTAGTTCTAATATCTCCATTTTTCGTCTTTTCATGTTCACTGGCTTTGAGCCTAATTTGGACCAATTATGTAAAAAATTTATAGATATATTTGCTAAGCTCAAAGTTTACAACTATAGACTTATTTACCAGACCAGGTAAAGTAGGTATTTGTTGGTAACTAGTAGAAACCATAACACACAATACTCTGAAAATAAACATAGGCGAAGTTAACCATGGGGTACATAATTTTTGGTGTAATATAACATTGTCTTGTCTGTATTTATAGTTCAGCAGCCAAACCGAGCAAATTGACTAGCAAATGCAAAGGTCAACATTGTTCACTGGTCAAATCATTTTATGGTATTAGATAAAATTCTGACTGGTCACAAAGCTAGATAAAAATACAGGTGATTAAATGGGCTGATTGCTATAGTAGCAAAGTCGTGCCAACACAAGACTTGGAAATAAGGGTCAGAAATCAGCAGATTAAATTTTCAAATCTGCCTGGGGGTGATTTGAATGTTAATACAATCTTGTCCTACTCCATAAAATTAGAGTCACTACTCCAAATTTGTTACTTAGGATCATGTTTCATAGATTCAGAATTGACATGTAAATGTTTTTCCCTGTTTGTGGATTAATTGAAAAAGGCGAGGGAGGTTAAATACAAATATACATATATTTAGTATGCTGGATTTCTTGTAGAAAGGATCCATATATCATTTTTCAAATGTCATTTTCTTAAAAGAAATTGAATTGATAACAGTATTAATATTAATTCCTACTGAATAAACCACATGCATTGTTTGGTTACTGGCCTCAAAGAAAAGAGATAAAGTTAAGATTGAAATGTAATTGTTTGAGAAATTTACTTGATTATAAATGTTTATACCTGTAGAATAATCTACATATTGTTTCGTACCTTTTTTATACTACTTGCCGAGATACTACCATCAGGCATGTATTCATCTCTCCATGAATACTTAATAAGTTCTGCTCTTATTTTGTAGTCTGTTTTACTATATACATGCTTAAGACCAGAAATGTAAACAGTTAAGATTTGTTGATGGCCATATCTTATGTGTTTAATTTATACAGTATAATTCAGTATAACTTGGAAAGAGTACCGTATTTGCCGGCCTATAAGTCGATGAGGAGTATAAGTCGAATTCGCTAATTTCGTCAATTTTCAATCCTTCATCCATATATAAGTCGATGCGGAGTATAAGACGAAGCCAGATCAACACCTTGGCTTCGTCACTTTCGCTCATAACTTTCGGTTTCATGAATATTAATGGTATCACTATGCTATTCCAGATTAATTGGGGAAATGATTAAGATGGTCTGTACATGTATTATTTATAGGTATTATTTATTGGTACATTGTATGCAACAATTTTCACGTACGAAAAATTACATTAACATACGGTAAAGCAATTTCAATGACATAATCCATATATAAGTCGATTCGGAGTATAAGACAAAGCCCAGTCTTCCAGGTAAAAAAGTATCGACTTATAGGCCGGCAAATACGGTAATACCTAGTGTATTCTTAGATCAATACTTTTAATAATCATTCACAAAAGACGCAAATATTTTGAATTTAACTTGGCCACTAAGGAGAATGGGCTGGTGCAAAGTCTTAGAAAAACGTAAGGTTTTCTTGGCTATGCTAGGTACATTTGTTAAAATGCTTAATTAAAAAGCTATAATCATAATTACAGCACTCCCACACAATAAGGCCTTTCCTTATAACACTGTTCCTGTTATACGGTGAGTGTGGTCATGGATCCCAAGACATTAAGCGGTAGTAAAATTATATGTATTATGTACTTTATTATAAGGCAGTCTCACTTTAAGTCAGTATACTGTATGTCTCCTATGTACAGCATTATAATGAGGGAGTACTGTATCATGTACTTCATTATAAGGCAGTCTCACTTTAAGTCAGTATACTGTATGTCTCCCATGTACAGCATTATAATGAGGGAGTACTGTATCATGTACTTCATTATAAGGCAGTCTCACTATAAAATGGAATACTCTATGGCTCCCATTTACAGTTTTATAATGAGGGAGTACTGTATCACAGGGCTGGAATTTAACGCAAATCTGCTATCCCGCAGATTTTTATTTTAGCAGGATCAGTGAAATTTAGGCAGGATCAATAAAACTTGTATTTTGGTGATCCTGTGAGTTAGTGGAAAAAATCCCAATTTTTGAGCCCTGGTATCATGTACTTCATTATAATAAGTTCTCACTATAAGGTAAACACTATGGCTTACATGGACAGCATTATAATAAGGTCTCACTATAAGGTGGTATACGGTATGGCTTACATGGACAGCATTATAATAAGGTCTCACTATAAGGTGGTATATGGTATGGCTTACATGAACAGCATTATAATAAGGGAGTACTGTATAGAGTCAAACCTTTAAGGGTTACTACATTAAGCAGTGACCTGTCTTGAACATCCACCTTTTCAAGAAACCTTAAACCATATTATGGAAGAAATGAACCTCCATTAAGCATCCACCTTTTTAAGTGGACCAGTTTTCTTCTATTCCAGAGGTGACTGCTTAATTCAAGTTTAACTGTTTATCCACACACAGAATGATCTGAATACCTTGATTCTGAAATCCCATTCCCTCTCTCTCTCTCTCTCTCTCTCTCTCTCTCTCTCTCTCTCTCTCTCTCTCTCTCTCTCTCTCTCAAATGATAATTGGTACTTTGGAGCTTAATCTGATATTCAGCATAAGCCCTTGATTTCACATAGTTATTTACTCCACCCCCCAAATCTCCTTGACTGTGTAGAAAGTGAACAATTGTAAAAAGTAACAAGTATATTGAGGGGGTGTCCTGTTATAACCAGTTTTCGAAAATTGCATGTTTTTAATAATGTTTCATGCTTATCTAAAACTTGACTGATTACAGTTAGTACAGTATGTCAATTGATACATTGTCATGTGATAACATGTTAAAAACAGTGCAAGTTGAGGTAACTTTACAATGTATGGTAATATTTATTCAAATTTATACATAAAGTTCATGGTTACTTTTTTTATTCATGTTGAAACAATTTTTGAAACTGGACACAGTGCAGATTGTACAAGGAAACTCACTGGTATGGTATAAAATATGTAATCCAACACAATGATAACTGATAAGTACATGTACATTGGATGCCAATTCAGCTTTCAGGTGTACACGTATATACTACACAATTTTGATTTAAACAGACTTGGTGGGGAACTGTGGAAGTATTAAGCTGCCATCGTCATGGCAAGGTATTTCTTTTGCATACATTGATCAAGACAATTTCTTCTATGTCGACCAGATGTCAACAAGACGAGTTAACGATTGCAGTATGTTGATATGATTAAGCAAACATGATGACAAATTGATATATTTTGATATATAAACATGTTGCTACAATAACACAAACTAAGTATCTGTTGTCATTATGTCTAGATAATCATGTCAACACATTGCAATCAGTAATCCAACTGATTGTCATTATGTCTAGATAATCATGTCAACACATCAACAATCATCTTGTTGATGTTAAAGATGTCTTGATCACGTATATTATAGAAGTATCTCCATGACGATGGCAGCTGAATACTTACATAGGCAGTGTTTCCCTTTACACACATTTGTGCATCAATTTTCATGGCATTGTCATTCTTGTTGGCTTTGGCATCAATGTTAAGCTTTTGTATTAAGTTTTTCTGACACTGTTGTACATGTACATGTATGTACAGTCATGAAGCATGGGCAAAACATAGGTATCACTTTTCCAATGGTGTTGTTTTTGTTAAGCTTCTGCATTTAGCTCAGTTTTTCTGACACTGTTGTATGTACAGACATAAAACTTGCTGGATGTATTCATTGTGGAGAGTACTCCTTAATTACAGGGAAAAGGAGGCCACAGTGACCTACTTTTTCACACTAGTGACTTTGTTGGGTATTTGGAATATACCTCATTGGAGCAGGCAAGATGTAGCATTTGGCAGAATTCTTTTCCATATTTTTCACTTCGTGCAAGCTAATAGTACATGTATGTGTCCAAAACATAGTTTGGATGATCAGAGTTCTGCTGTATAAGGTGTTTGGATGATCAGAGTTCTGCTGTATAAGGTGTTTGAATGATCAGTTCTGCTGTATAAGGTGTTTGGATGATCAGAGTTCTGCTGTATAAGGTATTCAGATTAACAACTCATTTCCAAGAGGCAGATCATTGGACCCAAGAAATCTGCTTTAAACAACAGTTTACACAAGCACATTGGCTAAGTGGTGAATTTGCCAGACTTGTGACTGGATGGGTGCAGGGCCAATTCCTAGCAGTGGATCGGCATGAGTCAGCTGCTGTGGTGCTTCCTTGGGCAAGGTACTTTACTCCAACTGCCTTGGCACTAAATAAACACCAAACCAAATCAGTTTGTTTGAATGTAGACAGACCTGTTTAATCGATTATTAATCTTATCATTGAACAGTTAGCAGAAAGTGATGATCATTCATGAAATTCTGTCTGATTCCCAACACTAATGTCAAGCATGGGGATAAACTAAATGAAAGTGATGCCATCTTTTATTTGTTTTGGATCGCAAGTTATGCATAATTCACTTGATTTGGGTTCATATTTTCAATTGACAGAGATGAGGAAAAAAGGTTTTGTACACAAGGGTCCTCACATCTTGACCTGGAGCTGACAGAGACAATTTGAAACTTAACTTTATTTTATTGAAAATCACTCGTTTTCACATGAGATAGAGAGATGCAATGCAAATCATGTTTGCAGCTTGATGCATGTTCAGGGGCATAGCAAGGCAAAGTGCCGCCCAGGGCCAACTACCAAAATTACGCCCCCACTCCATTCGTATTATTTATGATATATATGGTACTCTTACCAAATTGCTGCCCTTAGAAAGTGCCGCCCGGGGCCACTGCCCCATTCGCCCCCCCCCCCTTGCTACGCCACTGTGCATGGTTCTCCAGTATTCAGTTTAACTTGGTAAACGGTGAAATTTAGGTTACTTTAAAGTTCTGTTTGAATACGAGGATCTAATCACTTATAAAATGATAATCATAAGATGTAATGCATGTTACCACATTTACCCAGGTATTACACTCGCTCAGCTACAAACCCATAGATCCATATCCTCTGTTGCATAATGCATTGGCACATAAAGATCTATAGTGTTTGTTCTTTTGACAGTTTTTCTCGATAGGACCAGGGACTAGCTTAATAAATTTTTCTAAAAGTAGTTGGGGGGTGGGGATCATGGTGGCTTATTATCAGGTAGAGATATACAGTGGTGGTGGGTTTATCATCAGTCATAAGCTTTTCATTGGATAAAAATATGGTAAGATTATATTTTAATAGTACACATCCTGAGTTGCCAGTACACATTTTATGAAGGCAGATTAGTGTTTATGGCACACATTTTGTAAATGCAGATTAAGGGTTACGGTACACAGTTGAATACACATGATACATGGGGTAAATTCGGTATTTATCAATACATGGTTGGTAGGACTGGCTAATTGGAGTCAAAAGTGATATCGATTATTGGTCTTGTTATATTGACAAATAATCATTTTTTAATTGTTTTTCGGCAAGTACAACAAAAGTTATCCAAGGAGCTCCTGAGGTTGAAAGTAATTTTATTGGTGGGCCTGCAATGTGCAACGCTCCATACTACATTTTTCTATATGATCCTTTACGTGGTGCCACAGGAGCTTGCAATGGGCTACAGCACTTCAGTGCAGCTGGTAAAATGAATATCTATGTAACAAGGGTAGTGATGACATCACAATGGTATAAAATTTCATAAGCTATATCATCATGATTTTACTACTGCCAGTTTTGATGTTCAGCCAGTCAGAAAGCAGATCATTTGCAGATGTATCACATCAACAATTTATCAGTATGATTTAGGCTGTTTTGTTAATACTTAACGATTTTCACTGTGTTTAAAAGAACAGTATGAAGAGCACAAAACTTAGTTTATAAAGTGTTTTTGCATAAAAGTAACTGCTACTGATAGAAAAGGAAAGGGAAGTTTTAAGTATTTTGTATTTATTCAGGTCATATTTTCTTTAATAATAAATGATAGAGGGAGTTTTCAGTCTGAACAATAGTGATAGTATGAACTTTGTTCTGCACTTAATTTTTAAAAAAATCTCTAACTGAACAATAGTGTTGTTGTTATTGTGTACAGATTCAAATCATGCAGGTTTTAGAGATAAATGCAGAGGGCTTCTCTGATTTGTTTGTTTAAATCTTCATATAACATTCACACTTATTCTATATATATATATATATATGTATATATATATATATACTACTGCTCTTCCTCCCTTTTTAATTATAATTCCTTTTTGACATTTTCCTCAAAGGCTGTGATTATAAACTTGAAAAATTTTGAAAACTTGAAACAGTATTTTTTTTCAGATTGTAACAATTGCTACTCATATCAAGTCTTCTCATTAGGGGATCTTTGAACTGGAAGAAACTAGAAGACCAAAACCGCCTCAAAAAACTGGTTTGGTTTGGTGTATTATGACACAGTAACACTATTAGTTTATTTAGTGTACTATTAGTTTATTTAGTGCTGAGGCAGTTGGAGTAAAGTGCCATCCCCAAGGACACACAACCATAGCTGGCCTGGACTGATCAAGTGGTAGGATTCAAACCTTAACCATTTCGGTCATGAGGCCAGCACACTATCCATTGAGCCATTGCAGTTTGTGCCTCTATTAGTTGCCCCTTGTGGGAGGGCACATTTGACCTATTCTACATGTGTATCCCCAGGCATGCAGGCTGTCCTGAGAAAACTACGTACCAGGAGATCATGCACGTTTTATTATTTTATACTAAGTTCATATGAACGCTAGAACACAAGGAACCATTTGGTCTCCAGGGTTGTCTTTCCCTAGCACTCAGGCAAACATTTGAACTTGACATACCATTTATGATTTTGACAAGATCAATAATTTTGTCCACACTTTTTACGAATATATTGTAGACATACCATTTATGATTTTGACAAGATCAATAATTTTGTCCGCACTTTTTACGAATATATTGTAATAGGTCAAGTTCATCCATGTGTCCATGCATCCATCAGTCTGTCTGACCATCACAGTTATCCTTCTAACCTGAACTCCATCTACACCACTTTAGGGAGAGTGATCATATTTTATATGATATTGTAAGAGAATGCGTTCATAAAAACAAAGAGACCTGTATGAAATCAGCATGTGTGGTTTTAATGTTTAGGCCAAACTGACCCAATCATGAATCATTCGAAACGGAATAGCCTTTCCAAGCACAATTTTCCAAGACAAGCAGCTCTAACATATTGCTTGTGTAAAATGTGTACCCTACAAAAGAACATTGTAGTCTTTAATGTGCTATCACATAAAGCTGTGGCAGATTAGGGTGTATACTGTTCGTTGTATTCGTGATTTCAAGCATATACCACAGACCCTGATCTGCCAGCACATCATGAGAGAGATATCAGGGTATATGCTATTTACAGTTCAGTGTGCGTTTTTAATGGGTTTTTTTTTTCTTTTCTTACTTTAATATCGCTGTATTTCATCATGTGGTACAAAAACATATTTTAATGAGTGTCAAAGGGCAAAGCCACGAGTTAAATATACATATATATATATATATATATATATATATATATATATATATATATATATATATATATATATATATATATTTATTTTTTTTGTCTCACAAGATGAAATAAATCCGGTATTTACGCAGGGAAAGAAATTTTTTATTACATACCAAACTTTCTTTTGAATTAAATCTTAGAAGATGAAAGTTGTTCTTCATCAACCCACTCTCCTTAAGTTCACATCAGTTCCTATGGTATTTATAGCATGATCATAAAAATGTCAGCAGTTCAAGAGAGCAGTGGGTTTGGGATGATATAATTTGTTACAATGAATTACATTTTTGATGTTTAATCCAACAACAAATCAAGTCCGATCGAGCAGTGCAACACACCATGTTTGTAGCATTGCTGACAAATCAAGTCTGATTGAGCAGTGCAACACACTACGTTTGTACCATTGTTGACAAATCAAGTCTGATCAGCAGTGCAACACACCAGGTTTGTAGCATTGCTGACAAATCAAGTTCAGTCGAGCAGTGGAACAGACCAAGTTTGTAGTATTGTTGACAAATCAAGTCCAGTCAGCAATGCAACATGCCAGATTTGAAGCATTGCTGACAAATCAAGTCCAGTCAGCACTGCAACACACCATGTTTGTAACATTGCTGACAAATCAAGTCCAGTCAGCACTGCAACACACCATGTTTGTAACATTGCTGACAAATCAAGTCCAGTCAGCACTGCAACACACCAGGTTTGTAGCATTGTTGACAACTTTTACTGTTTAACATTGTTTGCGGTGTTGTATAGGAGACATAACTTAATAGAGAAGTGAAGGTGAAGGAGAGTTAAATATTTTTGACCAAAAATAATTTCCATGCCAGAAAGGTAATGCTGTTTCCATTTATTGCTCTTGCTCACAAAATTCTAGTTTTTCTTGCTCAAGTAAAACTAATATAATCACACACAATCAAGTGTCACATGGCATGATGGGAAATCTTGTATTTTCACATTCAAACCATAATTTCTCTAATAATATAAATTATGTGATATTTAAGTGTAATGAACTGCATTATATTCAGGAAAAACTGCAATTTTTGAAGTACCGGTATTCCCTTTTATACTTGCGTGCTGATTGTTTAAACTTTTTAAGCGGTTTATCGTCTCTTTCATTTGCAACTTATAGTTTTATTTTTCATTGGCTTTATAAGAAAGTTGCATGGTGTCTGGAAAGTTTGTTCTAGTTAAAATTATTGCAAAGTTTGAAAGTATAGTGTCCAAAAAATGTGAGAGTCTGATCATTTAGGTTAAGTATGGTAAATACATATACATACATACATACATACATACATACATACATACATACATACATACATACATACATACATACATACATACATACATACATACATACATACATACATACATTTCAGAGAGAGGTATTGGAAAATAAAAGTTGGGAAAATCTTACACTGGTAGGATGTTAGAGGTGACAATTTGATTGGAGGTCACATTGGTGGGGAGTGGAATAGATCATACTTCCTGGTATCATTTTTTTAAAATTAATGTAAGTAGCTAATATTTGACATCACCAAGCAATATTACACTTGTCAAAGGTATAATGCATGATTTATATTTATTTCCCTGAAATATGATCAGTGTCTAGTTATATACTTAAACTTTTTATGGCTAAAAGAAATTACATTTACATGATTTAAACATTACAAAAATATGTGCACATAAAAGTTTAATCTTTCGAATGAAAATTGACAACGCAAAGACTGGAAGAATCTAAGATTTTCCAACATGCATTGAACTGAATGTTGCATAAAATGGCCTTTTCATGTTTTATATTTTTGTTAAAAATTGGGCAACTGAATTTATTAGCCCTGCTGATATTTTGAGGCCTGTGCTGAGAAACAAGATATTTGTTAAGCCCAGCTATCATAATTTCATTTGATACAAATACAGAAAGAATTGATGAATACAAATGTATGATTACCTAGTATACATGTAGATTTGTTTTTTCACTTGCTTTTTAAAGTTTTGCTTCTTTTTGAACTGCAAGTAGACATGAATCAATATTTATTTTGTCGAAACAGGTTTTGTTGCCAGCTTATTGTCAGGGAAAATGTATTTGCAAAATCATTAGAATACACAACATTCAAGTAGGCATTACCGACTTTTATATAATGCACACATATTCATTGTCCCATACAAAAACTCCCAGCCTTTGCCTAAAAACAACTATTATGGATGAGAATCGAGCTATTTTGTATATGGGATTGATTTTTGTTAATTTCATTGTTCATACCTGTCTTAGCTGGACCATTGTTATAGCAACATAGAATTATTTATGCATGCTTCCATTGAACATTGTCACTGTTGCTATGGCAATACCAAATTTTCCAGGTAATAGGCAGTTAAAGTTATATACCTGAGTAGTCTGTTTCGTACATGGGACAAAGAAAGACAGGTAAGGCTATTTTCAAAGTCAGTTTTTTACACACAAGGGGAAACTCTTTTACAACATTACTTTAATCATGTATTTTTATTTTTCTCACCTTGCAAGTTTGTAAAATTCATCTTATAAGCTCTTATGGAATGCTTCGATTCCTGACATGGGACAGCTAGAAAGCTTGTTAAGCAGTTTATTAGCTCGGCAGATAGCTGATCAATAGGTTCACTGGAGATTGCTGCATTCTCATTCCCGGCCTAGTGGCTGGCTAGTCTATTGAATTACAAGCTGTCTGTTGCAGAATTTTATCAATTTATCAATATTCTTTATGTTTATTTAATTTTGTGAACTAAATATCAAATTTCACTATGGACTAAATTTGAATTTTTGTACAACTGTTGACTGCATTTGTATGCAATATATTGTGCAGCAAATCAGGTGCATTAAACAAATTTACTTTACAGGAACATATTCTCATTCCTGTTAGGTATATTATTTTAACTATTTATACTTGATATAATTTTGTGTATTATCTAATGGTGCATTTGTTTAAGTTCTTGTTGTGCTATTTTTTCTCTGAAAAGTTGGATTGAAATGTAAATTGATTTTCATAATGAAGTGTTATCTTAAAATCCACATATAAAAAGATTGAATATAATATAGAATATGAAAAAATGTTTGCAGGATTTCTTGTTACCCATATGTTTAACTTATTAGGTACCGTATATACTCGCGTATAGTCCGGGTCCAAATGCAAATAACATAGACCCTGATCTGCCATTTCATAATGTGCCGGCAGATCAGGGTCTGTGTTGTTTGTTCTACTGATTAGTCCTTACAAACTGCATCAACCCAGATCTGCTGGCGCATTATGCAATGGCAGATCCGGGTCTATGCAGTTTGCAGTTGGTATGGTGTTGTACGCGAGTATATACGGTATGTACCAACACAGATAGACAACCAAGAATTCTTGCAAACTTAAGTTGAAAGTGACCTTAAGCTGACAAATAAAAATATTCATAAAATTGTTGCTATGTATTGAACAGAATTTCTGTAATTGGTTGGTTGGTTGGTTTGGTTGCTTTACAGCACAGCAACACTGGCAGATCTGGGTCTGTGAAGTTTTTTATGAGCAATCAGTAGAACAAACAACATAGACCCTGATTTGCTAGCACATTATGCAATGGCAGATAAGTGTCTATGTTGTTTGCAGTTGAACTTATAAGCGAGTATATATGGTACTTGCAAATTACCATATTTACTTATGTAAAATACACCCAACTATTATCATGGCATAATGCACTGGCAGATAAGGACTTGTGCTATTTGTTTTAAATGGAACATAGAATGAACAGTGTGGACCCTGGTCTTACTAATCATCATGCAACAGTAGATGAAGATATACTGTAAAATATGGATAATAAACACATACATTTATTTTGAAGTTAGTGATGGTCTAATGTGCTTAATTTTTGTATGTGCTCATCAATAGTGAATTGCATCAGAAAGCAATTATTTGTAATGTGTACATAATCATACTTATTAAACAGGATTTTATAGCATATGTAATAAAGAAGATTTATCAAAGAAAGAAACGATTGCAAGATACACCTGTAGAAGATCAGTTAGAACTGGACCATTCAAATGTAGGGGGGGGGGGGGGTCATGGATTTTTTTTTAACCAGGATTTTTTTTTTTTCTTTTATCAGAAGATAATTTCTTTTTTCAGCTAATGTGATGAATAGAATAAGTTATTTTTTTCTACAAATCAGAGCAAGAGTATTTTTTCTTAAGCAATCAGGGGGCCTGAATTTGTTTACAAAAAATCTCAGGCCCCTTCCCCCTCCCAAAATAAAATGGTTAGTCTCATACAGGATAATGCACTGTAAACAGGTATACATTCAACCTCTTTAATACCCTAATATGTAAATAAAGAAAAGGAAACAAAAATGACTGCCAGCAAATTGTATATTGTAATCTTTGTTTTTCTTTTCAGCACATTCATTTATATGCACTTATTTTTGCTTCACAATTAAAGGAAAGCCTGTGTTCACTTATTTTCCATAAATGCTTATTTTCATATTGAAAAATCACTAAAGTTCCACTTGTCCAATAAGGCAAGTACTACACATTTTTAATTGCTCAGAATGAACTCTTGCTCAACCAGCTATTATAGAAATATAAAATCGGACGATGTTAACAACCTAAATTCATTTGTGTGAAAGGTTGTTTTTTGAACTTATTCTGTGACCCTTGTAACACCAGTAATAAGTAATTACAAACTTAGACCAGTCTGCTTTCCTTTTGGTAAGCATTTTTAAGTATTGAAGCGTGTGAGCAAAGAACTTGTATGAACTTGATTAAAATAAATGGAAAACAATTTTCCAATAGAAAGTATGGACTTTCAGTGAATTAAAAGTCAAAAGTATTCTTAAAAGAACATTCTCTTTATTAAAGAGAAACACTGGTCAGCCCTGAATAATCACTTGCCCAATTAAGTGAGAGATCAGAAAATTCACTTGACTACCAAAATTTTCACTTGTCATTTCAAGTTAAGTGAGTGAATTTTCAACCCCTGTGTTTATTATCCAGATTATAAAGTAGGCACAGTACAGTGTGTGCTATAAATTTTATTAAAAAATAGTGTCTGAGAAAAACGTTACTGGCGAGTAGAAAGTCATGACTTTTTTGTGGAATAAAAGTAGCTTGAGTTCATATATTTACGTACCTTATTCAATGGAATACCTGCACATGCCTTAATTAGCGCTCCCCCTACTTTTGACCAAAACTTATATACAAATGGACATTTGTGAGTGCAAGAGTCTTGATCCTAGCATGCTTTGTGAGACTGGGAAGCAGCTGCTAAAATCTACACTGATCATAATGATTTACTCAGAACTACCACCATGCATGACTGATGTATTGCTACTACTTAGTCTCCAAAATGGATCTTGTATTTTATTGGGTGTAGACATATTGCGAGAAAGAATAAACCTCCAAAGTGGGGAGTTTCAAGGATTTTCAAGGAAACTAACTCCTCTGGTATGTACATATGCTTTATGGGAACACTGCTTATGACATCATCTGTTTGTGCTTATTATGATGAGCTTTAACCTCATGAAATTTACACTGATCATGGTTTTTTAAGCCCACAGTGTTGTATTGTCAAATACAGTACATATACATGTATTGGCAGTTATATCCATAGAAAATGAGTACTGTATGTACAGTGTTTTCCCCATGATAAGACCAGGGGGCCAGCCTAAACATTTTGGTCTAAAAATAGGAGGTGGGGTTAATATCAGATGAAGATATTTTTAAAAACTATCTTCCAAAATTTATTAAAATAGAGTACAGTCATGTCATCAGGTATGGATCTATCTTTGTATAACTACGGTACATGTATGTCAAATAAGTCCTGAAAGCAGGTTTTAGCCCAAGTATTGGGGTCTAATTTACAGGAAAACATAGAAGCCTGTTTTCTGTTGACACATTACCTTATTTTATACAGTGGAGGCCTCACAGGTTTTATTTGACAATTGTGATGTAGAAATGGCCATAGAAGCAATCATTGTTATTTATGTATGCAGACACTCTTGGGACCAAAACTCGGGCCATTTTATCCACAGTTTTGCCATTTGGGTCAGAGCCTCATTGCTAGTAGATGAAAGCATTCAGTTTACTGAGATTTTTATTCACCATCTTATAATTGCTTTGGTTTGGCATTTTGCAGCACTGCAACACTTTTAACATTATATCGTCCCAAGGCAAGTTAAGTGTCTTGCCCAAGGACACGCCAGGGTCACCATCTTATGCAAATTGTCGATATCAGTATATTGAATTCCATACTAATTGAAATAAAGCACTTAAAATGAGGACAGTAAATGTTTAAAGTTTTTGTAGCAGAATTTCTCCAAGCACAAAACGGTAGACCAGGCATCGGACTTGTAATCCAAGGATTGCGGGTTCGATGTCCACCCAGGCCAGCTTGGGTTAATTGCCTCCGTCTGTCCATGGGAAAGGCACTTAGCTCCCATTTCTTAGGCATGATATAGCCAAAAATGTGTTAAAAGTGCCATTGAAATCCACAACAAAACAAGCACAAAAAAGCAGCATTGTTTTAACCAGACAGATATTCTAGGATACATGATTGAAAGGTTCACCCAAATTTTTACCAGTTGTGCAAAAAAATGAACAAAGTGCATGAAAATGGTGCATTGCAGCTTGCAGGTCTTGTTATCGCTACTCCTTCTGAATGGATGGTCATATCAACATGGTATTTGCACTAAAATGACTATTATTATGTCTCGTTGGTCCTAAATGAAAATGGGGCTGATTTGGTATGCAGTATGGCCACCACAGTAGCCATCTTGAAAATCTTATGGCTACTTATCCTGAACAGAAAGTCACATCAGTGTGGGGATTTCACGAAGACTCCTAATTGTAATGTCTAGTTGGTCCTAAATGAAAATGGTGCCAATTTGACCTCCAATATGGCTGCCATGGCAGCCAGATTGAAATCTTATCACTTCTCCAGAATGGATGTTAACATCAATATGGGGTTTTCACCAAAAATCTCCTTATGATTTTTAGGTGGTCCTATATGAAAATGGTGCTGATCTGATATCCAATATGGCCACAATGGCAGACATCTTGAAAATCTTGTTTACTTTTCATAAACGGAAAGTCGCATTGACATGGAGTTTCCATCAGAAGACATCTTATGGTGTCTAGTTGGTCCTAAATAAAAATGATGCCAATCTGACATCCAATATGGCCACCATAGGATCCATCTTAAAAATCTTGTTATCGCTACTCGTTCTAAATTGATGGTCATATCGACATGAGGTTTTCACCAAAAGGCTTCTTATGAGATCTGTTTGGTCCTAAATGAAAATGGTGCCGATCTTACATCAAATATGGTCACTATTCTGTAGCGTACTAACGGGGGTCGGTTGCCCCGGGCGCACGAGGTCTTGGGGTGCCAAAACAGCTGATAAAAATTTCTAGTTTTGAATTCTTTTGGACTTGGACTTTTTTTGGGTCTGCAGTGTCTGTTGTTGGGACATATGCATTTTACAAACACAAATCTGGTTTATATACTTTTAACATAGTTTTTGGAGAAATGGGACCCTAGACTTCTGTTTTCAAAATCCAACACAGAGCTACCATAAGAATAAGAAAACAAAGGTGGAAAACAAATAAACTATCAGCAGTTGCCAAGAAATTTCTTTTCTTATATCTTTTTGTTTTCATTTTCTTTTTGTTGGTAGAAGCTTCACTATTAAAGTTAATGAATTTCTCAGAACTTGTTTTCTTTTTTTGCCATGAAGGTTACCCCATGACTCAGTATCATCACAAAGGAATTGCACAAATCGGTTTTTTATATTGATTTATATCCATGGAAAATGACAGCAATCCTGACTGATTGTTATTAAATACATAGTAGCAAAGAGTTCTTGGAAATAAAAGGAGCCATATGATGTCGATCTTCCTCACAGTATTGGAACTTGTACAACTGTCATTTTTCAGGTTATCTGTACACCTGATTTTGTCTTATTTCAGTACACAGTGCGGCAGGTGTATGTTACAGTTATGAAGTTGACCTCGGAGTCAGGCCTAAGTCTACTGTTTATTTGGATGAAGTTGATTAAGGTTGTACATTGTTGTAAAATCAACACTTACTGTGCATTTAGAAATGATGTGACCATTACAATATGTTATGTACCAGTACCACTATGAACTCTGAGAGAGACCGGAGGTAAAATGGCTTAGTTGCAACTTATGTCTCTAATGTAAAAATAATTCTTATACCATTTTTAAAAAAAAAAATAATAAAGTCAGCAAACAGTGTACACGACCATGGGAAAATATTTTTGTGATTTACGACCTGCCATAAATCAACAGCACAATCTTTCTGTTGAGAAAACTGATGTGATCTCAATAATTGAGTCATACTGAAAAAAATTCACTCAATAACATACCCTTTTTTGTGTGTATTTTTTTTATAAGAGAAGTCAGATTTTCAACCTGTGCAGTTTTGATGAATTTTTAAATACTTATTCAGCTATTTTTTATTTTTTTATTCTTTATTTTGTGTAAGAAAAGGTACATAAATACAGTGTTATGTAAGTTCAGTACAGAAGTAGTCTTACATTTGTATAGCATTATACTGGCAATTCTACTTGTTTTCATTGTATATAGAAGAAAAGAAATGGGTTTGAGAGAGAGAGAGAGAGAGAGAGAGAGAGAGAGAGAGAGAGAGAGAGAGAGCAATATGTATAAAAAGCAATACTCTAATATAGTTTACATACATGTTGAGAAAAACAGCACCGAGAAAAAGATACAATTTTTAAGCAAGAAGAAAAGTAATTTTCGCTGAGATTAGCTTTAAGAGGCTCCAGCATTTAAGAAGCGATCATTCGTATACATTTTAATTTGACACTTTCGTAAGTAACTGTTGGGGTTTTTTTTTTGTAAGTTGGTTTTTTTTTAAATGTATACATATACATACCCATAATGTATGGCTAAAATAAAAAAATTTACTCAAGTCCAAGTAGAAATAAGTCAAAATTTAACTGCACTAAAATTAGATTATACAATTATTCTAGAATAATAGAATTTTTTTCTGTACAAGAGTTGACTCCTTGTTTTGTTAAGGGTACAAGCTAATTTCATTGAATTGTGATAGCCTAATGTGGTTAACATAATTTGTAATCTCATTAGTATCTGGTAAAAGTAACTAATACTGAATGAGACATATTTACATTTATCTAGTTGCAGGAGAGCACTTGATACTTAGAAAGCCTAATAAACTGATTGTCTACTTGACACCTTCCTGCACCCTGATTTCCTGCTGAAACTGCATTGTACTTGAATTCTAATTGACTCTCAGAATCATATATTCAAAAGTTAATGTATTTTTAAAGTGACACTATTCTTTCGAATTATAAAATTAATTGACCCATAGACTGAAAACAAAAATGCTAGGTAGATAATTACATGTTCTTTACTTGTTCATTTGGGACCTGGACACAAGCTTCCCATTAGGACATGCATCTGTTTATGTGGAAAATGTTTTCATGGCCAAATGTCGACTTGAATGGTAAAAATTAATGCACACCTTTAGTCAGTTCTGTATTCCATTCGCAACTTTAAGGTCAGTCCTATGGATCGTACCTCGAATTTATGCCGATAGATGCATCAGAACCACATCAGCTATTTATTAAACAAGGATTGATTGAGAAGTTGGGAATGCACCAAACTATTTTTTCATTTGTAACTTCTTGGTCAATCCATAATCAACCCAATCATGGAAATAGCCGAGGTTGTCTGAATAAATTGCAGTTTCTTTTTTGTGCAGAAATTTCCAGCAAACAAAATGTATGATTTTGCACTGTCATACATCCGAGGCATATTTTTGTCTCACAAACATAGCAGAGGATGTTACTATTGTTCTGTATTCATGTTACTGATTTAGCCAAATTTGCCTTATTAGCCACAGATATGCAAATGAAGATGCAAGACATCATTCAGCTATAAATATACGTAGCTGATGAATGCTGTATGCAGTTAATTGCTTAAAGGATTGTGTTATGGCCAGCAGTCTGAAAGCACTCTTGAGAAATACATTTAATAATTAAGGCACCATCTGTACTTGCTTATAAGTCGGGCCCCACTGCAGGCAAAATAGATCCTGATCTGCCATCGCATAATGTTCTGGCAGGTAAGGATCTATGTTGTTTGTTCTACTGATTACTCCTAACAAACTACATAGACCAGATCTGCCAGCATATTATGGATCTGGATCTATGCAGTTTGCAGGTGGACCTGATTTATAAGCGAGTATATACAGTAGTCTGCTTTTGCAGAATCAGTGCTAGGGCAGCTCTAAATGACATCATGATGATATTATGCTGTCATCAATATGACATCACTTGTTACCCAAGGGTATCGTTTGGTTTTGGGGTTTTATGGCACAGCAACACAAGTAGGTTATTTAGTTCATTGCACTATGAACTTGGTGGAGGGTGGGAGATTGGAAATACAGTTGTATGATAACAGGGTTGGGTTGTGACTTATGTCTCTTATTAAATAATAAACACAAAAAATTCATAAAACAATGTTTATAATCACAATAACAGACCTGTGAAAGAAAATAATAACGACAATGAAAAGTATACAAGTCTTGTGAAAATATAGAGTGATTTATGACCTGCTGTAACTCGACAGCAAAGGAATTATGTTGTAGAAAACTGATGTAATCTCAATAATTGTGTCATACTAAAAAAATTCACTCACCAACATACCCTTTTCTGTGCGTGTTTGATAAGAAGAAAATATAATCTTTAACCAGTGCAGTTTGATAAATTTTGTAATGCTGATTCAGATATTATTTTATAGACAGTTTAAGACTGGGTACTTTTTCCAACACTGTTTTATTTAATGACCCTTAAATAAAAGATACAGTTGTGAGAATTGTGAATGGAATACGAGGACTTGTATCATGCTTTTTCATAGTCATACCAAAATTAAGAATTAGCTTTGATGTCTTAGGTACATGTAGCACAGTGTGCTATGTACATGTATTGGCATGGTTATAAAAATACTCATTTGGATTTAATTTGCATGAGATATAAAGTTCTCTTACACAGACTTCTGGTTGAATTTGCTTTTATCCAGATCTTTTCAGTATTATGGAGCTTATTCAATGCAACTTTTGTCCCTCTGTTCATAATTACCCAACAGCTCTCTTTCTGTCTGTAGTTAAAAGACAATACAGTAAAAGACCACTGCAGCAAGAGATCACCTGTCTTGAAAGACCAGATTCTAAGTGCACGGATTTATTAATTATATAGTGTGATGACCTGTCTTGGGAGACCATCATTTTTTGGCAGTAGGTGTAAGGTGGTCTTTAAGACAGGGTGCCACAGTAGCTCATTCGGTAGAGTGTAGGACTCGTAATCCGAGGGTTGCGGGTTTGATACACACTCAGGCCAGCCCAGATTGGCTGCCTTGGTGTGTCCTTTGAAAAGACATATCTCCCATTTTCTTGGCATTATATCGCCAATGATATGTTAAAAGTGCCACTAAAACTATCAACAACAAAAAAAAATCATTCAATACTGGTTCATCTGGTAAAATCCCGCACCATTATTTTGAACTTACAGTGTTTCATAAAAATATCACATTACAAGTGAGAGTACATTAATCTGTGATATGTAACAACATACTAGGGTGTGTTATAAATAAAAATACAAAATATACCATATTCATTGATGATGAACATATTATTATTGGCTTTCATCAGCCAAGAAATGAAATTAAGCAAGAAAAAAATGAGTAGTAATGACAGAACCAACTTAAATGGGACATGGATATATAATGTTCAGTTAAAGAAATAAAATGCTGATAAGAAACTATTTTTTCAGATTTTTTGTTGGGGGGGGGGGGTTTCTACCATATTCTGTGGAAGTGTTACCCATATACATGTACATCTGTCCCATTCCATCCCATCCATCAAAGATTTAATTTAAACTTGTAAGTATATTTTGAAAGTTGGTTGGTTGGTTGGTTTTTAGTGGCACTTTCAACACTTTATTGGCTACCAGTATATCATGCTGGGGAAATGGAAGCCAAGTGCCTTTTCCAAGGACACATCAAGGCAGCCAATCAGCATTGGCCAGGGTGGGTATTGAACCTGTGACCCTTGTATTACAAGTCCAGTGCTTTCCCAACTGAGCTGCTCGACTGTCACTTTTTAAGAACTTCGTTGATTGAAATCAAATTTGATATGAGGCTTTATATTAAGAAGATCTCGGTTAAATTTGATTTTCAATAAACTTTGATTGATTATAATGGCCCTTGTTTGACTTGGCACTTTGACCTTGTATACTAAATTAAGCTTTTTCAAGTTGCACCAAATTAGCAGGGGTATCTGTTAATATAGAGATGAGACTTGCACAGTTGATCACTACCTGTAATAAAGGCATTGCATATAAAAAGTGTTTGGATATTTTGAGTTTTTCTCCGAGTAGCAAAGAAAAAAATGTAAATTCAATTATTACACCTTTGATACATGTAAATGATCAGTACAAAAGAACTCCTTTGGTTTACAGTTTGCCTTTGTTTGGTTGTGTTTGGACTTTTCAGGTTTATTTTATTCTTTTTTTTGTTGTTATGGCTAATAGGGAAATTGTGTTTTTAATCTTTAATCTTTTTTTTCTTCAAAAATGGTATTTTCTAATTATTAAACTTAAAGAAGAGTTGGAATTTGACTTAGCACTTAAATTTGTATGTTTAATTCACCAATGGATCAGGTCTGTAATATACTTTTTGTTTGGTTTATGCCTTTCGTAATTTGTATGTCTGTTATTAACACTAGTAGTATGTTTTATCAAGATATTTGTTAAATGTCATCTGTAACTGAGGTCATAATTTTATATGTAAAATAAAATACATTTCACTGTTTTATTGTATTTATTTTGTTTTCACATTGATGCTTGCACTATGAAGCCTCTTCGAAATTGTTCATTTACTTGTGTGGTAACTTCAAAAGAGTAATGTTTCAAATAAATACATATTTAGAAATCCTACACTTTTTTTCTTGCTATCAAGTTTCAGTTTTTGCCACAAGTCTTAAAAAGTGTGACCATCCCCATTTCATGTCAAATTCAAATGATTACAGTACAGAGCAGAGTACAGCTGAGGTTCAGTAAACCTTGTCAGTTTTGTCCAAATTTACTCCTTTGACATTTAATTTTCCATGGGAAATACATTAAATCATAAGTGCTATTTCCAGTATATCAATCAATAATAAGTGAGTCACCAGATTTTTGTGGGGGGAAAAACTGTACTTACAATTTACATCTAGTTTTCAGGAAAAACTGACATGTGTACTTGATAAATTATATATTTACTTGGTTTAGATGGCTTGGGCTGAGTAACAGCTTGTAGTACATGTAAGTGTGGATATTGAATAACTCTGAAGGGAAAAATATTTGAGGAATCTTGTGTATTTACTTGAACTTGGACAACAGGGATAAGGATGATTTTTTTTTTTTTTTAAGTGTCATTAAATACATGTATGGCATTTTTATTATTTTAATAACTATTGTGTCCATTTTGTTTTACTTTTTGTATTTAGTGTCAAAATTAAGCATCAGCTACCATGTCTAAAAATAAATACAAAGGTCCCTCACTGTAAAGCCCCTCATTATACTGCTTCATTTTCTAATAACACATGAATCCCATTAAATTTGTCAAATTTTGTTTTATTAATGCATAATTTATCTCACTTAATTGGTAAAATTTTGTTTTATGATTGCTTCTGAATTTATCTCACTTTATTTTAGTTTTGTGTCATGAATACCAATTATATCGGGATTTTCTAAAATGGGATGCCATATACAATATGTCTTATTCTGAGGTCTTATCGTGAGGGAGTACTGTACTTATGATTTCAGACTGATAGCGTAGCTCTAGTCTTGGTCTGCCCAGACTGTACATGTATTTGCATAGAGAATTTGCAGATACCAGTCTGGATTTTTTTTTAAAAAACAGCAAAAAATATGCCCCCTTGTGCTTAGTTTACATCAGGTGAATACATTTTAATCTCATCCCTTGAGAATGTGTTGACATCATCACTATTATGATGTCATAATGTACATGATGTCAAAAAGATGCGCAGCTTGTATACAGCTAAATTGTTTTACAGTATTCTTCTTGATAGATGTACATTTTATTTTTATTTTCAGTAAAGGTGTGAATTGGCATGCATTGTTTTCATTATTAATTTTATTTAATCTTAGTCAACACTTTCAGCACTGCCGAGCATTTTCATTTTGTGTAAAAAAAATTCCAAGACCCTAGTTTTGCTATCCTCTGCATAGCGATAAAAACCGAAGTGGGCCAGATGACCAGGCTAAAGATTGATCCTGATCTGGGTTTCATTTGGAACATCTTGAGGTTTTCTGCAGTGTCCGAAATCCACCTTGGACATGATTGTAAGGACATGCATACATTTCATGCAAATGCAGCTACCTGAACATCCTCCACAGCATTATACGCAGAGAACATATATCACCAAGATCGGCATTTTATGATAAAAGTCATAAATTTTAAAACATATCATATAAATTTAACAAAGTGAATGAAGGTTAAAAACCTGTACTGAGAATGCATTTTTTTTATTAGAAATCCAAACAACGACTGCTTCATGACATGATGTCAGAAGTAACATTGTGATGTATCTGCTACATTAACTTAGAACGGTTCACCAGTCACATGTAAATGGCAGATACATACATTGTAAACTGTGATAACCAATCTGCATGGACTGGAAGAAAATGGTGCCATTCTGTGTGTTAAACTGGAAAAAAAATTGGTGAGCCGTATCTAATGCGACAGTGGTTTGGACACTCACATCTGTGGTGTTTTTCTGTTCGCAGGAATACTGAGGCATTCCAAATGATAATGGGTCTACACTGTTTGCAGTCAGTTGTGCATTCACTGAGTAATACGGTAGTTGTAAATACTAGTGTGGCTGAAGGAGTCCAGGAAAATGTACAAGATTTATCAATCGCTTGTATTAGATCAATCAAAACTTGAATTTTCAGAAAAGCAAGTTGTTTTTTACATTTTAAACATGTCATTTAATAGATGAATGCACGTGTCACAAAAAAATTTAAGGAAATAATTAGGAATATTATAAAATTACACCTGTTTGTGTGTTTTTAGCCTAGAGTTGAAAGTTGCAAAGGAGGATATTATGTTTGATATAGGTTTTTGCGGCTAAAGTACAGACAGGTTCACAAGCTAAAATTATAGAATGAAAACTAAAATAATGAGTCATAAAAATATCTTTTCTTTAATAAAGTGATAATTATTTTGGCACCCATTTTTGGCCCAAAGGGGCGAGGGGGAGGGAGGGAGGGAGTGGGATGGACAAAGAGAAAGGGAATTTATGATCACAGGAAAGTCTGGATATAACAACATCAGAAATAATTAAATGTTTTGATATTTTGAAGCACATTGCAAAGTCTCATCTGGTGGTCTATATAGATTTTTCTTCTGTAATAATGAAGATATGGATATAATGCAATGACTTTTGGACATCATTATATCCATAGTGTACTGTTATCCATACAGCACTGTGGGATCCATGGTAGCTCAATTGATAGAGGATCAGACTGTAATACAAGGGTCGTGGGTTCAGTACCAGCCCAGGCCAACCTGAGTCGGCTGCCTCAGTGTGTCTTTGTGAAAGGCACTTAGCTCCCATTTCCTCTATAGGATATACCCAAATAATGTGTTACATGTGCAGTTAAAACCAACCAACCAAGAGGCGCATACTGTATTATTGTATACATGTCATAGAGGCTAAGTCTTCTTCAATATTTATAACTTACATGAAAGATCAATCTGTGTATGATACTATTAATGCCCTTCATTTGACATGACATTTTCATTTTAAAAAATTTCAAGTACTTAATCTTTCAAGACCAGTTGGGAAGAAAACCCTCAAGATTATTCATTAAGTTACTTTTTTTTTTTTTTTTTGCTTTCAGACAGGATGCAGTCAGTAAAGTGGAAGTGAGAGTTAAATAAAAGACATGGCCCTTCTTGGAAGTGGTAGGAAACTAAGATCTTTGGATGCCATATGTGCCAAATTAAAGCAAGAGGCTGAATCAACTCCAGACAGTAATCAAGAGGAAAACTCTCAAGATGTGCCAAAGACCAAAGAAGGTGAAACAAATGGAAAAAATGAAGATGCAGAGGAGACTGAGTCATTAGAAGAAGACATTGAGGACACAAAGAAGAACCTGAATGAAACTGGTAAAAAGTCAGAAGATGTCTCAAAGGTCAAGAAGGCTGCTAAAGAAAACCTGGAAAATGAAACAAAAAATGATAGAGAAGCTCAGGAAAATTCTAATAACAAGAAAATTGAAGGTTGTGGGAACGAAGAAAGCAGAAATACAGAAACAAATGAGTCCAGAAAGCTGGAACATAGTCAAAATATCGACTCTACTCTAATTGAATATAGTTGTCGCAAAGGTCGTCGAAAGGCAGTCACACCTAGAAGTATTACACAGGTTCAAAAACTTTACAACCAGTTTGATATAGATGAAAAAGATGAATTGGCTGAATATGAAATAAACAATCTGAACACAAATTTTCCACCAGATGATGAAGAATTTTATGATTCTGAAGAAAAGCAATCTAGTCCTTCAAGTTCTGTTCAGGGTTCTTCAGTGTCTTTTGATGAATACACAAAAGAAATTCAGGACATTAACCATTCCAGTGACACTTCAAAACATTCCAAGGAAAAATCAAGTAACCATTCCAAAGAATTTTCTTCTTCAACACCTGTTACACATTCCAAATTGGCATCTGCACCTCTTGATCTTTCAATCAGCAATGGCTACCTTGCAAATGAAGATGACGATAATAGTACATCTATTGATCTTTCAGTCCGATCAAGTAATGATGGTGGAAAGGACTCTTCTAGTTCAGAAGACAAAATGCCTTCACCTGCAGATTCTAAATCTGAAAGTGGGGACCATGCAGATTCTAAATCTGAAAGTGGGGACCATGCAGCAAATCTTAAAGATTATGCTGAGAATACAATGAATGAACTGCTCTCAATGTATGGTCTGGGAGGGGCAGGAGAAGGGGGAGTGGGAGAAATTGAGTCTTTAGCAGGACAGGTTCCTTTGAAAAACTTCACCCAAATGCTGCAAAAGGTCCACAACCAAATGGGATCTCCTCTGGTGGCAAAGATTCCGCTTAAAATTCAGCAGGGTCGGGTTGATGAGAAAAAGTCTGGCAACACCACTGGGAGCTCTAGCTCAAGGCAGCAGCTAAAGGGAATTTATGCTAACTATGTTCAGAACAGCACTACAGTTGGTGTTTCCAAGTCAGAAGGTTTGTGAGATTTATTCTATAATTTAGCACTCTGTCCCTAATAAGAGTTTTGGAAAGGGTAATGTCTAAACCAGAAATTTTTTTTTTTTTTGGGGGGGGGGGGGGAGGGGGGTCCTCAGGGGTTAAAAATAAAAATAGCTATATCAATTTTCATTTGAAAAATTTTGCTTCCAAAATGATGGGCCAAGACATCATTCCAGTCACCCTAGAAAAATCCCTATCAACCCTTTGGTGTCTCAAAAGTTTGATTTTTTGGGCTTTGCACTTGACCAATTGCAAACTGGTATTTTTGACTAGGAAGAAGTAGTTTTTCAGTGTTGCTTGTTCTCAGGGACAAGTTGGTTTTTTTAATGTTTCTGTTCATTTGACTGACGTGGATAAACATTTTAATTGGTATCTAAATTGGTGGTTAAGGGAATAGCATCTTGTTGTCTTTAAAAGATAAACTAGAACTACTTAAAGGGCTCACCATTGCAATTAAATCCCCATGATTTTCACTGCATATTCCAAAAATGTCATTGTAATTGATTTTTTTTTTTTTTTTACATTTGACCTTTGACCCTCTCCCAGCGACCACAGGCAAAGGAGCCAATAATGACACCTCTCTCTCACAGATTATCACATTTAGGGCTGTATAATTACAGTGTCATTATTTCCACCTGGCAGTTTAGGCAGAGATATGGTCATGGACATTATGGAGGGTATGGCAATATTCCTGATGATTTTTTATAACCCAGGGTAGGATGTATGATGGAGGGATTCACACTAATTCCTCAAACATCGTGCCAAAAAATAAACTGAATGCACGAAAATTGTGCATCATATTTGCAAGGTCTGCCTTTGCTTTTTTTGTTTTTTTATATATCTCTCTTGTATTCAGAAAATGACCCTTTTTTCAAATAAAGGCAGAAGCCCCCACCCCCCACAACCCCACTAAAGTTTCAGTTATAGAATAGACCCCAGGAATCCAGCAGCTTGCATGACCCTCATCTTTGAACAATGTAGAAGTGTATGCATTCAAGTAAGACAATCTATAATAGTCAACCATCAAGGGACTTTAAAGCTGTCAGATGGTTAGATATGAGTGGTTGTAGATAAATAATACTTGTTTCAAGTGACCTTTGCGCACATGTTATTTTTACATAAGCCATACCATGTTTATACTTTACTAAACACCTGTTTTTTTTATATCAGAAATGCAAAGGGCTAATTAAGAGTGGTGATTTTAGGCAGACTACAGCAATAAGTGTCAGTTTGTGAGGTCCCTTCTGAATTTCATTTTCTTGTGAAAGTTTAAAAATTAGAGAGAATCAAATTTGTATAGTGACTCACAGCAATAAAATGTCTTTAAAACCAACAAATTCAGTTAAACAGTCCATGCATAATTATCCATTGTATAAATCTAATACAGTTATTCATGCTCAAAGGTATATTCGCTTACAGCCAGTAAGAATTTGATACATAAACATGTAATACTCAATCAGTAAGAATTTCTACAGAGCTCAATATTTTAGCAAGAACAACTCATGGTCTCAGAGCAAAAACCGTGAAAAATCTACTATTCTTAACTGTCCTTGGTTCTTTTCAAACTTGGGTAATGGGTTATTTGAACCAGAGGCTTATCGCCATGGTAGCTCTTGTACACACCAAAAATGTTTACAAATCCAGTCATTTTTACCACTAATTCCCAGCATATTTTTGACTGTGTATTTACTATATTGACCCAAATAATCAACTGCTGGCACGTATTATATCTCTAGCTATATACTATATACAGTTTCTATGGAGGCACACAACAAAACATTTTGAGAGCAATTTGTTTAAATGCCACTCTCCTATACATTTACCTTGAATTTTCAAATAATACATGGAATATGAGGAACTAGTGCTGAAAATGGGTACAATTTGAGAAGTATAATGACAGGGAATTTGTCAAACTTTTGAAGTTACTGAATTGAGAAAGCATGTAACTATTCACAGACACCTTGGCTTTATGTTAAATAAGAGAACTGGCACATAAATAAATATATATATATATATATATATATATATATATATATATATATATATATATATATATATATATATATATATATATATATATATACATACATATATATACATGCATATATATATCATATTTTGGTTTTGAGGTAGAAAATTACTTTTATTATCCCATAATGCTAGACCAAATAAAGTAAAGTTGGAGTGAAAATTCTGAGTATGGATATGTACATAATACATATTTACATATGTGGACCTTAAAGTAGAAATTCAAAGTGATATTTATGGCCAGATTGCAAAGCAATTCCAGCTTATGGATTGATAATGTCTGTCTCTAAGTTCATCTGTCCATCTGTCTGGTGTCGGCACCGAGATTAGGGTTTGCATTTAGTTCATTTTCTCAGATGCTATTGCACATAGAGTCACACAAGCTGGTATTTAAATGCATCATGTCAAGTACTACAACTCTGTGAAAATTATATCACTGTGACCTATATTTCACAGGCCAGTTGAGTTAACTTTTGTGTTGAGCTCAGTTTCTCTGTTAGGGTTTGTGTTTAGGTCATTTTCTCAGACACTGTTGGTGGCAGAATCACATAAGTTGGTATTTAGGTGTCTCACATGAAGTACTATACTTTTCAGTGAAAATTAGATTACTGTAACCAATATTTCATGGTCCAGTGATTTAGACTAACCTTTGTACATGTATTTACCTTGGTTTCTCAAGGTTAGGGTGTGCATTTAGATCATTTTCTCAGATACTATTGCTTGTAGAGTCACTTAAGTTAGTATGTAGATGTGTCATGTGGATCACTACACATTTTGGTGAAAAGTAGGTCACTGTGCCCCAAATTTTGCAATACAGTAATTTGGGTTAACCTTTGCATTTAGCTCATTTTCTCAGATACTGTTGCCTGTGGAGTCATATAAGTTGATATTTAATTGTGTCATGAGGTGTACTACAGCCATTTTTACTAGCCTGTTTTAGGTGGGTACTTTACCCTGTGCACCCTGTCCTCTCTGAGATGCACCCAACTGCCTCTGGGGTATGCCCTGCCCTCCTTGGGAGATGTCCTGCCTTAAATCTCCACAGGCAGAAGTTTAATATGTTGCATATCATATGGCAGCATTCTATATATACATTTTGGGCATCATCTTGGCATCATTTACACCTGCTTTTCACTTGCAGTGCAAATACTATTTTAACTGCACTATTGGAGTGTTCAGAAATGCCCACATGCATTGAGAGGGTGAAGAGACTTATTTCCCATCACAGAGACCTGCATTAACCTTTGCATTTAGCATAGTTTCTCAGAACAAAGTTATAAAAAAATAGGCTTTTAGACACTTTAACTGTTTCATTATTATTTCCAGTCTTTAAAGAAAGAAAAGCAAAACAACTCTGATGGCTTGCCACCGCATAATCATCATGCTTTGTATATCATATTCTCTCTTTTGACCAAACCATTCACCTCATCCCTAACCCTTGCTCATGGGCACTGGTCCATGGTTGGTTGGTTGGTTTTTAATGGCACTTTCAGCACTTTATGCTGTGTCCTGCAAATGAAATGAGAGCTAAGTGCCTTTCCCAAGAACAGACCAAGAGAGCCAGTCTGCGCTGGCGTGGGCGGGTATTGAACCTATGACCCTTGGATTATGAGTCTGATGCTCTAGCAAGTTACATGTAGCTATCATGGCTCACTGTGACCCCAAAGGTGAAAAAATGAAATCTGCTTCATGTATGATGTGTATGATAACTGCAAATGCAAAATTTGGTAAAAAAATATTTGAAAATGTCACTAGAATATAAAGTTTTGTACATTTGACCTTTGACTGCCATGAGCCAAAAATAATGCCCCTCATGCAGATTGTTACCATCAGGACAGGATAACTGCCAAGTTTAGTGAATGTCCATCCAGCAGTTTAGGTAGAGATACAGTTACGGACAGATTGAACAGACAGATGGACAGATGACGGATATTACAGTTAGTATCCAGGATGCTTAAGGATAGGGATAATGAACGAATGCGAGAGATGAAAAAGACAGGTTGTGTTAGGTTTTGTGGGGTTTAACGCCATTTTTCATCACATGATAGGCTATACATGGCGACCAGTATATTTGGTGGAGGAGGAACCCGGGAAGAATCGCTGACCCACAGGAAGCTGCTGGCAAGCTTTCTCACATACCCACATTGGTCAAACTGAGACTCCAACTCACGTGGATAGAGGTGAGATGTGTGAGTGATCTGTTAAGGCAAGAGCCTTAGACCACTCGCTCAGTCAGGGCCCCCAGAAATAGTGATTCACTTAGGAGAGTCAACTGATAAACATTTGCATGTAATGTATACATTTAAGTGAACTTTTGTGACATTAAGGGTCAATAAATGAATCCAGAGGTGAGGAAAAAAAGATGTAGTGAAATTTACATGTAGCCACTAACTTAATCTTATTAATGTTAATGAAAATGGGAGGGGGGTGAGGGGGTTGGTGTTTAAAGGTTGCACAACCCCACAAATAGAGAAAAGAGAGACACATACAGTCAATGGCGGAGCTCGGGTGAATCATCTAAAAGTAGTATTTATTAGCAGGTGGTCTTTATACACAGGTAAATATGTATTGATTGTGTATAAATTGGACCTGTAAAACTTGGCATCTGTGCAAAGGTGCTCCTTATGTGCAGGTGGTCACTAAAGCAGATATTTGTCAAGCCTGCATTGCAAAAAGCTGCAGCTCACATAGTGAACACTTTGGCATCTGTGTGCATGCCGATATGTCCATCCACACCCAAGACTGAACTTTCTCGGTCTGTTTCTCAAAGTACAGTGTGCCAGAATTATATTACTTGGTATTATGGCTGTATCTTCATTTAACAAAAACTTGAGGGGAGGGGGCAGAAGCAGACATGCAGGCCATCTTCTTGTACTGTGAATTAAAGCGTTATTAGATAAACCAGTGTCAACATGTACCACATGCTCTTTTAAAAGTACTCACAATAATTTATCAGAACTTGCAATGCAATTGAATATTTTAACAATTTAGTTTAATTTTTTGGTCAGTATGGAATTGACATTTTTGAAGGTGTTAGTGTAATGGAGACTAAACAACAGAAGATGTAAAATGGTTATCCTCTTTATTTTATCTTGTTTCATTACTCTTTATTAAATTTATGGCCATATATTGTTCTCTTGTTTTCTTTCAAAAAAAAGATAAAATACAATAACTTCACTGACTTCGTGAAAATTTTGTACTGTGAAAAATTTCCAAATCATGTAATATTCCCAATTTTAGCAATTTACTGTTTACAGTTTTTTGTTCCAAGTTGATCACATTGGCTTTTTTCCCCCTGAAAGTGATGAATATAAACCTCATTTTCTTTAACATTTGAATAAGGAACACTCAGTATTGTAATCCTTTTTTTCTTCTCAAAGCTAACAAGTTTTGCACCTTACAGTTGTGAGACAAAGTTCATGGTGATCCAGTTTTGTAGATTTAATACTGTTCTATTTAATTTTATATAATTTCATAATGGTTACTACTTAATTTTGCAGACTGGATTCCCCTGCAAAGTCTGAAAATAAAAAGCATGCATAAAATGGTTGGTTTACAGTACACATTTAACTGTAAAAGTTGTTGTAAGAATTAATTCTCGTATTCAGATTATTCATAAACAAGTCTAGGCTCTTTTGGGCTGATTTAAGCATACACATGTAAACATGTAATTTGAGTCCATACATATAAAAGCTTGATTTTGTTTCTCAAAAGTTTGTTCTAGTTAAAGTTGGTCTAATCTGTTTCATAGGCATGACCAGAAAATCGTCTTTCTGTGCCTACTGTGTATTTTTACACAGAAAAACATGAATTTGTTCCTGGTTAATCACAACTCTTTATGCAGAACTCAAAACAGTATACCATTATGCTGATCAAATTTCATACAAGTGACCTCCTTTTTTGTGTGGTTCCCATGGCAATTTTGAGTGCATTGAGATCAAATTATATATAGTCACAAGCCATTTCAAATGTAATGAGCAAGGAGTATAGAATAAAAGCTAAGGCAATTATCAGAAACAATCAGAAATCTGAAGTCATTGTGAATATTCACACAGCCTTTTTTGATATCCAGAGATAGCAGGGGCATTTATGATTCTGTAGCGCTATAGGCAACAGACTAGCCAATGTGCTGCCGTGGACAGATCATAAAGATACATTGAAAAATAAATTTGAATCTATTTTGAGCTGTACAATGTAATAAATGACCAGAAGTTACTTTTTTTCCATTAAAAAATATTGAGAAAATATACTGTCTTGGCATAGACAACATTGAGAAAATATACTGTCTTGGCATAGACAACATTGAGAATATACTGTCTTGGCATAGACAACATTGAGAAAATATACTGTCTTGGCATAGACAACATTGAGAATATACTGTCTTGGCATAGACAACATTGAGAAAATATACTGTCTTGGCATAGACAACATTGAGAATATACTGTCTTGGCATAGACAACATTGAGAAAATATACTGTCTTGGCATAGACAACATTGAGAAAATATACTGTCTTGGCATAGACAACATTGAGAAAATATACTGTCTTGGCATAGACAACATTGAGAAAATATACTGTCTTGGCATAGACAACATTGAGAAAATATACTGTCTTGGCATAGACAATATTGAAAAAATATACTGTCTTGGCATAGACAATATTGAGAAAATATACTGTCTTGGCATAGACAACATTGAGAAAATATACTGTCTTGGCATAGACAACATTGAGAAAATATACTGTCTTGGCATAGACAACATTGAGAAAATATACTGTCTTGGCATAGACAACATTGAGAAAATATACTGTCTTGGCATAGACAACATTGAGAAAATATACTGTCTTGGCATAGACAACATTGAGAAAATATACTGTCTTGGCATAGACAACATTGAGAAAATATACTGTCTTGGCATAGACAACATTGAGAAAATATACTGTCTTGGCATAGACAACATTGAAAATTTCTGGCCTTTTGTAATGAAACATGTACATGTCAAAATGTTTAGTATTTATAAAGATGTCGGGAGGCATGTCCTCTTTTTGGACTGTTACCAAATAAGAAATCAGTATTAAACAAAATTTTAAGTTTCAGAGATTACAGGTATTATATTTTTATATGAATAATAAGGATGAATAGAGATTTTAAAAACTAATTTTCACGCTTAAAGTTATTTTTTATTTAGTTGGATTTTATAAAAAGGTTTTTGAAGTAACTACATGTAATTCACTTGATTACTTGATGATCTTACTGAGGGATAGTGTATCTAAGGGTCGGTTGCACAATACCTGGAGAGATGGAGAGTTTGATTTCACGGCACAGCACACAATTGATTCTTCTGATCAGGGAAAGGTATTCCATCAAGTTCTTTTGTAGCAATCTACATTTCATTTTGCTATGTGTGTGAATTATTTAGGAGCCAATTCAATATTTCCACAAAGCATTTACCTTGCTACCATGGAAACAAGAAAACTCAATATTCAAATTTAAAGGTGTAAAGCAATGGTTTTCCAATTAATCAATAAAATCTTGTTTCCAGAGTTGGGCCCCATTTGTGTGAAAAATAACGATTTACCCCAGAACTGGTTTGACAAGATTTGCTTGTCACACCAAACAGTACACAACTTGATGGCATAAATGTTTATAAAATTATAAATAGTGATCTTGTTCATCCACTTAGATGAAATTTATTGTCATCCATAGATGTGAATTTGTATGCATTTTGTGCACCCTTACCACTTTCATATCTGTACTGCATGGTCGCAGTCCATTGATGTTCAAATCTGAGGGAATGTTTATGAAGCCAGTACGGTAAATCTGCCCAAACCAGAACTGTACAGAGAGTTGTAAACCCACTTGAAAGCATCACAGTATTTCTCCAGTATTAATTTTCTTTATTGGCCCTCCCATTTCTATGGTAACTGTCACTTTGCCCTGTTACCTGGCTGGGACCATAAAAAAGAGGACTGGGAAATAACTAATATCTATTCTTCCATAGTTTATTGGCCCATCACAGCAATGGTGGCTTTCCAGTGTTTGGTTAAATTTGACAGAAAGAAAGATAAAGTGTCCTTGGTTTGATTTATAGACATTTCTATGATGGCTTACCAGTAGTTAGTGAAAAGTAACTTACTTCTATCATTAGCTTTATACACATATCACATATCTCATAAATTATGGACATTTTAAGTTACACAGTCCCAATCAAAAATCATGGGTCACTTTCACCTGGTACATCTATCTTTGCTAAATGGAGAAGGTTTGATGATAGAGTGACCAAAGAAAGTATAATACTTCAACAGCCTGCATCTTAAATTGGATCAAAATTTAAGCAATGGAGAACTAATCATTAATGCATAAATAATGTTGATTTTAGTTGCATGTCCACATATAGTTGAGCCTAAGTTAATCCAAGTCAAAATTTTGGGCTTAAAATTGTCTGATTTAAACCCATGTATCAGGTTAAAAATCTTTGATTTTAGTTGACAGTCACCTACCGTAAGTTGTAACATTTTGTTAAAAACATTTTGCCAAATTAAGTACATTACATGTATATTCAGTACAATCCTGACATAAAATATAGTGAGGTTCCAATTAGCAGCATTCTATAAGTTTTTTATTGCTGTATATAGTAAAGGGTCTTCTTTTAAATTCCCCAAGCTTAAAGCTTGCAAGCATTTTACAATGTTTTAGTTCAATGATTCAACTCCAGTATGGCTCTAAATCCCCCAAATGGGGTAATTAACCCCTTAGTCCTTTCTTGCCCCCCCCCCCCCCCACTGCCCCATGTTAGGATTCTTCTGGTTTCACAGGGTGGAACAAAGTCGACCCCTAATTAAACCCTATATTTGAAAAAGTCATTGGGAATGCTGAATATTTTATTCAGTTCTATATTTCCAAAAGCAAATTTACTTACAGGAGCTAGAGCATGAAACACAACAAGGACAAGCATTGTAAACTTCAATAAAGCCAATTCAAAGGGGAGGTCACATTTGTCGATACCTTACAGACAAAAAAGTGTATTCCTTGATCAATAAAAGGATTAGTGTAAACTATAGAAACAAACTGAAAAATTTAAATTTAATTTCTTTTCTACGTAATGAAAGATAGAGATATTTGTGGCAACTGAAAACAAGTTTCAATTTATAAAACAAAATTACCTTAATTACAAATCAGATTAGAATGTAACTTAATGCATAACAAAAATAACGAATCAGATGCAATATTTAAGTACATAAAAAAGAGTACATCATTTCTCATCTTCATATATTAGACACAGATACAAATATATAAATGTACATATTAAAATACATTAATTCCCATAAACATATCTATGTGCAAATCACTGATAATGAAATCACAATATTTGCCGGACATGTCCAGCGGATCAAAGGTTTTGACTGGCACATACCCTAAGCAACCGAATATTGATCATATGGTATCCCAAATACATGTATCATTATATCAAATTGTCTTTGATTTGTTTATTCATTAAGCTGTCAAAAAACACCTTAACGAGGTAAAATTGAAAGGTCACTTGGTCTAGTTTGCAGACTGTTTCTTTGGCGGACAATTAATAAAGGTGTTGCCGACTAAGCTTAATTCAGGTTCTCTATGTTTAGTTTACACATTGTTTCTTTGTCGGACAATCAATTGAAGTGTCACCAACTACGCTTGTTTGGACATTATGTTTTCCCAGTTGTTTAAACACTCTATAGTCATAAAGCACAAGAAAAAGAAGTGTGAAAGCTTATCTCCTGGACTTCTAAAAAGCCCTATAATTGAACGATTACCCGAGGGTTTATACTCGAGACATTACGTAAGTACTATATACATTACATCACTCACGCTCAACACTTTTTAAAACTATAGTGTGTCATCACATCATGTCTTTAGAACACAATATGTGAAGTCTAGGCTGGAATTAAGGAAAAAATACTAGCAACAACAACTAACTTTTATTATCATCCTCCAAGACTTATTTGGAGACCTGATCAAATAAAACTTCACCATCCAACTTTATGGGAAAAGTCTGTCAATTAGGTGTTACATATTTTCAAGGTAGTTAGTCTGCTTGTTGTCAATTAATAATTAATTTTTAAATAGTAAAGTGGAATAAAATACTGTTGTTGGGTGAAATTCTCCAATATAGTGTTTTAGAAAAAAGAAGATTTTTATAATGAATTAGTTTGAGAAGAAACCAGTGAATTATAAAACGATAAAAATGCTATTGCTAAAGCAGCAGCAAACCCAGAACTCAAAATGGTTCATTTAATAATTAGGTATATCAACCTTTTCTTTTTTGTCACAACTTGTATCTCCTTTGAATGTTTTTATATTAAATTTGACAAAAATATGGCTGCCACATTAATTTTTGGGAAAAAATGTCCGACACGAGCCATTAGAATTTTTAGGATCCCTAGTGCAAATGCTAACTGATGGTATTTACCCAGTTGTCTAAGTTCCTTGACATTATGTGTATTTACATAACAGTTTTATTAATTTAAATGTGCAACTGTGGGTATAATAATACTTTAATTATATGCATAGATCAGTAAATAAAGGACATTTCAACAGAAAATCAACTCTAGAACTGAAAATTTACAGGTTGGGGGTGAGAACTCACCTTTCTGTTCGGAAAAAAGGGGGGGGGGGTCTGAATATTGGAGATATTAAATAAAGAAATAAATGTAGGGTTTGAAAATTTGATGCAAACAGTTAGTTGATTTTTGAACATGATATTTGAGAATTTGCATGAATCCCACAATCACACATCTTAAAATATACCCATCATATTCATATCCATAATTGTTGTTCAGTATTATTATACCTGTTTCAACAAGGGGTTTGTAGGAAAACAGTCATAATCAAGTTATAAGAACACAATGTTTGATTATTTTTTTTCTAAAAATGTTGAATGGCATGCCAAAATTATTTGATAAATATCTATCAATAATACATTTTGATGAGTAATCAAAAGATGTTCTACGATTTTGCAAGAAATATCATACACATCGTTTCAACTCCTTCCAGATATATATTTAAACCAGTTGAACATAAGAGATATTTTATTTCCCCAGTTTGTTTTTCCCAGTGCCTCCATTAGTAACTATAAAAATGTTGTAAAATGCAGTTTTAATCAGAAAGGAAATTTAATCTAATACTTTATTATTCTAATATGGCATTTTATTTAAAGTTGGACTCTTCCAAACTCTCCATAAGGCAAAACAAAAAATATCTGTGTTTCCTGTTGGCTGACCGTCCGTTTCTTGTTGCCGATGCTAGCACTCCCCCCCCCCCCATGTTTTTTTTTTTTTTTTAAATAATCACATTGCTGAAATTGATTTGAGCATCTAATCTAGCCAGTTTTGCCCAGTACTTTGAAACACTTGAAATATTATTTGACTTGTATATAATGTTAAAAAAATATATATAAAAAAATACCTGCCTACCCTGATTTTAAAACCAGTGCAATAGGAAACACATTTTTTTTTTATTGCCTAAACTATCATATTTACAGGATGTCAGGGAATTTTGTAATACTCCCTTAAAAAATTCCATATGTACCCTTTCTGCATCTTTCCCTTTCACAAGAAAGCCTCAAAGTATTAGTTTTAATAATAATTATCGTATGTTTTGATTCATTCTGTAGCTCAAACAGAGAAGAATCATTGCACATAATTAAAGTTACATTGGAATTAATAGATTTTTGATTGCGGAGTACATGAAAGTACATGTAACTAGAAGCATGAAAAAGGTGACTCACTAGCACTCAAAGAGTGTCTCAAAAGCACTTAAAGGATGTAGGAAGCCATTAATTGTATTTTATCAGGAATCAGAATTGGCCCATGACAAGGCTTCTCCTAATCGCTCCTCCTAATCGTAAGCATTTCAACATTTACAAAACAAAATTCAAAGTTTCTTTCCAAAGTTTGCTTAAACTACTACTAGTACTTCAGTAACCCATTTGAGTATCTAGTGAACATGTTGAAGTTATATGTATGTATGTATGTATGTATGTATGTATGTATGTATGTATGTATGTATGTATGTATGTATGTATGTGTGTGTGTGTGTGTGTGTGTGTGTGTGTGTATGTATGTATGTATGTATGTGTGTGTGTGTATGTATGTATGTATGTATGTATGTATGTATGTATGTATGTATTAGAGTTTAATGGCACATAAACACAATAATGACTATATGGTGCTGATTAAAGGTAATGTTCTAAAAATGTAAATATCAAGAATTGCACAAAAAACATAGGAAGATGATCCCTTCCGAATAAATGTAAATATGAAGTACTGCAGGATAAAAGATAAAAGGTAAAAAGGTAAATTTAAAGAATTGCAAAACACTTAAGGAAGATAAACCCTTCCAAATAAACATAAACATGACATACTACAAGATAAAAGATAAAAAGGTAAAGATGTTAAAATTCTGTAAATTAAAAAGATTAAGGTAAGAAAATAAAGCCCTTAAATTATAGGATCAACATTTGTTAAATAAACCACATTCTCTCAAAAAGTCCACGATTTTTCTCAGGTGGTACAACATAAAAGAAACAACTTCTGTCTCACACAAGAAAACAACAGATGTGCATCTCACAAGGTGGAAGTTGATAAACTCAACAAGAATGCACAGAGATGATTCTGCTATATTAATGAGCGTTTCTAATTTCCATTGGTAGTCCCAGAATTTTTATTTTGAAACTTTTTAATTGGAAAGTAGAAAATCTTGCTTGCTGGAAATTGTCGGTTATTCCATTCATATCTGTAGCATGTTACTGGATCAGAGCCGTAATTGTACCTTTTTCCTTACCAGAAGTTATCATGATCGTACAGAAGCTTGACAGCTCCTCCATTTGCATAGTGATGGATATGTATTCTTTCTTTAATTAGAACCTTTTTTTTTAACTAATTGTTCAGATAGTTGACAGTACATACTGGTAATGACGGATACATGCATTTCATGCTTTGAAATGCCTACCGTATATACTCGCGTATAAGCTAGGTCCAAATGCAAACAACATAGACCATGATCTGCCATTGCATAATGTGCCAGCAGATCAGTGTCTATGTTGTTTGTTCTACTGATTTGTCCTTACAAACTGCATAGACCCAGATCTGCCAGTGCATTATGCGATGGCAGATCTGGGTCTATGCAGTTTGCAGTTGGTATTAGCTTATATGCGAGTAAATACGGTAAAATGAATAAAAGCCAGAGATTCATCTGCTGTGGTATGCTTCAGTCATGTGGTCTAGTGTGGAGCACAAAATTACTTTTTTGACAACTTTACTTCTAATGAACCAAATCATGTTTCTTATGAGATTCAATTTTATGCTTTTTTATTGAAAAGGGTATATAGAACCAAGTTCAGTCTTCTAGTTTGTTGACTTATATCTTCTTGGTAAATATGCTGCAAAAGATTCCTGTCCTTAAGAACAGAAAAGAACTTTTGTGCAAACGACGTTGTGTCAAACATGGCTTTAGGCTACAAGACACAAAGGGCAATAACTCAAACGTTGTGGAAGCACAGTGATTTCTCGATATGAAAATCTTTTGATGATGACCATAGCATTTACTCATTTTCGTGGTTATTCATTAAAAATATGAGACTAGTTGTATTCACAAGATTTTGTAATACACTGCATCCAGCAGTAAGTCAAAAAGAGCAATAACTCTTAGAACAAGAAGTCCAGTAATGCATGTCAAACCCACAATCAAAGCATTGCTGTAAAACACTTTATCTTGACCCCAAGGTCACATGGGCGAGCAAGTATGTTGCAGAATGAATTGGCTTTGCTTCATAATGATTCATCCCTAGTATGAAGAAAATCCATCAAAAGGGTTTAGAAAATAAAAGCAAATGAAAAAGCTTAAAAAAAAACAACCTTAACACAAATTTGCTATGACCGTGACCTCAACCCCAAGATTAAAGGTGTGGGTGAGCATATCATAAAATGAATTGTCTTAGCTTCATAATGATTCATCCCAGGTAGGTAGAAAATCCATAAAGAGGTTTAAGAAATATGAGTAAATGAAAACTTTACCAAAACCTTAATGCAAATTTTCAAGAACTGTGACCTTGACCCCGAAGGGCAAGCAAGAGTGCTTCAGAATGAATTATCTTAGCTTCATAATGATTAGTGCCAAGTATGATGAAAATCGATGAAGATTTTAGGGAACTATATGCACATGAATACCTTTTATCACAACCTTAACAAACTGTTGACAACAATGACCATGCCACACCACTGCCATTGGAAAAGTGATGCTACATCTCACTTCTCACTAACATGGGCTCAACAGAAATTGCAGGAGCACAGTGATTTGTCAATATGCACATCTTCAGTTGATGGCCATAATATTTATCAAGTTTTATGGTAACCCATCAAGAACTGCAGGACTAATTGTGCTAATGAGATTGTCATACACTGCATTAAGCTACATGACAAAAAAGGCAATAACTTGTGCTAATGAGATTGTCATACACTGCGTTAAGCTACAAGACAAAAAGGGCAATAACTTGTGCTAATGAGATTGTCATACACTGCATTAAGCTACAAGACAAAACGGGCAATAACTTGTGCTAATGAGATTGTCATACACTGCATTAAACTACAAGACAAAAAGGGCAATAACTTTGGCAATGACCATTCCACCACCACTGCCATCAGAAAAGTGACTGCTGTGTCTCACTTCTCACTAACATGGGCTTGACAAAAATTGCAGCAGCACAGTGATTTGTCAATAAATGCATCTTCAGATGATGACGATAACATGTACTAAGTTTCATGGCAATCCATTAAAAAATGTGAGACTAGTTGCATTCACAGGATTTTGTCATACACTGCATTCAGCTGCAAGTATGAAAGGGCAGCAACTCTAGCAAAAATTGCAGGAGCAAAGTGACTTGTCAATATGTGCATCTTCACTGATGACCATAATATTTACCAAGTTTCATGGCAATTCATCAAAAACTTAGGGACTGTAGTTGTTCTAACGAGATTGTATGCAGGCCAGGTGGACACCAGGATTCCTATATGCATATTCCCACCTCTATAGAGGTGGAGGGTGGGGTTATAAAAACATTTATAACATGTAAGAAAAGAACTTGGTAATTAGAAGGAATATGGTATATACAAGGGAACCCTGCTTTGATGCAGTAGTTTGTATTCATATATGCAGACCGCATTATGTACTGAACTATTGTATAGCGAGAATAACTGAAAATTCAGTGAATGCATACATGTATATGAATTGGGGGGGGGGGGATAAACAAAATTCCCGTGAAACATATCAATTTAAATTTGCTACCTGCCAATTTATATAATAGTCGGGATTCAGATAGCTCCATTCTCTGTGACAATTATTGCTGTGCAAGGACAATAAGTTTGATTGGTAACCTATTTTTCTGAAACTTAACTATTTTCTTTTATCTGTTTGTTAGCGTGGCTGATGTTTGAGTAGTGTCAGGGAATAACGGACAACTAAGAGAAAAAATCAGAAGTGATGATGCAACCATATTATACCTGAATTCATGTTATATTGAGGTTCGTTTTAGCGGTATTCCCCTGTATTACTAACGTCTTGCAGGAGTATTCACTTGTGTGAAATCTTCAGTTTTACTCCTTAGAATCTCACAAATAATATATTACTCTTGAAAGACTTGAAAATTGAGAATATTAATATACATGTGCTCATGATATCTTTCAGATGTGTAATTCTTTGTTTACAATTGTAAACATATAAAATGTATAAGAAAATAAATGGTACAAAGTTAGTTTCAAACTGTCGATTTGTACGACTTTCTCAGCTTCTAAATGACCGAGTAGAAATTACAGTTGAGCGAAATTTACTTCTATGAATTTGTACCATGTGTACTCGCTTATAAGTCGAGTCCAACTGCAAACTGCACAGACCCCAATCTGCTGTCGCATAAGGCACCGGCAGATCTGGGTCTGTGCAGTTTGCTAGGATTAATCAATGGAACAAATAACATAGACCTCTGATCTGCTGGCGCATTATGTGATGGCAGATCAGGGTCTGAGTTTTTTGCAGTGGGATTTGACTTGTAAGTGAGTACAGATGGTATTCATATATTGACGCATTTTCTCTATGTGTAAACATATGAGAGAGAAAGAAAAAGAGATAGAGAGAGAGGCTCTTCCTCTAAAAGCAGCCTGTAAGACTCTTTGGGTCATTTTAATGGTATTTTATACATGCTAAAGGGACACATAATCTCTTGTACATGTATATTATTATTTATACTATAATTGCAAGTAAGACTTTTGAAATCTGACCCAGATACTCTGTATAGAGTAGGCCTTTAGTTACACTTCAAATTTAGCATTAAATATTTTTATGCTATTAACTTGTTTTAAAGCTTAGGTAATAGTATCGATTTTCAGGTAGTGCGATAAATCTTGATTTACCTATGTATTGATATTTTCAGGATTAGGCAGTAAGATCTAGAAGAACTGTTTGAAACCAATCGTGGAATTTATCTTCAGTACCTGCTGTCATGTTACTGATGAAATGGTTCTTAATTAAGAAATGGACATCAGAATACCTATGTTGTTTCTTAAACATCATCTAAATTACTTAATCTTCCAGAATAAAAGACATATATATATATACTTCTCGAGTCTTTAAATTTAAAAAAATAACCACCCTTCATCTGAGAAAAAAAAGTACCTTGTGTCTTTAACAATAAATGTTTGTATATTTGATGACCATGGAGATGATGATGATGATGATTATGGTGAGTTGATTATGCTGTTGATAATTCTGATGCAGTTTATAATTTTTATTATTTGTATTATTATTGTTCTTTAAGTTCTTTTCAGTTTCATTTTCATTATCGATTATTAAGCAGTTCAAAAGCAGTAATATGTATTATCACAATAGACTCTTACATTGTCAGACAGTTAAGTAACCGTTATTGACAGGTTATTGTAATGCAAGACAGTGGTTTTCAAGGTAGGCATCTCCAGAATTGTTGGGATGGTCAAATTATATCATTCCATATAATAATAGAATCTTAGGCAGGGACAAAAATATTTCATCTTGTAGCCTGTCATTTGACATAAGGACGGAAAATTAATGTGGTATCTGTTATTAACTTTACCATAGATGGTTACATCATGTGCAGGAAATTGCTTTAATAAAATAAAACTTGTTTTTCTGAAATCTACAAATTTATTACCAATAAATAATCCAATAAACCAAATGAAGTAATGTGAGCAGCGTGACGGATGAACATCACTGTCCTTTTTTTGTGCCAATTTTCATCTGCAATTTATGTATTGGACAAGAATTCCTAAATCTTGATGTTTTTCTTGACATGCCCTGGGGCCAGGATCATCAAGTTTGGGTTGAAATGTTTACCATATTTGCTTATCTGTAATACTCACTTCACTGCAAACCCACATCTGGCATGATAACCACTGAACCACAGTGGTTCCTGCCTCCATTAGCGGCCTCTTATGACATGCAGGAGGGCGCATCAAGCCTGTTCTACCTCCGCAAGCCCACAGGGGGTTTGACACTCAGATTTAATTGGCTCCATTGGCATGAAACTGTCTGAGCACAATATTTGTGCTCGTGCTCAAATGTCAAACTTTTTATATATCCTCTATAGCTTCACTCTCAGAAAGGTTGAAATCACAAAGATTTTGGGATTTTTTTATTGTTTCTATTTCTACACACATGCCAAGTTTCATTGTGATTGAGTATGATTCTTAATTTTGGAGTTTTTCGTCGGAGTTCGGTTTTTTTGCTCCAACACTTTCGTGGCTATGGGGACTGGTATCACATTGTGCATAAGCAGATTAGAGTCTTCTCTGTTCGTTCTCTTTATGATTTCAAGAGAAAAGCTTGGCCTCTAATCTGCCAGCACTTTATGCTGTTCACGGCAAAGTGTGTGATGTACATTATGCAGGGATCTTGGTAGCTCAGAAACCCAGTGGGTCCTTGTGACGGCCAATGGCCCACCTTCCTATATGAAGCAGTGCAAAATTAAGAAAAACAGTGAGCCATTTGCAAATTTAAGGGGCCACTAAGAAAATATGATAAGCTGAGTGTCTCTTAATATTTCCTTGGGAGATAAACAAATGCTATTTTTCCATCAGACATGTAATGGGATCATCAGTGGTGGCACGAGGGGGTTGGGGGGGCAATTGCCTCCGGGCAAGGGGTAGGGGAGCCATTGGGAGCTTCTTTTTTTTTGCAGCTGTAACTGGGGCATAGATGGGGAGGGGGGTTGAGGTTGGCAAGTGACATAAAAACTGTTTTCTATGGCAAAGTAGGGGTGCCACTAAAGAACATTGCCCCCGGGCACCACTAAGAAACATTGCCCCCGGGCACCTTGAACCCTTGTGCCGCCACTGGGGATCATTCATAAATGAATTCAGTTTAACTGTATCTGTTATACTATTCTTGCAAATTCATGCTGGTCCATCCCAGGGAGAGTCCTACACTAGAATTTACGGTAGGAAATGATGACTAACAATCTTTGTGAGAAACATGGATTTCCATTCTTGGCTTGTCTAAATAAAAGCTTCCACATGTAAACACCATCTTTTTAGTACACATTTATGACTGATCCACATTCAGTCAGAGAGTAATGTAATTTTTATGGATTAATCAGATAATACTTGATGTAACTTATTGTTAATTATAAATTATGGCTGAATAGTATTTAATACTAATTTATTATCAACATAGTGCATCACACAGTAATGCATCACACAGTAAACAAGAATACAATAAATCTATGGTTAGTACAAAGTCAGTTACTATCACCAATCAAGCGTAACATGTACATGTATATAGTATCGATATAACAAGTTATTAGTACAATGAAGTTATTTTGGGGTCCTTTAAGGATCATTATGAATGTGACAGTTTTACTGTATAATTACTGTATTGAAATAATTCATCGGATAGTCCAATAAAAGTGCAGTGTCATCAGTTTAATAATTATATTTTTAATGAATTTTTAAAAAATATGAATTTGCAACTTAACATTAAAGAATTATGGCATATGAGGGAACAATAAAAAAGGAAAATATAATGTGGATAAAATGTAATGTTCAAAAGGTCCAGGTGAAGCACAAGGAAAGCATGAAAAAATGTTTGGTTTGGTTTGGCATTTTATAAGACAGTTACACAGGAAGGTTACATCATGCTGAGGCACTTGAAGTAAAGTGCCTTGCCAAGGGCACACAACTGTAGCTGATTCGAGGGTAAGATTCAAACAAAGCATGATAAGTACTGAACCATCACAGATCCCCCCCCCCCCCAAAAAAAGGAATTTTGATGTCAAATACTTGAAAAAAGATGGAAGCAATTTTTAATTTTAGAAATGAAGAAGTTTAATCGTATCAGAAAATAAGAAATACAAAGAGGTGGTTTTTGACAGGAAAGTAAAGAGGTAAGGAAAGGTAGTGAAAGAAATAAAAGGTAGAAGAATTATTATGAATATAAGTAATTCCTGGAAATAGAAATATGCTTTGATTTAGTTTTTAAAATTTAAAAAAAAAACAAAAATTGTTTATTCAAGAAGTAAGCAAACAAACAAATAACAAGCAAATGTTAAAATTTGAGGGGCGTAGGGAAAAACACTTAAGAAATTGAGGATAGAAAGAAGAGAAATTCAGATGTTGAAATATTAATACAACAAACAAAATTTAGTGAAAACAGGAAGTTGAAGTATAAAGGTTGGAGAGGGTAAGAAAAATGCAGCTCTAGAAAGATCAACAAGGGAGAAATAATAGGAAGAAGGTTATATGAAAGACAATAAAGTTAGGAAAGCCCAAAAGAAAAGGAAACTTGGCATGATGGGAGTTTAAAAAGAATTTGTACAGCTCGAGGCAGAAAATAGAGACACTGTTAGAAATAAGTAGTCAGAAAATGGTGCAAAATAGATATGTAGCATCATCAGTGGGTAAATAATGATTGAATGAGAATAATTTGTATGATCAGAACTGCCTTTTCTGTAGTAAAAAAAGAGGGGAATATAATGAATATGGAACAACATTTAATTATAAATCCATATTGTGCAGGTATTTGCATTTTGCCAGACACTGACTGATATATGATGGTTTACTTGGTTTAAAAGAAAACTATTTTTATCTGCTGATTTGTGATTTAAACAGATATGCATCACTTACAACATAAAACCGTCACATTTAGAAATCTTGTTATAGATTAAGGAGAATTTTATTCAAAACAATTCTATCAACTGTCACAGTTGTTATTTTGGTGGTAGATTGCAAGAACTCCGCATTTTTCCACTTCCTTTAAAATTGGCTCAGTTATTCTACAGAGATCAGAATGTGACATATTATCCATTTTAATGAAATTTATATAATTTATATTCCCAGAGACATGAAAGGTCAAGTGAGACCAATGTTTTATGTCTTTCAAAACAAAGGATGACATTGTCTGAGACAGAGAAACCAAACTCAAGCAGAATTTACAAAATTTATTTATACTGGTATATGCAGCTGGTTCTGAATATATGTAAGTAAACTGTCAACTCCAAATTGATTCAAATTAAATTTGAACAGAATGCAAACAGGATGAAAACTGGAATGACAGGTCTACATTAATCTCAGTACAACTGGGGGAAATATTCAGTCAGACATATTTTTAGCTCATACAGGCAAAGTTCAGTCTATTCAATCCCACCTCTTCATTGTTTCCGTCATCATCATGGTCATCAGTTAACTATTGCTGATACTGCCACAACAGTGTTCTGTCAGAACTGTTGTCCCTTGACCATCAGATGAGGGCCCTGGAAGCAGGATAATACCACGTTAGAGGGCACAACTGCAGAGTGGTTGCACATTAATTCAAACATACTGCTGTTAGTATTTCTTGCTTTTTTGCCAAAGAACAATTACAAAGACGTAAATTCCGTGCTCATTTTAAGGTAGAAATGTTTCTGTTTTGTTTGTTTTTGTTTGTTTGTTTTTTTATTTTTGAACTGCACTTTTAACACATATTTGGCTCTAACATGGTGAGGAAATGGGAGCTAAGTGCTTTTCCCAAGGCCACACCGAGACAGCCAACCCAAGCTGGGCTGGGTGGTTATCAAACCCGTGACCGTTGTATTACGAGTCAAACACTTTGCCAACTGATCTACCACAGCTCTAGGTAGAAATGCATGATCAGCAAAGAAAGAAATTGATATCAATGAAATATTGATTTGATCAGCTGGGGTTAATGAGCTTGCAAGTTGGCCTGCCAAAACAGCAATTCCACCTGAATATTTTTCAGTAGTAGTTAAATAACCTATTTATTATGTACTTCAAACCATTACGAGACATACAAAAGTTACGCTGTACAACCATCATTGAAACAAAAACATAATGTTCTATCTTAACTTCAATTTTAGCTTCATGCAAATGAATTTAAAAGACCGATACCCATCTTGTATTATCAACACATGAATTCCATTCATACTTACTTCTTTATGACATCACATAATATCATTTTACATCAGTTGATCTGGTACATTGCATGGCCACTAAAGATTTCATGGCAGCGAAAATACTAGTACCCTTTCTTGTTTTGTCGATGAAGAATGTAAATTCCTGTAAGTAATTGAGCATTATCATTATCAGAACATATTATTTTGCTTTCAAGTGGCAGTTCTATCAAGTTTTGCAATTTCATTTTTTGGTCAGTGATATTGAAACTGAGATGGTAAATTTGGTTTATAGTATTCACAGTGACTGCTACACTACCGATTCAGGCATTGCATTGAAAGTTCTTCTAAAATCTCAAAAACTGTGGTTTCATTTACTCTGCCATTAGCATTTCTAGATGCCATATTTTCCATAAATAAAAGTAGTCATACATCACATGTTTGGCAATGGTATGCGCAAAAGTTCAGCTGCAATCATTTTCTTGTTCCAAAACCGAACAGAGAGATATTCAAAAAAAGTGTTCACTACCCAGGCTCAATCATTTGGAACAGTATTCCTAAGGAAATAAGGAAAAGTTCAACAGTAAAATTATTAAACTATTATCCGATAAAGTGTATAAAAAGTTAAACTTCCTGGTTAGTAGTGACTTGTACCCCCGTTACATATGAACACCTCCACCTTCATTACTGTTGCCCAACTATATTGTATACATAATGTTGTAAATAACCCAATTTTATTATGGTCTTATCAGGGTGGGATTAAGGTTATGAGGGACCTATGGCTAATAGGAGGGAAGGTCACTCAGCTGTTTAGGGTAAGGGCTTATTCCAAGTTGTGAAAACTTGTAGCCCGACCCCATTTGTTAATATTTATGGCAATAGCATATGTTTAAACTAGCTGTTATTTCAATATGGAATGGAGGGCCTAAAGGAGGGCCTACAAAATATGAGGGCCTAAGGCTGAGTATAGACTTATTTGCCTAAGGGTTAATCCAGTCCATGTCTTAAATATACTTCTTAACTATGGGTTAATCCAGTCCGGGTCTTAAATATACTTCTTAACTATGGGTTAATCAAGCCTGGGTCTTAAATATACTTCTTAACTATGGGTTAATCCAGCTTGGGTCTTAAATATACTTCTTAACTATGGGTTAATCCAGCCCAGGTCTTAAATATACTTCTTAACTATGGGTTAATCCAGCCCGGGTCTTAAATATACTTCTTAGCTATGAGTTAATCCAGCCCAGGTCTTAAATATACTTCTTAACTATGGATTAATCCAGCCTGGGTCTTAAATATACTTCTTAACTATGGGTTAATCCAGCCCAGGTCTTAAATATACTTCTTAACTATGGGTTAATCCAGCCCAGGTCTTAAATATACTTCTTAGCTATGGGTTAATCCAGCCCAGGTCTTAAATATACTTTTCAACTATGGGTTAATCCAGCCTGGGTCTTAAATATACTTCTTAACTATGGGTTAATCCAGCCTGGTTCTTAAATATACTTCTTAACTATTTGTTAATCCAGCCTGGGTCTTAAATATACTTCTTAACTATGGGTTAATCCAGTCCAGGTCTTAAATATACTTCTTAACTATGGGTTAATCCAGCCTGGGTCTTAAATATGCTTCTTAACTATGGGTTAATCCAGCCTGGGTCTTAAATATGCTTCTTAACTATGGGTTAATCCAGCCTGGGTTTTAAATATACTTCTTAACTATGGGTTAATCCAGCCTGGGTCTTATATATACTTCCTAACTATGGGTTAATCTAGCCCGGGTCTTATATAGACTTATTAACTATGGGTTAATACAGCCTGGGTCTTAAATATACTTCTTAACTATGGGTTAATCCAGCCTGGGTCTTAAATATACTTCTTAACTATGGGTTAATCCAGCCTGGGTCTTAAATATACTTCTTAACTATGGGTTAATCCAGCCTGGGTCTTAAATATGCTTCTTAACTATGGGTTAATCCAGCCCGGGTCTTATATATACTTCTTAACTATGGGTTAATCTAGCCCGGGTCTTATATACACTTATTAACTATGGGTTAATCCAGCCCGGGTCTTAAATATACTTCTTAACATACTGTGGTCACTTACAAATGTAATGAGTGTGATTTTATTTTGCTAATCACCATGTACAAAGAATAAAACTGTATATGTTGTATTTTGCTAGGAAATATGCTTTCAGTTTAGCCAGAGAAAATGCATGAGAGAGAGAGAGAGAGAGAGAGAGAGAGAGAGAGAGAGAGAGAGAGAGAGAGAAAGAGAGAGAGAGAAAGAAAGAGAGGTGTTAAATGAGTATTAGCACTTCTGTAAATATGTAAATAATAGAGGGTCACAAGGTAGATTAGTTCCACAAAACTAATTCTGTCGCCCTCTATAAAAAAAGTTGTTATTATTATTATTAATATTATTATTATTATTATTATTTGTATTATTTTTATCTGACCATATCTGCGTTCAATATAGGAAAATATTGTATAGTTTTGGTAATGCAAAATTAATGTTTTTTGGTTTCATTTGTTGGTTTTAACGGCACTTTTAACACATTAATGGCTATATCATGCCAAGGAAATGGGAGCCAAGTGCCTTTCCCAAGGACACAACAAGGCAACTGACCCAGAATGGCTTGGGCAGGTATCGAACCCACAATCATTGGATTAGTCTGACACTCTACCAACTTAGCTACCATGGAATGCAAAATGAATGGGAATTGGATTAAAGTATATAACAAATGGAAATATTGATTTTTCCAGAACTAAAGAAATTAACTGCTGTGAAACATGTATCATTAGTAGACTTTGGTGCACTAAAAACTGAATACTTTCCTTAATTTTGGGAACTTTTTTTACTGGGTTATCAGATGAGAAAAAAAAAGTAAGCTTGTTCAGTGCAGTATTATAGTTACAAAATTACATGCCAGGTAACATAAATTTGTTTTAGTTCAGCCTTGAGTATAAGAGTTGTTTCCATGCAATAAATTCTTCAGCATGGTAAATTTGTTTCTGAGGGTGCCATCTTTACAAGAGAGGGCATTTTTATGCACACCACAGGTGCATTTAAGATAATATTTGCACTGCAAATGAAAAATAGAGGTAAATGATGCCAGGTTGATGCCCACAATGCACATTTAAAATGTTACCATATGCAATGTATTAAAACTTGAAAGATTTAAGATAAGGCAGTGCCCAAATAGGACAGGGCACACACCAGAGAGGGCAGTTTACCATCTACATGTATGGAGGAAAGAGTTCACACCCTCCTAAAACAGGCAAGCCTCAGGGGACTACAATGCCCAGCTGCCCAAATGGCCTGGCAAATCACGGTCTTATAATGTTGTTCACTGAAATTATTAGTAGAACTACATTGCTGTCTCACTATATAAGGTACCTCATTATAACACCGTCCCTTATATAAGACATATATTGTCATGAATCCCATTTGATTAAATAATACTAGTAGTTGGTTGGATTTTAATGGTACTTTAAGTCTGACCACATCATTGACAATATCATGTTGAGGAAATGGAAGCTATTGCCTTTCCCAGGGATATAACAACATAGTTGATCAGAGCTGGTCTGGGTAGGTATCAAACCTGCAACCTTTAGAGTATGAGTCTGATCCACTGCCAACTGAGCTACTCCTGCTCCCTTATTAAGTACCGTATATACTCGCGTATAATCCAATACCAACTGCAAACTGCATAGACCCAGATCTGCTGTTGCATAATGCGCCGGCAGATATGGATCTATTCCGTTTTGTAAGGAGAACAAACAACATAGACTCTGCTCTGCTGGCGCATTATGCAATGGCAGATCAGGGTCTATGTTGTTTGCATTTAGACCCGGCTTATATGCGAGTATAGATGGTAATAGTACTATTATGTATAATGTACCTCAGTATAATGTAACCTCACCTATAAGGCGGTACATTTTTATGGCTTCCATGGACAGCTTCATAGTGTGAGAATACTGTAACAGCAAGGCTACCTGATCTCTCTAATGCACTATGTGCTGGCTGATTTAGGTCTATGCCTCTCTCAGTGGAGTAAGCATTGTGTAAATCAGAAATTAGTCAGTCAGAAGTGACAAATCAATAGAACTGAAATAACCACCCCTACTCATTAGCATAGCATTTTCTGTAAAACTGGAGTTTATAGTTTGAAAATGTTATCACTTTATTATAGATACATTTTCAATTGCTAGTGAAAATTTTACAAAGTTTGGATGAAAAATAAGGAAGTTACATACATTGAATTGTATCGTGAAAGCTGTCCAGGTGTCTGACCATTAAGGCAGCGGATGACTTAGACAAACTTGAATAATACTACAGGTGTCATTGCATTATGGATCAAACATTGCCCGGAACAAGATTGGATAACGGTAATCCGATAAATCGGCCCCCAAATCTGTACTGGTATGTTAGTTGGCATGCCGATTTATTGGACTAGGCTAATGACCTGTTGACATTTCTAAAAAACAACAATTGACTGATAGTTGGTGGTAGATAGATGGAGTTTGAGATTCGTAATTTTAAAAAAAGAATTACAGCTACTGGTAATACTGCTTCAGCATTTATATATTTGAATTATGATATGGAATCTCTGTTACAGGGATGAAGTTTAAGAATGAAAGTATGGAATCTCTGTTACAGGGATGAAGTTTAAGAATGAAAGTATGGAATATCTGTTACAGGGATGAAGTTTAAGAATGAAAGTATGGAATCTCTGTTACAGGGATGAAGTTTAAGAATGAAAGTATGGAATATCTGTTACAGGGATGAAGTTTAAGAATGAAAGTATGGAATATCTGTTACAGGGATGAAGTTTAAGAATGAAAGTATGGAATATCTGTTACAGGGATGAAGTTTAAGAATGAAAGTATGGAATATCTGTTACAGGGATGAAGTTTAAGAATGAAAGTATGGAATATCTGTTACAGGGATGAAGTTTAAGAATGAAAGTATGGAATCTCTGTTACAGATCTGAATGTTTAAGAATGAAAGTATGGAATCTCTGTTACAGGGATGAAGTTTAAGAATGAAAGTATGGAATATCTGTTACAGGGATGAAGTTTAAGAATGAAAGTATGGAATATCTGTTACAGGGATGAAGTTTAAGAATGAAAGTATGGAATATCTGTTACAGGGATGAAGTTTAAGAATGAAAGTATGGAATCTCTGTTACAGGGATGAAGTTTAAGAATGAAAGTATGGAATATCTGTTACAGGGATGAAGTTTAAGAATGAAAGTATGGAATCTCTGTTACAGGGATGAAGTTTAAGAATGAAAGTATGGAATATCTGTTACAGGGATGAAGTTTAAGAATGAAAGTATGGAATATCTGTTACAGGGATGAAGTTTAAGAATGAAAGTATGGAATATCTGTTACAGGGATGAAGTTTAAGAATGAAAGTATGGAATATCTGTTACAGGGATGAAGTTTAAGAATGAAAGTATGGAATATCTGTTACAGGGATGAAGTTTAAGAATGAAAGTATGGAATATCTGTTACAGGGATGAAGTTTAAGAATGAAAGTATGGAATATCTGTTACAGGGATGAAGTTTAAGAATGAAAGTATTTTAAAATCGTAAAACTTTTTGAAATATGACTGTTGTGAGTTCTTCCCAAAAGATATGAAAAGCTCTCGAGCAGAACTAAGTATCTTCGAAAAGAATTTAAATTTAGCCATTTATCTTTTTGTAAAGTACATTTTTACTTATGTTACCTTGACATGCTTAATGTCTGTATAATGTTTAGACTTTGAAATTATACTGTTTTATGATGAATGTAGATTATAAAATGTGTTAAGTGATTTTCATATTTAGCAATTCTTATTATTTTTCCAGGGCAATTTCAAATTAAAGGCCCAAAACATTTTCAGGCACTTACTAGCATGAAAGAAAACATGATATTTCAATAGCCTCAAACGTTATATGATCTGTGTTTGTGAAGAAAATATGGGAAGATGATGCAGATTATGAAACATATGTAGATGAAGAATTGTACCCACATAATTAAAATGAAACCAGTTTAAAATCAATCTGCAGTATGAAGATTTGTGTATATTTGAAGCTACATTGATTACGGTATTTGAATCTGAAATGATTAAGTTCAAACTATATTGATTATGCTGTTTTATGATGAATGATGATGTGATTATTATTATAATTAGTTTCCCTCTGTCCTCAACTGTTATTTTTTGTGTACTTTTTGTGATTTCCTAAAATGTAAAACTATTGCTTCTCTTTTTATTTTGCAAACCTGATTTTCTTTTCAGTGTGTGTGTGCTTGTACATATATATATATAAAAAGAGAGATCCACAAATTGCCATATTTGCCAGACATGCCTGACAAATGAGCTTAGTGGAACAAAATACTGTTATGGGGTGGAATTCTATAGTATCGTTTTCTATAAAAAAAAAATGATTGTTATAAATAAATAATTAGTTAAAGAAGAAACCAGTAAATCATGACAGGTTAGGATAATGCTAATACTAAAGCAACAGTAAATCTGGAACCAAAAATGACATATTTTCTGGTACATTTAATAACTAAGTGTATACATGTGTTCTTTTTTTTGTCACAGCTTGTTATGCCTCCTTTGAATGTTTTATATTAAATTTCAGAAATATTCATGGCTGCCGTGTCAAGTTTGGGGACAAATTTTGGGATCCATGAATATATGTTCTGCAGGTGGTCGCTCATGACAGTGCGCTTATATAATAAATTTTATCCATGCATCATGATTGTGGCCGTAAATGACAGGTGGTCATTTGTAGCAGAGGTCGCTCAAGACAGGTTTTACTGTGTGTATATATATACATATATATATATATATATATATATATATATATATATATATATATATATATATTTTGGGGGGTCATTGTATGGAAAGATTTTAGTCTATGTATATATAAGTCAGATTTTACATAAGGCAAATGATAAATGTAGCCTATTATATATATATATATATATATACAGTATCTCAAAACAAACACAATTGTTTTTATGGAGACATTGTTTCATTTATTGTATTTTCTTTCAGTTATCAAAGCGGGTGATAAGCTCATCAGCAATAGCAGTAACAGTGGCCTATTTAGCAAGCCCTCTTTGGTTGCCAAAGGGCCAGTTTTGTCCCCAGCTACCATCAGTCCTGCATCCCTTCAGATCCAGGGAGGAAAATTTCCTCTGCCAGATTACACAAAGTACTTAAGGAGGTAAAAAAAGAGAAAGTATAAGAAAAAGACAACAAACAATAATTAAGATCGCATTCACTACCAGTAGCAATAGCATCGCTGCCACCACTTCCACTGTTACAATTAATATCACCATCACCTGGTTATCATTACCACAACCATACAAGGGCCACTACTACTTCTACTACTATTTCTATTTTCACCTTAAATTTCCTCTTCTGCCCAAATTTTTTTATTGTGGACTGCTAGATGTATCGATATGTAACAAGGACTCTGATACTTTTATTGTGGACTGCTAGATGTATCAATATGCAAAAAGGACTGATATTTTTATTGTGGACTGATAGATGTATCAGTATGCAACAGGGACTGATATTTTTATTGTGGACTGATAGATGTATCAGTATGCAACAAGGACTGATACATTTATTGTGGACTGCTAGATGTATCAATATGCAACAAGGACTGATATTTTTATTGTGGACTGATAGATGTATCAGTATGCAACAAGGACTGATACTTTTATTGTGGACTGCTAGATGTATCAATATGCAACAAGGACTCTGATACTTTTATTGTGGACTGCTAGATGTATCAGTACATAACAAGGACTGATACTTTTTTTTGTGGACTGCTAGATGTATCAATATGCAACAAGGACTCGGATACTTGTATTGTGGACTGCTAGATGTATCTATACATGTATGTTACAAGGACTCTGATACTTATATTGTGGACTGCTAGATCTATCAATACATGTATGTTACAAGGACTCTGATACTTTCATTGTGGACTGCTAGATGTATCAATATGTAACAAGGACTCTGATATTTGTTTCTTCTAATCATTTAAAGTACCTATGTTTCTTGCATGAAGGGGTTGGGATGGATAGGAAGGAAGGGGTTAGGAAGGATAGAAAGGGATACGTTTATGTAAATCATACTGTTTATTCATGTCAGACAATCATCCTTTATAGCCTTTAGGGACGCATTAGTTGTCATCTTTGCCCAGCTAGTGCAGTAAATAAGAACTAAATTTAAAGAACACACAAACAAACACACACACACAAATGCCCACTACTAAAACTTCCAAGTCAGCAGACAGCAAACCAAATCACTTATTGTTGAAATTGGGTCCTGAACAGAGATTTCGGGTATCTATGATATGAATTAGTTGGATATTTCTTTCCCCAATAGCTCAAATATGCATTTACTAAACTTTTTATCCAGGTGTTCCTGGAACCTTGATGAGTGTTATTTTCATTTGGACTTAGAGTAAGCTTCACGTATAGCAGGGAGCTGTGGTAGCTCAGTTTGTAGAACATTGGGAAAGGCACTTAGTCCCATTTCTTTGGAATGATATAGCCAATAATGTGTTCAAAGTGCTGTTAAAAAAAAACCCCACAGAAATCACATATACTGTAGCAAGAGACTGCATATAGTGAGCATGTATTCCTTACATTGGAAAACTAAAATTTAAATTTTACTTTTTTTTAATTATGTGATCCATGTATAATTGCACTTGACTGTATATAAAGTTTACTGTTTAAATGTTTAAATGTTTAAATTTTCATTACAGATATGTCAGCGGCAAGGAATGTGGTGGGTCTCACTGCCAAGATCTGGGTTACAAGGAACATTACCACTGTCTCGACTGTAGCTTCCAGGTCTTCGTCAAGAAAGAGGAGATGGTTCGGCACTTTAAGTGGCACAAAAAACGCGATGAATCTCTCCAACATGGCTTCATGCGCTACAGTCCCCTTGACAGCTGTGTTGAGAAATTTGGCCCCTGTACCCACAATGGCAGACAAACTCACTACCATTGTTTACAGGTATTACATGAATTTTGGGATGGAAAGAAATACCACAAACAATATATTGTAATTCACCCATGACAAGTCCATGCTTGATAATAAGCTTTTCTAATACTGTTCCAAATTTTAGCCAATTTTATAAATATAAAACCTTTTCCTGATTACAAGCTCACCCATCCAGACAGACCTTTTAAAATTTTTGTACAAGGCATCCCCTTTCCAGCCCCCCCCCCCCCAGCCCCCAACTTATCATATGATAAATCCTGTCTCGTATGATTGTAAATATCTAATATCTTGTCTGCCCTATGCTTTTTGTATCTAATCAAATGCTGAATGTAGAACAAGGTATAGATAATGTATTAAGGATTGAGCTATGGCATCAAAAGTCTTTAAAACAAAGCACAGAGAGAGAGGTTATGAAATTGAATATACAAATTGAACTCTACCCAAGACTTGAAAATAAGAAGCCATGCTGAGCATGTTTTGACATCAAAGAACTTGTTTTTTGGCAGATACTGTGAAGAGTACTTTTATGTGTGAGATAGATCAATTTTTTGGGATTCTCTTGGTCACTGCAATCCATGAATTTAAACCCACAATGATCCATATGTTAAGAAAATAGGACCCCTTCCAAATTCAAGAATTTATGAACTGGCAAAAATGACACTTTACGTAAAATCATGCAAATTTATACCCATGGAAATAAATAAATTGATAGCTATAATAAGCTAATTTTTAAATTTTGATTCTTCTGCTTATCTAGTTATTAAAATTCCAAATCGTTCAGTTTTTAGTCCACGTTCAAATTATATACTTTAGAGGCTGTTTGATGTGTGAGAGAGAGAAAGAGGACCACCACAGAGAAAGAGGATGATGTTTTGAGTTATTTTTAGCTCACCTGGCTATAACGCCAAGTGAGCTTATGGCACGGCCCTGCTTCTGTTGTGGATTGTCCATCGTGCATCCATCAACAATTGCTATCTGAAACTACTTCTCAAAAACTACTGGACCAATTTTGACCAAATTGGAACAGAACATTGTGGGATGAAGAGTTTTCAAAATATGGCCACCATTACTTAACATTGAAAAATACTGTGCTGACCAGTTTGACTATTAAAGCAAGGGAAGTAACCTATGATAAGGACGATTGAGAATCATGTTTTGGGTTTTGCTGAGTTCACACCCTTGCAGAATTTTTTTTTAAGATTTATTGAAATAATTTTAGAACACAGGATTCAGAAATTTTAATAAAACAAGTTATTGAAATTAGCAAAATAATACACCTTAGGGATTAATTTGAATAACACTCAAAGTAGATGTAATAAATTATGGATAAAATTAGCACATATTGCATTCTTATCTTAAAGAAAGATACATGATAATGTCATTGCGTCCTAAAACCAGCACAGAGACAGAGACATGGTAATGTCATTGCATCCTAAAACCAGCACAGAGACAGAGACATGATAATGTCATTGCATCCTAAGACCAGCACAGAGACAGAGACATGATAATGTCATTGCATCCTAAAACCACCACAGAGACAGAGACATGATAATGTCATTGCATCCTAAAACTACCACAGAGACAGGAACATGATAATATCATTGCATCATAAAGCCAGCACAGAGATAGTGACATGATAATATCATTGCATCATAAAGATAGTACGGAGACAGAGACATAAAAATGTCATTGCATCCTAAATCCAGCACAGAGACATGATAATGTCATTGCATCCTAAAACTACCACAGAGACAGGAACATGATAATGTCATTGCATCATAAAGCCAGCACAGAGATAGTGACATGATAATATCATTGCATCATAAAGATAGTACGGAGACAGAGACATAAAAATGTCATTGCATCCTAAATCCAGCACAGAGACATGATAATGTCATTGGATCATAAAGTCAGCACAGAAACAGAGACATAATAATGTCATTGCATCCTAAAACCAGCACAGAGACAGAGACATGATAATGTCATTGCATCCTAAAACCAGCACAGAGATAGTGACATGATAATGTCATTGCATCATAAAGTCAGCACTGAGATAGAGACATAATAATGTCATTGCATACTAAAACCAGTACAGAAACAAAGTAATGTGTTAAACATTTCTAGATCACTGCATCCTTAAACCAGTGCAGAAACAAAGTGATGAAGAATGTTTACCTTGGTTTTATATGCTGATGCTCTGGGCCTATACATATCTGAGATTGGCAGTATAGATCAGGAAGTTGGAAGTATGTTGATAAAGCACTGAATATGATCAGCTTCTAATCATTTCAAACCCTTCTTCCCTAATAAGTTCTGACCCATTTATTTAAGAAGTTAATTAGTGATTTAAAAATCAAAACCAAAAAGTTTGACAATAATCAATTATTATAAATCAAATGCAATTCTAATTGCTCCTGATTTGTTTGCATATAAAGCATGTGCAACTGCAAGCAGCATAGATCCAGGTCTGGAGATCATAAAACTGAGCTTGAGTCTGAAATTGAGTTCCCACAATTGTCTAATCAAAAATGAGCTTTTAAATGTAACATCATTTGTGATTGGTCAAAATAAAATCTCAAGCTCAAGAGTTTTATGAATTCCAGGCCAGATCTGTCACATTAAGCAGTGATAGATCAGGGTCTAGGCAGTTTTCAATTGGAGTGCGTATTATATACACATTCAAAATGGTAACTAATTGTTGTAAAAGCAGAATTCATATCTTTACCTGTGTCATAAGCCTCAGAAATCCAAATACCCAAACAGTTTTAACTGAAGGGAGATAACTCATTTTCTCTAACTAGGCTGGCTCAAAGGAACTGTTTGTGACCCAGTCATTAATAATTCATTTTTTTGGATAACAACTGCTGACAGAATTAGTGATATTGGAAAAAAGCACAATACCTTTTCTAATTCTTATAGAAATCTTTACATTTTTACCTTTTGTCTTGTTGGACAGTCTTTTTACATTTATTTGGAAGGATTTATCTTCCTAAAGTTTGTACATTTTATACCTTTATATTTTTTTAACATTAAATTTAATTGGCACTGTATATCCAGGATTGTGCTGAAGTATTCTGAGACCCTATACCTACCTATCTACCTATCTACCTACCTATCAACCTACCTACCTACCTACCTAGGTGGAGATAAGGTTGGAACTGCCATTACAACACCCCATGGAACCATCTCGTGCCAATCACTGGATAAAGCCACAATTTTACAGCAGAAATTACAGTCATATTCAGATCTTTGAACTAAATTGAAACCTCTCAAAAAACAAATTTCATCATCTTTTCAAACCTTGTACAATTGGAAGCCAAATTGTATTCCATCTTCTGGTATGCAAATCCACCCTCATCTTGAAGCAGCTGAAATCAATTTTGTCAATACTGTAAAATTTTCTATTCCCAAAATACTACCTTGATTAATTAAAAAACAAAAACAAATTAATATTGAATTTTTTCTATTACAAAAAGTCTACCTATCTTCTTGTTCGGGAAAATTCAGTGAAATCAGAGCCTCCCATGATGACCATATGGCCCTGTAAATTATGGTTTGAACGATGGCATCAAGGTTACAGTTGCTGTTGCAACACCCCGCAGCACCATCTCAAGCTGATTATATGATGAAGGCTCCATTTTTACCATAGAAATTACAGCCATGCTCGAATCTTTGAAATACATCGAAACCTCACCGAAAATAAATTTCATCATTTGTTCAGATTCCCTTACCACACTGAAAGCCTCACAAAGCCTTAAATTTGACAACTTGTTAATATCCCATATCTTACAGAAACTCAACTTGCTCATAAAATCTCGAAAACTTTTCCTGTGCTGTTGGCTGCCTAGTCAAATCGAAATAAAGGGTAATGAAGGGGCAGATTAAGCAGCCAAAGCTGCCCTCCAGGTTCCCATTTCTGAATGGAAGATTCTACATTATGACTTATTATGTTATATAAATTGGCATGTTGTGTGTACTTCGCAAAATATGTGGAATTCAGACTTCACAAACAGGCTTCAGAACATCAAACCTATAATTGGCGACCCTCATGCAAAACACATTGGAGATGAGGTGGCATTGTGCCACTCACATATTGGACACAAATTATAATAATAATTATGGGACATAACTCCTGAAGGACAAATCTCAGCCAGAGTGCATATACTGTGTCCACTGACAGTAGAACACATTCTTGTAGAGTGTATCGACTTCCATCCTGTGCGGCATTGATTTCCACTCTGTGTGACAGAAGTATTTTGATGCAAACTCACTTAAGAATTTGTTTCTACCACCAGAGAAAATGTTAGAGTTTCGAAAAGAATGCAGCTTTTATAATTAAATTTGACCCTATACTTTTACAAATTTTGTATTTTGTAAATTTTTTTTTACTCATATGTTTTGTTTTGTGTATCTTTTAAAGAATTTAAACATTTCTACCTTTTATTTTATTGGAGTATCTTTTTATGTTTATTTGGAAGGTTTATATGTCTAAAGTTTTACGTTTTTATATTTGGAGCATTACCCATAATTGGCACTGTATGGTCAGGATTGTGCTGATGTGCCATTAAACTCTATATATACATGCATATCATTCTTCTTATTTGTTTGAGAGGAATTAATCATATACAGCATATAATGGTATTTCAGCTTCTCCTAAAAAGGAAACCATGGTTGAGTTGCATCAGAAATTAACTGATTCAGAATAGAACAGAAATATCACAAATCCTGATAAAATCCTGTACATTATCAGAAATTCATGTCTTGACCGTTTGAAAATTGGAAATTCATGTCTTGACCGTTTGAAAATTGCAGATGGAGGGCAAAGAAACTTAACATATGCATCAAAGATAAGAATAAAATACACAATGTGCAGGACCAGTCATCACTTTAAAAGTAATTTCAACAAGCCTCCCCATGATGGAGATATTTCAACAGGTTTAGTGCAAGTCCAATAGCCAAGTTATGGCATTGGTAGAAAAGACATGGAACCAAGCCTCACCCTGGTGGAGATATGTACTTTTCATAGGCCTTATATAAAAACTGAGTTTAAAGATCATCATTAGGAACAACAACAACAGTTGGTGTTTCTCATGGACCTGCATGACTGTAGGTAAAAATTCTGAAACTTACATGGCATTGTAGTTGAGAGCCATGTAAGGCAGACAATGTGAAAGTTGTCTGCTACAGTGTTCCCCCACAAGCCATGGTAGCTCAGTTGGTAGAGTGTCGAACTCATAATCCAAGGGTTACAGGTTCAATACCGACCCAGGCCAGTCAGGATCGGCTGCCTCGGTGTGTCGTTGGGAAAATCACTTAGCTGCAATTTCCTCTGCAGTGATATAGCCAATAATGTGTTAAAAGTGCCATTAAAACCAACACCACCCCTCCAAAAAAAACAAAAAACATTATTCCCTCATTATAATGTTACTCATGGTAGCCATCAAAGTAACCACTTTATAAGTAAGGTATTTTATACATAATATTACTATTAAAAATAATGAAATGGGAATGACCATACTTGGCTTATACAAGAAACTACCTTATACTGATGGAGTACTTTGTATATTTAAACAATGACAGAATTCTGAAGCTTAATTGTATCTTCACAAGAACAGCAGTTTATTTTTTTTAAAATAAACTTAAAGATTTTTTGCTTTAGAAAATAGCTTCATTTTGATATTTGATCATTTAAACCTGCTGGATCATGTCCTCTTCTAATTTATAATAGAGATTTCTGTAAGATGGAAATAGACATGACACAATTAGTTTTACACATGGGATTTTGACAAAATCACATTTATGAAGATAAGTGTTGTGGAGAACTGATCTCTAAAGAAAACCTATCTGCATATTCAATAAAACAAATAATAATAACTTCAGTATAAGGCGATTATATGAATCGAAAAGTACCAAATATAAATTATGGAATTTTCTGTAATTTTGTGTAGCTTTTAATTTATCATGCAGAGAACTCTTTTCTTATTAGATACTGAAGAAAATTCTAATTAATATTTTTTTAACCTATTAATAGATATTAAAAATAATTAAGAAAAAATTTATGAAAAATGAAAGACAATACAATAGTGAACTGTGCATGCATCGGCACTGAGGCTTGAATCATGGACCTCTGGTCAACCACTGTACTTTCCATGCTCCTGCAGAAAAATAAACTGCAAGCTGGCCTATTGTTGAATATTAAGATAATAACAAAAATGAGAATTGTGTAATTCAGTTTTTAATTTTTTTGTTATCTCAGTGTGCAACTTATTTCATGCAGTTGAACTATGGAAAACCATATCAAGATTGATCTTATGGCCTCTGAACATCTTGTTGGATTTGGTCCTTGATTTATCAACCTTAAGTTTTGTGTAATATAAAAAAGCAGCCCTATATGAATATCAGCCAAATTCTATGACCATTGTCACTGCTGAATTTCTTAAGCTCTGTGCAGTAAATTTAAATTTTCCTGTATTCATTTATATTTATTTTCCTAGCTGGGCTGTGTGTAATAAATTGAAATTTTCCTGTATTCATTTATTTTTTCTTAACCTGACTGTGTGTAGTAACTTTATATTTTCCTATATTCATTTATATTTTTTTTCGCAGTCTGACTGTGTGTAGCTGATCTAAATTTTCCTGTATTCAGTTATATTTTTTTTCCTAGCCTGGCTTTGTGTAATAAATTGAAATGTTCCTGTATTTATTTATATTTTTTTTCCTAGCCTGGCTTTGTGTAATAAATTGAAATGTTCCTGTATTTATTTATATTTTTTTTCCTAGCCTGGCTTTGTGTAATAAATTGAAATGTTCCTGTATTTATTTATATTTTTTTTCCTAGCCTGGCTTTGTGTAATAAATTGAAATGTTCCTGTATTTATTTATATTTTTTTTCCTAGCCTGGCTTTGTGTAATAAATTGAAATGTTCCTGTATTTATTTATATTTTTTTTCCTAGCCTGGCTTTGTGTAATAAATTGAAATTTTCCTGTATTTATTTATATTCTTTTTCCTAGCCTGGCTTTGTGTAATAAATTGAAATTTTCCTGTATTTATTTATATTCTTTTTCCTAGCCTGGTGCTGTGTAATAAATTGAAAGTTTCCTGTATTTATTTATTTTTTTTTTTCTGCCTGGCTGTGTGTAGTAAATTTATATTTTCCTCTGTTCATTTATATTCTTTTTCCCAGCCTGGCTGTTTGTAGCTAATTTAAATTTTCCTGTATCCATTTATATTTTTTTTTCCAAGCCTGGCTGTGACAAGGTGTATATCAGCACTTCGGATGTTCAGATGCATGCCAACTACCATCGTAAGGACTCAGCCATTATACAGGAGGGGTTTCAGCGATTCCGAGCGACGGAAGACTGTGGTACACCCAACTGCACCTTCTATGGACAGAGGACTACCCACTTTCACTGTCGACGCTCTAACTGTTACTTCACATTTAAAAATAAAGCAGATATGGGTAAGTTAGAAAGTTACCACTAATGATTTTCTTTTTGGTATTGGTGGTGTTTATGATGATGATGATTATGATGATGATGATGATGATGATGATGATGATAGTGGTTGTGATGATGCCAGTGACCATGATGATGACAGTGACAGCAGTGATGGGGGCCCCGGGTGGTTAAGTTTATTAAGGCACTCGCCTTTACAGATCACTCACACATCTCACCTGTGTCCATGTGAGTTCTAGTCTCAGCTCAATCAGCATGTGTATATGAGAAGCTTGCCAGTAGCTTCCCGAGGGTCAGTGGTTCTTCCCAAGGGTCCTCCCGGGGTCTTCCTCCACCAAAGATAATGGCCGCCATGTATAACCTATCATGTGCTGAAAAATGGCATTAAACCCCACAAAACACAAACAGACAGCAGTGATGACAATGATGCTGTTGGGGTGGGAAAGGTGAGAGTGGCAGTCCATGTGCAAATCACAAGTAGGTGTTAATGGAAACAGTACTGTTATGAGCAAATTTGTGAGTAATTAATTGTAATGAATGATAATCACGGAACTTGACTTTTGATATGCTATATTAAAAATTAAAAGACTTGACAAATATAGTACAATATTCAATAATCTTGAATAGGCTCAGATGTTCCAAACTATACTCAGTCAGAATCTTATGTACACCATTTGCAAAGAATTACTTAGAAATAATTAACAAAAATGATCATTATTTTGGATCTATTTGTAATAATGTAAAAAAAAATTATTTTGACTATGCACTATTGATTGCTTCTGAAGTAATGAAATATCCAGGAAAAAGTCATTGACCATTATATGTTTCTCTTGAATGTGTTTGACTCGGAATAGTATTTTGAAATTGCTTAACACATTTGTGATACAATTTGCACCTACAGTTTCGTATGACCAAATTTCAGGAGCTTTTTTACTTTTCCAGAAAAACACAAAACCTATCACCAGAAGGATGAAGTTCTTTCAAAAGATGGCTTCAAAAAATTCATGAAGTATGAGCATTGCGCACACAGCAGTTGTCGTTATTCAAAAGTCAGCAACCATATACATTGCATCAGATCAGGTATGTATCATTTTATTTTTTCAAAGCCATAGGAGTAAAAGGCCTTGCCCAGAGACACTCCACAGCTGCTGAACTGAGATGGTCAGAGCATGATTCAAAACCACAGCCACCTGATTGTTAGTCTGGCATGCTAACCACTGATTATCTTCATATTCCTTAAGAAAAATGCTTAACATTTGAAAATGTCCCCTAGCATTGTAATTACCGTATATACTCGCATATACGCCAGGTCCAAATGCAAACAACATAGACCCTCATCTGAGATCTCATAATGCACCAGCAGATCAGGGTCTATGCAGTTTGCAGTTGGTATTGGCTTATACGCGAGTATAGACAGTAGCCAAGTTGAGTGTAGGAGTCATAAACTTGGAAACCACAAAATTTGGTAGTTTTGATAAAAAATTAAGTTTACTTTTGTATCAGGGATCCTTAAATACCTCTATTTGCCAGATATGTCTGGTAAGTCCAAGGTTTTGACCAGTACATACTCCGATCCACTGGACATCGATCATTATCCATTATACTGCCTAATAAACACCTTAATGAAGTCAAATTCAGTGGTCACTAGGTCTAGTTTACAGATTGTTTCTTTGTCAAAAAATCAAAAAAGATGTTGATGGCCAAGCTTAATTCAAAGGTAACTACATTATTTCTTTGTTAGACAATCAATAGATGTGTCGCTGACTAAGCGTGTTTGGTCATCATGTTTTCCCAATTGTTCAAACACTCTATAGCCATGAAACACAAGACAGAAGAAGTGTGAAAGCTTATCTCCTGGACTTATCAAAAGCCTTGTTATTGAACAATTGCCCCGGAGTCAGTTCTACAGTACAGACATTGCATCAGTCCGTCACACCACATGGTTGTGTTGTGGTGTGTCAGCACATGACAACTTTAGAACAAAATACGTGAAGCCTAGACCCGAATTAAAAAAAAGAGATACTAACAACAACAACAACTAACTTTCATTATCATCCCCCAAGACTTATTTGGGATCTGATCAAATAAAACTTCACCTTCCAACTTTACCAGAAATGCCCATTAATTGGTGTTACGTATTTTCAAGGTACCATGTCAACTTGTTGTCAATAATTAATTTTTAAAAACAGTTGAGTAGAATAAATACTGTTGTTTGGTAAAATTATATAGCATAGTTTTCTGAAAGTAAAAATGATGTTTTATAAATAACTAGTTTGAAAGGAAACAAGTTCGTCATGAAAGGATAATACTAATACTAAAGCAGCAGCAAATCTGGAACCAAAAATGACACAGTGTCCAGTACATTTAATAATTAGGTATATAAAAGTTTTCTTTTTTGTCACAACTTGTTATATCTCCTTTGAATATTTTTATATTACATTTCACATATACATGGCTGCCACATTAATTTTCATTAAAAAAATGTTCGGTAAGAGACAGTAGAATTTCAGAATCTCTGTTTTGTTTGGATATATACATGGTATATAAAACATATGCATATCAAAGGACTGAATTTTACACTAGCACTTTCACTTTTACATTGCAAGTAAATTGGAGTCTTGAGATAAAAGAAGGCTATAAGAAATACTGGGTACAATTTCTTACACTGTACTAAGGAATATATGTTTCAATAAGTACAGGTTAGAAAGTATATGATGTTAACAATGTTATATTGTATGTCAGACCTTGTTCCATGGATTTATATTTATTTTAATTAATTTGTACCAGTACTAGTCCGAATAATCTGTTAATTTGTATTTTAGGTTGTGATTATGTGCTGCACTCTACAGCTCAGTTGTACTCCCACAAGCGAAAACATGAGAGGAAAGATTTTGAAAATGCCTACAAACGGTATCGTGAGGAGCACACAAAACCACAGATTCGGCCTGCTCCACCTAACAACTCCAGTCAAATTCAGGACCCAGGAACACCATTGCAAAACCATCAAACCCAAATGGTTCTTCAGGCTGTTCCGATGCTACCCACAGTAATTGGTGGACTTCTGACTAAAGGTGCATTCAAACGGTTAGGGAGTCCAGTTAATGATCCACTTGAACTCAAAAGAGTAAAACTTGAGCCAGATGACGATATATCCATGTCCTCATCTCCAATACCAGAAGATTTTTCATCATCTGCTGCTGGGGAAATGTCGAATGTAGTTACGCCAAGCGGAACAGATTTCTCTGACTCTAATTTAGAAGATGAAATGTCTGATACCTCCCAGATGTCATCTTTGGGTGATAATTCATCAGAAATATCCAGAGGAAAGCTTAATGATTCCTTAAATTTACCCATTCCTTTGATAGGAAAGAAAGAGATTAAGAGAGAAGATAGTTCCAGCCCAACATCATCAATGCCAAACACATTAAATATTCCACTGACCCAGTCCCTGACAAGTACACCCCTTATATCACCAGAGACTACTGTGCTGCAGCCACCTAGATCAGTGTACACAGAAAGAAGGGAAAAAGATGACTCATGGAAAAATTATCTTGTCAGGTACGGCTTGTCCTTAACACAACATCTTTAGCATTTAAGCCTCAGTTTCACATCTCCAATTTTCTTTTCCATTTAAGCCTCAGTTTCACATCTCCAATTTTCTTTTCCATTTAAGCCTCAGTTTCACATCTCCAATTTTCTTTTCCATTTAAACCTCAGTTTCACATCTCCAATTTTCTTTTCCATTTAAGCCTCAGTTTCACATCTCAAATTTTCTTTTCCATTTAAGCCTCAGTTTCACATCTCCAATTTTCTTTTCCAAATTGAGATTTTACATACCGTATTTACTTGCATATAAGCCGGGTCCAAATGCAAACAACATAGACCCTGATCTGCCATCGCATAATGCGCCGGCAGATCAGGGTCTGTGTTGTTTGGTCTACTGGTTAGTCCTTACAAACTGCATAGATCCAGGATCTGCCAGCGCATTATGCAATGGCAGATCTGGGTCTATGCAGTTTGCAGTTGGTATTAGCTTATACGCGAGTATAGATGGTAATCTTGCCTATGATAGTTCTCGCAACATTTATGGGGGTTAGCCTGCTAATTGGAAATAATGGCTTGTGAATGATAGTTTATACTTAAAACAGGTCCATAAACAAATTTTTAAGTTATCATGAATGTCATTTCCCATTGAAAAGTGAGATACGGCACATTTTTACATTTCTCGGCTTATAGCTTTCTTCTTTTCCCTTAAATTCCTCTCAGTTGCATCATAAATTCATAGATGTTATTGCATTTGTTGTAATGCGACTCATGTTGCACTTAAATTTCATGTTTTTTGGTCAGAAAAGAGAACGCCCTACTGCAGATAGCTCCTAAATAAAAAATGTCAAGAAATTATTTGGTTGTTTTTAAGCAACATTTCAAGTTAGATGTATACTGTAGATAGTAATATCTTATTGATTAAAAAATATTAAGCTCATATGTGCAAAAAGAAAACATCAACAACCCATACTTTTTAAGAAATTGAGCAATACTTGCAGTTTTAGGTTCATGAATTATGTGATCATGACCACACATTTAGTTATGCAGTTAGACTGAATTTGTCTAGGTCTACAGAATCGCTCATCAAAGCATAATTAGGGGTTCCACATGTAGTAGGGCATTTCATTTTTTTTTTATTTTTTTTTTTTAAATCTAAAATCTCATTTCCTAGATCATCTTAAAGATCAACATCACTAATGTCCTGTGTATGTTTCCTTGTTCATTAATGTCTAGAATTTGAATATGTAAGGGAACATGTTTCTGAAAGCATGGTGAAGTTGATTTTATGGTTGTAAAGAGAATGATTGTTCTCCTACTGTTTTGTCTGCTTTCATCCGACCTGCATTTTATAATCTTCCATAAACAGCTGCATAATCCCTTGGAATAACTGATGTCCCAAAAACTAAAAGTTCAGTGTTTTTGGAATTTTGTACTGTATTTGTGATGTGTTTTACAGAGACAGACACTGAACTACGTCGTAATGCAACAAAAATGCAATGCAATTCAGTTCAAATAAAATTATTTTTCTTTTATGCAACTAGATAGTAAATTTGAGGAAGTATTTTCCTAATCCATCTTTTTTTCTGTCCTTGCTGTTTTTATTAACCCTTAAAGTGCTGTATAGCACAAGATCCCTCAGTGCTGAATTGTTTGAAAAAAGAAATGAAAATTGCACTCTGCTTTTAAATTGCCTGCATTTTAATTACTGGACATAATAGATACACAAACCCTGTATGAAAAATGATCATCGATGTCTGAACTTTATTATAAGCACCAAGTCACATAATTTTTATGTAACTTTATGATATTTGCACTTACAGGTGCAAATACAGATAAATATATAAATTACCTTTGTATTTCAACTGTATTTTTGTATCTTTTTTAATGAAAAAGTTAAAATATGTCTACAAAAAAATACTCCATTCTTTTGTGGCTCAACCATACATACATGTATGTATGTCTGTTACAACTTTATATCCAAGTTGAGAAAATCACAGGTGTAGAATAAGTAACAGTTAACGAGTATCCAGTCAAGGAACACCACATAAGTTTACACCCCCTAAAGTCTGTAATAAATGTTCACAAAGCTTTGCTGTTTTCTTGTTATTTATTCTAGCATATGTCTGTCATCTAATGTCCACTTATGAGCTTACAAAGACAGTCACGTGTCAAGTTCATTACCTGTTCAGGTGTTACTTGCTTAGAATATTAAGAAATATATTCCAACTCATTTTTGTTTTGCTGCTGAAGTATGGGGTTGATATCACATACTCAGCTGTCCAGTAAAAAATCGAAATTAGATTTATGCACCAAATCCACAGCCATAACCAATGCAAAAAAAGAGAGTTTAAATTGATCAGGTGTGACAGGCTTCCATTTTCTCATGCAGCTGTTATCAATCAAGTCTCCTTCATTTATTCTCTGCTGTGCATAAAAATTCATTTGATCTATGATCAGATGCAAGAAATTCTAATAAAAAAAATGGCCTTAAATGGTCTATAGGCTTGATATTCTCCATTTATACATTTAATTTTGAAATACCACTGAACAGGGGGTTGACTGGATGCTGTCAGTTTTTGTCCATCCAGCATGTACATTGGACTCATATTCAGCATCATTTTCGGCCTCAAAGTCACTCACTGGCATTTCCAGTAACACTTTCCCAGCTCTAATAATCTCATATACTTCAAAACTTTCAAAATCACTGTCATCATCGCTGTCATCAGCCAGTATTTGCCGAATCAAATCATCATCTTGAGATGAACCATGTTCTGAGTCAGCCATTTTGAGTTTTCTAAGTAGCGCCTATCATAAACATGCATTTGTAAAACTTCTTTGATGAATACAAGGTTAAAACTATGACAAAATACTTGTTCCAGGGTCCAATGTACCAATCAAATTTAGTTTGACAACCAGTCATGTCAAGCCGAAGTAGTGGGACGTGTAAACAGTTGCTTACCTGAAAAATGACTTAAGTTGCAACAAGCAGTACAAGACCTCTAGTGGTGGTGCGACTTAAGTCGCGACTAGTACTTTAAGGGTTAAGCTTCATTGGGTCATCTATTTTTGTGTCAGTGGTTTGATCTCAGTTATTTATATCATTAGACCCAATAGATACATTTTAGAATTTACCTGAAGGAGGAAAATTGCGATATTCAGGATCAGTTACCAGTTTAAGATGTAAATTTGACAAAATATTCTAGTAGCATGGGTGAGTATTTTCACTTATATTTTGTCACTTTTGACTTTGATTTATGAGTGCTGTATTACCATTTCCTACATAATTTTGTCTGTGTGACAAGGATTTTCCATAATTAAAGGTAAGATAAGGAGAAAATCTAAATAAGTAAATTTTTCCTTCTTTTTGTTTAACAAAAAATATAAAGTAAAATTACACTTCTGATCAAATTTACTCGCACCAAATTACCCACATTTTCCGCTAAAATCACCAGATTGTCTTAAATTACCGACTGCACTTTCTCTCTTGATATAGGCTCGGTTTCCTGTTATGTGTGGTGTCATTTCAGAATGAGCCAACCATCCATTACTGTCGAGGTTTATCAATTAAATGGTAATTTCAAATAAAAATAATGGGTTTTTTTTTTGTGTAGCATACTGTCGCACCTTGATCAAAAACAGACAAAAAAAGGCATGTTTTTTTTTTTTATAATTTCTAAAGGAAGAAAGGTGGGAAAATATGTATCTACTGCCTATAATGTGTCTGACCAGGAATTATCATAAAAATAGCTATGCAAGTATTCCTTATTGTAAAGCTATAAAATTATCACAGATCTTTCTAAATGTGGATAAAAGATTTAGATATAAAATGTAGGCAGTTGTTTTGGGAAAAGTGAGGGAGAGAGTGAAGAAGAAGAATATTGATATTGATTCAATTTCAAGGGGTACAAAAATTTTACATTTAAAACATCTCTTTCATTTTAACCTTTGCTTTATTGATTGATGATGGAGACAAAAGAACTGCAAATATCAAGCAGAACATGGCAAAAGATTATATTGGGACACACAGAGTGAGTGACACTTTAGAGGGGGGGCATCTGCCATATGGGAGAACTGTGGTTTATTTTCGAAAAGCTATTTTCTATCCATTTTACCAAAATAGATATTTGATGTATTATTTGATCTTAGTGACTTATTATGTGATATTTTGAAAATACATTCCAGTCCCAAAAAAGTCAAGATTGCTCTGCTGAATTGAACTGCAGTTTTGTTGTAATTCTTCCCAACAACTTTCAACATTTCAATTTTCCTTTTTTTCTTCTATCTTAACCATATTGACTGTAGGCATAGCATTAGTCATTTCAATTTCCACCAGATTACTGTTCAATTCATAATCTGTTGCAAATTCCCTACTCTAAAATCTCTGCATTAGCACGGTCTTCATTCTAGCGCTGTGTCACTTCTGCATGCATATCAGGGGCAGATACACCAACTTTTGCGAGGGTATCACTTTTAAACGCAATTTGTAAACTATGGAATAGAATTTTATAAGAACAATGCTAATTGGGCTTTATGGTACAGTATGGGAGATTAGGGAGCTGTGGTAGCTCAGTTGGTTGAGTGTCAGACTCATAATCCAAGGCCTGCAGGTTCGATACCTGTTCAGGCCAGCCTTGATCGACTGCCTTGGTGTGTCCTTGGGTAAGGCACTTAGGTCCCATTTCCTTTGCATGATATTGCCAATAATATGTTAAAAGTAAAGAACAGTATGGAAGATTAAAAAATATGTTTAAACAAAAACCTTCATAATTGACCTTTAAGAGGATTTCTTTTTCAAGAAAAGTCTTCCAAACTTTCTTATTTTTCGAGGCACATCTCTTTTGATAATTTTTCTCTGTCAAAAGTAATTTGCTCATTTTTATTCATTTCAAAATCGTTCACAATATCATTCAAAGGTATAATTTCTCTTAGCTTTATATTACATGAAAAAATAAGGCTTTAAGTTCTATTTTTTTTCACTTTTTGTGTTTACAGCATTTATAGAAATTCATATTTGTACCATATATAAGAATGATCAGAGGAAAACATACCTTTCTACCACAAATTCAATTTCATATTGGCTTCATGTGCAAAAATGTTCATATTGGGCATACTTTGCAGGGCTCAGGAAATTCTGTTCCAAGCACTCATCCCTGGGACGAATGAGTTGCAATAATTACTTGTCCATGTCCTCATTATACTCAACACAGTACACTGCTGACACTTTTGCTAAAGAACCACATGCACCTGATGCATGCTTGATGCTAAAATGGGTGAAAAAAATGAAAATATTATGTTCTAATACATGACCCCTTTGATGAAAATATAAAAAGAGACAAGGTTTGTAATTCGGGATATTGCAGTTGCATATATAGCCCTTGATTTTATGTGGCATTCGTATTTACAGTGATACCTTTCAGTATTCTAGAAGTTATTTTAATTTTGATAAATTTTCCTTTCAATGAGCTATCACGCATCTCTATGAGTTAGATAAGGGAGAAGTTAACAAACAAAAAATGGCAAAATTTTATGCTTTTCGTCTGTTCAGATATTGTTATGCTTGCCCCAGATCAGAAGTATTTTCAAGACTGCAGCTTTTTTAATATATTGTCACACCAAAGCAAACATTCAGCAGATGTTTATATAAGTATGTAATTACTTTTTACAAAAAGTGATGGTAACTTGCATTTGAAAGAATTCCAACCGCCTCAATTTCTGCCAACTTTCATGCTAATTTATCATTTTGGTCAAACCTCCATTCTAGAGAGCTACTCATAAGCACCATAAAAGGGAAGATTGCTGATTGGCCAAAAGATCTTAGAACATTTCTAGGTCAATTAAATTTTGACCAGTCTGTTGTTGTTTTGACATTATGTGCATTATTAATAGATTACAACAGTGTGCATTATGTGAAAGTTGGTGGCAATTGTATGAGATACTTAAAGTAATTCAGATGTAAGTTGGCAACATTTCTCCTGCGAAAAGTAATTGATGTAAGTTGCCAGCATTTCTCCTGCGAAAAGTAATTGATGTAAGTTGGCAACATTTCTCCTGCGAAAAGTAATTGATGTAAGTTGGCAACATTTCTCCTGCGAAAAGTAATTGATATAAGTTGCCAGCATTTCTCCTGCAAAAAGTAATTGATGTAAGTTGGCAACATTTCTCCTGCGAAAGGTAATTGATGTAAGTTGGCAACATTTCTCCTGCGAAAAGTAATTGCATACTTATACAGATATCTGCTGGCATCTTCCTGTTGGCGCGACAATGTATCAAAGCATTAGTCTTGAAAATACCAGCGACCTGGGCAAGTGTAATATTGCCTGACCACAAGAAAAATCACAAAACAATTGGCATTCTCTGTCTCTTAACTTCTCAGAGGTCTGACTCATAATGATGTTTGATAGCTTATTGAAAGGGAAACTTTCTAAACATCAAAATGATGCCTATATTACTGAAAAGTTTCACTGAAAATGTGAATGCCATTAAGAAATCGAGCGCTGGGTGTGAAACTGCAACGTAATATGTTCATGATTTTTACCCATTTTAATATCAAACTGACATCGTGTACCTGTGTAAGAAAAAAAGAAGTTGGCTTCCTTTGCAACATGTTCTAGACTGTCAACTAGTAGGTAAATTAGGCACAAGTTATCTATAATTGACGCACGCTCAGTATTAAGCGATGTTGAATTTTCATCGCTTTTTCAGGGTAGAAAATGCATTCATTTTTATTCTCAAGGTGCAAATCTGCATCTACTCAGCCCGGAGACGAGTACGTAGCAAAGTTACACTCGGCCCAGCCAGTTTTAACCTGGTCAGGACAAGAGGACAAGTGGTTTTCCTGAGCCCTGCTTTGAGAGTAGAATTGTCATGTTTCTGATCAAACTGCAGACAGGTATCTGAGAATAACATGAAGTTCTTCATACCAGTTTCAAGTATGGTTGTCAAACAAAGGAAACTAAATCAAATATTTTTTATTTTATCTTTTTATTTTATTTAAATCAACTATGTACTAATAATCTGATGGTTGAAGGATGAAAATAACTGTAGTTTTAAGATTTTATACTCAAGAATCTTAATCTTCTTGAAAATAGAGTTGAGAAATTCCTCAAATTTGAGGAAATCTGCAGCTTTTTTCTCCGAGATAAAATAATACTCTTTTCTAGATACAGATGAACAGTGTTGTAACATGATGGTACTTAATCTGATACATTTATGTGTAATGACTCGTACTTGGGGATAGATATTCAGCTGAGAGTAGCACAAGAAATGCAAATCAGCCTATACATTTTGGAGTGATTTGGGAGTGCTTGGACCCTTTGATATGTAAAACAATGAATTTTGCAAAAAGTTACATTCTCCAACATTTGACAAGTGATCATCCTTAAGTAATCAGGGTATAAGCTTTTTTCTTGAAATAATGAATAGAATAAACAGTATACACCTTGATCTGCTGGCACACAAGGTAATAGCAGATCTAGGTCTGTGATTTTTGTAGTAAATTGCATGCCATACATCATCAAATTAATTTTTTTTTTTTTTTTTTTTTTTTTTAAAGAAATTCATATAGTCTTCATGAAATAAAAGGTTGTTTGTAATAATACCATATATACTTGCTTATTAGGTCGAGTCCAACTGCAAACAACATAGACCCTGATCTGCCGGTGCATAATGCGCAAATTGCATACAGGGCTCGAAATTAGCAGTAGTCCGCTAATCCGAGGCTTTTAAATTTCCTGCTGGACTAGTAGTTTCAAACATGAAATTTGAATAGTCCAGTGGCTAGTAAAATGTCAGTAGTTGCCAACATTGTTTTGTGGGAAGGACTAGTGAAGATTCAACAGGACTAGTAAATTTCTCAATCAGCTAGTCCTTCTGGCTACAATGAAATTTATGTTAATTTCTAGGCATGGCATAGACCCAGATCTGCCAGCGCATTATGCGACGGCAGATCTGGGTCTGTGCATTTTGCAGTTGGATCTGGCTAATAAATGAGTTTATATATAGCATATATTAATAATAATAATATAACAATAATAATAATAATAATAACTTTTCCTTTTTACAGATACACTGCCAATGATCCCTGTAACCCAAGGTGTCAGTACTTGTACAAGGACCACTACCACTGTAAGATAGAGGGATGTCTTGTTCTTTTCAAGTCCAAAGATGGGGTCCGTGAACATGCTAGGTAAATGAGTGTATAGGACAGCTTGTATAAATGAACAAAAGCTGAGTTTAACTCTTAATAAGTTTCAAAATGTATGCTCTAAATAAGATTTTATGTTAACTTGCTATGATATCCAAGAAAATGTTATGAAAATTTTATCTGTGTTAAAAGACAGTAAAAACAATTAACCAGTCAGTTTATAGAACAGATTGCAATTAGTTAAACTGTGTCCAAAAACCTTTCTGCATATGTTTTGTGGCAATAACTATTTGATTTGTAATCTGATAGAAAACTGCCAGCAACAAAGTTTGCTAGGACTTCACAGAAACATCCGATCTTAAGAAAAAGTAAACTTATGTACCTAATTAGATAACAATATTTCATATTTCAACATTTTCACACAAATATTATGTTCATAACTACATCCATTACCCATGTAATTTTGAATACATGTATACAAATTACCCATAATTTGTCTCCATACTAATCCACGTGCCTATATTATTTGGTCACTATTCATCCACTGGTGCTCTATAGGGCAGTCATTGATTATTGAACTGACTTATTTAGCATAGTTACTCGTTTCATTCGGTGACATACAATGAAATTCATTTTCGTATTAGTAAATAAATACGTATAAAGACTCGCCTCGACAAAAAATCCTCTTAGAATTGTTAGTATATCTTTTGGTCTGAAGAAGAGTAACAACAAGTTTAAAAGATTTGAGGAAACCATAAGATTTTTAGCTCACCTTGGCAGTAAGGCCAGTTAAGTTGCCTTGTGTCCATCAACAATTGCTATTTTTACTTCTCAAAACCACCAAACCATTTTCAACCAAACTTAGCACAAAGCTTGCTGGCATAAAGGCCTTTCATCTTTTTTATAAATGATTCTGGTTCACCATCAAATATGGCTACCATTACTACAAACAGGAAAACATTTAAACAACTTCTTGAAAAGCACTTGACAGAATTTGACCAAATGTAACAGTAAGCATCCTGGCAAGAAGGGCATCAAACTTTTGTACAAACATGGGGCTGATCCACTATCAAATATGGCCACCATTACTAAAAATAGAAAAACCTTTAAATGACTTCTCAGAAACTGCTTTGCAGAAGTTGACCAAATTTGATGGAAAGCATTCTGTCATAAAGGCTATAAAATTGCAAAATTGCCTGCAGAATCTAAAGCCAAGACAACTTGTCTGTGGCACTGATTTACAGGGGAAAGTCATTATGTCACAATGTTTCCAGCAGTATATTGTAGATAGCACTTTCAAAATCTGACATTCGATCAATCAAAACATTATATTTTTGCTGATGTGTTAGAATACATATTTTACATAAACTGCAAAGTATAGATGCAAGCTCCAAATAATGTTGTGACATGGAAATGTCTACATTTTCTTCACCTTTTTTTTTTGTTTGATCTTTTATGGCACAGCAGCACAAGTAAGTTGTTAAGTGCCAGTGCAATTGGAGTAAATTGCCTTGCACAAGGACACACCCTAGTAGCAGACCTGGGGTGTTCCAATGGCAGTATTTGAACAAAGACCTGTTTGGTCACAAATCCTGGATGCTAATCACTTAGCCACCATGGCTCATTTTTCTTTTGTAAATATACAGTATATTTTATTAATTGTTTAAAGCATGTTAGTAAAACTCAGTTTAGAAGAACAGTTAGAGGGAGGTAACTCTAACACTTGCTACAGATACACTGGCAGTGATTCATTAATATGCAAAATAGGGAACTACTCCTGTTCTGCAGTATTTAGTCACCTATTTATTTATTTAAAGAAAGTAAATAATATAAGTTTTTGTTTAATTTCCAATATTTAATTAGAACAATATGAGATACGAAAAAATTACAAATTGTTCAACATTTCCTATATATTTTTATTTGCCGTTAGATAGTTTCCTTACAAGTAGTAAACTAGAACTCTTTGCTAGATAGATTTTATAATTACTTTCAGACAAATAAACCAATAAATGTTACAAACTCATAAATGAAATGTTGGATATCAGCTTTAAAAATGCTGGAAATGGGATAGAAGTGTTGCAGAATTTTACTAAAATTTAATATTACAAGTTTTACACCTGATCATATGCAACAAAAATGAATTTACCATACATACTCACTTATAAGTTGAGTCCAACTGCACACTACACAGACCCAGATCTGCCATCGCATAATACACTGGCATATCTGGGTCTATGCAGTTTGTTAGAAGTAATCAGTAGAACAAGCATGGACTCTGATCTGCTGGTGCATTATGTGATGGCAGAGTAGGGTCTTTGTTGTTTGCAGTTGGACTCAACATATAAGCAAGTATATATGGTATTGACTTCCAATGACAAGTGTGGGTGATTCTGATCAAGTCTTTTATGCCACAAAATGTACTGAAGCATATTAGTCTTTTATGTAATAAATTTTGTTGCTAAAGTGGATAAAATGCTAGGAATCTTGTCTCCCATGTTTAAAAGTTCCAAATGAAGAGATTAATAGAACCCTTCATTATGCATCAGTTTTGGATAGGAAATTCCACCCTCTAGATTGGAATTTTGCATGAGTGTCAGATGCACAATTGTGATCCCAAGGGGGAATTTCCTATCCAACACAGATGCATAATGAAGGATTATTTTTCTCATATTCCTGAATGAAAAATGAGGGTCAAAATTTAAATGGCATTTTGTGAGTACTGATGCAACTTTAAAACAGCAAAACATCCGTTTAAAACTTTAACACCTTAAGACAGAGCATAAAAAGTTAGGTTACCTCTGAAAATTTCAGTGTAAACTTTAAATGACATTTAAACACATATCAGCGTTCAAAAAACAGTGGCAGTGACTATCGAAAAATAACAATACACAGTGACCAAAATTGTGTACTGAGAATAGCTAGCCCAATGAAACAGATGTGAAAAAATAAAAAATAAAGTCCGCTCCTCTCCGTAATATTAAATGAGACAGGCACAAAATCATATTGTCCTTGATTTAACTTTGATTTAGAATTGATTTTCTGTTCATAAATAAAAAAATAAAAACCCAATAATTACAACAGTGGCTTTTTCCACTCCCAGAATAAAGACTCTATACCAGTAGCTAGGTTGATTTTTAAAAAATATCCTGATTGCAGGACACTAACTTCGAACCTCTGCATTCTTTAGGATGTAAATATGTTGCAGTTATAGTTCTTGATTATTGTGAAAGAATGCACAATTGATGAAGAAAATCAGAGAGTTTTGCCAGTTTGCATCCACTGTGATCACAATAGGTCATGTGATGATCACAATAGGTCATGTGATGATCACAATAGGTCATGTGATCACAATAGGTCATGTGATGATCACAATAGGTCATGTGATGAAATACAGCAATTACATGATGAAAGACAGATATTCCCCATTATTGTTCTACACTGGAAAACACGATCATATGCACATAGAAATGTGAGAAATAACATGTCTGTAAAGGTATGATTATTATATGGTCAGAGGCATTTAACAGCATGCATCAGTTAAAATTGTAGCTGATATTATCTCGTGTGAATGGGTGCATCTGTAGTTGCTTTTTTTACATAGTTGACATAGAAATATTAAGTCAAGTTTTCCTTTTACAATCTTTCACGAAAGGTTGCATAGTCACTTAAAACTAATCAATAGATTTCATTATTTCTTAAAAATTATAAAGTTGCAGAAAGATGAACAGTTCCCATTCAACATGTATGTGATCTTTGCTTGACAGATTTTGTGGCAACTTGTATTTAAACACAGATAAACCTTATAAATTAACAAATATTTCATAATTGCTGAAGTCTTATGCTATAATGAACAGTGTTGGTTTCATCAGAATTGTTTGCAAAAAGGAAGGTGGTTTTTTTTTTTTTTTTTTTTCAATGTAATGGTCTCCATAACCATGTGAATTTTTGGGGCTTTGCAGTTCTTTTGATTCACATTTTTAGAAGTTTACTTTTAATTGGCACCATATAGCCTGTATTGTGCTGACATGCTGTTAAACCCTAATATATACATGCGAGGGGTATTAAAAAAATTATGAATATTTGTGTACTGTACAACAGAGTTCTTTAGTAGTGAACTGTACGTCAGTGCATCCTCTCAAAATGAATATATGTGTACTGTACAACAGAGTTCTTTAGTAGTGAACTGTGCATCAGTGCATCCTCACAAAGTACTCTTCATCCACCTCTACACACTTTTTCAGTCTGATTATCCAATTATTAAATGCCGTTTTGTATTCACTTTTGATATTTTGTTCATACACTGGAAAACTACACTTCCAGCCACATGGTGGCTTTCAAATCATCTGCCCCACAGCAAATCTTTGATAACGGGATTCAGCTAAAAATCATTTGGAGCTAAGTCAGGGATGTATGAAGGATGTGGCAAAGTTCAGTTGCTGTACTTCTTTAGGAAGTCTGTCACGATGACGGATTTATTTGCCAATGCATTGTCATGGAGTAGATGGATACCTCAGGTACTGGTTCATGGATAGGTGGTAGTGTTACACAACTTTTGACAACACTTGGGAGGCATAAAAATGTCCAGTGACACTAGGAGAGTCAGGCACAGGCACCTGGATGACCAGGCCTTTTGTAAAAAAATAATGCACATAAAACTATAGACAGTCCGACTACTTCAAGCTTTTTGTGGTCTCTGCTCCTTGTCTCTGCTCATCGTCTCTGATCCAAACTGTATTTTTTCTCTTGGGTCAGGTTTAGATATCTAAATCCAAATTTTATCACCTGTGGCAATCTCATTCAAATGTCTCTGGTCACTCTTTTCATATTTGGTGAGTAGCTGTTTGGCAGTTTCAACCTGAGTCTGTTTTTTATCAGTGTCAACAAATTGGGGAACAATCTTGCACAAACCTTTCTGAGCTTCAACTGATTCTTCCGTATATTAAAAACATCGGAGGAATTAATGCCCTTGATAATAGAAATATCATCCACTGTGTATTGAGCGTCTTCATCAATTGCTTCATCAATTGCTGCATTCACAGCAGCCACTTCCCGCTCACCAATCACAGAAAACAGTCTTCCATTGATTCGTGACCGTCTCTAATATGATGAAACCACATCTAAATTGTAGGATCTAACAGAAAATTGCATCTGTAAACTTTATCCAAGTCGGCCTTGATATCAGTTGAAGAGTACCCTAAGAGTGCCGGAATTTTACAGTATTCTCTTTGCTCAGTAGCAGAATTGTTCTCCTTCTCCAACATTTGTAGGTCACTGTCATTAATCACCTGTATATATCTGTAGATGTCTGGTGTGCTGCACATGCAGATTCAGATCACTTTATCGAATGTTATTTTGTCCATCAATTGGCATTCAATTTATTGACAGGTTTCAAGAAGCAAAGAAGTTATAAAAAAATTTCAGAACTTTTCAAATACCCCTCATACATACCAAGATTGTTGTTTGTTATAACTGGAAAAATTGGTAATAGTGAGGTTTGTTAAAATTAGGGGAGTGGGGTTGGTCAGTTACAATTTTCATTATCACATGCAAAGGAAATCACAAACACATGCTAATTGATCAATTCCATTTATACTTGACAGATTCCATGAGCTTCAGGACAGAATAACCCCAATTGCCTACCGATACTATGACCAGCAGAATTTATGTCCGGAAAACTGTCAATACAGCTTGAAGGAGAAGCACTATCACTGTATCTGGGTAGGTATCATTGGTAGCAATCATTTGCACTTAACTGTATCTCGGGGAAACTCAGCCTCTGCATTCTGCCCTGAGGTGGGGCCATGGGGTAAAGAATTAAAATGGGGACATATGTTGGTTAAAATGTTTTGGTTAAAGTTTTTCTATTGCTTGTAATTCTGTAACCTCTTACCAGATTCACTTCATCATTGGAATATAATATCCTTGCATACTCTGATTCTCTAAGGACTAGTCCTGCCCCTGGGTTGTACCATAGGGTCAGGAATTATAATGGGAAAATGCTTTGGTTACAGTTTTTTGGGTTCAAGGTGTTTTTTTTCATGTACATTTCTGAAACAAATTCACTTCATGTTTGGAATATAACATCATCACATACAGACCATACAGATTTTGCTAGTCTTCCCCTGGATGAAGTCCTTGGGTGGTGCCTTGGGGTCAATATTATATGACATCTTTTGGTTACAGTTGTTTGGTTCAAGTTTTTTTGTCACTTATATTTCGATAACCAATTATCTTTATGTTTAGAACATAACATCATCACTCACAGACTATTTTGATTATACTACTCCTACCCATGATTCAAAAAGTCCTTGGGTGGGCCCTGATTTAAAAAGTCCTTGGGTGGGGCCCTGATTTAAAAAGTCCTTGGGTGGGACCAGATTCAAAAGTCCTTGGGTGGGCCCTGATTAAAAAAGTCCTTGGGTGGGCCCTGATTCAAAAAGTCCTGGGTGGGTCCTGATTATATTAGTCCTTGGGTGGGCACTGATTCAAAAAGCCCTTAGGTGGGCCCATGGGATCAATATGTAAGAAACATTTCAGTTACAGTTTTGATTCCATCTCCTATGTTTTAATGAACTTGTAATCCAATTTACAATCAATATGAAATATTATATGATCCCAAACTTCCTTTTTCCATGTAGTGCTGTTGTCTTCTGGGGCTATGGGGTCAAGTTAGGGCTTTGGGGTCAAGTTAGGGCTATGGGGTCAAGTTAGGGCTATGGGATCAAGTTAGGGCTATGGGGTCAAGAAAGTGGAAGACTGTTTTGTTAATTCTTTCTTCTGATACTCAGATAACCCCTCACTTAGTAGCTGGAATAATATAACATCACATACTTCCCATTTTCCCTATACCCTTGTTTGCCCCAGGTTTATATTCCTGGGTGTAACAATGGTGTCAGAAAGTACGACACTTTTTAATTATTCATTTTTATTTTTATCAATATGTCAATAGAGCTTTATCGAATTAAATGAATATTTGGAATATGATATAATCACATTCTTACCTATCACTTGTACCACTCATGCACCTGGATTATGTCCTTGGATCATTAAGTATGGTACTGTTTTTGGTTATAGTTTTTTGGCACCCTTTTTCAGAATGTATAACATCATATACTTCCCTCACATCCTGTAGCATTCCTACCCCTAAGTCATGGCCCTAGTTGGCATCCTGGGGTTGTGCCCTTTGATATATCGACAGCTGGTCAATTCTTATTTGCCTTCTCTCTTGGGAACTGTTGTCTGGTGGAAGTATAATGCCCAATCCAAAGGCAATGCACTATACCCAACCAGAAAACACTATAGGACAACATTTCCTAAGGAAGAAGGCTGCAGTAGATTTGTACATCACATGACCTCACAAGACAAATCTAAAATGTCAGTGCATGTCATTAGTGCCCACTGAAACTGGTGGAATGAACGTAGCCAGGTATATTATCTTAGAATCGGGGGAAAAATGCATAATGTCCTAAAATAAATCCCTGTAGTTAGCCAATCAGAATGAGAGAACTTATCTTGTGATGTACTTAGCATGATTATTTTTAAATAATTGATTTTAAATTTACAGCTATCTTAATGTTTTTTCCATCTAAGGTTATTTGAAAAAATGGAGAACCCATGAAAAATTAATCTTTTTTTAACGGACTAACAGAAAATGCACAAAGCTGTAGTTACACATTTATGCAAAGCTGGTTGGACAGAGTTATTTTTCAACTTGTGAATTGTGCTGCTCTATCTTACAGGGTTGTATATTGAAAAGAGGCTACTGTTGGCATTTAGAAGCAGCCAATGCTACTCTGATACATAAGAGAACCATATGGTAAATTGCTCAGGAATCTGGCATAGCTATAGCTTCTACATCATATTTCCAAATATTTTAAGTCGGCCATTGAATATTGATTTCCAAAACAAATAGTGTTCTGTACTTTGATGATTTCTTGTACAGTGAAACCCCGCTATAACGCGATATTTGGAGTCCATAAAATTCGATCGCGGAAAAAGCGGGGTCGCGTTATAGCGGGGTTTCGCTATATTTTTCTTTATTCAGAGAACAACGTATACACGTCTAATGTATAGCATGAATAGGGTATCAACACCGTTTACTATCTGATATCGATCCGTCTTTGTTTTCCCACATGACAACCCTTTGATTGAGCCACGAGTTTGATACAGCTGTACTTGTTCAGTGGCAAGTAACAGAGAGTGGTTATTTGAACTCCCTGTGATCTTGCCGCCGAAGCTCAGTTTCTACATAAGCACCCACATATGACAATCTTTGATCTTGCCGCCCAAGCTCAGTCTCTATATAAGCACCCACATATGACAATTTTTGATCAACCACCGCATTGATTGTATACAGGATGAACTTAAGTCCAGCGCACGTGTTGGCGGCTTACGTTTTTGATGTTTATTAAATCGTGAGAATCTTTTATCAACCACCACATTGTCTGATGCTCGGTTGTGTATGCAGTTAAAGAAGAAAAACACGTCGGCTATTGTTTGAGCAATGATTGTATACAGAATGAATTGAAGACAAACACAAAGAAAACTTACTGGCTTTACTCATGGATCAATAATAAGTAACATTTCCGATAATGTTTATTTTGCCATAACACTTCAAGAAATTGGTGAAATTGTTAAATTTCAGAAGCCACGCCACAATCGAATTCATAAGTGATCTCTTCCCCAAAATGATAATAAACTTTTTGTACACTATTTCTTGTACTTAAAAAAAAAATAAAAAATTCCGTGTACGAGAAAAATACACGTACATGTATATACAATTTCAGGAACCACGCCACAGACGTATTATACTCGAATTCCTACGCGATCTCTTCCCCAAAATGATACTGTAATATACACATTTTATACACTATTTCTCGTCCTTTGAAAAAAAAAAAAAAAGTTCATGTGCGAATGAATATATGAAATTTTGAGAGCCACGCCACGATCGCGTTATATCCGAATTTGCGTTATAGCGGGGTTTCACTGTATCATATAAGACACCATTTTTACAGAGAGGAAATCATTAACATTTCATAACTCCCATGTGTGACTTGAATTTCATGATAATTATTTTTAATATAATACAGCAAGCAATTTTCTAATTTATATTCATTTCTTCCAGTCTGGCTGCACACATGTTGTCCCACATATAGGCCCAACATTTGGTCGCTTGGAACACTACAGGGTACATGAATACAACCGAGCTGCAGCTGGGAAAACCTATACCCGTCCAACCTTGAGAGTTGATGATAATGGAATCAGAAGGCGAGGAAGACCACCAAAATATCCCAGAAATGAAATTCCAAAAATACCAAAAATTAGTTTAAGCGAAGAAGAGATACATCGTTTAACTCAGGCCACTTGCGATGGAGAAAATCTGGCTGACAAGAAGGTCGTAAATGGTTTTAGAATGTTTACAAAAGACGATCCATGTCCAGATGATCAGTGTGTTTACTTGGGCATGGTTCATTATCATTGTGCAAGACCCCGCTGTTACACATCCACAGACAGGCTGGATGTATTAAATCTTCATGCTAAAGATTTTCACAGTTTCGTAAAGATTCTTGATGGATTTGAGTTCTTTGATCGGAATGTTAGCTGTAGACGACCCCATTGCCAAAATAACAAGACCAACAGGCATTTTCACTGCATTCGGCCAAAATGTGATTATTCATTTGTCCGCCACAGTACAATGGCTCAGCATGATAAGAAGCACACAGCAGCAGGTTTAAAAATCCCGCCCATTCCAGTTATAAAGACTGAATCTGCCTCCAGTAATTTTGTCCCAGTAGTCCCTGCTACAACTGCCTCTGTGGCCTCACTGGTTAAAACATCTGGGACATATTTCCCAATAAACACCTTTACTCCAATTCAGAGTATTGCACAAAGTATTGCACACGGGGCAATAACAGTACCTGTTGCTTCTTCTATAGTAAATGCCAGTTCAACATCAGGGAATCCTACTACATGTACCATACAGACCTCACTAACAATTAGTCCAATTCAGGCTTTACCTGCCACTCCGTCCAGTTCCCAGTTTTTGACTGCCATCACCAGCATCACAGCTCCTCTAGTCACCACCATACCAGTAGCACTTAGCTCAGGAAACACAACAGTGCCTTTAACTGTCCTTCTGCAACAGAAGACAGAGAATCACATCCCACAACCAAGCTGGTCTTTTCTCAAGAGTAAAATGCATTATGCCTTAGATCAGAATTGCGGACGACCATTTTGTAAGTTAAAGAAAAAGGATCATTTCCATTGCTTGGAATGCAACCAAGCCTTCTCAGATCCAGCTCGTTTGCGATCCCATATTGGAAAACATGGAATCAAACTGAAAAGATCAGAGGTTGGAACTCGTGTGGTGAAGCCAAATATTCCTGTAACAATTGCACCAAGGCCACCACCACCTGTTTCCATGGTTATCACACAGAATGTTACTGCTAATGCAGCCATTTTACACAAGTTACCCCAGGTAAAAATTCGATCAGAAGAGGAGGGGTTGGAGGAAGAGGAGGCACAAAATGAAGAGGGTGAAGGTGTGGAAGATGGTGGGGAAATAAATCCTTCCTCTTCCTTAACCCTTAATCCTTCAACTTTTTCAAATCTGATTGCCAAGGCTCAGGAAGAGAATCGCATTAATACTACGGAGAATTTAGATGATTATGAAGAGGAGGAACAGCAAGACAGTGATTCTGGTTATCAACCAAATGGTGAGATCGGAGATGAAGACTCCAGAGAGTCCTTTGATGCAGAGTTCTCAGCTAAGGAAGACTTTTCCAGACGCTCTGGGAGAAAGCGAATAGCAACGAAACATAATGACTTTGTTGATAGCAATTCTATAAATATTAAACAACGAAGAGTTTCTAGTCCCCGCGCTAAAGATGATTCCGTTCCAGAAGGCTATAGCCGATTTCGATACAATGAAGATTGTCAGCATTCAAAATGTACATACAGACAGAATGTTACCCATTTCCACTGTATGCGGTCTGATTGTGGTTATGGCTTCAGTGATCGTTCGCGACTTGTTCAACACACCTTACGACATGAACGTATTGACAGTATTACAGGAGGAGAAATGCAGCAGTATAGGATAAACCAAGATTGTTCATATGAATGTGAATTTAAAAACAAGATGTCTCATTTCCATTGTCTTCGTTGCTCATACATCTGTACTGATTCCAGTAAAGTTTTAACACACAGAAAACAACATGCTAAATGGGACAGTATTAACAATCAGGGTTTTCGTAAATACAGCACAACAGATAACTGTGGTGTTCTCATGTGCATATTTAAGAGAAAGCAGACCCACTATCACTGTACTGCAGGTGATTGTCAGTATGCAGTGTTAAGTCCGGCACAGATGGCACCACACAAAATGAAACATGCTACAATGAACTCTTGAGGAAGTTGCATTCTTTCTTTTCTCTATTAACAGATAGCATAACAGGTATCACTTTACTGTTGTTGACATTGTTACCATGAACAATGTTCACTTTGTGTTAAAATTTTCAAAGCCACATAACGTGCATCCTATAACTGTTTTTGGGCAAGAAAGAATGCTTTGGGAAACTCTTTTGTAGTCCAGTTTGTGTCATTATCATATTTACTATATCACATGATAAGTTCTTTTGTTCTGATTGGCCAAATACAGAGATTAATTTTAGAACATTATGCATTTTTCCCCTTGACTTTGGGGTATTATACCTGTCATTACAGCTGTTCCAGTGGCCACTGTTGTCATGTACAGAGGTTATATTTCATACGACATCATATGATGTATTATATCAATTATTGAAATCTCCCTTTTTGCTTTCATGCATTGTTTTCTAGTGGGGTTTAGGGTATAGTGACATTTCTTTCAGCATGGGCACTATACTCCACCAGTCAACACTGTAAAACATTTCCTTCAAGAGATGTCAGTAACAGAATACATAGTTAATAGAAGGAAATTTTCACTTGAAATATGTTTAACTCAAAATTTTAGAAGAATCTGTATTTTTGATGTTCATTATCTGATTTATGCAAATTTTCTTTGTGATTTTAGAATACATTTAATTTTTTTATTGCTTGGTAATCAGAGCCAAGAAGATAATCCAGATGATTCTTTACCATTCATTATATTATGTGATACAGTGTCGGTATCTACTTCAGATGCGAACAAAGCAGCAGACACTATCAGACCTGAATATTTGCTAACATGCTGTGTAGAAAAGTCGTAATTTTCCTCATATTGTTGACATAAAAGATGGTAATCATGAATTTCTTTTTCGTGGAGTATAAAAGGCAGAAAACTATTAAATTATAAAATGGTCTTTGCTCAACTAGTAAATAGGATCCAGTGCAAAATAAATCATAATACTCTATTTTAACTTTACGGGGCTCCAGATGGCCAAGTGGTCTAAGGCTCTTGCCTTTACAGATCACTCACATCTCACTCTCTCCGCATGAGTTCGAGTCTCAGCTCAACCAACGTGAGTATGTGAGAAAGCTTGCCAGGAGCTTCCCATGGGTCAGTGGTTCTTCCCAGGGTCTTCCCTGGTTCTTCCTCCACCAGATATACTGGTCATCGTGTATTGCCTATCGTGTGCTGAAAAATGGCGTTATACCCCACAAAACCAAAACCATTACTTTAACCTTATACTATGTTGTCTGTAGTGAATTTGCATATCTTATGCAAATTAGTTCATTAAGCTGGGAGCTGTGGTAGCTCAGTTTCTACAGCATCGTACTCATAATCTAAGGGTTGTAGTTTTTATATCAGCCCAGACCAGCCCTGGTTGGCTCCCTTGGTGCATCCTTGGCAAAAGCATTTGGCTCCCATTTCTATGGCATGATATAGCCAATAATGTATTTAAAGTGCCATTAAATACCAACTAGTCTTCAATCATTAAGCTAATATACTCCCATCACATTGATACATAAGTAAGAATCCACTTATCTCTTAAAATCATTAATTTAAAATTTATCATGTACCAGACACTGAATTTACATACTTTTGTTTCTTGTTTCTATTGTGATCATATATGTGGTTAAATTAAATATAACATATACTTACCACCAGTAAGTGTAAACATTGTAGGCTGATAAATACTTGGTTAAAAGTAATGATTCCTGAAATAAGAAACTAAGTTAATGCTATAAGACTGATAAAAAAAAAATTTGGGGTCAAAGCTGTGGATTCTCAGCATTATGCAAATGTTCTTACATTGAATGTAGTACCAGTATTATTATACCAGAATCATCATTGTATACAACATATAGACTACTGGTTACCATGACATTCAATGCTTCAGATATTTTGTTGTTGTTGTTGCATAAACAATTCCTGGAAAAGTACTTTGATATTTAGATGAAACAAGTTTTCCTCATTGAATGTCATCATTCCTCATGTTTTAGTTTTAATCTAACACTTATTACCACTCCAGATTAAAAATTGATTATTTTAGTCCATACTTAAAATTTTACTTTCCATATTATGTAAAACTCCCTCAATCTCAGTGGCAGATCTAATCTAAGCAAATTTTACATGCCATTTTTTCAACTTTATATCATATCTTACTTACCATTAAAAGGTCCTTCCTCGCCCCAGTATCAGTATAGCATGATTGCAAGAAACAGCCATATATCACCCAAACTCAAGCAGTGAATCAGTTTGTCTGTCTTGCTGTGAAACAACGATACATTCTTTATTAAACTCAAGCAGTTTGTCTGTCTTGCTGTGAAACAATGATACGTCGCTTATTAAACTCAAGTGGTGTATCAATGTATCAGTCTTGCTGTGAAACAATGATACATAACGGATTGAACTCGAGCAGTGTATCAATGTTTACTCCACAGAGATTAATGTATCAGTGTAATAAAATGTTTTCTCCATGGAGATTAAGTTCTTTGGATTGGTCATTTATTGGTATAATTTTTTTATATTGAAGTTGAAGATGATAGGTTAACCAGCCACAAAAACAGTTGCAATGTGGATCACAGTATAGCCAGATTTTTAGAATAATATTTCAGAAGTATTTTCTCTGACTTATTAAAGTTAATGATGTGGATGTTGTTTTTTGTTTGTTTAATTCACTAACTGTAAAATCAGAAATATTCATGGTGATAAAATTTTGTTGTCTTGGAGTAAAAAGACTATTTCTTGGTGACACAATTTTGTGGGGTCACATTGTTTACCATAATACCAAATCAACAATTATACTATTTTGTGGCAGATTTAATTTCCTTTGTATTCATTATTCAAGAATTTTTTTTTAAAAATCCTTCACAAATATTTATGGTTGAACAGTAGGAAAGACAATTTGGAGACTGTAAAGTTAATTTGCATTTGATGATTTTAAAAATTATTGTTCTCCTATATGTCAGTAAATTTGCTGATACTTCCATGATGCACATTCCAAGCACTTGGTGCACATTGATCTACTGCTGATTCCAGGTCATTCCAGTGCTTTTGTATTTTGTTAGTATTTTTCATTATTATTTATTATACAGATACATTAAACAGTATTCATTGTTTTTTATTTTTATGCATACTGTATGTTGATTCTTTATCAGTATATAAGGGTCTACCTTTGCTGCTTAAGATAATATTCCTTGATTTATTTTTGACAGGTTTATTGATTGTAAATACTTTTATTGACCACTGCTGAAGTACTGTAAAATTAATATATTCATTGTTTATATGTACAATAATTATCAGTATGCATATTAAGTAGATAGCCGTAGCAGAATTCTATGCATTATAATGCAGGCATCTTCACTAAATTTTGTTACTTGTTTTACGATCAATCATGAGTAATTTTTGTGAAATTTAGAATGGAATTATGTATTAACCAGTCTAGATGTATATAGATTGTCATTATCTTATGATTTGAGTGAAAATTTAAACAAATATATAAAAAGAAAAGTAAAGGTATGGAGAAATAATGTGATTTTTATATAAAAATGGAAGCATTTTACCCTGTATTTGAAATGTTCCCATTAAAAGGTATGCAGTGGAGAAGTGTGGTGTCAGATAGGTTAGTTTTATTGCATAGTGACTAGTGACTTAAAATCAATATTAAAATTAGTGTTTGTCTCATCCATTGTAAGAGTGTTAGTAGTATGAAATGGGTTCTTATTTTAGTCACAGTCAATGTAGGAATTCATAAATTATTAAATAAGTTGTCATTTCTAAAAGTTCACATAGATTTCTATTGTTGTTTACACATTTTGAAAAAGCTGTAGAAATTATAAAAGTTACTGTTAAATTTAAGCCTATGATATATCACAGTATGAAAATGAATCTGAACTTTTTTTCACTATTAATTCAATCAAGTTTCAAATTTAGTCAAGCACGGAGTTAGAGAATTCTTTCTGTTTAGTCCTAGAAATTTAGAAATATGAGGAGATAATAGATGCAATTTTGGACTAAAATCTTTCCTAATCTATAGGCAGTTGAGATGCAGGGTCAGAAAGGTGAAGGGAAAAACGTCATCATCATCATCGTCATTAATATCTTGCAGAAGCTAAAAATGGGGAAGTGGTAAAAACAATACTGCTGCCTAAATAATAAGAAGAAGAAGAACAACAGCAACAAGTTTTTTTTCTTCATTTTTTTAGATAGCTCTTTTTCCCACAGGTGAGTCAAATGACATCATTTTTTCTCATCCTGGCTCACTAACCTTTTTCTAATTTTGGGGAATATTTTTGCCTGATTAAGAATGATTTTTCTTTTGCTTTCTAATTTTCTATGTTGTGGTTTATAGATTGATAGTATACCAAGATAGTCTCTACTTATCATGTCCAGTATAGCATAAAGAGATCAAATAGATAATAAATGATTTTGGGGGGTTTAAGTTGTTTTTGAAATTACATTGAAACCTCTCTACCTGGACACCTCCACATAAGGAACCCATGTTTATTAAGTACAACAGTTATGAATCATTTTCATGTTTCACTTGAAAAATTTACATTTGTATAAAGGACACCATTCCACAAGGAAATGTTGGGGGTCCTTAAGTGTCCATTATGCACAGCTGTTACTGTATATTATTAACTATCCCAGATCTAGTCACCTTCTTTTTCTCTTGTAACATAAATTTATCCTGACTAGAGTATTGATTACATTAGTCTGAATTGTTCTAAGGCTGCCTGATTTCCATAAATCTTATGGAGACTTGTTTAGTTTGAAAACATATAGAAATATTAAATGCCAGTGTTTCAGAAGAATTTGTCTCACACACCTGGGACAAGTGCAAATGACTTTTGAAGAAACGCATGTCCCATGTAAAAATCTACTTGTCCCAAACAGTTTTAATATACTATCTCAAAAACTCAACAGGACCATTTGGCATGTAGCTCTCAGAGGAGGCGACCCATAAAAGATTTGGACTGGCCCTAGGCATAGAGTTGTCATGTTTTTTGGAGCAATGAATACTTGTGTGAAAAGGAAGATGCTACAAACTAGGAGTATTTGAAAAAATGTTTGATTCTTTTTAATTTGTAAGTTCTATGTGTTGAGAATAGGGGACTCTAAGAATACTGAAGAATCTATAATTACTTACCCAAGGGGTTATAAAACTGTAGAATCTATAATTACTTACCCAAGGGGTCATTAAACTGTAGAATCTATAATTACTTAACCAAGGGGTCATTAAACTGTAGAATCTATAATTACTTAACCAAGGGGGCCTTAAAACCTTAGAATCTATAATTACTTACCCAAGGGGTCATTAAACTGTAGAATCTATAATTACTTACCCAAAGGGTCATTAAACTGTAGAATCTATAATTACTTACCCAAGGGGTTATAAAACTGTAGAATCTATAATTACTTACCCAAGGGGTCATTAAACTGTAGAATCTATAATTACTTAACCAAGGGGTCATTAAACTGTAGAATCTATAATTACTTAACCAAGGGGTCATTAAACTGTAGAATCTATAATTACTTACCCAAGGGGTCATTAAACTGTAGAATCTATAATTACTTACCCAAAGGGTCATTAAACTGTAGAATCTATAATTACTTACCCAAGGGGTTATAAAACTGTAGAATCTATAATTACTTACCCAAGGGGTTATAAAACTGGTATTCAGATGTCAAAGTGTATTAATATGCAAGATGTTATACTCATTGGAAAATTTGTTACTTAATAGAAAGGTATTGATGTGTGAGAATTTGTTTGCCAGTGTGTTTATGGTTTTTGCAGATTTATAAACGTTTTGACTTGTTTGTTCAGTCTACATTCCCATTCATTAAAACTGCTAATTTTTAATGTTTTACCAGTATAATAATTTTGTTTTCTTTGTGAGTATATGTTTCTAATTTTGTTGAGCTTACTTTGGCAGAGTTTTCACAATACCATTATTTCGGTGTCTGTGTGTATGTGTCTGCCCATACCTCTGTCCACACCTTATATTAGCTACATGTTAAAGTCTTTAGGAAAAGCACAAATTTATTTTTTTTTTATTTACCATTTACATTTCTTTTTTCTAACTAAATCAAAGGTGGGGTTGATAAAAGGGGGTCTTTTGTTATCCTCAGCTTGAGAAATTATATGAAGGTATAATTTATCACACAGTATTTGGTATAGATTCTGTAAAACACTTTGCAGAGAACTGATTTCATTGTTGAATGCTGTAAAATTCATAAAATGGTTGATCCAGCATGTTCAGTAGGTTCTCAGTCCAGACGAAGAACAATTGAAATAGTTATTTAATATTGTTTATTAGCACTCGTTGAGATTAAAGCATGAAGACAAGTGCAAAGCCTTTGTAGGAAAGAAGGTATCTTTATTTTTATCTTGAGTTTCCAGGGAAAATATCTAAAAAATTGTAAGACATGATTTATTAATAAAAAATAACTGCTTTTAAAAAGCGTTGCATAATTTCAGTCATAATTTATATTTATTTACTTTCAAAAAGATGACAAATGTAAAACCTTGCTTCTGAATGTCGCCTTATTTCATTCCATAACTTGAGGATGTTTGCACCAATTATGAAGTTGCAAGTGATGTAATCTACTGTATATACTTGCGTATAAGGTGATACCAACTGCAAACTGCATAGACCCAGATCTGCTGTCGCATAATGCACCAGCAGATCTGGGACTGTGCAGTTTGTAAGACTAATCAGTAAAACAAACAACATAGACCCTGATCTGCCGGTTCATTATGCAACAACAGATCAGGGTCTATGTTGTTTGCATTTGGACCTGGCTTATACACGAGTATAGACGGTAATTCACATTTTTTGAGACAGTATTCAATTTTTAATTGCAAGATCCAGAAAATATGTTGTGTATAGTAGCAGTGCTTTTTGCATCCAGACTAGCTGAAATTGGTGTGATTGAAGCCAGTTTGTAATCTCCTTTTGCCTCCTTTAAAATTTGTGAGGATGCAGAAAATACTTGAATGAGGAGAACTATCCAGAAAGTTTAATTCCACGCTACATGAGTGTTAACTGTAGGGAGTTATCCTATTTAGTTTTATGTTACACTGCATAAGGCCGATTTTATTTTGTCTAATGCATTGATTCCAGAAAATTCAGGTTACAATGTAGACTGACAAGTACACAGATAAAATTATTGTCCATTAGTATTGACAATTTATTGTCCATTAGTATTGACAATTTATCCCAATAAACAGACTGCTATAATTTCTGTCTTGGTAGTGTTTTATTTATACATAACTCTTAGCAAATACTTTTGTACTTAACAAATATAATGGTCCCGTCTTATGGAGCCCTCTTCAAGCAAGGTGACACTCAGACAACAGACCATCTTGTCCAGCACCAAAGGATTGAATTTTAGATCTCCTAGTGAAAGATGTCATTTGGCATCGGGCCTTTTTTTCTTTTAATCCATCATTTGGCATCTGTCTGTCTGTATTTATTATTACTACTTCTCCAAACTGCAGTTAGAGTTCTCATGAATACTGTCATACATGCTGGTACATTCATCCAGGGGATTAATTGTTTGTAAACAAAAATGATGCTCAGGTGGTATTCATTATGGCTTCCAGGGCTACCATCTTGAAAGTCTTGTTGTCACTTTCCTTTGAACAGTTGAACATTAAATACTCATTGCATTATGTAGTTAATTCAAATTGAAAATTTAAACAACTTAAGTTGTGCCTCATCACATATCCCAGGTTTTTACATATTGCCTAAAGTTAAACAGTATCATTTCAAACTCTCTACTGAACACCCCCACCCCACCCCACCCAGAGCCAGGGGTCATATGCCAAGGTCAAAAGTTCACTACATATTAGATGTGTCATCGTGTTATGATTGCATGTTTGCAAAGTTTGAGTGAGACTGGCCCTCTCACATTCCTTACACAGTGAGCTCTTTAGGTAACATGTACATAGAAGATAACGTATGGTTCCGCTCTGGAGTTTTGTATTTTTGCACAGAGTTAAAATTTAAAGAGAAAGTATTCCCCAAATTTTCCCCATCCTGTTATAAAAAAGGCATATGTAATATCTTAGGGATAGTGTAGAGAAGCTACCAAAAAATTAATGTAATTATTTTTATATCTTAATGATGCAGGTTGATTTGGGTTTGAGAGTACAAAGCTGGACCTTACTTCTGACATGCATATCCCCAAAAATTGCTACATGTAGCTCTATACAACTATTTTCACTTTCTGAACTTCAGAGGAAATGTATAAATAAACGAGTTGATAACTTCTTAAGGTATTTTATATTTTAAAATGTCGTAAGTGCACTTTCAGAAAATAGTTGTGAAAATTCAGTTCTGTGTTTAAGAACATGCAAAGTTAGTGTGATTTGTTCTGTTTTCAAGTTCATTTCTAAGAACCTGGGAGCAGTCATTTTCATACACTGTCTGCTTCAGATGGCTTTCCTAGTAGTGATCAAAAGTAACTGTCAACCAAGTAGGTGAAAGACATATATGTGCATGTTATTTTCTGTACAATGCAAGAGTTGTAGAGTAAACAATTTTACCATTTCAGTAGTGCCTAAAAATCCCATAGAGTTTTATGGACCAAATATATGTTGTTACTGACTACTATTTATTTTGAGCAACAGAGCTGACAATTTCAAAGCTAAAGCATTTTAACCAATCTTCTGAATAATTACCAAGCATTTCTTCCACAGAAAGCATGCATGTATGCATTAGTTTGAAAGGTATTACAAGCCTCTCCACACACACACACACACACACACACACACACACACTATACTATTGGGAATGTGACAATTTTAGAATGCACATTGCATTTTCTCAACTTAGCAGTCAATGTTATGCTAAAAAGTATGAACATGCAGTTTACCATAATTATTCCTTTGATGACACAGATTCATTCTACAGTTGAAAAGGCATGAAATAGATCAGGGTCAAATATCACAAGTAACAAATATTTGCTAATTCTTCATACATCAGTATATGGAAGCATCTGAAGCACCATGCTGATTCTTGTTTCATTACCTTGATTTAAAACAGATAAAAAGAACAATTTCTGATTTATTTTTTTTTTATTTTTTAATTCAGCAGTTGTATTCATTTGATTTTATTTCAGTATCTGAAGATTTGTAAATTCCCCAAGAGTATTGGTAGGTATATTTCACACACAATACTGCCCCAAGGTTTACTGTATGTACAAGTGCAAAATAGGGACAAATATACTCGTTTTGCCCATGGCTTCAATAATAATGTACAATTTTATTCACAAAAAAAAGATGCAGTATCACATAAAAAACAGAAAAGGGTTGCTCAAATGTTTAAATTTATATTGGGGGTCTTCTCAATAGTTTCTCATTTTTGCAGAGGGTTACAATTTTAAAGAGACAGTATTCCCCTGATATTCCTATTCTCTCAGAAAATTGTTAGCTCTGTTTGGCCATTTTTACTTTCTGAACCTCAAAGGTAAAAATGAGCTGATAACTAAGTATAAGTTTTTATATGCCTGCCATAAGGTATTATGTTATGCTGTCTGTCCATCCATCAGTTTGTTACCATTTGCATTACTGCACATTAACTAGAGTTCTGCACCATCTACAGTTACCAAACATTGTGGATGACTTGCGTTTTGGGTAAGATAGAACTCTATCAGTTTGGGGGTAAAAGGTTAAAGTCATTATGACAAAGAAGAATAAATGTTTCTGCACAATAACATTAGTTTTACATACCATACCTGGACCAACCTTTGTGGAAGGGTTGCATTTGGGGTAAGGAAGAAGCCTATATATTTTGTGGTCAAAGGTCAAGATCATTGTGACTGAAAGAAGAAAAATTATATTTGTACAATAACATTAGTTCTACATGACAGACCTGAACCACACTTTGTGAGTGATTTATACTTTAGGTAAGGAAGAAGCCTATCAATTTTGTGGATAAAAAGTCAAAGGTCATGGTCGCTGTGACTGAAAGAAAATAAAATTGTTTTGCACAATAACATTAGTTCTGCAAGGCAGACTTGGACCAAACATTGTGGATGACTTTCATTTAGGGTTAGAAAAAAAAAAACAATTGATTTGGGGGTCAAAAGGTGAAAGGTCATTGTGATTGAAAGAATAAAAGCAGTTTCTGCAACAATATTTCAGTTCTCTACCATGTACCAATACCCAAATTTGTGGATGACTTACATGTTGTGTAAGAAAGAAGCCCATTTAGTTTGTAGGCTATATAAGGTGTGACTGAAAGAAGAAAAGTGATTGTTGCATAGTAACTTAAGCTATGCACCATGTACCTTGACCAAAGTTTGTGGAGGGCTTGCAATTAAAATACGTGTTATGTTTTCTTTACCCACCTAAGATCAACGTTTTCATAAAAAGATTCATCGAGCGTAGCACTGGACCAAACGAAAACAAAGTCAGGATGAAAAATGTAATAGATTTACACAAGCGTTGGAAACCACACTCAACCACAATACAGATAATCATACCATACATGTATATTGTTTACCCATATATGGGTACTGACATGGGTACCAGGGAAGGGTATTAGGGGTTTACCATGACTGCACTTTACACCACAATTCATACATCACAAAACATATCTTTTGGTGGATTGGAGGACTGGTAGTTTCCCAGATAATTTATTTTCCTACACATAAAAGTTATATATTTGTTTGAGGCCTTTACCCAGGATTGGAATTGGCATGTATGGAAAATAGGATGCCCCATGGATAGGGGTTAATGGTAATTTGGAATGTTTGCCAAAAACGGGTAAATTATTTTTATGAAATATTATTGCTATGGTTTCTTTACTCCAAGTTCAATAATACCAGTAGCTTTGTTTTTTTACAACCGTTATGTTCGGGGTTTTATGACTGAAATCAATCCCGATCCATCGTTGCAAACGTCTTTATCTCTCTATATATATATGTGTGTGTGTGTGTGTGTGTGTGTGTGTTTGTGTGTGTATGTGTAAAAAAAAAAGACGTAGCTATTTGAACTCAATCAAGCTATCAAAACGCTTGTTACAACCCGCATAGTAATACCTCCACACAGGAGAGTGCGGTACTGAAAGTGAATCGCGCGTTGGAATGCTGCTGAATGTATTGTCGACCGCAACAAGAATTAAACATGTTAATCTACAAGAATTAAATATGTTAATCATAAAATCATCAAAGAGAAACGATGATATTTAACAAAGTAGGCATCAAGGTAACTATTTGTTGCAATATAAAGATCTGAAATGTTTATTATGACTCAAAAATACACCACGAGTGTAGCAAACTTTCATAGCGTGACAACGTTCTGTCACGTGAGCGAGTCTTTATTCTTCACACTATTACGACACCTCGCGAATGAAGAATGTATCTGCATGACTTGATTAGAAAATACAAGGATGTACGAACTACACATGGAAGAGGTCTATTGATTTGGGGGTCAAAGGTGAGGATTATTATGGCTCAAAGAAAGATTGGTTTTTCAAAATAACGTTTGCTCTTAAGTAAGTTCGATGAGGCAAAAAAAAGTGTTTCCGGTCGGCCGACCGTCCCTGTTCCTCACTGCCGACCCTTAGCACCCCCCCCCCAAAAAAAACAAAAACTTATTAACCTAGGTCTAACCCAACGTTATCTCCAACATAGTGGAATGCCTTAATCCAGCAACTGACTTATCATCATAAGTTGACGATTTTTTTTTTCTTCTATGGACCAAAGGGTATGCATACAATCGAAGGTCAACTACAGATGAGTATAAACAAAGTTCAGAAATGGGCAAAAGAAAACGGGTTAAACTTTTCTAAAGCAAAAACTAACTATGCATTTACACCGATTACATCGTATTCATGATGACTCAAAGCTCTATCTTGACGGTTGTCTTTTATTACTGTTGTGGAGGAGAGCAAATGTTTACGGCTTATTTACGACGTTAAACTAACTTATATTCCACATATTAGATACCTAGGGGACAAATGTTAAAAATCCATCTAACCCCGCATATGATGTGGTGTTTATGCCCAATAGGCAAATACCAAACCTTGTACATTCAGAAACCAAACTTCATTCCACCTTTTGGCATACGAATTCATCCTCACTTAGAAACAGCAAAAATCAATAATAGTAATAATATATAATAATAATAATTCTTTATTTAACGAGGGTAGCTCAATTAGATTAATCAGTGTTGGAAATATTGCACATTTCTGAAGTCCCAAATCACCACCGTGGTTATCAAAACCACCAAAAATTATATTTGACCTTTCCGAATTCAAAAAGTCTTTAACAAAGCCTCATCTTTTCCAGAGTAAATTCAATGAAATTAGAACCGCATATAGTAGCCATATGTCCCAGTATACAGACGGTTCGAAATATGGAGACACGGTTGGAGCTGCCATTGCAATACTCCATGGCACCATGTCGAGCCGGTTACCGGAAAAAAGCCTCAATTTTTACTGCAGAAATTACAGCTATACTCAAAGCTTTGAACTGTGCTGAAACCTCTCAAATACAAATCTCATCATCTTTTCAGATTTCCGTTCCACATTGAAAGCCTTGCAGAATCTTAAATCTGACAACCCGTTAACATTCCAGATATTACAAAAACACGATGTTTTCATACAATCTGGGAACATTATTCTGTACTGTTGGCTTCCTAGTCATATAAGTATAAAGGGTAATGAACATTAGATGATGCAGCCAAAGCTGCCTTGCAGTCACCATTTTCAGAATGGAAGATTCCATTTATTAACTTAATATATTGTATAAATCATCATCTTCGTCATATTTGGCAAAATATGTTTAAGGAAAACTCCACAAACAAACTTAAGAACATCAAACCCACTATTGGAGAGTGGTGTCCCTCGTATAGGACAAATCGGATAGATGAGATGGTATTGTACCGATCGCGGATCTGACACACATACCTGACTCGTGCATACCTCCTGAAGGGTGAACATCGACCGGAGTGTGTACGCTGACAGTGGATCGCATTATTGTCGAGTGTGTTGATTTCCAGCCTGCGAGACAGAAGTATTTTGAAGTTAACTGCTTGAAGAAACTGTACGAGGACGCACCACCCAGAAAATCTTTTACTTTTTAAAGGATTACGGTTTATGCAACAAATTTTAGTCATGTTTTAAGGATTTTTATGTGTTACCTTTATGTTATTTTATATACATTTTACAGAATTATAACATTATTTACGTTTTATATTTTCTCTTGTTGTACTTCACGTTTCAATTTATTTGGAAGGGTTTATCTTCCTGGTTTTTTTTTGTGCTGTTAATTTTTACATTTTTCGAACATCTACCTTTAGTTGGCACCATATAGCCACTATTGTGCTGAGATGCCGTAAAGCGCTACTACAAACAAACATTTGCCTATTTCATATTATTTTAAAATGCCAAAAGTGCACTTTCAGAAAATGACAATGGATATACTAAAAATTAATTCTGTATTTTAAGAATTGAAAAATTTAGTGTCATTGGATCTATTTCAGATTCATTTTCTGAGCACACGCTATCACTGTTGCTTCTCGCCAAGACTGCGGAAAGTGGCTAGTGTCTGAAATTTTATTGAAATGTTTAACAGGGCATTGGAGCTGTATCAGGCAAGTATTTCAAAAGTTGATAGTGGATATCATCTGGTACTGCTGAAGTGTTATGTACTCAATCAAGAGAGTCTTGTAGTTCTCTCAGAGTGAAAGGTTTATTGTAATCTTCTGCATAAATAGATTTGAAATGTAGAAGAAACTTTTCATTCAGGTGTTTGAGAGCAGTTTTCAGAATAATTCTCTCGTGAGGAGGTTTTAGCTCTATCGGTCATAGATCAGAAGAGCTTATGGGATGGTCTGTTGTCCGTCGTCCGTCTCGAGTCCGACGTCCGTCCGTCCTTTAGCAAAAGTTTGTTATCGATACTCCTCCTAAACTACTTGCAAGATTGCCTGTAAACTTTACACACGCATTTATCCCATGGTCTAGTTGGTCCTAAATGAAAATGATGTTGTGCGAACATCCAGTATGGCCGCCACTGTGGCCATGTTGAAAATTTTGTTATCGCTACTCCTTCTGAATGGATGGTCATATCAACATGGGGTTTTCACTAAAAGACTTATTATGGTGTCTAGTTGGTCCTAAATCAAAATGGTGCTGATCTGAGGTCCAATATGGCCTCCATATCCATCCTGAAAATCTTGTTATCGCTACTCCTCCTGAATGGATGGTCACACGAATAGGGGGTTTTCACTAAAAGACTTCTTATATCTGGTTGGTCCTGAATGAAAATGGTGCTGTTATGACGACCAATATGGCCGCCATAGCCGCCGTCTTGAAAATGTTTTTGTCGCTACTCCTCCTGAATGGATGGTCATATCGACATGGGATTTTCACTAAAAGACTTGTTATGATGTATATATGGTCCTAAATGAAAATTGTGCCGATCTGATGTCTATTATGGCTGCCACAGTAGCCATCTTGAAAATCGTTTTATCTCTACTCCTCCTGATTGGATGGTCTGATCAACATTGGGTTTGAATTTAAAGATTTCTCATGATGTCTATTTGGTTCTAAATGAAAATGGTGCCGATCTGACGCCCAATATGGCAGCCACGGCAGTCATCTTAAAAATCTTATCGCTACTCCTGAATGGATTGTTATATCAACATGTGGTTTTCACTAAAAGACTTCTTGTCCTGTCTACTTGGGACTAAATGAAAATGGTGCCGATTTGATGTCCAATATGACTGCCGTGGCAGCCATCTTGAAAATTTTGTTATCGCTACTCCTCCTGAATGGATAGTCATATCAACATTGGGTTTTAACTAAAAGATTTATCATGACGTTTAGTTGGTCCTATATGAAAATGGAGCCGATCTGACGTCCAATATGGCCACCATGGCGGTCATCTTGAAAATCTTGTTATCGCTACTCCTGAATGGATTTTAATATCAACATGGGGTTTTCACTAAAAGACTTCTTATGATGTCTACTTGTGGCTAAAGGAAAAGGTGCCGATATGACATCCAATATGACCGCCATGGCGGCCATTTTGAAAATCTTGTTATCGCTACTCCATCTGACTGGATGGCCATATCAACATGGGGTTTTCACTAAAGACTTCTTATGATGTCTAGTTGGTCCTAAATCAAAACGGTGCCGATCTGAGGTCCAATATGGCTGCCATGGCAGCCATCTTGAAAATGTTGTTATCGCTACTTCTCCTGAATGGATGGTCAAATGAATAGGGGGTTTTCACCTAAAGACTTCTTATGATGTCTAGTTAGTCCTAACTAACAATGGCTCCGATCTGATGTCCATTATGGCTATTATAGCAGCCATCTTTAAAATCTTGTTATCACAACTCAACTTGAACAGAAATTCATATTGATGTGGGGTTTTCACTAGAAGACGTATGATGTCCAGCTGGTCCTAAATGAAAATGGTGCCGATCTGATGTCCATTATGACCGCCACAGCAGCCATCTTGAAAATCTTGTTATTGCTTCTCCTGAATGGAAAGTTATATCTTGAAAATATTGCTATCTCTACTCCTTTCCAAATGGATGGCTATATCAGCATGGGGTTTTCACCAATAGACTTCTTATAATACCTAGTTGGTCCTAAATGAAAATGGTGCCAGTCATACATCCAATATGCTGTCATGACGACTGTCTTAAAACTCTTGTTGTCACTACTCCCTCTGAATGAATGATCATTATGACATGGGGTTTTCAGCAAAAACTTCTAAAGATGTCAACATTGTCCTAAACGAAAATGGTGCCAAGCTGACATCCGATATGTTTTCCACAGCAGCTAATTTTGAAATCTTGTTATTCCTGCAGAATATCAGAGATATTTTCAACACTCGACAGTTAAAAGGAAGAAATGGTCTTATCTTGAATTCCTGAAAATTCTTTTCACCAGTTAGAGCGTCAGTCCCTTCGAGGGAAACTCATGATCATTTCCTTAGATTTTTGACACAACTGTTTTTATTTTTGCCAATGATTTTTCGCACCATATTCCGTACTGATGTAACAGAGGAGCGAGAGATCAACATATTGACGTAGGATATCAATGTTTTCCTCTTGCTCTCTCTCTTATGGTACAACGAAGTGTATATCCCGTATTTATTCAGATTTTCATTTGCTGCATTGGCATTCAAATGTTGTAAAGAAAGAACATATAGTTGCGATCTTTTTCGACATGGAGAGAGCTTATGACACAACATGGAAGTACGGCATAATGAATTACCTATTCAACAAAGGTCAGTGGGGCCTTTTGCCTAACTTTGTCTCCAATTTTTTTAAAGAAAAAAATTCAGAGTTAAAGTAGGCAGTACTCTTTCTGAAAGTTATCCTCAGGAGATGGGTTTACCTCAAAACAGCATATTGTCAGTCACTCTATTCAACATCAAAATTAACAACATAGTGAAATGCCTTAATCCTGGAACTGACTGTTCATTACCTTTCCACGACTTTTTTTATCTGTTATATGTCAAAGAGTATGCATACTGTTGAACGTCAACTACAGATAAGCTTAAACAGAGTTTATAAATGGGTAGGAAAAAACGGGTTCAAATTTTCGAAATCTAAAACTGTTTATATGCACTTCTGCCGTTTACATCCAATTTACATCCAATTCACGATATCCCAACGCTCTATCTTGACGTTCGTCTTATTCCTGTTGTGGATGAAACCAAACTTTCAGGGCTTATTTTCAAACGTAAACTAACTTTCCTTCTACATATTCGATACGGCACGGACTGATGTCAACAAGCCCTGGATATAATAAGAGTCGTTGCAAATTCAGATCGGGGAGCAGATCGGAAGGTCTTGCTCCAGTTATACAGGTCATTAGCAAGATCTAAACTTGACTATGGCTTGATTTAGTATGGATCTGCCAGGAAATTGTACCTCCTCCAGTTGCCTGATCAGATATATAACCAGGGCCTCTTTTTTTTTTTTTTTTTTTTTTTTTTTTGCATTTAGAACTTCCCCGCCTGAAAATCTGTGTTGAGGCAAACGACACTGCACTTTATACTACCGAACTATCTTTTATTCCATCTAATCCCGTATATGATGTAGTCTTTAGGTCCAAATACCAAACATTATACGATCAGAAAGTAAACTTTATTCCAACTTTTGGCATACGAATTCGTCCTCACTTACAACAAAACTCAATATAATCCTCGACAAATTCTCTCCTTTTTCTGAGTAAATTCAATGAAATCAGAGCCATATATCGCAGCCAAACATTCCTGATTACAGACGGATCGACAAATGGAGACAAGATTGGAGCTGCAATTGCAACACTCCATGACACTATTTTCAGCCAGTTGCAAGCTAAAGACTAATTTCTTACCGCAGAAATTACAGCCATACTCAGATCTTTCGAATTCATTGAAACGTCTCCAAAAAAATAAATTTAATTATCTGTTCGGATTCCCTTTCCACGCTGCTTTGCAAAACCTTAAATATGACAACTTGTTAATATGCCCCCTTGTTTGAATGTTAAAAGAATTTCATATTTGTTTGTACCCCACCACCACCATCACCACCATCTGTGTTGTGGGTATTATTCAAAAATAAAAAACATACTTTTGAGTATAAAAAAGAAGGTATTTGTGAATGAAGTTCATCTTTCTTTATGAAGGGGACGTACTTGTTTAGATTCCCGTTGCCAGGTTTCCCTTTTTTCCACCCCCCCCCCCCATCCCCCCAGGACTAACTTGTATTTCAAACAGATTCATACTTCCCTCCTCACGAATGACACCTTTTGGCTGGTTTCCTCGCCCATTTTGAAAAGTTTGAGTGATTCTTACCATGGATCGATATATGTTTGTCCTTTTTACGTATGCAAGACTTGCTTTGTATTTCTTGTAAAAGTGTTTTTATCCCTCTATCTGTATAGTTGTCAGGGCTGGCATTTACTTAGATCAAATCTATTACGAGTTGTTTATTTATCAATTATATATATATAAGAGCAAAGACAAATTATTTAAGAAAACATTAGTGTTCAGCAAAATGAAACTTTTGGACCAGATGCTTTTGAGACCCCCAAAGTAAATGTACCATATCTTCTTTAATTATATGAATTTTTCAATGGAGTCAAAACTTATTTCTAAAACAATACAATTTCTTTTTGAAAATATGTTTCAAATGGAAGAAACAAAACATTCACAAAATTAATTCTAACATAATTTTAACATTTTAAAAGCTGTTTAAACGTATAGATAAAATTTTAATACAACTTTTTAAAACATGAAACAATACAAATTTAGGCAGCAAAGTTGACGAATTAATAATATTTAAGACAAGCGGTAGCTTGGATCTGTGCAGCTTATAACTTTGGTGCAGGAGTCGTGAAGCATGATGGTTTAAATTGCGATATGTCCGTTCAAATGAGTGTATGTGCACACAAAAGAAACGATAAATACTATATTCCAGGTTTATTGTGTCAGGTACTCAGCTAGTTGTCAGGATAGGTAATAGCACACTTAAATTACCCATAGTCATGGGACCAGTATCACGTTTTACAGCAAAAATGCAAATTGTTTCAGTGTCAATAACCATAATAGGTGGCCCTGTAATAAAACACATAGTGGGGGGGGGGGGGGATCTACATTACTGAACAGTGGTGTTGATCCCTCTGATGAAGACCTAAGCCATGTCTTTGAGGTACTATATCTCTGTGTGGTAGTATTAACTAATCTTCTGACTTTTGCCGGATGCATCGGACATAACCATAATGTGGCCATGGCATCACCACCTGACTTCCGAGGAGCATACAAGCTAATCCAACTCTTTCGCCTTGTTCCAAATACCAGACCAGACCTGAAAAGATATAGCATATGTTTCTCTAATCTCACAGATCAGTAAGATGTAGGTAAATGAAGCGTAAATGTCATAGATATGGACATTTCAAAATGACATTAAGTGTGCAAGCAAAGGAAAAGCATTTAACTTTACACTGTCACACTCAGAAATGTGAGGCAATGGACATGTATTAAAGTGACTATTCATCCCTAAAATATATGAAGTCTCAAGAAGTATGTTTATCAGAGTATGTCCAGCCATTTACAGGTTAAATAACTAATAAGGTACTCCAGCTATCGTAAAGATTAAGCCAATGTGGGGATGGGGGAAGTTTGAACTTTTGCGCTTACAATTAGTACATAACACTTTACATTGAGGTTGAATGGCAAGGTACTAAATTAAAAGATATTGACATAAGTAAGCTAAATCAATTTGGAAATAAGAGTTTTGGATATTTCTAGTGCGTACAGCCTATTCTGTGCCTGCCAGATCAACTATAGATTCTGTATCGTCAAGTAAATGTGAAATTCTGATACTAACATTTTTTATTTTAACAAGGATGGACTTTTGCATGTGGGGCATGTAACCATGTACGTATTAAGGTCAATTGTACAAACATAATTCAGATGATCTGTTTTAACATTTCTGGTGTATTTTAAGAGTGTCCGTCAGCACTTATTAGGTACACTGGTTCATTAGAATCTGATATCAGCTTATACTACAATGCCATACTCTATCAATCAATGTATCAATCAAAATTTTAACAAACAAGGAATGTGTGTGTGTGTGTGTGTGTTAGACATACTTCGTTTTGCTATTTTCCCACATCAAAGTTAATAAGACCAGAGGGAAGTACATTTTATTCCTTTGAAATATATTTCGTTTCACAGTTCTCATTCTTTGACAGTTTGAAATGGCTTAGTAGACGGACTGAGTGGAATGTACTATAGAGTTTCATCTCCATCTTCTCACGAATTACCATGAAACGATGTTTATAAACAATTATTGTCAGCGATATAAGCCGATATGTGTTAATAATATATCATACCATCATAAGCACAGAAATTAACTGCTTGTAAGCATAATAAATAATGTAAATGACCTGCACACACAATATCAACTAAAAAGATGCCTTCGTGTGTTTTGAATGAAGGTCCCATTCTGACTTTTAACTGAGGAACAATTGAAAATGGGGCTGTGAAAAGTAAGTATAAATACAATAATGCCACTTTACTTCATACTGATACAACTTAATTCATGCAAAGCTGACAATATTTTAAAGTTTTAAAAATTGAAAACTTTTCAAGTAAAATTTTTAAAGGTTAAACGTAATTGTTCTAAAAATGTCAAAATATACCATTTGTAATTTGTAATGAAATATGCAAGAAGTGTGGTGATTTTGATGTTGGTAGCATCAGTAGTGCTCTCAGAATATGAGATTTAAGGGACATGTACCCCGCCCTTATATGTAACACTAACAGGAGTCCTATATATTCTCTACATTTCTTTTCAGTACTGAACTTTCGATTGTGTCCAAGTCCAAATAAATCATATGTTAATTAAAGGTATCTTCCTAGACAAACTTACAGTTCTTGTCATTGGTTATCAGGTATTTTTGGAGAGGTTAAACTGTAAACAAAGCAACGTGCTATGGGTCACATATTTCACTTCCGGGATAGCATCAGTACCTGATTATTCTCTGTGCACTGTTGCCAACACACATACACACAGACAATCACATCATAATCCCCATTTTCTAAAGAATAAACAATTTCCCTTAAATCTGTACCAAGAATGCCTACATCCAAGTCAAGGATCACTACCAAAAAAGGAGAGAAAAACTACTCTAAAAACAGATAGGGACTACATTCGTGGGTACTGACCCGGAAGTAATAATTGTGATCTGAGTCTGGTTGTTGTGAACCATTTTTATAATGCGGACTACATCACATCATAAAACAGTGTGTACTGCACAAGTTAATACCCCAAGATGACTTTGACTTGCGTTTTACATCAAAGTGCACATAAATGATGTAATAATACACAAGTTAAAATCCTAATATTCTGACTTGCGTGATACGTCACAGTTGACATAAACAGTGACATAATCGTAGATATAAATAGCAAGATAAAACAAATGCAAAATAGTTAAATATATATTGAAATAATTCTAATTAAACAGATCAAAATAAATATATGTTGAAATTTTTCTTAGTTAAATAAACCAAGATGAACAATTTCATATTTGATTTTCCAATACCAAAACACTTTAGAAAAACATGGAACCACCAAACTTACACGTCAGGGTCAAGCGTCGAATTAGTTTATGTACAAGAAACAACTTCAGATCTGCTAAATTATCTGAAATTCAAACTCCTACCCACTGAATGATAATGAAATGAAATGTAATGTCAACAAAGCCTTTACGTATCAGTCAACCAGAGCTCCGAATTCCTTTTTGAATAGTTGCCGGACATTTGTTCTCTCTGGAGCAGTTGTAGACAATTCCGCATACTATTAGTGACCGACCGACTTATGTGTGTGTGTGTGTGTGTGTGTGTGTGTGTGTGTGTGTGTGTGTGTGTCCATAAATACCAAAGTAGACAAAGAAACAAGGATGGATTTTAAACCTTTATAACATCGACAAATATTCGAACTCTATCCGAATACATTCAACGAATATTCGAATAGGAAAATTTGGTATTCGTTTCAATTGTAATATATTATTTCGATTGCATGTTGTATCTTGTTGGATTTTATTGCCCTGCCTCTGTTATTAAGTCAGAATATATTTTCAATTTTTATTGACTTCTCTGTTTGTTTGTTTGTTTTTTGTTTTTTGTTTTTGTTTTGTTTTGTTTGTTTGTGTGTGTGTGGGTGGGGGGGTCTGACATACAGTATGTTAGGGGGTGGGGGTATTTGTGAAATATAGTCTTCGAGTCATTACTATGCACTCTCTTTTGTTTATGAATACATTTCTAGAAAATTTACTCGAAAGGGCATTGGTTTGTAAAGTTCATACACTTTTCTTTAAGGATAATATCGAAGTTTCAAAGTTTTATTGTATTATATAAGATCGAGTTAGGTAGATTTAGATAATATCGAAGTTTCAAAGTTTTATTGTATTCTATAAGATCGAGTTAGGTACATTTAGATAATACTTTTTGTAAGAAAATTAAGCTGGAAGAAAAGTATGTTCGTGATCAGGTGCGACTTTTATAGTTATTGAGTGAGTTAGTGCATGTCATGCAATATTGCAGACTGAACAAATCATTGTTGCATGACGTAAAACAGTAAATGTCGCGCGGCAAATGGCTTACATTGACCTGGAGTTCCCGAAACTATGTCAAAATATATTAGCATCGCAAAGTAAAAACTCAAGTTTGTTCTGTTTCCGCATAGTTTCTATGAAGTACCTATTTAGAGGAAACTCCACTTTTCATGCAATGACGTCACCAACTCATTCTTAAACTTGTACTTTTGATTGCTGAATAGAGAGATGAATTTTAATTGATAAATAGGGCACTAAAATGTAGAACAGACCATGCAATTAGTTTTATTACCATAGATTGCTCTCGTTAATAAGAATAAAAACTATCTATTCATATATCTGTCTGTCTGTCTGTTTTGTGTATCAGTTTCACTCTAAAAATCATAGAGTGGTAATTTATTATTAGCTCTTAGTCCACTATTAGCAGCAGTGTAAAATAATGTATGACACAGCACAATGAGTTATAAAAAGCCATATAACTTTGTATATGAAACAACACAATGAGTTTTTAAAAAAGCCATATAACAAAATGTATGCCACATCTGCTCAGTTTTTTAAAATTGAATATGTCAGGGCTGAAAAATATTTTCTTCCTTAGCCCTTCTTCTGTTATTGCATATACAAATATTTTTTTTGTCTTTTTTTTTTTTTTTTTTTTTTTTTTTTTGTTGATCTAATTGTTTTGCAAAATATGTATATTTAATTGGTCTTCATTCGGATTTTTTAAAAAAAAAATCAGATACGAGCTCATCAGGGTACGGATATTTTGTCGAGCCTATATACATCCAATCTACTGATGAAAGGTTCTCTTCACTTTCTTGTTGTCATCGCTTTCCATTTTTATTTGCCTTTTTTCTCACGCCCACTCCCATTGTTTCAAAATATTCTCTCAGATTCAATGTAACGTATATTGTTTCATCATGCAGATTTCATAATACATTCGTAAAGCACACATTTGTAGAAAGCAGTTGATTCCTGGAAAAATTGGGTCCAAAGTAAAATATTTGATTAGGTTATGTGTATTATTCTTCTTTAATATGTCTGGTGGTAATTTACCGTATATACTCGCGAAAATCCGATACCAACTGCATTATGCGACGGCAAATCAGGGGTATGTTGTTTGCATTTGGACCCGTGTTATACGCGAGTATATACGGTAGGTACTCATATTAATCTGTTTGATTATTATAACCGCATTATTTTCCATTTTTTCTCAAAATACACTATATGTAGCGTTTGTCATATATTCCTAAATTGTCAAAAAGTTCTCCTTGCAAATATGGGAAAAGTCTACTTCCTAATACAACCATATTTCACCTCATACCATTGTTTACTGTTCTGCACCCGGAATGCCACCCTACTCATGACCTGGTCATGCAGTAATTGACATTACTAGGGTTGCGTTCAAGACAAATAGACTATGGTCAGAATATACTTGTTTAGCTCGAAAGGTTGGGAAATTGTTTTGTATTTGTGCCGTTATAAATTTTTGTCATTATGTGTTTGTATATATATATATATATATATATATATATATATATATATATATATATATATATATATATATATATAGAGAGAGAGAGAGAGAGAGAGAGAGAGAGAGAGAGAGAGAGAGAGAGAGAGAATTACAAATATATACCAAACAGAGCGGAATGTGCTGTCCCTGGATCTTACAGGAGAATGCTTAATAACATTTATATTATCATACAGGTTATAGTATATATATATATCCCTCGTTATTCGGTGCCGAAACAACAGACAGCGTTATGTACTGAACCGCGATATAGCGAGAACCGCAGTATCTACATAATCGCAATATATTGAGAACATCGTTATATACCGAACTATGGTATAACAAGAGTGTCAAAAATGGTGTTTGAAAAGGAAATAAAGATATAACACTAAACTTCACATTGTTTTCTTTCAACCCATGTTGTTATACATTGGCATGGTTTTGGTCATGGGGTCCATAGTGGCACTGCATTATATCCGGAATCGCGTTGTAACGAAGCGCGTTATAAAGAGCGATTTGTGTGTGTGTGTGTGTGTACATGAATACCTCTGCTAACATGGATATTTTGACCCTAAAAATGTAATAAACTCAATATATCCAATTATCCATGTACTGAGTGGAGGTTTAATTAGTTTTAAGCCACAAATGCATTAGCTTCCTCCACAGCCACTGGAAAAAATGCTCATTGAGTTTCATATAATAACATATTTGATAAGGGGTCATACTCATTTTTATCTCCATTAAATTTGCATTGTCAGAATCGTGCAGCATTTCTCCATACTGCACGGCTTCATACTGCACGACACGTGTGTCTAAAAATAGTATCGCGTGTTAGGAACTACTTTTTATTGTAAACAAATAATGTACACAAACGTAGCAGACACCGGAGCTTTTGCTTTATTAGATTTGTCTGTGGATGAACTAAGCAAGCTGTTTGAGAGTACAGATGATAAAGCTGACGATGTGGATGAATTCATTGAGTCGCAAAAGAAACTTTCAACCAAGCAAGTGACTGAACGTGATATTTCACGATGTCCAGCGGTGGCTTTATGACAACAAACGTGAGACATGCAGTATTGAAAATATCATTCTGATAATTTAAACACTTATTTAGCCTATGGTTCAGACTATGAATCGTATTCTCTAGAGTCAGAAAAAAATAGCATAAAAAGGCATCTTAAGACCAAATGATATTCAGTTTCTCTCAGAGACCCCCCCCCCCCCATTTTACAAGTCCAAGCACTAAATTCGATAAAATACAACTAAAGAAGGCGGATTTTGGTATAAAAGCAAGTGCCTCGGAGCCAATAAGCCACGATAACGAAGAAGCCTTATTTTCCGCTGACGAAATGGGCTCGCACACCCCAGCCGCTTTGCAATTTTGCCTGTTTTAATTTTTTGAGAAAATGTTTGGATTTATAGTAAAAGTCATATAGGTCATGTAGCTGGGGTCCATCCAACAAAGATCATGCAAGTGACAGTACATATAAATATGTCATCTATAGCTGGTAATAAAAATGACAATAAATGTACTTACTTTTCTGCATTTTGAATTTCTTCAAAATGTACTTTCTGATCCACGGCGCGAAATTGCACCGCAATCTAGACTACATTTCCAACAGAAATCACATTCCAAAGGAGAATTTACTGCACTCCAAAACGAAATGAATTTGATATTCCCTAACAAAAATATTTAATCCTGCATCTTCTTGAGAATTTCAATTAAAAGAATTTCATATTTTGTCCACCTTATGATTCCAAACTATAAATGACAGAACAGTAACACATGTGTAGCTTGCTGTCTAGGCCAGTCCCTCTGTGCTACATGTATATCGTATGTAAACGACCTAACTAATAACGCAAATCCACCACAACTATAAAAGCAGAATTTAGTTGGATCGACAGAAAAACACAATTCCTCCATTCCAGATCAACTGGGAAAGTTGTTCCAAGGCGCAGTCATTCACAATATGACTCAAAATTTCAATTTTAAGTAGACCAAAATGAGATTTCTTTTTTAAACGAATGACTGAGCGCGCGGTACTCTACCAAGTTCAAAGGTCACTGGGCGGTGCCATGTGCGCATGAATACTGTTACTGTGTATTTGTTTAATACAGTTGTGTATTTACTTTGGAATATAGCAGAAATTCAGTTACTTTGTTTCTTGTAGTGTGTTCTTTTTATTATTCAGCCTTAGGTAGGAATGCAAAATGAGTATATAATAAAAAGGTTACTACATTTGTATATGAAAATATGAACTCCTTTTTTTTCTGAGCTATACTGCACTTCTGACGTCGTGCAGTATAGTTCAGAAAAACTAGTTCATATTTTCCCATACAAATGCAGTAACCTATAAATATTGAACCAAGTACATTGCATTAGAGGAAATTACAGATCGTCAGATGCAATTAAATATGAACATTTAATGAAATTAATTGGCAATCGTTTATCTTATCCTTTTTAAACATATTTTGGACCATGGAGATTACTTAGTTTTCAACCGTATGGGATGAAAAAATTCAGAGTTTAACGAAGTCGTGTAGCAACTTGCTAGCACTAGCTTCGATTCCAAGTGCCTGTGCGAAGTGCAGGGTTAGCGGTCGTCCATCGATGACCGGTTCTTTTTCCTCCAGTTTTTTTCACTTCAAATACTACCACAGGCCACTGCCTACAATTGAAATATTCTTGGCCTTTTCTATAAAAAAAAGGATAATATCGGATGTAATTCTACGCCATGTTGAACTGATTTGAGAACTACTTTCGTTTACGTGGCACGACATGGAGGTTGAAGGAGACAGTTACAATCAAGCACTGTAAGCCTTTTCCGTCGCATCTTTTGTGGTGCGCACCGGCGGATTGGAGTCACTCAAACCCATTACATTTCTAACTCTTCCCAAGATGATGATGGCAAACAACGCCACTTCGAGAAGAGATCACTGGATCAGCCTCATTTTGAGTTGTCATCTTAGTTATTTTGAGGTTGAATTTTGACAATAAAAGTTGATTAATTAACAATAACAGTGCTAGATATTCTGTTTCAAACCTTGAAATAGGAATATTTCCAGTTACTTTCGAAAACGGCTATGTAAATGAGGTAAAAACTAAAGAAAAAAAAAACTTTTGCAAGATCCTTGGAAAAAGCAACTTGTGGTGGCAAAGGTGTTCTGAGATAAATGCGAACGCCACCTGGGGAGCAGCTTGATACAATTTATGTATCTTCCTACAATTTCTTCTAGTTTTATTTTCGTCGCATTTAACGGAAAAGGACGAGTGTCGTTCCGATTGCCACTACCTGATATGTTGAGAGTAATTGAGATAAGTTGTCAGAACTTGTGTTACTGTTGTTGTATGATTAAAGTACACTGTACTGTTGTTGTATGATTAAAGTACACTGTACTGTTGTTGTATGATTAAAGTACACTGTACTGTTGTTGTATGATTAAAGTACACTGTACTGTTGTTGTATGATTAAAGTACACTGTACTGTTGTTGTATGATTAAAGTACACTGTACTGTTGTTGTATGATTAAAGTACACTGTACTGTTGTTGTATGATTAATGTACACTTTACTGTTGTTGTATGATTAAAGTACACTGTACTGTTATTGTATGATTAAAGTACACTGTACTTTTATTGTATGATTAAAGTACACTGTACTTTTGTTGTATGATTAAAGTACACTGTACTGTTGTATGATTAAAGTACACTGTACTTTTAAAACTTGTGTTACTGTTGTTGTATGATTAAAGTACACTGTACTTTTAAAAAATAAATTATAGGACATATCAGCCCATTTGTTTTAGAAAATCTTCTCTGCACGAGTTTTTAGCAGCTCTAGTTCGATGACGTGCTGGACAGCGAGGTAGATGAACTTGAATTGTGCCTAGGTCTCTACTATTCATGATCACTGAAACCTGGCAAGTTGAACCATTTTCTGGACGTCTAACAAAGTCTCAATACCTATTGCAGATGCGGAGAAAACACGATTGTATTTTGTATTTATGGATTTTAAAAACTACCTAATACATGAAAAGCAAACACGGACTGAATCGAATATCATTTATCCTTTTACAGTGAGAGACATAGTTTTTGTTTAGCGAAAAATGAATAAAAGAAACTACACTTACTTGAATTATATTAGAAGCAAAAAGGTCTTTTCTTTTTTCATTGTTTGAGAAATCTACAAATTTCAGAGCTGAATACAAGTCATTCCAACACTTAACAAAATTGCATTAGAAAACTAAGTCCATAAAAGACACAACCCGCATGTGTTTGAATTTTCTGACAAACAATGTACAAGGGTAAATATATTACCATAACCACTTCAAAGGTATGCAAGAATTATTTCCCCTCTATTGATGAAAATTGTTCCCAATTAATATTTACATGTGAGAATTGTTTCATTCACACATATATGCATGTGTAATTAAATACTATACGTTTCTATTTCATCCAGGATAATGTCAATCAATCATTATATAAGTTCCTCTTCTGCCAATTCCGTCACTAAAAGAAACGAGAAACAACATACAATATATTATTTTCCTTAAACCACGAGGTGTCTACAAATAAAAATGAATTTCAGATTCGTCATATAAAGGTATTGCTGTAGTGTAGTAATGAGCCTCTTCTCAAACAACGGACTGGTTCATTGTCATGGGCGAGAATGGTAAGAAAGATATAAACAAAAGCCTCTCCCCATCTAAAGGACTGGTTCATTGTTATGGGCGAGAATGATTGGAACGGCGCAGTAACACGATGTGCACAACGACTGGAATATCCACCCCAATCCCAAAACCAAAAGTCGAGAAGAACCAACATTCATAAATCAATGAACGAGACACTTGTTAATTTACTTAACTGGAATGAATCAAATGAGCAAAAACTTTTTTAAAATTTTTTTTATTTTTTATTTTTTATTTTTTTTACACGTGAGAGCATAATGCAAGCAAACCATTGCACGCTAGCATATATCATCTTGTATGCTGTTTGAATACAACTTTTAAATTAGGGCATGATCAAGACGTAGTGATCAGATAGAGAAGTTAAGACGTCTTATAAAAGTATAAAATCTGCAAATGAATACGTGCATAAATGCATATATGTATGCGCTGCCATGTGGTGGTATAAATATGAATATTCTCCCCCCCCCCCACCCAACCCCCCCAAAAAAAACAAAAGAAAAGACAACGCACAAAACAAAACAAAACAACAACAAAAAAACAACAACAATTGACAAGTTGCTGACAACATTATGGAAAATGTATCATGATAATATACAGGCACTACCAAAATATCAGGCCTACAGTGATCCAAAAGAGGTTCAGCACTCGAGATTTCTATTAGCTAGATGTTAACAGGAAAACGGAAGTTAAGAAGAAAGCCAGGATCTCTAGTGATGCCATGATCTGGCTAGGTCTGGAAATTGTAGTAGTATACAGTCTTGGGCCTTACACCTGTACGTAAACATAATGTAAAAGTTAATTTAGCTTAGATAAAGCAAACACATAAATGAGATACATACGAAATTTGCTGCCTCCCATTAATCTAAAAAACATTTTGTCCCTGCAAGAAAAATTTTGTAGGAAATGAAGGAGAACTACAGGAGTAACTCTATTATTCCTTTTAATACCAATCTCTGTTCAGTATTTAGTGGTTGCTTTCCCTGAAATGATCTAAAGGACGCTGAAACTATTCTACAAAATAGTTAAAGCTTTGCACCCCATCACAATGACGACAACAGCAAAATAAGCAACTAAAACAAAATAACTTAATAAGATTGCGCTTTAAAAAAAAATGAAAAAGAGCAATGAAAAATTGAATGGTCAACCGCATAAGCACAAACCGGGTCAGAAATATCAGTCATCAGTGGCACTAAAGGTGGCACTCTCCAGTTTCGTACTTTGCATAGGGTTAGATTTTGAAAGAAAAAGAATTAGCCAGGATTTCTTCACTGGCTGTCCTGGCTATTTAAAAAAGACCTTGTATATCTTAGGTATTGTTAAAAGAACTTTGAATTCCCTTTATTTTGGTGTATGATTGATGAGTGTAATTTGGGTTATAGAGTATACAGCTTGGTCTTACATAAGATGTGTACCTCTCAAAAAACTGCTAGCTCCGCTTGGTCATTTTCACTTCCTGAACTTCAAAGGTAAATAAATAAAAAAAGAGCCGATAACTTTTTTTACTTTTTAGATATTTTGTAATTCATTCATAGTACTTTCCGTGGCTGGTATTGTCTGCTCGGGCTAAATTCGTTTCCCTTATTTTTATAACTGCTGAAAATAGTGCACTTTTGACTAATTCAGGCTGATTTTTCGAGTACTTTGGAGCGCCATTTTGTCTGCTGTGTGCTTAGATCATGTCCAGTTTCCACAAGTACAATATGTAAAGAAATTTCAGCCACAGTACATGAAAGTAACATAGAGATATGCCAACATTCTCTCCACTGTGCATGTTGCAAATGCAAAATACTTTATCTTACACCTGTCACTCTCTCAGAAGCATGTATTATCTGTAGAGCGCCCCTAAGAGACTTGGCAGTGACATGAACTGGTTTTGTAAGAACAACTGTGAAATAGTCTAGAAATGGGTGTAAGATACAATAGAGAATATACGGGTTTGGTGGTCCATCATTGGTTAATAATGAAAAGTGGAATGTTAGTAAAGAATTATATTTAGAGCTTATCCTATCTGTACCTAAAAATAAATAGAGACAAGACTCTAATCATGCAGTTTTAGTATTTCCATGCATTGGGTGTTTGAATTGTGTTATGTATACTTCATGCCACGGCAATGCTAACAAGGAAAAGCCATGCAAATGTGAAGAAAAGCCATGCAAATGTGAAGTTGTAGTTGTGATATTGTGGTCATTTATTGATTGATTAAAGAAAAAGTGTAGCTATCCTAGTCTGGGCGCGTTACGAGAACTTCCAGTTGACAACGAATGTTGTCGGGAAGTCCTTGGAAATAGGGGAAAACAAGGGACTTCCAGCCCGACCTGATGCAGGTGTTTGATTCGCTCGGTAGAGGAACCCCTGTGCGTGTTACAATACTAGTCAATGACCCGATTTGAGCATATTGCATGTACGCAGGATCCTGAATGTTCAGCATTCTCGAGATTGGTACCTTGCTCAGTTCACAAGAGGTGATCTTAGTCCTATATCACAGAGACGTATAGCTAGGCTCAGACAAAATTCAAGTACATGTCTTGGAGAGCTCATACGTTTACAGACGGTATTCTTGAACGTTTGATGGTTGGTCCGATTTAAATACCGCATTGACAGTCTTTTCATTAAAATTCATGACCTACCAAATCAATACATATTCATTTGTTTTATTTTATTTTAATGTGACTCTTTTGATTCTAATACCTATAAGTCTGTTTCGGACTCACAATTTGTATATGGGCCACCATCATCAGCAAACAAGTTGAATTTCTTGTTCCAACCTTTAAGAACGTTTCATTCCGTTGTCACACATGTGTTTCGGGGATCTTTTTTTATTGCAAGGAACAATGTCCTCAAATTCTTATGCATGTTCGGATACTTTTTCTTCCATATTTCATAGGAAATCTTCTGAAGATCATCTTGCAATTCTTATAGGGAATCTGATTCTCTTCAAAATAAACGTTGTGCTTTTGCTGCAAGTCGTAAGGCGATATTAAAGCTATTAGACAGTCTGAAGGTCTCGCACTAAAATTTACAAACTCATTTCACAATGAATATCAAATATAATCGAGTTTAATGAAAGAGATCTGATTTAAATGACAAATCGGCATGGATAACGTATCAATACACAATGCGGTCCCATTTTAAGAAAGTATTAGGAGTGCACGCTTTTCATGCTCTGTGTTGACAGCGTCCTTTGAATTTACTGTTTCAGTGGGTCTCGGTGTCTGCTACTAAGTAGAGAATGGTAATCGTTGTCTTTTGAATTGTCACTGATGAACGCAATATTTACATTCCCTGACAGGAGTTTATAGGTTCATTTCACTGACAACCTTTTTTAATCTACTTGATTATGAACGAGAGCTTCCGGAACTAAACAGAAGCCAATTGACGAATGGGCGAAAGGACCGAGTTACGTATGCCACATTATCGAATGACGTAAATTATTTGTGGTCAAGACTAAAATTGAGAGTCTACGTCCGACTCACCTTTTCGGTGGCGGATAGTCCAATTCCTGCTTTCTTTAACTTCTATCTAATGATGAATTTGTCCTTCCCTTTGAAGCAGACATATTTGTATACGGATATAATTAAGTGCGCCTACATCGGGCGTGTTTGGGAGCAGCGTTGACGAAGAGAACGGCCAGGTCTTGACGGCCAGTTCTGTTACCTGAATATACAAATGCTCTGGTATACATTTTGATTGCACTTAGTGACGTCAGTTATCGTCATCAAAATTGTATCTGTGTCCCTTGGCGCTACTGCCAATGGTAGGTATGACAATGAACAGTACATCGGCCATGCATAAATATATACACAACAAGTTGCACGTGCACAGCCAGACAAAACATTGATTAACAATAGGGGTAATCCATCACTAATTCTTTCAATCACCTGAGTGGTTATTCAGACAAGTATTATTTAGAAAGAGAGCGAACGAGCCAGCGACAGAGATAGCGTGAGAGCGAGCGAGAGAGAGAGAGAGAGAGAGAGAGAGAGAGAGAGAGAGAGAGAGATACAGACGGATTTATAACTCTGTTATTTCGAAGGAAGTAAATTGTTTTAGTGGCGTATCGAATGCAAATATTACTAAATGCTCTCGATTCCACGTACGGTACCCTTGATCACAAAATGTTGTCAATTGTAAAATTATTGAAGATTATTTATCACCCTTGATCTCGTGTCATCATATTTGGTCAAACAGTGCGTCGACGTTGAAACATCAGATTTTAGTTCTACGATTTGCCATAAAAGAACTATTGATTGATTGCATGGAAACTTTTCTTGTGTCATAGAGTAGGTGAGTAGAAAATGAAATCTATTTGAAAACTTTAGGGACAAATATAAATATACCCTGCGCAGAGAAGAGTTCTGAAGATCCAAGATAAACTTAAAGTGCAAATTTGAGAGTCATTTTCATTACCACATTTAGAATACTTTTATAAACAGGGCCGGATAAAACCCTTTAGAGGCCCTAAGCACTGAAAAGATTATGGTGCCCCCATGCCATATGGAATTCAACCCGCCCGCCAACCCCCGACAGACCCCGCCGCAGTAATTTCTAATTAGTTTTTTTTTTGTTGTTACATTTATTTTTGGTGCCACCGCTTTGCTGGTGCCCTAAGCACGTGCTTATGTGGCCTATTGGGTAATCCAGCACTGCTGATAAATCACATTCACCTTCTCCGCTATAACATCAGCATGAGAAAAAAACGAAGCAATAATTTCAAGACAAATAAGAATGACCACCTTCTCCTTTCCACGCATTGTTTTCCTTATTGTCGGTGTTACTGTCATCTTCGTCACTAGCAGCTGATACAAATTTGAGATTATTATTACAAATCTTTCCAGGCGTAAACATGCTTTATTGGTTGCGAGACTTAAATGACACGTGTAAGTCATTCATATTGAACATGAAATGAGGATGAAACGTATTTGAAGAAAGAAACATATCAATCAGGTCTACAATATACATATTACAAATGAAAGATACCCATCAATGTAACGAACAAATGGTGTAATTATAGAAATATGAAAACGTACGTCGATTTACTGCAATAAATTTGGGTATGTTCCATTTGTATTTACGTCTCCATTTATAGGTTCGTTAGATTTTAGTGATTAGTTGTTTGATTATGGGAAGTCGGTGTTGGGAAGATATTTCCCAGCCCGAGTAATTAGCCAATTTCTAGGAACAGACGTCATACTTAGAGTTGTTAAGGTGGCACTCTCCAGTTTCGTACTTTGCATAGGGTTAGATTTTGAAAGAAAAAGAATTAGCCAGGTTTTCCTCACTGGATGTCCTGGCTATTTAAAAAAGACCTTGTATATCTTAGGTATTGTTAATAAAAGAACTTTGAATTCCCTTTATTTTGGTGTATGATTGATGAGTGTAATTTGGGTTATAGAGTATACATCTTGGTCTTACATAAGATGTGCACCTCTCAAAAAACTGCTAGCTCCACTTGGTCATTTTCACTTCCTGGACTTCAAAGGTAAATAAATAAAAAAAAGAGCCGATAACCTTTTTTACTTTTTAGATATTTTGTAATCTTCATTCATAGTACTTTCAGAGGCTGGTATTGTCTGCTCGGGCTAAATTCGTTTCCCTATTTTAATAACTGCTGAAAATAGTGCACTTTTGACTAATTCAGGTTGATTTTTCGAGTACTTTGGAGCGGCCATTTTGTCTGCTGTGTGCTTAGATCATGTCCAGTTTCCACAAGTACAATATGTAAAGAAATTTCAGCCACAGTACATGAAAGTAACATAGAGATATGCCAACATTCTCTCCATTATGCATGTTGCAAATGCAAAATACTTCATCTTACACCTGTCACTCTCTCAGAAGCATGTATTATCTGTAGAGCGCCCCCTAAGAGACTTGGCAGTGACATGAACTGGTTTCGTAAGAACAACTGTGAACCAGTCTAGAAATGGGTGTAAGATACAATAGAGCATATACGGGTTTGGTGGTCCATCATTGGTTAATAATGAAAAGTGGAATGTTAGTAAAGAATTATATTTAGAGCTTATCCTATCTGTACCTAAAAATAAATAGAGACAAGATTCTATTGATGCAGTTTTAGTATTTCCCTGCTTTGGGTGTTTGAATTGTGTTATGTATACTTCATGCCACGGCAATGTTAACAAGGAAAAGCCATGCAAATGTGAAGAAAAACCATGCAAATGTGAAGTTGTAGTTGTGATATTGTGGTCATTTATTGATTGATTAGAGAAAAAGTGTAGCTATCCTAGTCTGGGCGCGTTACGAGAACTTCCAGTTGACAACGAATGTTGTCGGGAAGTCCTTGGAAATAGGGGAAAACAAGGGACTTCCAGCCCGACCTGATGCAGGTGTTTGATTCGCTCGGTAGAGGAACCCCTGTGCGTGTTACAATACTAGTCAATGACCCGATTTGAGCGTATTGCATGTACGCAGGATCCTGAATGTTCAGCATTCTCGAGATTGGTACCTTGCTCAGTTCACAAGAGGTGATCTTAGTCCTATATCACAGAGACGTATAGCTAGGCTCAGACAAAATTCAAGTACATGTCTTGGAGAGCTCATACGTTTACAGACGGTATTCTTGAACGTTTGATGGTTGGTCCGATTTAAATACCGCATTGACAGTCTTTTCATTAAAATTCATGACGTACCAAATCAATACATATACATTTGTTTTATTTTATTTTAATGTGACTCTTTTGATTCTAATACCTATAAGTCTGTTTCGGACTCACAATTTGTATATGGGCCACCATCATCAGCAAACAAGTTGAATTTCTTGTTCCAACCTTTAAGAACGTTTCATTCCGTTGTCACACATGTGTTTCGGGGATCTTTTTTTAGTGCAAGGAACAATGTCCTCAAATTCTTATGCATGTTCGGATACTTTTTCTTCCATATTTCATAGGAAATCTTCTGAAGATCATCTTGCAATTCTTATAGGGAATCTGATTCTCTTCAAAATAAACGTTGTGCTTTTGCTGCAAGTCGTAAGGCGATATTAAAGCTATTAGACAGTCTGAAGGTCTCGCACTAAAATTTACAAACTCATTTCACAATGAATATCAAATATAATCGAGTTTAATGAAAGAGATCTGATTTAAATGACAAATCGGCATGGATAACGTATCAATACACAATGCGGTCCCATTTTAAGAAAGTATTAGGAGTGCACGCTTTTCATGCTCTGTGTTGACAGCGTCCTTTGAATTTACTGTTTCAGTGGGTCTCGGTGTCTGCTACTAAGTAGAGAATGGTAATCGTTGTCTTTTGAATTGTCACTGATGAACGCAATATTTACATTCCCTGACAGGAGTTTATAGGTTCATTTCACTGACAACCTTTTTTAATCTACTTGATTATGAACGAGAGCTTCCGGAACTAAACAGAAGCCAATTGACGAATGGGCGAAAGGACCGAGTTACGTATGCCACATTATCGAATGACGTAAATTATTTGTGGTCAAGACTAAAATTGAGAGTCTACGTCCGACTCACCTTTTCGGTGGCGGATAGTCCAATTCCTGCTTTCTTTAACTTCTATCTAATGATGAATTTGTCCTTCCCTTTGAAGCAGACATATTTGTATACGGATATAATTAAGTGCGCCTACATCGGGCGTGTTTGGGAGCAGCGTTGACGAAGAGAACGGCCAGGTCTTGACGGCCAGTTCTGTTACCTGAATATACAAATGCTCTGGTATACATTTTGATTGCACTTAGTGACGTCAGTTATCGTCATCAAAATTGTATCTGTGTCCCTTGGCGCTACTGCCAATGGTAGGTATGACAATGAACAGTACATCGGCCATGCATAAATATATACACAACAAGTTGCACGTGCACAGCCAGACAAAACATTGATTAACAATAGGGGTAATCCATCACTAATTCTTTCAATCACCTGAGTGGTTATTCAGACAAGTATTATTTAGAAAGAGAGCGAACGAGCCAGCGACAGAGATAGCGTGAGAGCGAGAGAGAGAGAGAGAGAGAGAGAGAGAGAGAGAGAGAGAGAGAGAGAGAGATACAGACGGATTTATAACTCTGTTATTTCGAAGGAAGTAAATTGTTTTAGTGGCGTATCGAATGCAAATATTACTAAATGCTCTCGATTCCACGTACGGTACCCTTGATCACAAAATGTTGTCAATTGTAAAATTATTGAAGATTATTTATCACCCTTGATCTCGTGTCATCATATTTGGTCAAACAGTGCGTCGACGTTGAAACATCAGATTTTAGTTCTACGATTTGCCATAAAAGAACTATTGATTGATTGCATGGAAACTTTTCTTGTGTCATAGAGTAGGTGAGTAGAAAATGAAATCTATTTGAAAACTTTAGGGACAAATATAAATATACCCTGCGCAGAGAAGAGTTCTGAAGATCCAAGATAAACTTAAAGTGCAAATTTGAGAGTCATTTTCATTACCACATTTAGAATACTTTTATAAACAGGGCCGGATAAAACCCTTTAGAGGCCCTAAGCACTGAAAAGATTATGGTGCCCCCATGCCATATGGAATTCAACCCGCCCGCCAACCCCCGCCATCACCCGCCGCAGCAATTTCTAATTGGTTTTTTTTGTTGTTGCATTTATTTTTGGTGCCACCGCTTTGCTGGTGCCCTAAGCACGTGCTTATGTGGCCTATTGGGTAATCCAGCACTGCTGATAAATCACATTCACCTTCTCCGCTATAACATCAGCATGAGAAAAAAACGAAGCAATAATTTCAAGACAAATAAGAATGACCACCTTCTCCTTTCCACTCATTGTTTTCCTTATTGTCGGTGTTACTGTCATCTTCGTCACTAGCAGCTGATACAAATTTGAGATTATTATTACAAATCTTTCCAGGCGTAAACATGCTTTATTGGTTGCGAGACTTAAATGACACGTGTAAGTCATTCATATTGAACATGAAATGAGGATGAAACGTATTTGAAGAAAGAAACATATCAATCAGGTCTACAATATACATATTACAAATGAAAGATACCCATCAATGTAACGAACAAATGGTGTAATTATAGAAATATGAAAACGTACGTCGATTTACTGCAATAAATTTGGGTATGTTCCATTTGTATTTACGTCTCCATTTATAGGTTCGTTAGATTTTAGTGATTAGTTGTTTGATTATGGGAAGTCGGTGTTGGGAAGATATTTCCCAGCCCGAGTAATTAGCCAATTTCTAGGAACAGACGTCATACTTAGAGTTATTAAGGTGGCACTCTCCAGTTTCGTACTTTGCATAGGGTTAGATTTTGAAAGAAAAAGAATTAGCCAGGATTTCCTCACTGGATGTCCTGGCTATTTAAAAAAGACCTTGTATATCTTAGGTATTGTTAATAAAAGAACTTTGAATTCCCTTTATTTTGGTGTATGATTGATGAGTGTAATTTGGGTTATAGAGTATACATCTTGGTCTTACATAAGATGTGCACCTCTCAAAAAACTGCTAGCTCCACTTGGTCATTTTCACTTCCTGAACTTCAAAGGTAAATAAATAAAAAAAGAGCCGATAACTTTTTTTACTTTTTAGATATTTTGTAATTCATTCATAGTACTTTCCGTGGCTGGTATTGTCTGCTCGGGCTAAATTCGTTTCCCTATTTTAATAACTGCTGAAAATAGTGCACTTTTGACTAATTCAGGTTGATTTTTCGAGTACTTTGGAGCGGCCATTTTGTCTGCTGTGTGCTTAGATCATGTCCAGTTTCCACAAGTACAATATGTAAAGAAATTTCAGCCACAGTACATGAAAGTAACATAGAGATATGCCAACATTCTCTCCATTATGCATGTTGCAAATGCAAAATACTTCATCTTACACCTGTCACTCTCTCAGAAGCATGTATTATCTGTAGAGCGCCCCCTAAGAGACTTGGCAGTGACATGAACTGGTTTCGTAAGAACAACTGTGAACCAGTCTAGAAATGGGTGTAAGATACAATAGAGCATATACGGGTTTGGTGGTCCATCATTGGTTAATAATGAAAAGTGGAATGTTAGTAAAGAATTATATTTAGAGCTTATCCTATCTGTACCTAAAAATAAATAGAGACAAGATTCTATTGATGCAGTTTTAGTATTTCCCTGCTTTGGGTGTTTGAATTGTGTTATGTATACTTCATGCCACGGCAATGTTAACAAGGAAAAGCCATGCAAATGTGAAGAAAAACCATGCAAATGTGAAGTTGTAGTTGTGATATTGTGGTCATTTATTGATTGATTAGAGAAAAAGTGTAGCTATCCTAGTCTGGGCGCGTTACGAGAACTTCCAGTTGACAACGAATGTTGTCGGGAAGTCCTTGGAAATAGGGGAAAACAAGGGACTTCCAGCCCGACCTGATGCAGGTGTTTGATTCGCTCGGTAGAGGAACCCCTGTGCGTGTTACAATACTAGTCAATGACCCGATTTGAGCGTATTGCATGTACGCAGGATACTGAATGTTCAGCATTCTCGAGATTGGTACCTTGCTCAGTTCACAAGAGGTGATCTTAGTCCTATATCACAGAGACGTATAGCTAGGCTCAGACAAAATTCAAGTACATGTCTTGGAGAGCTCATACGTTTACAGACGGTATTCTTGAACGTTTGATGGTTGGTCCGATTTAAATACCGCATTGACAGTCTTTTCATTAAAATTCATGACGTACCAAATCAATACATATTCATTTGTTTTATTTTATTTTAATGTGACTCTTTTGATTCTAATACCTATAAGTCTGTTTCGGACTCACAATTTGTATATGGGCCACCATCATCAGCAAACAAGTTGAATTTCTTGTTCCAACCTTTAAGAACGTTTCATTCCGTTGTCACACATGTGTTTCGGGGATCTTTTTTTATTGCAAGGAACAATGTCCTCAAATTCTTATGCATGTTCGGATACTTTTTCTTCCATATTTCATAGGAAATCTTCTGAAGATCATCTTGCAATTCTTATAGGGAATCTGATTCTCTTCAAAATAAACGTTGTGCTTTTGCTGCAAGTCGTAAGGCGATATTAAAGCTATTAGACAGTCTGAAGGTCTCGCACTAAAATTTACAAACTCATTTCACAATGAATATCAAATATAATCGAGTTTAATGAAAGAGATCTGATTTAAATGACAAATCGGCATGGATAACGTATCAATACACAATGCGGTCCCATTTTAAGAAAGTATTAGGAGTGCACGCTTTTCATGCTCTGTGTTGACAGCGTCCTTTGAATTTACTGTTTCAGTGGGTCTCGGTGTCTGCTACTAAGTAGAGAATGGTAATCGTTGTCTTTTGAATTGTCACTGATGAACGCAATATTTACATTCCCTGACAGGAGTTTATAGGTTCATTTCACTGACAACCTTTTTTAATCTACTTGATTATGAACGAGAGCTTCCGGAACTAAACAGAAGCCAATTGACGAATGGGCGAAAGGACCGAGTTACGTATGCCACATTATCGAATGACGTAAATTATTTGTGGTCAAGACTAAAATTGAGAGTCTACGTCCGACTCACCTTTTCGGTGGCGGATAGTCCAATTCCTGCTTTCTTTAACTTCTATCTAATGATGAATTTGTCCTTCCCTTTGAAGCAGACATATTTGTATACGGATATAATTAAGTGCGCCTACATCGGGCGTGTTTGGGAGCAGCGTTGACGAAGAGAACGGCCAGGTCTTGACGGCCAGTTCTGTTACCTGAATATACAAATGCTCTGGTATACATTTTGATTGCACTTAGTGACGTCAGTTATCGTCATCAAAATTGTATCTGTGTCCCTTGGCGCTACTGCCAATGGTAGGTATGACAATGAACAGTACATCGGCCATGCATAAATATATACACAACAAGTTGCACGTGCACAGCCAGACAAAACATTGATTAACAATAGGGGTAATCCATCACTAATTCTTTCAATCACCTGAGTGGTTATTCAGACAAGTATTATTTAGAAAGAGAGCGAACGAGCCAGCGACAGAGATAGCGTGCGAGCGAGCGAGAGAGAGAGAGAGAGAGAGAGAGAGAGAGAGAGAGAGAGATCCAGACGGATTTATAACTCTGTTATTTCGAAGGAAGTAAATTGTTTTAGTGGCGTATCGAATGCAAATATTGCTAAATGCTCTCGATTCCACGTTCGGTACCCTTGATCACAAAATGTTGTCAATTGTAAAATTATTGAAGATTATTTATCACCCTTGATCTCGTGTCATCATATTTGGTCAAACAGTGCGTCGACGTTGAAACATCAGATTTTAGTTCTACGATTTGCCATAAAAGAACTATTGATTGATTGCATGGAAACTTTTCTTGTGTCATAGAGTAGGTGAGTAGAAAATGAAATCTATTTGAAAACTTTAGGGACAAATATAAATATACCCTGCGCAGAGAAGAGTTCTGAAGATCCAAGATAAACTTAAAGTGCAAATTTGAGAGTCATTTTCATTACCACATTTAGAATACTTTTATAAACAGGGCCGGATAAAACCCTTTAGAGGCCCTAAGCACTGAAAAGATTATGGTGCCCCCACCCCCCGATATGGAATTCAACCCGCCCGCCAACCCCCGACATCCCCCGCTGCAGTAATTTCTAATTGTTTTTTTTTTGGTTACATTTATTTTTCGGTGCCACCGCTTTGCTGGTGCCCTAAGCACGTGCTTAGCCTGCCTATTGGGTACTCCAGCACTGCTTATAAATCCCATTCGCCTTCTCCGCTATATCATCATCATGAGAAAAAAACAAAGCAATATTTTCAAGACAAATAAGAATGACCACCTTCTCCTTTCCACGCATTGTTTTCCTTATTGTCGGTGTTACTGTCATCTTCGTCACTAGCAGCTGATACAAATTTGATATTATTATTACAAATCTTTTCAGGCGTAAACATGCTTTAATGGTTGCGAGACTTAAATGACACGTGTAAGTCATTCATATTGAACATGAAATGAGGATGAAACGTATTTGAAGAAAAGAAACATATCAATCAGGTCTACAATATACATATTACAAATGAAAGATACCTATCAATGTAACGAACAAATGGTGTAATTATAGAAATATGAAAACGTACGTCGATATGCTGCAATAAATTTGGGTATGTTCCATTTGTATTTACGTCTCCATTTATAGGTTCGTTAGATTTTAGTGATTAGTTGTTTGATTATGGGAAGTCGGTGTTGGGAAGATATTTCCCAGCCCGAGTAATTAGCCAATTTCTAGGAACAGACGTCATACTTAGAGTTGTTAAGGTGGCACTCTCCAGTTTTGTACTTTGCATAGGGTTAGATTTTGAAAGAAAAAGAATTAGCCAGGTTTTCCTCACTGGCTGTCCTGGCTATTTAAAAAAGACCTTGTATATCTTAGGTATTGTTAATAAAAGAACTTTGAATTCCCTTTATTTTGGTGTATGATTGATGAGTGTAATTTGGGTTATAGAGTATACATCTTGGTCTTACATAAGATGTGCACCTCTCAGAAAACTGCTAGCTCCGCTTGGTCATTTTCACGTCCTGGACTTCAAAGGTAAATAAATAAAAAAAAGAGCCGATAACTTTTTTTACTTTTTAGATATTTTGTAATTCATTCATAGTACTTTCAGAGGCTGGTATTGTCTGCTCTGGCTAAATTCGTTTCCCTATTTTAATAACTGCTGAAAATAGTGCACTTTTGACTAATTCGGTCTGATTTTTCGAGTACTTTGGAGCGGCCATTTTGACTGCTGTGTGCTTAGATCATGTCCAGTTTCCACAAGTACAATATGTAAAGAAATTTCAGCCACAGTACATGAAAGTAACATAGAAGTATGTCAACATTCTCTCCATTGTGCATGTTGCAAATGCAAAATACTTCATCTTACACCTGTCACTCTCTCAGAAGCATGTATTATCTGTAGAGCGCCCCCTAAGAGACTTGGCAGTGACATGAACTGGTTTCGTAAGAACAACTGTGAACCAGTCTAGAAATGGGTGTAAGATACAATAGAGAATATACGGGTTTGGTGGTCCATCATTGCTTAATAATGAAAAGTGGAATGTTAGTAAAGAATTATATTTAGAGCTTATCCTATCTGTACTTAAAAATAAACAGAGACAAGATTCTATTGATGCAGTTTTAGTATTTCCCTGCATTGGGTGTTTGAATTGTGTTATGTATACTTCATGCCACTGCAATGTTAACAAGGAAAGGCCATGCAAATGTGAAGAAAAGCCATGCAAATGTGAAGTTGTAGTTGTGATATTGTGATCATTTATTGATTGATTAGAGAAAAATGTAGCTATCCTAGTCTGGGAGCGTTACGAGAACTTCCAATTGACAACGAATGTTGTCGGGAAGTCCTTGGAAATAGGGGAAAACAAGGGACTTCCAGCCCGACCTGATGCAGGTGTTTGATTCGCTCGGTAGAGGAACCCCTGTGCGTGTTACAATACTAGTCAATGACCCGATTTGAGCGTATTGCATGTACGCAGGGTACTGAATGTTCAGCATTCTCGAGATTGGTACCTTGCTCAGTTGACAAGAGGTGATCTTAGTCCTATATCACAGAGACGTATAGCTAGGCTCAGACAAAATTCAAGTACATGTCTTGGAGAGCTCATACGTTTACAGACGGTATTCTTGAACGTTTGATGGTTGGTCCGATTTAAATAGCGCATTGACAGTCTTTTCATTAAAATTCATGACCTACCAAATCAATACATATTCATTTGTTTTATTTTATTTTAATGTGACTCTTTTGATTCTAATACCTATAAGTCTCTTTCGGACTCACAATTTGTATATGGGTAACTATCATCAGCAAACAAGTTGAATTTCTTGTTCCAACCTTTAAGAACGTTTCATTCCGTTGTCACACATGTGTTTCGGGGATCTTTTTTAATTGCAAGGAACAATGTCCTCAAATTCTTATGCATGTACGGATACTTTTTCTTCCATATTTCATAGGAAGTCTTCTGAAGATCATCTTGAAATTCTTACAGGGAATCTGATTTTCTTCAAAATAAACGTTGTGCTTTTGCTGCAAGTCGTAAGGCGATATTAAAGCTATTAGACAGTCTGAAGGTCTCGCACTAGAATTTACAAACTCATTTCACAATGAATATCAAATATAATCGAGTTTAATTAAAGAGATCTGATTTAAATGACAAATCGGCATGGATAACGTATCAATACGCAATGCGGTCCCATTGTAAGAAAGTATTAGGAGTGCACGCTTTTCATGCTCTGTGTTGACAGCGTCCTTTGAATTTACTGTTTCAGTGGGTCTCGGTGTCTGCTACTAAGTAGAGAATGGTAATCGTTGTCTTTTGAATTGTCACTGATGAACGCAATATTTACATTCCCTGACAGGAGTTTATAGGTTCATTTCACTGACAACCTTTTTTAATCTACTCGATTATGAACGAGAACTTCCGGAACTAAACAGAAGCCAATTGCCGAATGGGCGAAATGACCGAGTTACGTATGCCACATTATCGAATGACGTAAATTATTTGTGTTCAAGACTAAAATTGAGAGTCTACGTCCGACTCACCTTTTCGGTGGCGGATAGTCCAATTCCTGCTTTCTTTAACTTCTATCTAATGATGAATTTGTCCTTCCCTTTGAAGCAGACATATTTGTATATGGATATAATTAGGTACGCCTACATCGGGCGTGTTTGGGAGCAGCGTTGACGAAGAGAACGGCCAGGTCTTGACGGCCAGTTGTGTCACCTGAATATACAAATGCTCTGGTATACATTTTGATTGCACTTAGTGACGTCAGTCATCGTCATCAAAATTGTATCTGTGTCCCTTGGCGCTACTGCCAATGGTAGGTATGACAATGAACAGCACATCGGCCATGCATAAATATATACACAACAAGTTGCACGTGCACAGCAAGACAAAACATTGATTAACAATAGGGGTAATCCATCACTAATTCTTTCAATCACCTGAGTGGTTATTCAGACAAGTATTATTTAGAAAGAGAGCGAGCGAGAGAGAGAGAGAGAGAGAGAGAGAGAGAGAGAGAGAGAGAGATACAGGCGGATTTATAACTCTGTTATTTCGAAGGAAGTAAATTGTTTTAGTGGCGTATCGAATGCAAATATTGCTAAATGCTCTCGATTCCACGTTCGGTACCCTTTATCACAAAATGTTGTCAATTGTAAAATTATTGAAGATTATTTATCACCCTTGATCTCGTGTCATCATATTTGGTCAAACAGTGCGTCGACGTTGAAACATCAGATTTTAGTTCTGCGATTTGCCATAAAAGAACTATTGATTGATTGCATGGAAACTTTTCTTGTGTCATAGAGTAGGTGAGTAGAAAATGAAATCTATTTGAAAACTTTAGGGACAAATATAAATATGCCCTGCGCAGAGAAGAGTTCTCAAGATCCAAGATAAACTTAAAGTGCAAATTTGAGAGTCACTTTCATTACCACATTTAGAATACTTTTATAAACAGGGCCGGATAAAACCCTTTAGAGGCCCTAAGCACTGAAAAGATTATGGTGCCCCCACCCCCCGATATGGAATTCAACCCGCCCGCCAACCCCCGACATCCCCCGCTGCAGTAATTTCCTATATTTTTATTTTTTATTTTTTTTTTATTTGTTTGTGTGTATGTGTGTGTGTTCTCCTGCTTTGCTGGTGCCCTAATCACGTGCTTAATCTGCCTATTGAGTAATCCAGCACCGAATAGCCATGACTATTAGATATTGCTTGTGTTTTTAATTTGAGTCTTATTATTTTCATCTCATGGAGCTGAATCAATCCTAGTTCAAAATTTATATTTCCTGGTAATGTGTGTTCTAAAATTATGACACACATTTCAACCGAGACGTCGATCGAAAAATCTGTAGTAGGAGCCGTTGTTGTTTTCCCGCTGTGTTGGTATTGATTACTATATTGAAACATAAAAGGTTTGTTTCCATCAATGAAGCATTGCCGACAAACATCCCACATTATTTCCGTATTTCACGTGCTGTATATAAATCATGGAACTCAAAGAAATAATAACCTAATAGCTTGATACAACGGATATTATCGCATTCAAATGTATGAGATTTGTATTCATTCGAGATGAAAATATGGAGTAAAATATGTTTTTCAGTGCCTTCCACGGGTTTTTACTTTGTATTTGTATATATCTCCTTTTTCGTTATCTTTTCTTGCGTCTATATTCGAAGTTCCAGCAAATTGTTCTTAAATAATCCTTCTTGAATGTCCAAAAGTCTCCTTAATTTCCATGCCTATTTGCAGAGCAGGACTAAACGTTGGATGACTTTAAAATCCCCCTTTTCCTTCAACCTTATTGTCTTGAAATAATGATTAGTAAATGTAAAATAAAATCTGCTTTGCTATAAGTTAAAGACACAAATTGCATGTCCGTATCGAAAATGTATGAGATATCATCACCTATGATGTTTAGATTTTTTAATTTATTGACTTTTTGTACTTGCTAAATATCTTAAAATTATTTTCAGGTCAATTCTTGAGTTTGCTTCCTACTTTTATTCCACTGATCTACGCAACTCGGCGAATGACATCTCGTCGAATGGACATCAAGTCTATGCGACATCTCGCCGAACAAAAAACTCCTTGATACGACATCTTGCTGAAAGACAAAGTCGCCGATGCGACACCTTGCCGCAGGACAAATGCGCCTTCTGAACTCGTCCAAAGTCGGCGAGTTTTGTCGAAAATGTGAAAGAATATTAGCAATAATATTCCATTCCCACACTTTTAATATTGGTAAAATATCCCAAGCCTACATTTTAAATATCGGCAAAAAAAATCTCAGGCACACATTTTTAACATTGTCAGTACAATCTTAATTCCACATTTTTAATATTGGCAATAAAATCTCAGTGCCACATTGTTAATATTGGCAATAAAATCCCAATGACGCATTGTTAACATTGTCAATAAAATCGCAATGCCACATTGTAAATATTGGGAATAAAATCCCAAATGCCACATTGTTAATATTGGCAATAAAATCGCAATGCCACATTGTTATATTGGCAATAATAACCCAATGCATCATTGTTATATTGGCAATAAAATCCCAATGCATCATTGTTATATTGGCAATAATAACCCAAAGCCACATTTTTAATATTGCCAAAAAAACCGCAAGCCCAATTTGTAATATAAGAAATAAAATCACAAGCCCACATTTTTTAATGTTGACAATAAAATTCCAATCCCACATTTTAAATATTGCCAATAGAATCCCAATCCAAATCCCAATCCATCATTTCTTTTAAATTCTGGCAAAAACATCACAATCCCCCATGTTTAATATTGGCTATAAATTCCCAATCTACATTGTTAATACTTTTTAAATATATTGGCAACAAAATCTCTATTCCACATTTTTTATAAAATAAAATCCCGATCCTCGATTTGTAAATCTGGCTATAAAATCCCAATACCGCATTGTTAATATTAGCATTTTTATAATTGGCAATAAAATCCCAATCCCACATTTTTGATTTTGGCAATAACATTCCAATCAAACATTTTTAATATTGGCAATAAAATCCCAGTCCAACATTCTTTTTAATATTAACAATACAATCCAAAATCCCACATTTTTCATTTGGCCGATACAATTCCCATCCCGCATTTGTTATTATAGCTAATAACATACCAATACCACATTTTTAGTACTGGCAACAAAATTCCGAGCCCACATCTTTAGTATTGGGTACAAAATCCCAATGCCACGTTGTTAATACTATCAATAGAATCTAAATCACATTTTTATCTCGGCAATAAAGTATAAATCCCACATATTTAATATTGGCAAAGAAAATTCCAATCCAACATTTTTAATATGGACAATAAAATTTGAATCCGATATTTTTAATATCACCCCAAAATCCCAATCCTGCATTTTTAATTTCGCCGATAAAATCCCAGTCCCACAGTTTTGATATTTGCAACAAAATCCGAATCCCACATATTGTTTTGGAGGTAAAAATTGTATGCATTGTGAAAATATGAGTACAGATTGACATGTCTTCTGCAGCCGTGAACACAGTCTTAACATCACCGCTCTCTCTCTCTCTCTCTCTCTCTCTCTCTCTCTCTCTCTCTCTCTCTCTCTCTCTCTCTCTCTCTCTCTCTCTCTCAGAATTCGATGATTTGATACGTTGCATATTCATTTGACGTTTGGCTGATACAAAGATTGCTTGTTGATGATATTCTATTTCTCGCAATGCTGAGACTGCGAAGATATATTCGTACTGCTACATCTACCAACGACCCACCTCCTACCCATGCTGAATAATGCACACAATCAGAAAACAATCCAAAGAAACTTCACACTCGATAACTTTAGAACAATGGTGATTAGAAATGCAGGGTTCCATTAGTGACGTCACACAAATTATAGCCACTGAAACTGCTGAAGTTGAATATGGCCTACGGGGATTGACATGTACATTAAAAATTATATATCACGCTAACCGTTGATCCCATCGAGTCGATTTTCAGATATTGCATAAATCATCATACTGAATAATTTAGAGGTAAGTGATATGGGGGTCTCGGGTCTACCTTTAAACATATAACGTTAAACTGCTGTCGCCATCTCCGCCAAAGAAATGAAACCTGCCGTCTCATTATGTTTACAAGGGGAATGAACTTTATTTGATGCGTCAGTAGAGCTCTTTTCAAAAGCCATCTCTGGACACTAATATCAGCATTTGAATTCTACGACCCCAGTGTAAAAGTGAGCTTCGTCCATGATTGCAAAAAACTTACGACGAAATTTCTTATATTTGAGATGTTCTCAATATGCACAATCGGCGAATTCACATCCGGCCAGTTTGTCGTTCGGCAAATGGTCTCATGGGCCGACTTTGTTAGTCGGTGAGATTCGGCAACTTGTGATGCACCCTTATTCTAAAGCCAGTGCTCATATAGAAAGCGTATATTGTGGATAAAACATGATTGATTTACATGTATCTATTTTTTTAAAAAAGTTACCATATCTCATGTTTACAACGATTTATTATAAGTCAGTTTCCTTTCTAAGTTTGAATAGTTTATATCCATAAATGGAGTCCCTGCACAAAACAATTTACACTAGCCCTGCATTAGGTTTATTTCAAAATATAAATCTCCAAGTAAAGTAAAGTTGTAGTGCATAAAATATTGACTTATTTACTAATCATACAATTCTATCATCATTATGTAATTGTAGAGAGGTGCCTGAAACTGCATCTTATTTTTTAGAGTGTAACCGTTATGTAGATCAACGTAGTATCCTATTTGTAAGCTTTAATCACCTACTTTTGCCTGCGACGATTGACCTGCTACTTCAAAGTTCATCCCAGCTAACTTATGATGTAAATTGTAAAGTGTTTAAAGCTCTTGAAGATTTTTTTTAAAAAAGGAAGCCGTACTATTTTCTTAATTTTCTTCACATGTTTGTAAATGATTACTTACAATACCTTTGCAAATATTATTATCTGTATCACGCATAATCATGTATTTTACTCATGATCCCCACCCCCCTCTCTCTCACACATATTATGCGTGCTGTTATGTAGGGGAAACGCTGTACCTAAGTTGGAGACTTTGATGCCCAACTCCAGCTGCTTCATAGCGGCAATAAAGTATGCTTAAACTGTTTTGAACTGATGTATCCTTCGATGGGTTCATTGCTGAATATCAATGTCTCCCAGAACGTTAAAGCATTGCATTCATACACTGGTCTTTTTTCTTTTATAACACTGACTATAATATATGCTAGGACATCTTTTATCACACTGACTATAATATATGCTAGGACATCTTTCATCACACTGACCATAATATATGCTAGGACATCTTTTATCACACTGACTATAATATATGCTAGGACATCTTTCATCACACTGGCTATAATATATGCTAGGACATCTTTCATCACACTAACTATAATATATGCTAGGACATCTTTCATCACACTGACTATAATATATGCTAGGACATCTTTTATCACACTGACTATAATATATGCTAGGACATCTTTCATCACACTGACTATAATATATGCTGGGACATCTTTTATCACAATGGCTATAATATATGCTAGGACATCTTTTATCACACTGAATGTATATAATATATGCTAGGACATCTTTTATCACACTGACTGTATATAATATATGCTTTGAACATCTTTTATCACACTGACTATATATAATATATGCTAGAACATCTTTTATCACACTGACTATAATATATGCTAGGACATCTTTTATCACACTGACTATATATAATATATGCTAGGACATCTTTTATCACACTGCCTATAATATATGCTAGGACATCTTTTATCACACTGACTATAATATATGCTAGGACATCTTTTATCACACTGACTATAATATATACTAGGACATCTTTTATCACACTGACTATTATATATGCTTGAACATCTTTTATCACACTAACTATTATATATGCTTGAAAATCTTTTATCACACTGACTATATATAATATATGCTAGGACATCCTTTATCTCACTGACTATATATAATATATGCTTGAACATCTTTTATCACACTGACTATATATAATATATGCTAGGACATCTTTTATCACACTGGCTATAATATATGCTAGGACATCTTTCATCACACTGGCTATAATATATGCTAGGACATCTTTCATCACACTGACTATAATATATGCTAGGACATCTTTTATCACACTGACTATAATATATGCTAGGACATCTTTCATCGCACTGACTATAATATATGCTAGGACATCTTTTATCACAATGGCTATAATATATGCTAGGACATCTTTTATCACACTGAATGTATATAATATATGCCAGGACATCTTTTATCACACTGACTGTATATAATATATGCTTTGAACATCTTTTATCCCACTGACTATAAATAATATATGATAGGACATCTTTTATCACACTGACTATAATATATGCTAGGACATCTTTTATCACACTGACTATATATAATATATGCTAGGACATCTTTTATCACACTGCCTATAATATATGCTAGGACATCTTTTATCACACTGACTATAATATATGCTAGGACATCTTTCATCACACTGACTATAATATATGCTGGGACATCTTTTATCACACTGACTATAATATATGCTAGGACATCTTTTATCACACTGACTATAATATATGCTAGGACATCTTTCATCACACTGGCTATAATATATGCTAGGACATCTTTCATCACACTGACTATAATATATGCTAGGACATCTTTTATCACACTGACTGTATATAATATATGCTTTGAACATCTTTTATCACACGGACTATATATAATATATGCTAGGACATCTTTTATCACACTGACTATAATATATGCTAGGACATCTTTTATCACACTGACTATATATAATATATGCTAGGACATCATTTATCACACTGGCTATAATATATGCTAGGACATCTTTTATCACACTGACTATAATATATGCTAGGGCATCTTTTATCACACTGACTATAATATATGCTTGAACATCTTTTATCACACTGACTATTATATATGCTTGAACATCTTTTATCACACTGACTATATATAATATATGCTAGGACATCTTTTATCTCACTGACTATATATAATATATGCTTGAACATCTTTTATCACACTGAGTATATATAATATATGCTAGGACATCTTTTATCACACTGACTATAATATATGCTAGGACATCTTTCATCAAACTGGCTATAATATATGCTAGGACATCTTTCATCACACTGACTATAATATATGCTAGGACATCTTTTATCACACTGACTATAATATATGCTAGGACATCTTTCATCACACTGACTATAATATATGCTGGGACATCTTTTATCACAATGGCTATAATATATGCTAGGACATCTTTTATCACACTGAATGTATATAATATATGCTAGGACATCTTTTATCACACTGACTGTATATAATATATGCTTTGAACATCTTCTATCACACTGACTATAAATAATATATGCTAGGACATCTTTTATCACACTGACTATAATATATGCTAAGACATCTTTTATCACACTGACTATATATAATATATGCTAGGACATCTTTTATCACACTGCCTATAATATATGCTAGGACATCTTTTATCACACTGACTATTATATATGCTAGGACATCTTTTATCACACTGACTATAATATATGCTAGGATATCTTTTATTACACTGACTATAATATATGCTAGGACATCTTTTATCACACTAACTATTATATATGCTAGGACATCTTTTATCACACTGACTATAATACATGCTAGGACATCTTTTATTACACTGACTATTATATATGCTTGAACATCTTTTATCACACTGACTATATATAATATATACTAGGACATCTTTTATCACACTGCCTATAATATATGCTAGGACATCTTTTATCACACTGACTATATTATATGCTAGGACATCTTTGATCACACTGACTATAATATATGCTAGGACATCTTTTATCACAGTGACTATTATATATGCTTGAACATCTTTTATCACACTAACTATTATATATGCTTGAACATCTTTTATCACACTGACTATATATAATATATGCTAGGACATCTTTTATCACACTGACTATAATATATGCTGGGACATCTTTTGTCACACTGACTATAATATATGCTAGGACATCTTTCATCACACTGCCTATAATATATGCTTGAACATCTTTTATCACACTGACTATATATAAAATATGCTAGGACATCTTTTATCACACTGACTATATATAATATATGCTAGGACATCTTTTATCACACTGACTATATATAATATATGCTTGAACATCTTTTATCACACTGACTATATATAATATATGCTAGGACATCTTTTATCACACTGACTATATATAATATATGCTTGGACATCTTTTATCACACTGATTATGATATATGCTTGGACATCTTTTATCACACTGATTATGATATATGCTAGGACATCTTTTATCACACTGACTATAATATATGCTAGGACATCTTTTCGGTTTTCAGATGCTTTTGTTTACGCTTTTTCGTGCACTGTCCTGATTTATGATAGTAAATTACCCCGCATATTTGTATGATAATCCTTTATTATTATTATTATTATTATTATTATTATTATTATTATTATTATATATGTATATATATACATATATATATATGTATATATATATATATATATATATATATATATATATATATATATATATATATATATATATATATATATATATATATATATTCGCCGTAATCGTGCACTTCTTTCGTTTCTTGGTGCATTTCCTCCTCCTGTTTGACGCATTTTATTTGGAGGAGCTCTGAATCTCAGATTTATAAAGTAAATACATTGTCGATACTATAATTTCCATCTTTTGCACACGTTTTGTGTATTAAAGTAATGAAACCTATCTACATATAATTATTTTTCAAGGCAGATTGAAGTAAAACAATGTTTCCGTGTCCAAAATGTCACAATTATGGAAGATTTCCGGCCGACCGTGTTATGCAATAGATTATTTGAGATTGATTTCAATCTCTTTAACTTGATGACAAACTAAACGACCTTTCTGTGAACAGCTGTTCCCGGAACTAATAGAAAGTATTGCAAAGTCACTAGATATTTAAATTTCACTTGTGTGTTTGATTGATAGCATGGATGAAAAAAGCACTAAATCATAGAATAAGTTATCTAATAGAAAAGTTTACACGATTAACAGCATAAATTAAATACTATAATATAATTGCGTGTATACGTGCAATGAATCATACATTTTTATGTACCAAGTATTATCAATCTTGACTATACTAAATTCAAGCTCCGTGGTTTCCTGACCTTTTCTGTCTAATTTCAGCTCCGAATCCACATTGCATCCTATCTGAGTCATTTAGAGAACATTGCTGTCGACTAATCGACGTAAAACATGCATGCATGAAGTTATGAAGTTTAAAACTTTAACTTTTACATTTTCGAGAAAATTGTATATATATATATATATATATATATATATATATATATATATATATATATATATATATATATATATATATATATATATTGCTTTATTTAAGCGTATGAGACTATTATTTTTTTAACAAATATTTTTTTCAAGATATTATTTTGCTGTCTACAGAGAAATAATGCAAATAAAAGAAGACCTCATATATTTACAACTATTGATGGTGTTATTTATAAATTAATAATTAAAGTGAGATCCCAATTTGAACCAAACAAATTAATTTTTATTAAAGTTTTTAAAAATTTTTTAAAAAATCGGGAAAAAAAAAGATACCTCAAAACCCGCTTCCAATATATTAGACTAGTCTGCAAGCAAGGAAACTCTTAATTTTGCTTCCTCTTGGACTACTTTTTTTATCGTAGATTAAAGAAAAATCCAAGTCAGCAATAAGAACAAACTTTTTAGCGGCAAAAACTTGGGTTTCTTCAGACACGAAAAACAAATTATTTGGAAAGATCGTGACGTAAAATGAAACCGACACAAATATATCATTTAAATAATATTGCGATTGTGATTCGCAAAGAAAATACGACAACTCGAAACAAAAGAAAAATAATTTTTAATTTAGATAGGCACGTTTTTAGAACACGGGGTTATCTTATCCTACCAATCCCTTTTACAAAGGTTGAAACCCAGTGGCGTAGCAACCGCCCAAGCAACCCCCACAACAGGAGAGGAGGGGTGGCCAGGCCCAGTGGGGATCCAAAATTCCCATCAAACAGCTTTTTGTATTGGAAGGGGGCCCCAGAATTAAGTTTTGGTGGTGGTGGGCAGAATATCTTGCTACGCCACTGCAGAAAACATTAAAAAAAACAACAACATTCAAGCACTCACGAATTAACACAACAAACATAATAGAGCCTGTGTACTTAACATGATGTGGTTGACGTGTATGTTTTTACACAGAAAGGAATACATTAAGAAAATCGAATTTGTTACATTGTCTAGGAGTAACTATTAAAATCTTGTAAGTGCATTCTCTGATTTGCAAGTTTTACAAAGTACCACAATTTGCATCACTAAGGTTTATATAAGGCAAGACTTGGTGGTACTTGTAAAATCGTGTCAGATATATTCAATATAGAACACGAGATCTTTTATCAAACTATTTTTGACTAGAAATTTATGCGCAGAGATTTTTTCTTACCGAGTGATAATTGAAAACAATAATGAAACAGAAGTTGTGTTACACAAATGCGCTAACGATGCATTTTTCTATATAGAAACTGGCACATGGACATATTCACTTTTATCAAACACACACACACACACACACACACATATATATATATATATATATATATATATATATATAAATATATATATATATATATATATATATATATACACTTCATTAGTGTTTCGTCATCATTCCTCCTCAAGAGATGCAGAAAGTTGTTTTGGCGATGTATGCAACAGTATCCTGAGAATACTTTGTCCGATGATTAACCCATTGTTATCAAGTGAATGCAATTAATGTGAGCATATATATATATATATATATATATATATATATATATATATATATATATATATATATATATATATATATATAGTGTGTATGTGTGTCTGTGTGTATGTGTATGTGTGTGATAAAAGTGAATATGTTGATGTGCAAGTTCCTATATAGAAAAATTTGTTCCTACTTTATTCCTTTAAGTGCTTTCTCATCATCGTCATGGATGCTCTTCAGGTAGGTACATTATACTTTCAAAGTATTTTCGAAAATAAATAATTTAACGCAATTGTTATGTCAATTGCGTCATTGTTTATAGGGCGAGATGTAAACAACTTCTTTACAGCTATATCAAACACTTGTATACAACAACACATTTGCAAGACTGACGAAACCATCAAACACCCCTTACAGTCTGAAGCGAAAAATAAATAAATAAATAAACTGAAGAGAAATGCACTCAATTCAGTATGCCATCAAAGTGCATATATGTATTGATACAATGTATAAAGTGGTCCATACAAATCAAAACAAAGTATATTTTTAAAATTCACCCAACATGGGTTTCCTTTCTATTGTCATGATATGATAAAGCGTCAGTGTATTGATACAATGTATAAAGTATCACGTTTTAATTTTTCACGAATCTCGAGTAATTAATTTTATTGTATATTTCATAATGATATATTGAAATATATAAGTGGGAGAAAAATGATATCACCACAGTGGCGATATCACTTTTATCGCCACCGTGCCGATATGACTTTTGGAACTACTTTCTTTTCCCATTTAGGAAATATTTCTGCCATCAAGTATCTTATTCAAATCTGTATTTCCATTTTTAGTTGTTGTTGTTATTGCTGGGGTGCTACGCTGTCTCGTTCAATAAGGTTTTACACACAACATTGACGTCGCCTCGTCCAATACAGGTTTTACACACAAAATTGACTTGTACAATAGAAACCCGTATTGTACTATTCAATATAAAATGACCTTTGTATTGTGCATCTTAAATATTTATAGAAAATCTGTAAGCGTGACTCTCTAGTTAATCAGTTCACTATAACTTAACGAAAAGCAAAAGAAAAAAAAAAAAAAAAAAAGGAAGGAAGGCTTGGGTGGAAAGAAAAACAGGAGGGCTGATCCGTTATCAATGGAAGAAGACGTAGGGCATGTAATTCTGTATAGCAATACTTATGTCCATTTTCAGTGCATTATCAGCGTTACTTTTGTTTTATTACCGTTTTTATTGATACAGCTTTACTATGTTTATTTATTATTTTTTATTTTTTTTTTAATTTTGGGTGTTGAAACTTTGATTAGCATATATAGTAGAATATTTCGTTAAAATATTTCTCTTTATAACAAATTCGTGGCATTTTAAGACCCAGAACATAATTAGCATCCTTTTTTATATTTTTGGAGGATAAAACAAAGTATATTTACCAAAATTACTGCTTTCATAGATACTGCAGGGGAGATAATTATTAAAGTCAATGAACAACTATTAATGAATAGCTGCGTTGATTCGAGCAGTATTGTAATAAAATGATTCCCGATCAAATATATGGAAATAATAATAATAATAATAACAAAATTATTAAACTTTGAGTTTGAGTGCACTCAAGTTGAGGAGTTTCTTGAAACCGGGGCCTGTTTTTGATAAGATATTAAGAAACCAATAACCGCAAAAAATGTATTATTTTATCGTGCATCTATAAAGTTGTGTTTTTGGTTTTGAAGCAGTGATTTCATGCATGACCTGTCTGAATACTTTTCATATAAAATCATGAATCGAGCGAAAACTTTTGGCCCCTATTGTGAATTTGCTGAATTCCAATACAAGTGTTAATATCGATTTTTGCGGAATCCAATACAGGTTTCAGAGCACGTACTAGCCAAAATACCTCTTTCTCTTGTACTGTCACGTAGTGTCAATCTGAGAATTTAACTGGATTAAAATTTTAGATGTACATTAAATCCTTATATTTTGACATGTGAAAATACAAGATTTCTCATCATGCCAAGTGACGCTTGCTTGCGTGTGCTTACAGAAGTAGTTATACTTGCAGCAAGAAAAATTAGCACTCTGTGAGCTAAAACAAATAAATAGAAACTGCATTACCTTTCAGGCATGGAAATTATTTTTTGCCGAAGAAATTTGACTCGACGTGAATCACTTCTCTACGAAGTTATTCCCTGTATATGGACACCCGTGTTAAAAACCCGGTGTCCTGCATTGCTGAATCACACTTGCTTTGTGGTCAGAGAGGGAAAAAAGTTTACTAAATGTAAAAAATGTAATGTATTGCAAAATATGAGGTCACCCCAAGCCTACCCCCTCTCTTAAATCACTGATATATTTATTGTTATTATCAGCCAATGAATACGATTGAAAGTGAGGTGAATTTACGGAAAGGGAGGGTGGGTGGAGGGAGGGATGGTCTGAAGAGTGAGTTTAATCTAACAAGTGTCAATTCAGGAGATTGGTATATAATAAAAAATATAATTTTCTTTTCCTGCGTAGATACCAGATATATTTCATCTTGTGATACACAAACGATACATTTTAACTCATGCACTCGTTAAAATATCGCATTTTTTTGTACCACACGATGAAATATATCTGGTATTAACGAAGGAAAGAAAATCCTCTATATAACTATTAGGGTCTGATGTAAATACTAACTGCATTTCTGTCCAGTTTTTTTTTGTTTTGTTTTGTTTAAGCGCGGACTGTTAGGGCGTTTGAAGTTACTGTTATTCGTGATTCTGTGCACTAAGAGACGGATTTGTTCTTCTTCAGAAAGCAAGTTATAAAAAAGGTCGGTATATGGACTCGGAAATCCGATATTGGGCAATTCTTTACGACTATTGTCCAAGAGTTTAAGACCACTTGTGTCTCCCCAGATTCTGTCAATTTAAATGCAGATTTTTTGGCTTTTTAATTACTGGTTGTACAAACTTACATTACACCTACAATTAAATACAATAACTTTATTATGTGATGCCTTGATAAGCATGTGTCCTTTAAAACTTATGTACACGTCCGTTTTCAAAAGTATACACTCACCACAAACAGTCGATATTTTTTCCATCACCATCGTTCTTACGCGCGGAGTTTTACGGCTTGACAAAGAACTAAAGAAATTATTTCGACAACTGTCATTCAGAAGTCTACCCATGCCCATGCATTTGAAGTCCTATATTGTGTTACAAAAGAAAAAGATACCTGAATCATTCGTAAAATGTAAGATATGTATATATACTGACTGAAGACAACATTTTTAATGGGGACAGTTGCAAGTACACTTTTTTTAAGTGTATAATGCTAGCCGTGTAGTGACCTGAAGCTATGGTGGTAAATATGTGGACATGTAGTCTCATGAAATGATACAGATATTGTGATATCCTTCTGTAGGATGCACATTTCCGCAAAAACTTGTAGGTTTATCCGGGTTTCCTTGTTTGTAGATTATAGGTAGAAGATAAATGAATGTAATTTATCTCATCACATATAACATTTGCCACCAACTGAAACCGAAAAACTACTCAAAAGCATAAATCTTCACAGATCTTATTAGATGACAAAGAAGTTGGACAGAGGTACAGTTGCAGAACACTCCTCTTCTCCTGGCCATACATTCAGTGATATTATACTAACTGCAATTACCCACAGCCACAACAGGAGTTCCGAAACCAGGAAAGAAAGGGAATCGTACTGGATACGCCGCCTAAGAACACTGAAACCAGGCGGCGTAAACCAACGAGACTACAAACAGACACCCACACGCTGATAAAATCATTATGTTTAATACACATATTTTTCAATTAAATAATTCGTTTTTCATTTACTTCATTATTTATTAACGTACCTATAATTACTACTATTTTTGTTGTTAACATTATTATTACTGTAGTAATTGCTGTCATTACAGCAACGGGATATCCCACTTTACATCAAGAAAATAGATGGCTCTATTACTACTCCTTTTGTAGGTCAACAACAACTAGGTTGCCATTTTATAATCGGAGTTCAAACCAATTAGGAGGACATATAACATTTTCAAACAATATTGCTTGTCTCCGTTTTGTAATCGCATTCGACAAAGACTCAGTGAGAGTCAAAAGAGCTTAGGCTAGTTAAAAACTAATTTTACAGTCTTCGAGTTTTTTTGCATTTATCTTAATTAATCCCTGACACACACGCTCCTTTGCGCGCGCGCACATACACATACACATACACATAAATGAATTGAAAGTTGTAAAACAGTATAATCCTGTTTTATATGTACATATTATTCTTATATTTTGCGGTCATTACCTAGTATTCTACTGTTTTTAATGCAAATCAAGCAGAGCGAGGTTACACTAACGACAAAAACCGCACGAAAACTCCTGAGACTATTTGTTTGCTGAAAGAGGAATCCTTATCAAGTATCAAGTTATTATATAAAAAAGACTTGACTTAAAACCTACTAAAGTATTTCCCTGTACATACCAAATTTTAACCTACTCGCTCAGCAATCTATTTACACATCGATCTATGTATGTGTGTAAGTATATGTCTTTCTTTCTATTTATCTGTCTGTCAGTCATCCGTCCGGCCTGTATCGGCAGTATTGAATGTCGATAACTAAAATTATAATATCAATGAAACAAATAAATGGAGGTTAATGTAGACCATATCTGTACAGTTGTACAAAATCTTACGTTGATATCTTTTATGCTATTCTGAGTTGGACTTTTTTCTTTTAATTTATCTGTTTCTTATGACTAATTTCTTCTTTTTTGCTTTTCGCACTGACGTATTTCCACCTTCTGTGCGTGCAAATTTCTCAACCCTTGTTGTTGTTCTTTGGTTGATTAAAATAAAGCTCTTTGAGGGTAGCATCAAAGGTTGTCATTTGTTTTGTTCTGATAAGTTTTTCCTCAGTAGGGATTTTGATAATATTTTAATATAAAAAAACGACCTTGTCGCAAAATTCCTTGCGATAATAATACCAATTACATAATGAAAATAGATATATTAGTTATGTAATTGTCCGATTAATCAAGAATATGACAAGTATTAATGGAGTGTTTCTATGTCATGTTAACTCCTTGCAAAAAATATTGGGTTTCACACTGCATTTTTTTAAAAATCATCGTTTGCGTCGCGACAATTCAAACTGTACTTACCAAAAATGCTACACATGAAATGAATTATATCGTTATAGACCAGGATGTGATATTTTTTCCGTAGCAAGCTTCTTTTTACAATGGACAGAAAATTGCTGACTATTTAATAACGCAAGAAATGAGCTTATCGCAAATTATCCTTAATGAATATTAATATTGATACTGATACACTTTTATTTGGCAACATACTTAACACATCAGAAACAAATATATTGCTACAAAAGGAAATGCAGAAACGTATTATTAACACACAAACATTCACAAACATATGACTACTTTTTGTTCCCTTATGACCACAGTTTAAATTGTACGTACCGGACCACACCAAAAACTATCGCACCGTTCTTATCCTTCCGTCATCCGTCACCCGTCTTGACGTTTCCTGATCTCTTGCCTGCATGCTCGTTAATTCATTATTTATGTTTATAATGGAGAGAAACTTGAAAGTTGAAAAACTCGTTTCCAATCCTTTTACCCTGTATCCATACTTGTGATCTTCTTGGCAATAAAATATGTTTAAACTAAACTAAACTACATTAGTCATCGAATTAGTCCACATATATTGGTAAGTTGCGATATTTTATTCATCTATAAACTTCGCGCAGTGTTTGATCTCATGAAATCCTATACCGTTGGAAGTTTTGCAAGTATACTTCACATTTATAAATGTTCTTCCTGATGATAAATTATTATTATTATTATTATTATTATTATTATTATTATTATTATTATTAATCCAGATAAGAATGTTCCATCCAGGATTTAAATAAGTCAACATCAATAATAAAACTGTAATTAATATTAAAAGACTGATAATCAATCATATTATCTGTAAAAAAAATTGTTGCTCCTTATTTTTTATATATTTTTTTTTTCTCATTGTGAATGTGGATTTTGTAGAAAGAATAAGAATTTGAGCGAATATTAAACCTTTCCATATGATTGATTTTATAATTTTAAAAAAATAATATTTTTGATTCACGAATATTTACCATAGTGACATTGAATGTCCATGTTTGAACACATCTATAAAATACTTTTATGATTTATGATCGCATGTAATAGGACTTTTTACAATGCTATCATCCATGTGAAAAACTGAGTATTTTTTTTTATTGATAATTCTTTCTAATCATCTTTTGACGTCGCGACAACATAAAGTACCGGAAATAACCTGTTTTTTATTTATCACTTATGAAGTCAAGAATAGAATTGTTTGCAGTTTATAACGGTCATTGGGGGTGGGGTGGGGGGTTGAATTTTCTGATGACACCAAACTATAAAACAGCAAATAAAAAGTGAAAAGACAATATTTTTATAAACCTTTAAAACTATTTCATCCTAAATTAAAAGTACCGGTAACTGTCTGTTTAATCATGCTATACAGTCAGAAATTTTCTTAGAAATTATTTTAGAGTGTTTAGTTTTTGTTTATTATTTGTATTATGTTTCTTGCTTGTTTCAATGACAATGCAAGATCTAAAGCTCAGCATTCTACACTTTTGAAAAATTTTACATACTGTCTGACTTAAATTTGTTCTTCTCTTTTCCGGTATTCAATATGTAATTGATGTATTGAAGTAATAAACTTGTCGGATTCCGGAATCTGATCGTTCGTGCAAACAGGATATGAAGTTTTAATTATTAAATTGAAAAGAAACGGAGTAAAGTAAAGATATCCATAACATTTTAAGCCTGTTTATTTTACCTTTTATTGTTATCGAAACTTATTCGTATGTTAACTGTTGCATATATATATATATATATATATATATATATATATATATATATATATATATATATGTATATTTCATGATGTAGTGCATTATTTTCACTTGACTTGTATGTTTGTTTTAGTGTTTATTTTATGCATGTAAGTGTTTCTTCCCCTGACGAAGACCTTCAATAGCTCTAAACGCCCTGTTTTGTCTTTGCGCCGTTACCAAATTTTGTGTGAATATATATATATATATATATATATATATATATATATATATATATATATATATATATATATATATATATATGATTACTTTGTGTGCATATGTGTGTGTTTGTTCTTTTTCTCTCAGCATGAGTGTATCGTAAGAACATTTATTCTGTTTGTTTGTTTTTGTTTGGGGGTTGTGGTGGGATGGAGGGGTTCAATAGAGAAATATCAGTCTCACTTTTCTAACTTCGAATGGCTCTGTACATCAATATGTTACACACACAAACACACACACACACACACACATATATATATATATATATATATATATATATATATATATATATAATTCGTTTTAGATACTTCCATTAAGGTCTATACGTTAGGTGCACGTATTTTGTATTTTATAGCTGATGTACAAGAAAGAGACTTAAATAAAGAAGAATATTGTTTAAATAGAAAATGCACAATCATTTCTTCTTGCCTTTCATCCACACATACATATATATATATATATATATATATATATATATATATATATATATATATATATATATATATATATATATATATATATATATTTGTATAAGGTTTTTACATCCGGTATTTAATTACGTTGACATCTCTTAAAAATACTGTAATAAATGCCATCATAAGGTGATGAACGACCGGAGTCATCAGTTATTTATGATTGCTCTACAATCTGTTATTGTCTTATTTTGCAATGTCTTTGTGTTAAACTTCTTGTTATTGATGCAGCACTCATGACGTCTAAGGTACTTGTATGACCCCAAACAACTCTGATATTGTCTATTTTCAAACTTGTGTTGAACATATAATGTTTACATGAATTTTTTTGAGAAAATCGCATCTTTAAAATGTCGTCAGTCACTCTGTGACATAAACAACTTGCAACGTCAAAATGGAAGTTTCACTGAGTTAATTTAATTTTGTGTATATAAATAGAACCTCACACTCATGATCATTGTGTATTAAATTTAATAGATTATTCAATGGAAGAAACTCAATAAGCGTTAGAGAATTGAACTTGTTTAATAAATTTCATATATTTTATGAATGCTGCTGTAAGATGTTTTATTCGAGTTTTTTGTAGGTACTCAAAATTCACAGCACTAACAACGCTCTGCAATTCACAGCACTAACAACGCTCTGCAATACACATCACTAGCAACGCTCTGAAATCATATCTTGATGCTTCATTTATTCCAATGCAGAGTCAGTAAAATTCATTTTCCTTTAATCGATTGAACGCTACATTGTATTTCTGAATCATTGTCAACTAACAGAATGAGAGAATGAGTTATTTTAGACCAAAGAGACACATTCTATAAAATACTCTGAGCATTTGAATTTGTCAGTGTTTTGTTCATCATTTTGTTTTTCATTTCTTCTTTCCGTTACAAAATCAAGCAGCTAATTTCTCTGAAGATAAATTTTTTTTTTATTTATTGAATTCAAAGACGTTGTAACGTAGTAAAAACAATAACTCCGTGATGTGTGATTACATCTAATTCAGACATAACTTTACTGTACTTTTCATATTTTTCATATTTGTGATAACACACTTTGTCGACTCTCAATATTATCATAATAATAATTGTAAAGGAGAAAGCCCCCGATATTATTCACGTAATTTAAGACTTTGTCCCATTGTCATTAATGCACAAGTGGAAATAATTTTATATTTAAGCTATTCATGGGTATAAAGTAGTCTAAATAATGAGTATACGAGAACACTTGTAAATTGCTTTTTTTTTAAAGGCAATACATATTTTTAAAAAATGATCCACTGGAAAACTCTAATTCCATCTCTCATTATGTGCACTACTTGTTGTGCTGACCCACTTGTCAGATTTTAAATTGTTGCCCTCTTTTGTGTGTGTGTGTGTGTGTGTGTGTGTGTGTGTGTGTGTGTGTGGCTGGGGGGATACGATCACACGTCGAACCCACTGTAAAGTTTAAATGATTACCATCTCGTGTAGGGGTACGAGTACATTTCGTACACAGTTTTAGATGTTAAATATAAAAAAAACGGGAACGACCCGAATCCACTTTGAAATATAAAGAGGATGTCTACGTTTATTTAGTCGATATAAGGATATATTTAACGAGTGAAGTGGAAACATTGTGTTGTCACTCGTGATAGATTTCCTCTACTAAAAACAGCAAAGATTTTCTTTTTATCGTATATTTTTTCAGGCAAAATGCGTCGATTTGCATGCATTTTCTTCTTCATTCTGTACCAATGAGATTAACGGCTACATGACTACAGCGATCAAGAGACGTTCCGAAATTTTACAATAATTTTAGGACATTGACTGTTTAGAAATTTAGCTTGTACGTATAATGCTTCAAATTGTGTATATTATCAAATTAATGACTGTTTTCATACGAAAATTAAGAGATCTTTATTTTCGTTAACACATTTCTTGCGCGGATCGATACAATAAATATTGTTGGTGTGGGAGTACTGTAGAAACATCACAGAGCCGTCGTATCGAACAGACTTCAGAGCGTAACAAAATATTTTAATGATTGTGAGGTATTTGTAAGTATTTTGGTTCTTTATTGTGTTTATTTTTTTTATTTGTGCATTCAAACATGAATTTGTTTGTGGCCGTGGCAAGCTTGCAGTCTAGTTCGGCAACAGACGCTGAAACAAATTTCGATTACCACTTACTTTCGGTTTGCAAACATTCGTCAATGCCAGATTTCTCCATCGTTTTCAAGCATGATTATGATTGTGATGAGAGTTATAATCGCTATTTAGACAATTTTATTATTATATTTAATCAAACGTTTTTCGTAAAAATGTGTACCGTTTGTCGTAGAATGTAGCAGGTATACTATACCCTATGGGTGATTCAAAATATCAACTAGCAACAGGTCATATAAGTTTAGTAACTGATAATTTGGACGATTCATGTGAAAAACTAATTATAAAAAAAGTCAAAACTTGAAGCCTACTTTTTGCTGTTTGGAGTTCGTTTTTTAGACATGTTTTATTGCGCCTCCTCATTGATTACATAAATGTGTACTAGAGGGTCTACAGTCTTGACACATTGTAAGATCTGTTCATACTGATGGAAGAGAGAGAGAGAGACAGACAGACAGACCGACAGACAGACGGACGGACGGACGGACAGACAGACAGAGAGGGAGGGAAAAGAGAAGAAACAGAAGAGGAAGAAACATGAAATAGGTCCAAATATGGAAATACAGGTTTGAATAACATACATAAAGGCAGCTATATTTCCAAAATGGGAAAATAAAGTAGTTCTAAAAGTGAGATCGCCACTGTGTCGATAAAAGTGGTGTCGCCACTGTGAAGATATCATTTTTCTTCCACCGATGTATTTCAATATCTCGTTATGAAATACATAATAAAACTTGGTACCATCTTCCACTACGAGGCTGAACTAACACATCGAACAGAAAATAATAAAAAGTTTTACGCATACATAAATAGAGCCACAGAGCTACACTGAGATAAACTCAACAGTTTTAAAGAGGTGATATAAATATTTCATGAGTTTAACATAAAAGCATCAATCTTTGGATCAAGTGATAAAGTGTTTGCATTGTATAAAAGTTTGATCAAAGCAAGTTGTGCTAAAAAAAAATAAGATTTAAGAGAGTGAAAATGTTGATTTGTCGATTTCAAACATAAACAAGATATCCTGCAATGTTTTAGAACAAAACGCAACTGTTCAGACGACAATGAATGATGATAGCATTGAAATATGCGGAATCACCCGCCGTAACAAGGTGATCAAAACAGTGCCGCACGAAGATGAAATAAATTACATATTTGATGAGGCTAAATATACAAATTTATCTTCGGCTAAAATTTATAGTACAGTTTGAAGATCTTGTCAATTTTGTAAAGTCAGTCTACAACGATTTGAGAAAAACAGTGGTAGAAGTTATAGAAAGCAAATTTTGATTTAGAACAGCACATATAAACCAGGTAAATGAAGTAGTCTTTTTGAAAATCAACCATGGAAATGGGAAAAAAATTGACATAAATCTCAAACCATTAATACGTTTGAAACGATTTAAGAAACGTTGCAAATTGCTGAAAATAAAAGTTCCCGTTGTCAACCGTAAATTATTCTCTGGATGTTTAATACTGTTTTAAATGACCCATGACGGAGACTTTGCAGAACAGGACAAAGAACAATACTTAAGAATCTTTACTACAATCCTGAAAGTCCAAGCTGCTTTAAAAAATAGCAGTCAATTGTGGGAGCAAATTAAACAGGATTCCCTAAAAAAGAGTTTAGGGTACTCACGTGGATAACTAGTGGCAGGCAGACACTGCTGACATGCAAACATACGAACGATATAACAATGGATATAAATGCATTTTGACAGTAATAGATGCCATTTCAAAATGCGAATGAGCTGAGAAATTAAATACCAAAAAAGGGAAATGACGTACACTACGGTTTCAGAGAAATCTGTCAAGAATAAAAGCCTGAAAAGGTACAGTCCTATTAAGAAAAACAAAGAAAGTTAATCATTTTCTGAAAAAGGAAATGATTGAATACTTTCCAAATGACTCAAACAAACAAAAATGAAGCTGTAAGATTTAACAAAGCCATAAAGACTAGAATATGGAAGTATTTCATGCAAAATGAAACCAGAAAATGGATTGATACGTTTCCAAAGCTGTTTGAGGGATGTAATAACAATCATCACAGATCAATGAATATGATTCAAAAATTGAAACAAGCAAGAAAAATAACAAACCAAGAGTGTAGATCAAGCTATTCGGCTACACAACAATTTATACAACAAATGGACTGCCTAAATTTAAAATCCGTGAACATTCAGTGTTTCAAAATACAGAACAATACTTCGAAAGGGCTCTCTTTATAACTTTACGGAGGAAATATAATATTCAAAAGCAGGCAATTAAATTCAGCTGATCTTATATTTTACAAACTGGGATACTCGAAGGGAGGTGATATAGAAGGCATGTTTTACGAACAAACGTTATCTGTTTTCGACAAACAAGATGACATATACAAAGTTAAAAAGACCTTGACCATAAGAATGAACGTTAAAAGCTTTATGCTAGTAAAATGGAAATTGCATGATGAATCATTTAAGAGTTAGGAACAAAGCGAAAACATGATTTGGTTCAATAGCATGATGGATGAAGCACAATACATAACAGTATCAAGGAGCATAGCAGCTTTGAGGTTTTGAAGATAACGAGTTTATAGTATGAGACAAATGTCCATTTTACTATGAAGGAGAAAAAACATACAACATGCAAATTTGTCTTGATCATAAAACCAGAACGAGCATATATATATATATATATATATATATATATATATATATATATATATATATATATATATATATATATATATATATATATATACATCAGAGAGGAAAATGACAAGAGACAACACTGAATATATTAACTTGACTTTCACTACATTTAAAAAGTTTAAAATCAAATACAGTGTAAAGACTGCAAGCTGGCATACGAGATCTCGGACAATATAAAGGGTAAGAAAATAAGACAGATGTTAAGGAAATCATTGCAACATTTAAACTTCTTTCAAATTTAATTCAAATATTGTACATCAGCATTCACACCAATACAGAAATCAAATATGCATTTTCCTTAGCAAAATATTTAGTGTGTATAATTTCAAAGCATCCATTAAATCTTTAATCAGAAATATTTAAACAAATTTTACTAATATCAGTTGTTATGGGAATTTTTTTAAACCATCTGGATTAAATAAAACTCAGTACACCTTTCACAGTGATTAGATATACAGATTGTAAAGATACACCTTTTTCAAGAACATTTATTTTACACCTAGTAGGCAGTGCAACAACGTCGCGGAGCGACAGCGTTTCCAGAGTAGTGTTGTTAACGAAACCCAATCAATTTATACAATATTGCAAATGCATCAGAGATAACACGGAAAAATGATAAATTGTTTAAAATAAACGAGATTAAACTGGTACTACAATGAGGGAAAGAAAAAGGTTAGAGAAAAAAATCAATAGAGAATTACACGTGAGTTTGGAGAAAATAGTAAATAGATGATCAATGTATTTGCAGAAGAAAAGACAATTTCATATAGGACGTGTAGCTGAGATTGTTCAATATACTAATTTCTTGAATCAAATAATATGTTAGCAAAATCTGACACTTTCTCGTAAACAGCCAACAGTTCTAGTCAATGCTGTTGCTTTTTTTATTTTGCTTAATCAAACAAATAATTAGCTTCATTATTCATGCCTTTTTTACCATAAGTGGTATGATCAATTCAGTTAAAAGCGAAATAAAGAGACAAAAATCCCCACAAAAAACAACAAAAAACAAATAAAACAACAAACAACATAGGAACATTCAAAATAGAACTGAACATGAAAATGGTTTAAATTGTATTGGTTTGATTAATATAAGTAGAACACTGACAAAGATTATAACAAAAAGGAGTTTGATGATAACTTATATTTTTGGAAAGGTTTTTATTTCTTTACGATTTTTAAAAAGAAATTATTTTCATGACACAATTACAATTTTAAACATAAATCTAAAATTTCATATTTACCCCAGCAGCATTAAACCTGAACAAACTTGGCATATACTCTACCAAACATTAGCCCAACTATCATGATTGTACCAGGCAGCTTTTTTGTTTCGTTTGAGCAGATGAAACAATAGAAATTGGCAATCATAATAACAAGCTAGAAAATATTTGTCTCGAGTACCATACAATTACCCCCGAATCATTTTCGCAACGATTAATGATATACAGAAATCGAGTTATTTTATTTTAAGACTACATTACCAGAGAGCGAATCATCGATATGGCTGCCACCAGTACAATACCATACTTGATTCTCCCAGAGGAACTGAAAAGTTTTCTAACTCAGAAATTCAAAAAATATTAGTGATTATAGAACGTCTGCCAGACATGGGTTTTTTTTTCTTCCCATGATATATAATTAAGACAACGGTTTAAAGAAGCCACTAAGTATTTCTTGGGCAAATGAGAAAAGCACACAGAAACTAGGAACGTAAATGTTAATGATTTTATTATATCCCCGACAATCGTTGAATTTGGCTTAATTTGAGAAGCTCACACACGACAAAATTTAAGGATAGCGGTCCTAAATTAACTTACAAGCAACAAGGTATTCACTTTTTAAATTGTAATCAACACAAAAGAAACTGTAGATACCGATAATATGTATATTTATTTCTTTTCAAATGGTCATTTTAGAATTTAAAAACAATCACCTTAAATCAGTTATGTTTTATGCATCAGTAAATAGAATAGTTTTTACCTACGGATAAATGTATTTAAAAACATCATACAATGATAATTTGTGGAATTGCGAGAAAATTTTCTTAGCACTAAAACTGATAGAACCTGAAGAAAAAAAATCGATTACATCGTAATCATCTGTCCAACATTTCTGTGTAGGAAGACTTACAATAGCATTTGGCTATTCGATGATAAAAGGTGATCACAAATAGATCCCGAAATTAAACTAGATAAGTAGTTAGAGTAACAAGTTGATATCCATTAAGGCAAAACAACTTTGTTTCTAATTGATAAAACTAATTTAACTGGATCATCTGTAAGTGGCAGAAATTTTGTCAGTGTGGGTGATCTTGCAATAGTACAACTCTGAAATCAAAGATTTTAGAGAAAATACACTTTAATTGGTCAAATTCTATAGCAAGGACGAAAAGGTAATGTAAACTGTATTTGAAGAGATCCGTGTTAATCCAGATGAAATGAAAGGAAAAATTGCAGATACTTTGAAGCAGAAAAAAATAAATAAGTTATAAAGGATACTTGAGTTTCCCTTTAAATTCAATGTGCTTACGTGTCTGTAAGGTAATGCGCTTACGTTATGTACCAAAACACTTATTATTATACTTAGACAATATCACTGATTTCATTTTGATGCAATAGATGTCATGATATTAGTAAATTCATCTCTTTATAATTTTCTTTATCTTCAAAAAGACAATTTAGGTACATCCGGATTTTTTATTGGTTTTTTATTACAGATTTATTTTACTCCGTGCATACTTTCTTTCATTTTTATCATCCATGAATAAATACAGCGTTGACTTTAACCAACAAAACTTCCTGATTGGTACACTTATTAGCTCATTCTTGAAAACTCCAACAGCTTTCGTTTTCATTCGTGAAATACCAATTTTGTTCTCCATCGGATATTCACTAGTGCAGTACGACCATTGGTGCAGTCCTTGTTGCTTCACAAAAACGGCACAAAGTGTGTTATTATCCTTCATGTCCACAACGAGTCTGTATAAGTCACTAACAATCTCATTCTATCACTGTATTTATTTCTGAGCTCGTTATAGATCGCATTCGTACATCAACTATTTGGATAACTCCGGTACTGTAAGACCACCGTAAATTGAGTTTTATCTTTATGTTTATCAGAGTGACTAAGACCAAATTTGAAAAAAAAAATTCATCTGTATACATTTTCACTGTTGTTCTTTTTCTCAAACTTTTTATCTGCTTACTTAATACAGTCATTCATCAATTTAAGAAAGCATTTACTGAAATCATTAGAGACTTTTTGGCACAATCTAATATCAATTCTCTGTATAATTTAAGCCACAGTTGCTGATCAAACGGGATAATTCTATGTATCTGTTTCACTTTAAAGGGAGACAACTTATTTTCGTTTTTGGAATTAATTTATCTGGAGCATGGGGGTAGTCCTTGAAATGGCCTGGCTTACAACAACGACACCAGTCACTAGTGGAATCTCCAATTCTTTGTCTAATATGCAACCAATATCACTATTATCAGATATTTCAAGCAAATGTTCTTCTACCCATCTAATTTGTTCATCATTTGTTCAACTAGCGGTATTTACCGAAATGTAAAGGTCGAGTATTTTTCCTACATAATTGCTTGTGCTTATCTACGTGGTGTTATACTAATTTCATAACAAGTTCCACTCAAGATCATCAGGAATATGACGTTATTTGTCAAAAGTTAAAGTTGTATACCCGATATCTTTAAATTTGCATCAAGATCTAAATTGGGTGCATTGTTATAATGTGACGGGTCAAGGTTATAGTATCTTTTACAGATATGATGAAACTCTTCGGAAATGTCACACAACATTATGGTATCTTTATCGCATAATGGTCGCTTAGATCAGCCCACAATGTTTGAAACTACGGTTATCTGCTTGATGTTCATCTGCGTCGTGTCACCAAATCGCTCCAGTGTTTGTATAAATTTGTCGTCGATTTAATTTTCAGCCAGCTGTTCTAATGACTGCCCCATGAACCTAAAACTCTACAAACTTGAATATTCTCTATACAGTTATTGCTTTACCATCCTTGATGAACATCAATTACGAAGTCTTATTTCTCTTCATGGTACGGTATGATTTTTACCTCTTCATCTCGATCATTTGTAACCAATGCCTTGACGAATATATGACTGTCATAGCCTGCCATGTTTTGTGAACAAAGAGTGGAATGAATATACTATACCTAAAATTTGAATTGCAGTCGTGCTGACCCTCTATACTTTCCTGTTATGTCGTCATGATTACGAGCATTGTCTGTAAGTACTTCTCTCTCATAGATATGCCATGTATGTGCTAATTGTCTTTAAATATTTCTCATTCACAGATATCGAAACCGATATGGCGAGTATGTGTTCATTATTTTTACATATTCTCTCTCACAGATATGGCATGTTTGTGTTAATTGTCTTTATTTCTCTCCCACTGATATGACCTGTACGTGTCAGTTGTTTTTAAATATTTCTTTCTCACAGATATGGCATGTTTGTGTTAATTATCTTTATTTCTCTCTCGCTGATATGACATGTATGTGTCAATTGTTTTTAAATATTTCTTTCTCACAGATATGGCAACATATATGGCATGTATGTGTTAATTATCTTTAAAAAATATTTATCTCTTTTAGATATGGCACGTTTGTGTTAATTATCTTTGAATATTTCTCTTTCACATATATTGCATGTATTTGCTAATTGTCTTTAAATATTTCTCTCTCACAGATATGGCATGAATGTATAAAACTAAACTCTTTCTCATCATCGTCTGTTAATGCAATAGGTTTTGCATTTTTTAGTCATAATTACTCGCACACCAGTTTTGAGGTCATGCAAGAACCATTTGTAAAACACCTGAATACAACCAGTACCTCTGTAAACGATTGATCTGTTACATTTACGAATTGAGTTGAGGTACAAATACAAACCATTATTAAATGTGTTTAGCTGCTTGCATAGTCCAACTTTGTTGTTGTCCCTCTGGAACAACTTGCCTTTGGCAACGAATCTCTGACGTTGTTGCAGTGCAACAAAGCTTGTCCGGAAGGGACAACAACGTCCAAAATAGATATATTTGATGCGTAGCACTATGATAATTTTGTGTCTGTGATGCGTAGCGCAGACACTTTGTGTACCAATACATTATACTTTTGAGATCATAAAACAACATACGAAACTTTAAACTGATGGCTGATAGTTTCTAAATTTGGCAACTGAACGTTCTTCATGGATAGTATCTAGCCTTTTGTGTTCTGGCGATTGTTCTTGTGTGTTGAAAAAAAATCAAGTATTTTCTTCACAAATATATTTTTATATGTGATGTTTATTTATCTGTGATGACACCAATTTAGACAAATCATATCCGTGATGTATATTTATCTGTGATGACACCAATTTAGATAAATCATATCCGTGATGTATATTTATCTGTGATGACACCAATTTAGATAAATCATATCCGTGATGTATATATATCTGTGATGACACCAATTTAGATAAATCATATCCGTGATGTATATATATCTGTGATGACACCAATTTAGATAAATCATATCCGTGATGTATATTTATCTGCGATGACACCAATTTAGATAAATCATATCCGTGATGTATATTTATCTGCGATGACGCCAATTTAGATAAATCATATCCGTGATGTTTATTTATCTGCGATGACGCCAATTTAGATAAATCATATCCGTGATGTTTATTTATCTGTGATGACGCCAATTTAGATAAATCATATCCGTGATGTATATTTATCTGTGATGACGCCAATTTTGATAAATCATATCCGTGATGTTTATTTATCTGTGATGACACCAATTTAGATAAATCATATCCGTGATGTTTATTTATCTGTGATGACACCAATTTAGATAGATCATATCCGTGATGTATATTTATCTGTGATGACGCCAATTTAGATAAATCATATCCGTGATGTTTATTTATCTGTGATGACGCCAATTTAGATAAATCATATCCGTGATGTATATTTATCTGTGATGACGCCAATTTTGATAAATCATATCCGTGATGTATATTTATCTGTGATGACACCAATTTAGATAAATCATATCCGTGATGTTTATTTATCTGTGATGACGCCAATTTAGATAAATCATATCCGTGATGTATATTTATCTGTGATGACACCAATTTAGATAAATCATATCCGTGATGTATATTTATCTGTGATGGCACCAATTTAGATAAATCATATCCGTGATGTATATTTATCTGTGATGACACCAATTTAGATAAATCATATCCGTGATGTATATTTATCTGTGATGACACCAATTTAGATAAATCATATCCGTGATGTATATATATCTGTGATGACACCAATTTAGATAAATCATATCCGTGATGTATATATATCTGTGATGACACCAATTTAGATAAATCATATCCGTGATGTATATATATCTGTGATGACACCAATTTAGATAAATCATATCCGTGATGTATATTTATCTGCGATGACACCAATTTAGATAAATCATATCCGTGATGTATATTTATCTGCGATGACACCAATTTAGATAAATCATATCCGTGATGTTTATTTATCTGCGATGACACCAATTTAGATAAATCATATCCGTGATGTTTATTTATCTGCGATGACACCAATTTAGATAAATCATATCCGTGATGTTTATTTATCTGTGATGACACCAATTTAGATAAATCATATCCGTGATGTTTATTTATCTGTGATGACACCAATTTAGATAAATCATATCCGTGATGTTTATTTATCTGTGATGACACCAATTTAGATAAATCATATCCGTGATGTTTATTTATCTGTGATGACACCAATTTAGATAAATCATATCCGTGATGTATATTTATCTGTGATGACACCAATTTAGATAAATCATATCCGTGATGTATATATATCTGTGATGACACCAATTTAGATAAATCATATCCGTGATGTATATATATCTGTGATGACACCAATTTAGATAAATCATATCCGTGAGGTATATTTATCTGCGATGACACCAATTTAGATAAATCATATCCGTGATGTATATTTATCTGCGATGACACCAATTTAGATAAATCATATCCGTGATGTATATTTATCTGCGATGACACCAATTTAGATAAATCATATCCGTGATGTATATTTATCTGCGATGACACCAATTTAGATAAATCATATCCGTGATGTTTATTTATCTGCGATGACACCAATTTAGATAAATCATATCCGTGATGTATATTTATCTGCGATGACACCAATTTAGATAAATCATATCCGTGATGTTTATTTATCTGTGATGACACCAATTTAGATAAATCATATCCGTGATGTTTATTTATCTGTGATGACACCAATTTAGATAAATCATATCCGTGATGTTTATTTATCTGTGATGACACCAATTTAGATAAATCATATCCGTGATGTTTATTTATCTGTGATGACACCAATTTAGATAAATCATATCCGTGATGTATATTTATCTGTGATGACACCAATTTAGATAAATCATATCCGTGATGTATATATATCTGTGATGACACCAATTTAGATAAATCATATCCGTGATGTATATATATCTGTGATGACACCAATTTAGATAAATCATATCCGTGATGTATATATATCTGCGATGACACCAATTTAGATAAATCATATCCGTGATGTATATTTATCTGCGATGACACCAATTTAGATAAATCATATCCGTGATGTTTATTTATTTGTGATGACACCAATTTAGATAAATCATTTATTCCAACGTAATGTTACCTTCCATCATTGTTGCTGTTAGAACCATTGCATGAAGCGAATATGAAAAACATGTCAATATGACTGAATTTCTCTGTCTCATTTACTGTAACTGGTATTATATTTAACTGTAGTTTCTCTCAACTACGCTGGTTCTTCATTCAAGTGGTTCTTCTTTATAATATTTCATACACATTTATAAAAATATTAAATTCGTTCATAATTTTTCAATTCGTCTCTATTTTTATTGGACATCTGTCAGCCAATGTCAGTATCTATCTAAATTTTATTTTGATGGCCTCTGAGCAATTTGTTTAAGGGCGTATTTAAAAATAATTCCACAGCATGAAAAATCATTTGCTACTTGTATGTTTTGCTGCTTATATAAGCTTGTTTGTTCTTAGACCATTCTAGTCTATCTATATATACGAATTTCCTCCGAGCGGTTGATACCTATCTATATGCAAAGTTAAATATTTAATCTATCCATCGTGTACTTTTACTTCCTATTTACATTTGGTATGTCAGATGTCAAATAAACGTCAAAAAAGTTCAATAGCATCATCCATTCTGCCTCTTTTCGTTTTTTTTTCATAGGCCTTGTTCCATGGTATATTTCTCCAAACTCGGTTTTTTCTATTTTTTTAGTAGACCGTTTCCTAAAGTCTTGATCTTTAAGTCTAGCTGAGCTTTTACAGAACCAAATTGTAGAATTTTTCAATGATAAATGTCTTTAAATATTATTCAACGTCATTTGAAAAATGCATACAAATCTCGAGTGTTACGTTCAAATTTATTTTAAGGATACACGGTGGCTCGGTGGTAAACATGTCTGACTCCGAAACGGTTCGAATCCTATCATTGGGTCAGTCAGTTACCGCGATGAGTCCTTGTACAAGGTACTTTACTCCATTTGCCTCAACATTGAATAACATACATGTGTTTCTTTGCCGTAAAACTTCTACAAAACCCAGTAACATTTCTTTTAAATGAATCTTTAAGTCTATTGGTTATGACTTTGCTTAAATTTTGCTTATTCATAGGTCTAAGTTCTTTTCTAGTCGAAGACGTATGAATGGAACTATGGAGCTGGTAATTCTTTTCTGACTTGCCTTGGAATCGGCTTTATAATATAGAAGTCTATAGAAGTCTTCATCATTTATTTATATCAATAGCAATACATATTCACACACACACACACACACACACACACACACACACACACACACACATATATATATCTATATCTATATATATATCTATATATATATATATATATATATATATATATATATATATATATATATATATATACATATACATATATATATATATATATATCTATATATATATATATATATATATATATATATATAACACTACCCTATGAACAGATTGGTTTGGTTTGGTGCTTTACGGCACAACAACACAGGTAGGTTATTTAGTGCCGAGGCAATTGGAGTAAAGTGCCTTGCCCGAAGACACACCACGAAAGCTGACCCAGGCTGGTCCGATGGTAGGATTCGAACCCGTACCCTTTCGGTCGTGAGTTCGGCACCCAAACCGCTGAGCCACCGCAGCTCCGACTAGAAAGGAAAAAGATAGTGTTTCCATTTATATGCGAAGACAGCAAGAATAAAACTAATGTAATCAGTACAATTAGGAAATATGAATCTAGGGAATGAGAATGTACTTTACATTGATATGAATCATTTTATCATTCGTATTCATAATTTATCTGTTCCATGATGATCATGTGTTCAGTCTAAATATGCGGGCGTTATAATCAGGTCTTCACTCTAAACATGTGCAGGTTATGACTAGGTGTTCAGTATAAACGGATTGCCGTTATTATCAGGTGTTCACACTGAACAGTGGCCGTTATGATATACGTGTTCGCCCTAAACAGCTGTCCGTCGTGAGCAGGTGTTAATGTAGGCATAGCTCAAGATACTTCTGACTCCTGACAATAAAGAATGTATCTACATTTCCAGAATAGATATAGAGAGCATATTTGTTTGAAACGAGTGAATAACGGATATATTTCATCGAGTGGGTGAAAATAGTTGAGTTTTTCATCCACGATATGAAATATGTCCGTTATTCACTCGGAGCAAGCAAATTTTCTCTTTTTTTTATGATCACACATATTGGCTAACAATATGTATAATAGACTTAAGGAGCAGATTTCTTACTGTATCCCGCGCGATAATGTCAGTGGTTTACCGTTTATGTTGTGCTGTGTTTTGTGTTTATTCGCACAGAAAATATCAGTAGTAGCATAATTCTCTTTCCCAATTCAAGGTAAAACAGCACATAAAAAAGAAAAAAACAAAAATATTTGCACATTGTTGGATTTGAACTCGTTTGCTCTGCGAGGCGGCCACACTTACCACTAGATCACGCACGTGTCTTAAAATAGCTCAAAATTTCTTAGTCATAATGTTATTAATATCTTTTGACCGGCAGTGCAAAACTATTTATCGTATCTCACTCCAATGAATTATCGAGATTATTTCACTTGGAAAATCCAGTCATTTACGGCTTAGCATCAAATAAAAGAAAATAATTAAAGAATGAAATGGAAACATTATATTATCACGAATGGCGAAGTCCCGAGTGACAATACAAAATTTTCCAACTCATGAGTGAAATATTTCCTAAAAAACGTATAGAACTATTTTCTTTTTATGATATATTTTTGAACGCAAACGCCGTCGATTTGCTTGTTTTTTTTTGTTTTGTTTTTTTTTTTTTTTTTTTTTGCCATACTTTAGCTCCTACATATGATGCTTCAAACTGTATTATGTGAAAATTAATTAATGTTTTCATACAACAATGAAGAGATTTTTATTTTCCTTAATACATTTCTAGCGCGCACTGAACAGTGAACATTGTTGTGATGGGGGGGGGGGGGGGGCTACTGCAGAAAGATCACAGAGCGGTCGTATCCGACATACTTCAGAGCGTATCGTCATTAAACAAAACATTTTAATGATTGTGAGTTTGCCTGTAAGGATTTTGGTTTTATTATTTTTTCTATTTCTATGTTCAAACGTGAATTGTGTGGTCTTGGCAATTTTGCAGTCTTATTCGGTAACAAATGCTACACCCAAATTTCAATTGTCACTTAATTTAGGTCGGCAATCAACACTCATCTATCCCCAGTTTCTCCGCCGTTTTCAAACATGCGTTCGTGTTGGACGAGAGTTAAATCACCAACTAAATAATTTTAGTATTATATTTAATCAGGAGTTTTTCCCTGAAAATGTGCACAATTTGTCGTACAGTGTAACACCTACAGTGTAACAGGCACTGTACTGAATAGATACGGGTCATGGTTCGGTCATTTTTTAATGCACCTCTTCATTGCTTACATAAATGTACACGCTTTACATATATTAAGATCTGTTCATTCTGATGGAGAGAGAGAGAGAGAGAGAGAGAGAGAGAGAGAGAGAGAGAGAGAGAGAGAGAGAGGCGGGCGAAGAAGAAGAAAAATGAAATTGGTCTAAATATGGAAATACTAGTTTGAATAACATACATAGGGATATATATATATATATATATATATATATATATATATATATATATATATATATATATTAGCTACTACGGCGATATCAAATTTCTCCCACTGATACATTTCAATATCACATCCTTAAATATATAATAAATTAAATTAGTTTTAGTTATTACTCGATATTTTCAAAATCACCTTTAACTTTAGATTCTCAAGCAAAATGCTGATAAAAGTTGTTCACTCTGTCCTATGCAGTGTTGCTGTATTCTTTTTTATTCCATTGCCCAAAGGGTTTTACTGCAGTTCCCGTAACTCTCCCCGCTACATCTTAAAGAATATTCGATATTCTATTGAATTTACGCGTTTCAGTGTTTCAGTGCTGACTTTAGTATATAAATCACTTTTCATCTATATTCACTATGATAATGATATCAGACAAGTATAATAACATATGTAGCTCACCTGAGTAAAAACTGAGCTAGACTATTTTACATTATTAAAAAAGTACGATCATACTTTTTATATTAAAGTAATTATTAATAACTCAATTTAGGTTGTAGTTGCCAATTTGAATGTGAAATAATGCTGTCAATTATTATCATTTGAAATAAAGCTTGGTTGTCGCTCAGTGTTCGTAACACATTTGTTTCTCAAAGTAAGCATAAATAACTCAAATTTTGTTGCACTCACCAATTTGAGTGTGAAATACTGCTACAAAGCATGTCAATTTGACCTCATTCGTGTATACCGAACAACGTCATTCAATGTATACAATTTGCTGCGTAATAGGAACATTCCAAAATGTAGACTGGATATCATGCTTCTTAGACAGTGTAAACCAATCTCTAGTTTCTTAATGCACATGGAAGGAAATATCGTGAAAACTTTGGCGCGGAAATAACGATAGTCTCGTGGGTTCATTTTTTCAGGTTAGTTTAATGAGTTTTCAGTATAGTGTGGCTCGGTGCCATTATTAATGTTTTGTAAAACACTTTAAATTGCTTTCTTTTCGATGTGCTAGGTCGGCTTTGTGGTAGACGATCGTATTAATTAAATTAATAAGTGATCTCGGGCGTGTTTCTTCGTATCAATGGTAATAATTTGAATTTTACAAGTAAGCCAGCACAGTTGGTGGTCAACGTAATAAGAGATAGAATTTGAATGTATCGATGGATTATTTCGTTTTTGTTATCTCTTTTGCGTGTGCAACATAATCGATAAAAAATATAACTAATTTAAAATTTACTAGTGTGCTTGTACTCTCGTAATATTCACTACTGCATAAGCACAAAGCATTTTCTAGCTTAAGTGAAAGAAACGTACATATTGTTTCATATGGCATATTTGATACCATCAAGTAATAGTCATAATTAAATGAAAAAGAGGCAAGCATGGTTAAACATTCAAGAAACATTCATATAAAAGCATCATCCAGTGGACGAAGAGATTACAATTAAAAAACAAAAAACAAATTATAAGAACATTTATTTATGAGCAAAACCTTGAGCATCATATATACAAAGCTAAAATAAATCTCATCCGTTATATAAATATGTTGCACACTGTAAATAGTTGAAGGTAATGACATTGTATTAAATCTGGACTATGATGTAGATTGTTTAAGTGAACTAACATCTTCAGTTGACTATACAGTATGCAATTGATAGTTCAGGCGAAGTGCATGTGATATAATCACTTTTAATTTTAAGTTTTTTTATATATATAAAAGAGAAATGTCTATCTCGATACACCAACACGACGCCTATCCTCAACACCGAAAATATCGTTGACAACCAATATCTCCATAGTACCAGCAATAATAACATAGGACCTGAAGCGGATGAGGGTTATACCATTCATATCCAAAGACGCTGATTGATCCACCGTATCCACTAAAACCGGGACCTGTAAATATAATTAACAAATAGTAGTTCCACGCTGTAACAGACTAGTTTGGTGCATCCTTATTTGGTGCTCCAAAGAGATATTTGTGATTAGGAGGCGTTGTCTTGCAACTGACATATCTTTGAGAGTTCACAATTTGTTGCTCGTTTAGTGCATTATTTGATGCAATGTTTGTTGTAATAAGAAACCATTTGTCGCTATAGTCGTTGTTGTTATAATTATATTATTGGTATCCGTTGTTGTAAATGTCATAATGATGGTAACCATTATCATCATCATCATCATCATCATCATCATCATTATCATCATCATTATTATTAAATGAACATCAATAAAAACGACAAGAAATATGCTAAGAAAGAAGAATGGCTAAGAAGGTATAGGTAAAAGAGCATTAGTTATATGCATAGATTGTAACTCGTGCCAGCTGTGCGGTGTGGCAGTTGTTGTTTTTGTTTTCACTCAAAAAAGGTGAATTTGTATCTGGCTTAAATGGATGCTATGTTGTTGCTAGAGAAGCCGCTTTAGACACTAACTTGGCATATGTTCTGTAAAAGAATTCTCCCAAGTTTGATTAATAATTTTTTTAATTTTTTCATAATCGTTTTGAGAAATCAGAAGTAGATTTTCACGTGGTTGCTGTGGAATACACACCTTACGCCTAATAAACACCATTCCCTTTTTGTCCACAAGGAAAATAACACTGAAAGTCAGTAAGTTCTGTTCCTACAGTAAGAATGCTGCAGAACATCATTCAAGTAAAAAGGAAAACTTAAAGTACACTGTTATAAAACGTAAAACAAGAATTGCTAGCCCAGGAACAAATAGCGTAGTCCAAGTTCAGCTAAATCAATCATACCTACACACGAAATATAAGCTGGGGTGAAAGGGAAGAAAATCGTTGACAGATGGAAGCTTAAGATTTTGGTTAAGGAGACAGAGTTGTTTATCTTAATTAATCAAAAGAATTCAGAGAGAAAGGGTTTTCAAAACAGAAAGAAAGATAAAACAAATCGTACCTGGGGATTGAAATAATATTTATGTTATTGTTTTCTCTTCAGTACAAAAATATCAGGAAAATGCATACACAATTTGGCTGAAACGGGACACAAAATGTGAATGTTACGGTATTTATAATTTAAGCGGTAAACCGCTATGTGTAATCATTACTTTTTTTCGTACACCATAGAGCTCTGTTCCTAACCTCAGCAACGGTCATTATGAAGTGAATTTAAAAATGGGTTTTAGTCATATACATACGCCATTCAATGATGCGGCGCTACTTGTGCCACACATATACAGCGATTCACACATATACACAGATAGGAACAGTTATTAATAGGCATTCATTTTCTTATACGGGTAGGTTCTCGTAATATGACTGAATTCAAAGGGTGTAGAATAGGATGCTGCAGTAGCAAATGCGATTTGACTGCCATTTGATCCCCCAAGTCTCTAACTCCTGTTGGTTAAGATTAATTACGATGTATAATTTCTGTTGTGCTCAGTTCAAGTCACATGACCAAAATACATGGTGTATTGACCAACAAGGTCATATAAATCTTAGTCTGCTTCACTCAACAGTCAATTATGACCTTGTATCACAGCCACGTTACTTTACGTCATGTCCGGTAGGGTAGATAATTACATGTTGCATATGCTTTGCCGGATTTATAGAAGGGACTATTTGAAAAGTAGATTGCGGTAATTAAAACACACAGTTACAAAACCATGTTTACACCATAATATCGTGTAGTAGGATGAAGAGTTTTGTAAATACATGTTAAAATAATTGTATGAGAGTGCAATCATAATTGATTAAGAGGGAGGAGATAACATATTGGACCTGTATGCTATATGGGTGTCCTAATTCAGTCATAACTGAACAGAACCGACTTTATCTGTTTTCCAAAATTGATGAGTAGTTGTCTATAAAGCACCGTATTAGGCATCACATTATCAAGTTCATGTTGGAGTGCGTAGATATGACGTAAAGCACCGTATTTAAGGTATCATATTTCAAGTTCATGTTTGAGTGCATAGATATGCTGTAAAGTACCGTATCAGTCATCACATTATCAAGTTCATGTTGGAGTGCATAGGAATGACGTAAATATCCGTATAAAGCAGCACATTATCAAATTCATGTTTGAGTGCATATGTATGACGTAAATATATTATATATCAAAAGAAAAGCGAGTAAATAAATGGACTTACCTCCTTGACAAAATCGGTGAACACAAGGATCATCAGGATGCATGTTACAATAGCTGCACAGAACACTCAGCATAAAATTAGACACCTCTGCCCAAGAAACAACATCACCGCCATAACCGTATCCTCCATCGCCTGGAAGAAATTATTACTGACTTTTCTGGAGACAATCTGTATTTTCATGCGTGACATTGAGGTTGTGGGCATAGATTTTTCAGTCATAGACAATTTTTCTTTTTAATTTGAATGAATAGCCGTAAAATAAAATGTTACATTGCTTACATTTATTTATGTTACAGATCTGTTTGTTCGTCGAGCATCAAATAATTATCTAAAAAAAAGTCTGAATATGCAATTCACAACCGCGTTTCTTCATACTTATCAAAGGGCCTAATTATACGTATATCTCTAAATATCTTTCTATCATTCTGACAGTCTTTCTGTCTATCCACCTGCCTGTCCTTCTGTATGTATATTTTGTACATTTGATTTGTTTTAACTCTACAAAAATGAGTATAAATTCTTACCTTTACTTTTACGTATTTTGTCGGCACTTATAACACGCTGCATATGAAACAATAGAATCAGTGAAAATATGCCATAAAACATGTTGAAGGTCATATCTATGACTTTTTCAAAATTCCGAGACTATATTTTGAAGTTACAATAAACAATGTGAACTAAAGTTATGCTTGTAATTTTCACACTGTCGAACAGTGTTATATACCATTTGTACTACTCTGAATAGGAAAAAAAGAAACAACATGTGAACTATATGACAACAGTGAGTACTTTTTTTCCTTTTCTATTTTCATGATTGATTTATATTAATTGGACTCAAGGCTTGATTTAATATTCAGGATGGTTTGTTTTGTTAATAAAATTAGCCTTTAGGCAATATATATGAACGCTTGCATTTGTTTTTGTCACATTTATTTTGACTGAATACAGCCGTAAATTGTCTCTGACAGTATCACATTGACGTTAAAAAATTACAATGTATTACAGCTTCTAGGACTTTACAAACATTTATGAAGAAAGGTTAATTTTATACAAAAAAATATAAATAATTGTTTGTATGCCCATTATTTAATACGTCACTAAAATACTTGTATAATGCATTGGTGTTTAAATAGAAATAGCAATATTTTTCCCATGTCATTTTTTCCCCGGAAATTCCTGGTAATCATGTCGACAGTAAGTGGCTAAAGGTTCACGAAGATATTTTTCCGTAAATATTTTTTCTAGATTGCGATAGTTTAATAATTTCCTTGAAAATTCTTCAAATATCAAAATCCGACATTTACTAAACTTCTAAAGTGCCGAAATCTATTTAGTTTTATTTTATTTATTTTAATTTATTTTGTTCGTTATTTCTTTATTTAATAATGCTAGCCCAAATCTTTAGTTCAATCATATTTGTAAGTCTCAATTGTCTGGAGAACAATTACAATCGAAAATTAAATAACATTTACAATCAGTACAAAATTGACAAATTAAGGATTAGAACGGAAGGCAACAAGCTTACACATTTCTTCTCCTTTCAATATAATCTACAGACAATTGCAAACATAGTTGCGGAGTAAATTATATCATAGTACAATAGATGAAAAGGTTTATTAGTCCAAACATTTTGCACTATGGGAAGAAAATTATGGAACACGAAGAAAGAGAATCAAGAGTAACGGGTGAGGAAGAGAGAAAGAAGAGAAAAAGATGGAAATTAATAGAAAGAGAGTTCATAGGATATACAGAGAGATTATTACTTTGAACACATCAGCGTGAATACGATGGCCACATGTTTTGTATAAGCACGATAGTGTTTTTAAGATCAACCACGGATGTGGACGCATATATCATGTTCGAGAAAATTGTACTGAGTGAATTTTTTTTTTTTTTTCTTTTTCAATAATGTACAGTGGTACGGTGTCAAAATAAGAATAATAACTTCATATGATAACGACACATCCCCATAGAAAGCATCTACAGCTGAGTTACACAGATGTCGTTGTGTTTGGAACATACCAATACATTGTATTCGGTAGTACTCGTGAGAGAAGAACAACCTTGTCGCGAAATTCATTGCGATAATAATACCAATTATATAATGAAAATATCTATAATAGTTATGCAATTGTCCAATAAATCAACAATATGACAAGTATTAATGAATTTGCTCTAAGTCGTGTTACGTCATTGCAAAAAATATTGGGATTGACACTGCATTTTTTAAATCATCGTTTGCGTCGCGACAATTCAAACTGTAGTTATCGCTAATTGAACACATGGAATGAATTATAGCATTACAGACCAGGGAGTGTTTTTTTTCTACCAAGGTTCTTTCTACAGTTGATAGAAAATTACTGGCGGTTACTACATTGGTCATTGAGTTAGTCCACATATTATTAAGTTGCGATATTTGTATTCGTCTCATTGAGTTTATACATTTATTTCATTGCTCAATTTGTATAACATAACAACTCCAATATTTACAAATACAAAGAAAAGATAAGAAAGAAAGCCAGAGCGTACAGTCCCATTAAAATTAAAAAAAAAACCCCCAAAAAAACCTAAGTATCAATCTGTCTCATAAGATATGGCTATAGTTCGACGGATTATATTGTGTCTGGGATGTGAAAAATCTTCTATCTATAAAACTTCGCACAGTGTTGGATTTCATGAAATCATATACCGTTGGAAGTTTTGCAAGTATACTTCACATTTGTAAATGTTCTATCCTGATGATAAGTTATTATTATTATTATTATTATTATTATTATCACATCAGGGTAAAAATGTTCCATCCAAGTTTTAAATAAGTTAACATCAATAATAAAACTGTAAATAATATTAAAAGACTGATAATCAATCATGTAATTAAAAATAATGTCCTCTTCAGTTTGCTTGTTTGTTGTGGTTTTTTTTTTTTTTTGTTTGTTTTTTTTTTTTTTTTTTTCTCATTGTGAATGTGGTTTGTAAAATTCCACCTAGATAGAAAGCTTCCATGACTGTGGAGGACGTTATATCCCACTATATAGCACTTTAAATCTTCCACGCCAGATTTTGGCGGCTTGCTTAAATGGACACATTGGTAGGCATTCCCCGGCCGAAAGCAGTGGTTAGTGATATGTGTGTTTGTAGTTTTGTTTGTATGTCTTTTTATATTTGAATAAATTGTTGGAAACACTTACAAGTCATCAAGGCTCAGTTTGGGTGAATGTATACAAGTTTGTATGAGTGACTGTGATACATGAAAACAACAACAATAAAAACATGCAGTGACCCATCATAGATTTTGATTAAAATCTTAAAAGAGCAAGAAGCTTGTTCACAACGACATTATTCAACTAGCTTCACAAATGTTATATCTGATGGACACTCACGTTTGATATATATATATATATATATATATATATATATATATATATATATATGTGTGTGTGTGTGTGTGTGTGTGTGTGTGTGAAATATAGCTAGACTCTCCACATGCAATACCATTCGACAAAGTTTATTTTCATGTCTTAAACGTTTCTCTGATATAAAATCCCGATTCAACTCATTATTCATTTTTAGTTAGCCCATTTGTAGCATTAATGTATTTCCCAATATTCATTTTTAATTAGTCCATTTGTAGCATTAATGCATTACCCAATATTCATTTTAGTTAGCCCATTTGTAGCATTAATGTATTACCCAATATTCATTTTTAGTTAGTCCATTTTTAGCATTAGTCTATTACCCAATATTCATTTTAGTTAGCCCATTTGTAGCATTAATATATTACCCAATATTCATTTTTAGTTAGTCCATTTGTAGCATTAATGTATTACCCAATATTCATTTTTAGTTAGTCCATTGTTAGCATTAATGTATTACCCAATATTCATTTTTAATTAGTCCGTTTTAGCATTAATGTATTACCCAGTATTCATTTTTAGTTAGTCCATTTGTAGCATTAATGTATTACCCAATATTCATTTTTAGTTAGTCCATTTGTAGCAATAATGTATTACCCAATATTCTTCTTAGTCCATTTGTAGCATTAATGTATTACCCAATATTCATTTTTAGTTAGTCCATTTGTAGCATTAATGTAGTACACAATATTCATTTTTAGTTAGTCCATTTGTAGCATTAATGTATTACCCAATATTCATTTTTAGTTAGTCCATTTGTAGCATTAATGTATTACCCAATATTCATTTTTAGTTAGTCCATTTTAGCATTAATGTATTACCCAATATTCATTTTTAATTAGTCCGTTTTAGCATTAATGTATTACCCAATATTCATTTTTAGTTAGTCCATTTGTAGCAATAATGTATTACCCAATATTCATTTTTAGTTAGTCCATTTGTAGCAATAATGTATTACCCAATATTCTTCTTAGTCCATTTGTAGCATTAATGTATTACCCAATATTCATTTTTAGTTAGTCCATTTTTAGCATTAATGTAGTACACAATATTCATTCTTAGTTAGTCCATTTTTAGCATTAATGTAGTACACAATATTCATTTTTAGTTAGTCCATCTGTAGCATTAATGTATTACCCAATATTCATTTTTAGTTAGTCCATTTGTAGCATTAATGTATTACCCAATATTCATTTTTAGTTAGTCCATTTGTAGCATTAATGTATTACCCAATATTCATTTTTAGTTAGTCCATTTGTAGCATTAATGTATTACCCAATATTCATTTTTAGTTAGTCCATTTGTAGCATTAATGTATTACCCAATATTCATTTTTAGTTAGTCCATTTGTAGCATTAATGTATTACCCAATATTCATTTTTAGTTAGTCCATTTGTAGCATTAATGTATTACCCAATATTCATTTTTAGTAAGTCCATTTGTAGCATTAATGTATTACCCAATATTCATTTTTAGTTAGTCCATTTGTAGCATTAATGTATTACCCAATATTCATTTTTAGTTAGTCCATCTGTAACATTAATGTATTACCCAATATTCATTTTTAGTTAGTCCATTTGTAGCATTAATGTATTACCCAATATTCATTTTTTGTTAGTCCATTTGTAGCATTAATGTATTACCCAATATTCATTTTTAGTTAGTCCATTTGTAGCATTAATGTATTACCCAATATTCATTTTTAGTAAGTCCATTTGTAGCATTAATGTATCACCCAATATTCATTTTTAGTTAGTCCATTTGTAGCATTAATGTATTACCCAATATTCATTTTTAGTAAGTCCATTTGTAGCATTAATGTATTACCCAATATTCATTTTTAGTTAGTTCATTTGTAGCATTAATGTATTACCCAATATTCATTTTTTGTTAGTCCATTTGTAGCAATAATGTATTACCCAATATTCATTTTTAGTAAGTCCATTTGTAGCATTAATGCATTACCCAATATTCATTTTTAGTTAGTCCATTTGTAGCATTAATGTATTACCCAATATTCATTTTTAGTTAGTCCATTTGTAGCATTAATGTATTACCCAATATTCATTTTTAGTTAGTCCATTTGTAGCATTAATGTATTACCCAATATTCATCTTTAGTAAGTCCATTTGTAGCATTAATGTATTACCCAATATTCATCTTTAGTAAGTCCATTTGTAGCATTAATGCATTACCCAATATTCATCTTTAGTAAGTCCATTTGTAGCATTAATGCATTACCCAATATTCATTTTTAGTTAGTCCATTTTTAGCATTAATGCATTACCCAATATTCATTTTTAGTTAGTCCATTTGTAGCATTAATGTATTACCCAATATTCATTTTTAGTTAGTCCATTTGTAGCATTAATGTATTACCCAATATTCATTTTTAGTTAGTCCATTCGTAGCATTAATGTATTACCCAATATTCATTTTTAGTATGTCCATTTGTAGCATTAATGTATTACCCAATATTCATATTTAGTTAGTCCATTTGTAGCATTAATGTATTACCCAATATTCATTTTTAGTAAGTCCATTTTAGCATTAATGTATTACCCAATATTCATTTTTAGTTAGTCCATTTGTAGCATTAATGTATTACCCAATATTCATTTTTAGTTAGTCCATTTGTAGCATTAATGTATTACCCAATATTCATTTTTAGTTAGTCCATTTGTAGCATTAATGTATTACCCAATATTCATCTTTAGTAAGTCCATTTGTAGCATTGATGCATTACGCAATATTCATCTTTAGTAAGTCCATTTGTAGCATTGATGCATTACCCAATATTCATCTTTAGTAAGTCCATTTGTAGCATTGATGCATTACCCAATATTCATTTTTAGTTAGTCCATTTTTAGCATTGATGCATTACCCAATATTCATCTTTAGTAAGTCCATTTGTAGCATTAATGCATTACCCAATATTCATTTTTAGTTAGTCCATTTGTAGCATTAATGCATTACCCAATATTCATTTTTAGTTAGTCCATTTGTAGCATTAATGTATTACCCAATATTCATTTTTAGTTAGTCCATTTGTAGCATTAATGTATTACCCAATATTCATTTTTAGTTAGTCCATTTGTAGCATTAATGTATTACCCAATATTCATTTTTAGTAAGTCCATTTGTAGCATTAATGTATTACCCAATATTCATTTTTAGTTAGTCCATTTGTAGCAATAATGTATTACCCAATATTTATTTTTAGTAAGTCCATTTGTAGCATTAATGTATTACCCAATATTCATTTTTAGTTAGTCCATTTGTAGCATTAATGTATTACCCAATATTCATTTTTAGTTAGTCCATTTGTAGCATTAATGTATTACCCAATATTCATTTTTAGTTAGTCCATTTGTAGCATTAATGTATTACCCAATATTCATTTTTAGTAAGTCCATTTGTAGCATTAATGTATTACCCAATATTCATATTTAGTTAGTCCATTTGTAGCATTAATGTATTACCCAATATTCATTTTTAGTAAGTCCATTTGTAGCATTAATGTATTACCCAATATTCATGTTTAGTTAGTCCATTTGTAGCATTAATGTATTACCCAATATTCATTTTTAGTTAGTCCATTTGTAGCATTAATGTATTACCCAATATTCATTTTTAGTTAGTCCATTTGTAGCATTAATGTATTACCCAATATTCATTTTTAGTTAGTCCATTTGTAGCTTAGTTCATTTGTAGCATTAACTTATTACCCAATATTCATTTTTAGTAAGTCCATTTGTAGCATTAATGTATTACCCAATATTCATTTTTAGTTAGTCCATTTGTAGCATTAATGTATTACCCAATATTCATCTTTAGTAAGTCCATTTGTAGCATTGATGCATTACGCAATATTCATCTTTAGTAAGTCCATTTGTAGCATTGATGCATTACCCAATATTCATCTTTAGTAAGTCCATTTGTAGCATTGATGCATTACCCAATATTCATTTTTAGTTAGTCCATTTTTAGCATTGATGCATTACCCAATATTCATCTTTAGTAAGTCCATTTGTAGCATTAATGCATTACCCAATATTCATTTTTAGTTAGTCCATTTGTAGCATTAATGCATTACCCAATATTCATTTTTAGTTAGTCCATTTGTAGCATTAATGTATTACCCAATATTCATTTTTAGTTAGTCCATTTGTAGCATTAATGTATTACCCAATATTCATTTTTAGTTAGTCCATTTGTAGCATTAATGTATTACCCAATATTCATTTTTAGTTAGTCCATTTGTAGCATTAATGTATTACCCAATATTCATTTTTAGTAAGTCCATTTGTAGCATTAATGTATTACCCAATATTCATTTTTAGTTAGCCCATTTGTAGCAATAATGTATTACCCAATATTTATTTTTAGTAAGTCCATTTGTAGCATTAATGTATTACCCAATATTCATTTTTAGTTAGTCCATTTGTAGCATTAATGTATTACCCAATATTCATTTTTAGTAAGTCCATTTGTAGCATTAATGTATTACCCAATATTCATGTTTAGTTAGTCCATTTGTAGCATTAATGTATTACCCAATATTCATTTTTAGTTAGTCCATTTGTAGCATTAATGTATTACCCAATATTCATTTTTAGTTAGTCCATTTGTAGCATTGATGTATTACCCAACCATCTACAATTATTTGATTGCTATTATTATATAGATTTGGATGAACAAAGCATCATTTATAAAATTAGTACATTAGTATTTATCAGTAGTTTGGTTGGAAAATATATTGTTGAGCTCTCTCTCTCTCTCTCTCTCTCTCTCTCTCTCTCTCTCTCTCTCTCTCTCTCTCTCTCTCTCTCTCATAAAACAAATGTTCGTCGATTCGTCTGGTGAAGCCGCGTGGGTTTATTCTGCGTTTTCTGCCGAAGTTTTGCTCATCGATTATATTTCTTCAAACAAACTTTGAAGAAATATCGGAAATTTATCAAATAAAGAATGAACCGCAACGTTTAATTCCATCAACTGAGCAATATTTCCTGGTACCGGCCAAAGGTGGCAAACCAATAACAGCGGGCGGTAACTAGTTAAACTCTAAACTCTTGACTGGTTAGTCAGTGACGTCATTCTCACATTCTCACAACAGTGACGTTATTCCCATAACGGCCAGTTTGGAAATTACCCCCCCCCACCCCCCCGAACTCTAGTGATTGGTTGATAGATTCACATCGGCGGCGCATAATGTGTAAAAAGGACGACATTTTTGTACTTTTTCAAAGATGGCGTTTCATAGTTATCTGCGGTCTCACAAGCACAAGAATTGCGATAATAATCTCCCACTATGCATATATCTAATTCAGGAATGTGTTTCTCGTATTTTGTGTTTTTCTTGATATAAATACTTTTAGTACTGAAATGACCCTATGTACTGACATATAAATGAGAAAAAAAAATACTAAACTGAATATTTTAAAACATAGCTAAAATGATACGTTAATGTCATTGTTTGTGCTTTCCTTGGAGTGTAGTTAGTGGTAAATACTGCGGTACCTCTTGATTTTGCGTTAATATCATTTTGAAATAACTTATTTTACAATCACAATGCAAACTTTAGTATGAGGTTTTATATTCAAGACTTAGACAAAAAATTCCATTTACACAATTTCTCGAAGAAAAACAAATATCGAATTACGGTTTGAGTATGAACTTTACCCATACATACTGAATATCGAATTACGGTTTGAGTATGAACTTTACCCATACATACTGAATATCGAATTACGGTTTGAGTATGAACTTTGCCCATACATACTGAATCTACCTTGCTTCAATTGTATTGTACTGGTGGGGACACCTGTGTCGTTAAGACACATTTCTAGTTTAATAATTAAACAACAAAAAAAAAAAACATTTTATACACGGGAGTGCGGTGGAGAAAAGGGAAAACACAAGGTCCCCTCAGTATAATTGGTATTTCTCCATGTAGAAAAAGGTCATATCGATAAAGATGAAGAAGATAATGAAGTGATGAGAGAAACGACACATAAGTCATACGATGACATAAAGCGAAACGTTTGCAGCTATTATACACTGTTTCAAAATAGAGAAGAAGCTAAAATGAACGATATTTTTTTCCTTTGAAGGAAGTCGCTTACTCTTACAGAAGTTTTATTTTCTCTAGAAAATGCGTATTAATCAATCGTCATCTGTCTATTTATCTATGTGTCCGCATGTCTGCATTTTATCCTATATGTCAGTATTTTGAACTTGTTTTAAATATTGAAAAGAAAGTACTAATACTTACATTTATTGAAAAGTAAGTACTAATACTAACATTTATTGAAAAGTAAGTACTAATACTAACATTTATTGAAAAGTTAGTACTAATGCTAACATTTTTTGAAAAGTAAGTACTAATACTAACATTTATTTCTCTGGACTTTATCGGCAAATACGACAAGCTACAGCTAAAAAAAAGAAAAGAAAAGAAAACCAACAATAAAAGCTATTAGACTTATTTTAGGTTATATCCAAGCCTTTTAAAAACAAAAAATCTTTATTCAATATTTTGTACATACATCTTTTCTTCCGAACATCTTTTGGAATTAACACACTCTTACATATAATTATATGCGATTTATTTCATGCTGAGTGGGTAAAATCGACCTTTGATTTGTCTGTCTCCAGTAAATACATTTGTGTTCCTTATCTTTGTTTCGTCACTGAATTTTTTCAGGAGTCATAAAGCCCACTTTAGTAATAAAATATTTTAAAAATAGAAAGTGGGCAAAAATTAAAAGCTCATCTTATGATTGATTCTTTCATTTTATTTCTGGAATATTTATCATTCACGAATATTTATCATTCACGAACATTTAACATACCGACTTTGATCACACTGTGTGAGATTTGGAAGGCTTTATCTTTATTATCGAAAAAATTCTTTTTCTGTGAGAAATCGTTTTTCTTCTGCTCATTTTTTGATAAATCATTTAAATACTTGTATCATTTATGATCAAATGTAACTTTTATTTCATGCTTTCATTTATGTGAAAAACCGAGTAATTTCTTAATTGATACTTCTTTCTAGTCATCGTTTGGCGTCACCACAACATAAAATACCTGAAATAATCTGTTTTCATATATCATTTAGGAACTCAAGAATATATTCTTTCAATTTAAGTTCATTTTCCTCTTTTGAGCGAAGTGACTTGAAATTATCAAAGATGATGTCAGTCTATCTTATTTAATACATTTTTATATTTTATTCGTGTCCTAGAAAAATTAATAAGTTATACATATACGACATATGCAAAAAGGTTTTCAATATAATTCTTTGCTTCCATTAATATCTTTGAATTTTATGTTTATGGTTCTTTTTCCTAGTACCATGGGTCTATTATAATTGTTAAACAATTGTTTACAGTTTATAACGGCCATTTGGGTGATTTTAAAGTTTTTGATGACACCAAGCAATACAACAGCAAATAAAAAGTAACAGACAATATCTTTATAAATCTTAAAAACTCGCTGATCATAAATTAAATGTAGTGGCAATAGTCCCTTTAATCATACTATCCTTTCAGACATTTTCTAAGAAATTATTTGTGAGTGTTTATTTTGTATTTTTTTTAAATTGAATTTTGTTGTTGTTGTTGCCTGTATTGTGTCAGTTATTTCCCTATTTATGACTATGAATAAATCGCTACACTTTGAACATTCTTCATCAGATCTATTTAACATACTGTCTTTCTTAAATTCGTTGTCCACATTCCGGTATTCTGTATGTAAATGATATATTCAAGTAATAAACTTGTCGGATTCCGGAATCTATTGGTTGGTACAACCAGGATATGAAGGTTTAATTATAAAATTGAAAGAAACGGAAGTAAAGTTGTGACATCGGTGATTTTTTTTGTGTATTATACCTTTTATTCTAATCGAAATAATTTATTAGTGCGTTAATATATATATATATATATATATATATATATATATATATATATATATATATATATATATATATATATAATGACACAGAAATTGATAACGGCGCAAATACAAAACAGTTTCCAATGTTTTTCTTCGTCAGGGGAAGAAACAAGTTACATCCGAAAAACAAACACTAAGCACAAAAGCCAAGAGAAATTCTTGACTCCTACATGTTTGAATGAAACAATATATATTGTGCATATGTATGTATGTATGTATGTATGTATGTATGTATGTATGTATGTATGTATGTATGTATGTATGTATGTATGTATGTATGTATGTATGTATGTGTGTTTGTTCTTTTCCTCTTAGTAGGGTGTATCGTAATAACAGTCATTATGTTTCATTTATATCTTTTTTAGATACTTGAATTAATGTCTGTATGTTAAATGGACGTATTTTGTATTTTATAGCTGATGTACAAGAAAGAGACTTAAATAAAGAATATCGCCTAAAGAGAAAATGCACAATCATTTTTATTGACTGTCATCCACACATACATACATATTAATCAAAAACAATTTTGTACATCCGGTATTTAATTACATCTCTTAATAATAATGTAAAAAATGCCATCACGAGGTGATGAATGACCGGAATCATCAATTATTTATGATTGCTATACAATTTGTTATTGTCTTATATTTAAATGTCTTTTTGTGAAATTTCTTCTTGATGAGGGAACGATCATAACGTCTAAGGGATTTGTATGCCCCCAAACAGCTTTGATATTGTATATTTTCACAATTTTATTGAACATATAATGTTTAGATTAATGTTTTGTGAGACAATGACATCGTAATAATATCGTCAGTCACTTTGTGACATAAACACCTTCCAACGTCATAAGTTAATTTAAGTATTCGTACATACATCGAACCTCACAATCATGATCACTGTATATTAAATTTAATACATCACTCAATGGAAGAAACTCAGTAAAAGTTTTGGTCATCATTTTGTGTATCATTTCTTCTTTCCATTACAAATCAAGCAGCTAATTGATCCGAATATAGTAACTGAGCGAATTGTCTTATTTATTGAATTAAACGACGTTGTAACGTAGTAAAAACAATAACTTCGCGATGTCCGATTGCATCCAATTCAGACATAAGTAGTATAGTGCGACGTTATAGCCTCGATGGGTATCGTATGTTAAACAGGGTAAAAAGATTATATCCTCTAACGGGAAATTAACTTAGGCCGCCATGTTGAAATGTATTGGGACAAGATGTAATATGTTATAGGGTATAGGATTTTATGGCTAGAAATGTAACAATGTAAGATGCTGTGTTTGTTTGGTGGGAGTATGTTGTTTCTAACATAAATTGAAGATTATCACTACAAATCTTCTACGCATTTAATTAGCAAGATTTTTTATTTTGGTCAGTATCAAGTCGGGCAGAATGTTTGGCTTGTGCCAGATTTGGTTCTTAAATTTGTTACAAATTTGTCATCCCTACAAAGGACTTGACCTTGGCTTAGGATGACAGTACTTGACAGCCAAACGGGAAATAAACATTAGGCTACCATTTTTGTGTGATCATAGGGACAAGGGGAAATTAACATTAGGCCACCATTTTTGTAGCATGATAGGAACACGGGGAAATTAACATTAGGCCACCATCCACATGATTAGTCTGTCTGGTTATAAATGTAACAGTGTAAGATGTTAGGTTTGTCTGACTTCTAATGGAAATTACAGATTCTCATTAAACATTGGTACGTATGTGACAGACTGTAAGTTTACAAAATCATATTGCCCTCCTTACTGTGTGATCGATGTGTTTTTGACAATAATAATCCAATGTCATTGCTACATATGTGACAGACAGTAAGTTTACAAAATCTTATTGCCCTCCTTACTGTCTGATCGATGTGTTTTTGACAAAAAATAATCCAATGTCATTGCTACATATGTGATAGACAGTAAGTTTACAAAATCATATTGCCCTCCTTACTGTGTGATCGATGTGTTTTTGACAAAAAATAATCCAATGTCATTGCTACACATGTGACAGACAGTAAGTTTAAAAAGTCATATTGCCCTCCTTACTGTCTGATCGATGTGTTTTTGACAACAAATAATCCAATGTCATTGCTACATATGTGACAGACAGTAAGTTTATAAAATCATATTACCCTCTTTACTGTCTGATCGATGTGTTTTTGACAAAAAATAATCCAATGTCATTGCTACACATGTGACAGACAGTAAGTTTACAAAATCATATTGCCCTCCTTACTGTCTGATCGATGTGTTTTTGACAAAAAATAATCCATGTCATTGCTACACATGTGACAGACAGTAAGTTTACAAAATCATATTGCCCTCCTTACTGTGTGATCGATGTGTTTTTGACAAAAAATAATCCAATGTCATTGCTACACATGTGACAGACAGTAAGTTTACAAAATCATATTGCCCTCCTTACTGTGTGATCGATGTGTTTTTGACAAAAAATAATCCAATGTCATTGCTACACATGTGACAGACAGTAAGCTTACAAAATCATATTGCCCTCCTTACTGTCTGATCGATGTGTTTTTGACAAAAAATAATCCAATGTCATTGCTACATATGTGATAGACAGTAAGTTTACAAAATCATATTGCCCTCCTTACTGTCTGATCGACGTGTTTTTGACAAAAAATAATCCAATGTCATTGCTACATATGTGACAGACAGTAAGTTTACAAAATCATATTGCCCTCCTTACTGTCTGATCGATGTGTTTTTAACAAACAATAATCCAATGTCATTGCAACACATGTGACAGACAGTAAGTTTACAAAATCATATTGCCCTCCTTACTGTGTGATCGATGTGTTTTTGACAAAAAATAATCCAATGTCATTGCTACACATGTGACAGACAGTAAGCTTACAAAATCATATTGCCCTCCTTACTGTCTGATCGATGTGTTTTTGACAAAAAATAATCCAATGTCATTGCTACATATGTGATAGACAGTAAGTTTACAAAATCATATTGCCCTCCTTACTGTCTGATCGACGTGTTTTTGACAAAAAATAATCCAATGTCATTGCTACATATGTGACAGACAGTAAGTTTACAAAATCATATTGCCCTCCTTACTGTCTGATCGATGTGTTTTTAACAAACAATAATCCAATGTCATTGCAACACATGTGACAGACAGTAAGTTTACAAAATCATATTATTACCTAGAAATTTGTCACAACAGAACTGCTGACGGTCTATGGTTCAAGTGCCAACCTGCCGGTGTGAATAAATTGAAATCGATAATGAAAACCAATTTGTGAAAACTGGAGAAAAAAAAAACGGAAGAAAAAAACCCACAGCGTTCGAAAAACTGTATGCACGACCATCCTCCATGAAGGTGTTGATCCTACCACAATTGTTCAATTATCTGGACATAAAAATGTGAACAGTGTGAATAACTATGCAATCGCTTCGATTGAACAACAGACACACATGTGCAAACTTCTGAACCGTACACCTGTTGATCCCATTCCCATTATCAGCGCTGATGACACACAGAGAATAGAAATTACACAACGTAAATCATCTAAAATTCGTGTTCTAGTCAGAAAACCATTTCATACTTCAGAGTTTCAAAATATGGCCTCAGAAATTTGTAACGGAGGAGCTAGCATAAGTTGACAAACTTTCAATTTGTCTTTTAATATTGCTGGGGATTCAAATTCGTTTACTAAA